>JAOTQP010001286.1:20002360-20093104 GCA_026413545.1 Cichladusa arquata | reverse complement strand
TTTCTCAGCTTGGGTACCGTGAGTATTTCATAATAGCATACGTATGTGTATATATATATATATATATATATATACACACTAAGTAAAGAAGGTGTTTTGAACATGTCTTACATGTTAATAAAATGAGGAGACTGTTTAAAAATAATTGTCCTGATCACAGGGTGCAGAAGGAGTTAAATTTTAAATTTAAAAAAAATCAGAGGAAGAAAAAACACAGAATAGGAGCACAAAACTCAAACAGACCTTACTGCCACAAAAAAACCTGTGGTCAGTGATGCAAATTGCATTATCTCCAAACTCCTGTTTCTTAGGGCTGCTTCTCCTTCCTTTCTCCTTTTATATGGGTTAAAGAAATTTAAAACTTTTTCATAAGATGTAAGGCTATTACAATTGATCTTCAAAAATAAATGGGGGAGAGCAAAATCTGCTGGCCCAAGATAGTTTGGGAAGATCTATGTCCTATTATTAACACTGCCATGTTCTTATGTTTTAAGTTGTGCTGGTTGTGTTTCTCCTGAAAAAAGAATCCATCTGTCCAGTACATGGATTCAGATGTGACCCATGGCAAATACAGTATTTATGTTCTTGGTTTCTGAGCACACACTCAAGTTGTTGCAAGGCAAGTTAGTCTACAGATGCATGATGTGTTCATTAGAAGAATGCAGCTATGCTGACAGGCAATTTCATGGTTGCTGAAATGCAGCTGAAATGCTTTACTTTTATATCCTAGCTACCTCCATGGCAACTTGTGCTTACCTTCACATTGAAAGAGTGACTTGGTCTTTCATGAACAACATGAAACTTTTACTCTTTGAAAGATATTCTTAGGAAAGGTGGGACCTCTTGATGAGACATATGGACATTTGATAGATGTTAGGTTCTAAAGGAAACTAGTTGTATTTTCACCTTACATATGGGAAGTAGGTTATTTCATAGTTTAATGCCTCCTCCAAAGACCTTTCCTGAACTACTGTTCTGTTTTAGTAAAATTGAGTGTTTCTGAAAGGCAAATAGTTCTGAAGGAAACCAGGCTTCTCGCAAATGGCACACCAGGTGCAACAGCCTATTTTAAAAGCATTCTTTTCAGAGGAGTAAAATTGGAACACTAAAGGAGCCTTTTACGACAGTTTATGACTGTATTGGATTGCCCTTGTTCACCACTGAGAGGAGAACACCGTGTATTGCAGCGCCTACAAAGTCTTGTCTGCATCAGAATGCTGCTGTACAGAAAGAACAAAAGTCTGTCTTTGTGCCAAACAATTCACAGTCCCATGATAAAGGAAAGGAAGAAGGGGTGTAATGAGATGAATATTGTCACGGTAGCTGAGCTTTCGTTGGCATCACCCACAAAGGAGAACTTTAGAGAGGAACATGAAGAATAAAGAAGTGCATTCTGGATGTTTACACGGAAGTCCAGCATGTGATATGGCACAAATGTGGCCCAGTGCATGACTGAGAATGGGAAGCAGCTTTACAAACTGCTGGAAAAAAAACCCTCTTAGTATTAATACACACAGCTGTAGAGATGATTGCAAAAAAGGAGCAGTTCTAGTGAGGAAAATAATGTTATGTAGGAAGAGTCTACATAGAATTGCATGGCTTATTTAGATGGCTTTGGTACCATTATTTTGTTGAAGAATGTTGTTTATTGTTTGTATTACCATGGTGTGAGCCCACCACAGTAGGAGCTCTGGCCATGGACAATGCCTCTGCTCTGCCAAATGCTCAATAAACACAGACAGAAAGATTTTAAGAGGTAACTGAACCAAAAAAAAAAAAAAAATTAAAGAGCATGGATAACAGTGGGTAAGGAGGAAGTGAGAGCATGATGAGCAGTACAATTGGAACAGCTTTCAGTTGTGATAGCAGAAGAGAGTTTAAACAGGGGTACTGAAATGTAATTTTGGGGGACTTCTGAACATAAGTCTGCAGGAAAGGGGAAAGGTGTGTGTTTGAAAATGGAGCCTGAGAGCCTGTGAATTTGAGGGATTCTTAATGGGGGAGAAATGGTAAGAAATTATGGGTGGGCTATGGGGGCTGATCACACTTAGGTGTAATAAAGACAGGAGAGTCAAGGGAGGGAAGGAGAAAGGACAGAGGATTGACTCTCTCTGTCATTCAAGTGACTTGCTGGAAGTACCTTGGCTGGCCAGAATGGGAAGCCTCCATGTACCTGAACTACCAGATAGCAGAAATGTCACTGAAGAATTTTAGGCTGTGGTGGAATCTAGGAAAACCTCCATCTGAAATGTGTTAAATCAGAAAGAGTGCCTCGGGGACAATGACTTTTAGCTTATATACAGGCACTTCTGTTGCTAGGGACAGCAGAACAGAAAAGAAACAGCTCCATTTCCATTGAGAGACCTGATCCTGCGACTCGTGACCTTTGTGTGGGCTCACAAAAAGCTGATATTTTTAATTTCCATGGGTGATTTCATTGTCAGGTTGGCTGTGGTCAGTCTGGGTAGAGTGTGTTAAAAGAAGACTTATGCAAGAGTGCAAGAACTTTGATAATAAACTGAACAGGGAAAAACCTCTGAGTTTGATAAGTAGAAATAAAAGGTCATAAATTAAGGAGAAAAGTGTTAAAATGTAGTCTCCTTATTGTTCATTAAGAATGTTAATAATGAGCAAAATCTAGCAACCAAGTAGTTTATACTTTGCTTGGAAAGACAGCTACCCAAGGAAAGTACTGGGCATGCAGTTGGTCAGTGTGAGTAGTAGTGCTCTGGACAAAAGCAAGTACTTGCTCCCTATGGTATATGCTGGATAACAGACTGGAAATAAATAATGAAAAAACATTTTAAAAATGCCAATTTCATTGAACAATGTCAAAATATCAGATCTAGGGAGGAATACCCTGTGAAAATGATTATAAATGCCCAAATTTTTAATCCTCCTCATTCAAATAGTTTATTCAGAGCAAAACTAGATATGAACATTATAGTAGCAGTATGTTTGAGTGGAGGAATTTAAATAAAGTTTAAGCAAATAAACTTCCCAAAAACAGATAGTGTGAAGTAAATTCCTTGACCAGTCCTGCAGTTTTTTTCCAGCCAAAAGCCAACAACTAACTCCTTTAACTGTAAAGTGAAAAAAATGGAAAAACCATGTGAATTTCCTCTTACTCTGAAATAGGAACACACATAATGGGAAAACTTGCACGTGCTCTGGTTTTCTGCTCTAAAAGACATCACTGGGTGTCTTAGCAATAGAAAATAGGACATTTCTTTCTTCACTATACTAAAAATAGGAGGAAAAGGGGAGGTAATATTTTATTTAAGTGTTTATTCATATCTTGTTACAAGAGTTTTGAATTGGGAAAGAAGATGAATCTCATTGTGTTGCAATATAATTCAGCAAAGGGAGTATTTTGGTTGTTTTCTATGAAGTTTGACACCCTTATTTTATTGTCACTTTGGTGAGTGGCCTTTCCTGATGACTGGAGTGGGTATATGAGAATCAGTCTGACCTCTATGAGGCTGAGAACCCTAATTTCCTGACTGCCTTTTCAACTTCCTGAGAATAAATGTTTTTCTTTTCCACAAAGACAAAAATTCACATTATGTGACAGGATTGTTAATTGTATGTTTTAGAGCCATCTGATGAGCTGTGGATTGGGTTGAATGACCTCAAGGTTCAGATGTATTTTGAGTGGAGTGATGGAACACCTGTCACCTACACCAAGTGGCTTCGTGGAGAACCCACTCATGCAAACAACAGGCAAGAGGACTGTGTTGTTATGAAGGGAAAGGTAAAGTCACAAAGCTATTGACTAAATTATGTTATAACTTCATTTATCATTTGGGCTTTTCCTATGCAAGAGCAAATAATAAAAAATAATTTTAAAAATTGAGATATTACTGCTTGAAGCAGCCTATTTTAGTGTCAGGAATTAATTTTTTGAGGAAAGACCTCTGAGGTTGCCAGAAAATTTCACTGTCTTCTCTGAGAAGCAGACAAGTAGTGGCAACTGCTCTCCAAGATCCATATTTCTGGATTTCAGTTTGTGCATGTGGCCTTTAAAAAAAATCTTGTAATTACACCAGGAAACAGACAAACATATAAATGTCTTTCTTCAGGAACTTAAAAAGACATTGTGGATATGTTTGGCTTTTATATGTTTTGACTGAATATGGGATTCACCTTAAAAAATTGCACTAGCAATATTTATTGATGCTAGAGAGGAATATTCTCTTTAGAAGAAAATAGAAATCTTAATTTCATGTTTCTAGGCAAAGTTATAAATCTTGGATCTAGGTGGTTTAATTACTGTGCTTGTATCTGCATTGCACATGAAGAGCTGTGAGAAAAGTAGTAAAGTATTTAGCTGTAGGATTAGTGGAAGCTTTTCCTGAATGACTGCATACCCACAATTTAAAGGTTGCTTTGGAATGGCTGCCTTCTGGAATCAGGCAATGATCAGTGACTTGGGAGTATTACAGGGACAGAGATAATACATAAAAGTCAGTCTGTGTTGATGTTGTATTTTTCCTTTTTGTGACAATTAAAATAGTAAACTTACTACCTCCTTTAGAGTTTGCCTATTTTATCAGGAGGGAAAAAAAAAGCATGTACACATACCAAAGGTTATTTTATTTTTCAAGATTAACAATCCATAAGTTGATCTTCTCAGTTTGTTGACATTTGCCTACCTAAGTGCATTTATGTTTCCATTGTTGATATTTTTGACTTGATCAGTCCTTGGCAGAAGCCATCTGAATCCATCACTTATTTTTATGGAACAAATCCTGGCCCTGTCTGTAACACCACCTTCTTTTTCAAGGAAGTGTTTGGGTTTAGTTAACAAGAAAGTAAGAGAACAGAGATATGTTTGCAAAAGGCAGCTCATAAGACATAAGTAAGAAGTATCTAGAAATTATTGCATGAAATTCCCACTGAAGACACAGTTATGGAAAGGCAGCAAATGATCTTCCTGCAACTAGAGACCCATAGCTTCAGAGCAGGTTTTTCTGTATTGGAGAAATCTGAAGGTTTTGCAAAGGTGATTTCTCCCAGTCTGAGAAAGTCAGAGATTTGGGTGATTATTTGAAGGGTTTACCAGCCTAATGAGGCAGACATGGCAGGGGATGATGTGACAGCCACCAATGGACTTGCCTTATAGTAAGCACAGGACAGACACAGGCACCAGGTGAACATCCAAGGCTTTGCTGTTGGAGGCAGAAGTGTTGAGCTTTGGGACAGTTTCTGCTGGAATATGGATTTTTTGTTTTTGTGTATTACCATGATGATTATTTTACTTTTATAGGGGAGCGGGGGGAGTTGAAAGAATAAAAAAGAACGAAAAATAAAAAAAGAAATTGCCACCAACTGGCATGAAATTACGATTACAAAGGTGTAGTCTTTAAGGCACAGGTGAATGGCACACAAGTTTCCCTTCATCTCTTAATACCTTAGTTCATCTGTTCAGCCAAAATGAATGTAAAATATTTTGGGAACACGGTGCGATGTTCCTTACTTTCAGTACAATTCCCACTGAATGCCATTGTTCCTTCTAAGAAACTGCAGTATGAGGAATAAGAATATTAATTCTAACTTTGACAAAGAACTTTTTGCATCTTCCAGTTTTTTTGTGAGTATTAACTAAGGAATGCAGTCTTCTGGTGTTGTTTTTTTTTTGCTGTTAGAGCTGTGTTTCTGTGGGGATAGATGATATCTCTCTTTCCTCCCACATGATTATTAAATCAGTAGTCTTTTTAAAGATGATGTCTTGTGGTCACTTTCAAGGGATTGCTTTTAAGAAGGGTAGAAAATCAAAGAAACTGTGAGTCAATGGTAAATCAGCTCCAGACGAAGTGAGAGAGGAATGACATTGGAACTAAGTATTGAACTTAGTTGAACTTGAACTTCCTCTATTGAAAGCTAGCAAAAAATTATTACATACTGAGAAGTATAAACCAGCTTTTTTTGGAGATTAAAGCCCATTTGACTGAGGTTCTGTTTGTATATTCAGGATGGATTTTGGGCAGACCATTCTTGTGAGAAGAAAATTGGCTACATCTGCAAAAGGAAACCTATGTCAGATGCTCCTACAGAAGAGGAAACTATTGACATGGGCTGCCAGAGAGTAAGTGAAGAAGAAGCTGTCTGATATGAATAGGCTTCTAAGAATGATAAAAAAGAGAAACTGTCACCTAGGTGATAGAAAAACCAGGAAAAATAGGTTATGTTTCACCATAATCAGAGGAGTTTGCCTTCTCATTTCTATGGCAGATGGGCTAGGTGATCTATATGACTAAATCTAATTATGACTGTCATTTGGCTCTTGACATTTCCTTTCTTTTCCCAGAACTTAAACCAAATCTCAAACTTGTTATCCCTGCAGCAAACCATTTATCATTGATTGGCCTTCAAGCTTCCCTTAAGAGTTTGCCTGTACCATCAGCTGCATTTCAGCTCTGGCTATAGTTTTCTACAAAATTGTTCATAGCAGGGAGGGTGTCCCTGTCTAAATACTGTTCTCAGGGCTTTGCTATGGTCTCTGGCAGTGCTTTCTACTTCCAACAACTTATTATGAGCGGCCGAGTAAAATGACTCGATTGTGCTTCTTCTGAATTGTCAGCAGATCTATTGTTTACTTGCTTGCCTTCTAATGGCATAACACCCAGTAATTACAAAAAGCTACTGAAATTTATTATGTCATAGGAAACCTTAATGAGTATTTATTTTCCTTGAAGAAATTGGCTTTTCTTCCAAGTCTGCTTTACACAGCTTCAGAGAAAGTCTTTGATGATTATTCCCAGTATTTATAAAGAATACCTGGAATCCTTACAAGTGTTGGAGGAAATTAAGCATTCCTCATGCTTATGGATGTTACCGTTGCCTACAGAACAAGTAGCATGCTTGTGTATAAAGTCTCTCAAAAGTGACAAGTTAAAAACCATCAGAAAAAATTTTTTGTGAACTGTGGCTGTTCACAGCAACCTTCTCTGAGACCATGTTCCTGAGTAAATGATATTTGAATGACAAAACTTTAGGAGTGAATTTTAATGTTAGCTAAGAATAAACAAACTTGTTTGAGGTGTCATTCCCTTTCTGAAAATTCAAGCTGAACTTTGCTTTTCAAGACCAGCCTCGTGATTGCATGATGCCTATGTGCTGGTTATAATCCTGTTCTGAGCACAAAAGGTGCACAGCAAAGCCTCTCATCCCTTTGTGGCTGGAATACATTGATAATTCATTAGATATGAAAAATTATTTTATGAAACACAATTCTAAAAAGCTTTGATCCTGCCTGTTTCCACTGTTTTTCAGTCACATTTTTCCTCTGTCTAGTGGTTAGGTAACAGTGGTATAAATCAGTTTTCTCTTTTGTTGGTTCCCTTTCCCTTTCCTTCTCCCTTTCTCACATGTGATCACTTCACATTTATTTTGACAGGGCTGGAAAAGGCATGGTTTTTATTGTTACTTAATTGGAAATACATTTGTAACATTTCCTCAAGCAAATCAAACCTGTGGAAAGCATCAGGCATTTTTAGCAACTGTTGAAGACAGGTAGGTAAATATTTACTTGTCTGAGGGGGTCACATAAGGATTCAACTTGTAGTACCACCTGCATGTCAGAAAAAAGACTCTGATCTGGGCAAAAATCTAGCTTCAAAGGCCAGCTATCTGTTAACACAGAACTTCTCACAGTTTTTACGTGTAAGTTCAAATCCAGGAATCTAGTTTATACTGAAAGTAGGTCAGGCTGTGAAATCAGTATTGATATGGACGGTTATGTCAAATAACAAGTAGAACTGTATCTTTCACTTCTTAATTGTGGTGGCTAACTTGAGTGAGGAATACAGAATCCAATTTTGATTATTAAATTAAGAGATATGGCTCTGAATTCAAAAGGTAGTACAAATAAGCAAGAGGATATAATTTTCAACTGTCTGGTCTTTGAATTGAGGTACTTTTAAAAAAATTAAGTGCAAAATCAAATTATGCAAAGTGCTTGGTACTTGAAAATCTGTTACAATGCAGCCAGGGTTCAGTGTGTGCAAAATTTTTGGAGAAATAGTGCATATTACTCTATGTGAAATATAGGAAAAATATAAGGTTTAAGAAAAAAAATATTTTTCCTGCAGATGACTTGATGCTTTACACAATCTCTTATTTATTTGTATATAATCAAAATAGTTATGTTCTACTGTGAAAGCTCCAGCTGTCACAAATGGTAGCTTTCTAAACACAGAGAGCACTGCAGATGCCATAAAAATGTTGTAGCATTAATGTGGCCTTCAGACTACACTTTGTTAGGGGGAGTCTTTTTTTATTTGCTCTGATTTCTTAGGAGCTGTTTATTTAAACACCATAGTGAACTATGACAGGCTTTACCTCTACATAGGTTTGTTTGCTAAATGTGACTTGTCTTGCTTAATCATTGGATCTATTTTAAAGTGTTCCTTAGTTTTATAATTTAGTGTCATATTTTGCCTCTACTTTTTGTAACTTTCTTCAGTAATGCTGAGATTCCTTTTTCAGTTTTGGATTTGTCTGAAGCAAAAAGTCTTAAAAGAGTGCTTGAAACTCACAAAATACGGTGTTATAAAACATAAGGCATGTCAGATTTCTTCTTTACCAGCAGTTTCTTGTCAGTCCAAGATTAGACCATCTTATTCGCTGGGCATCTGAAAAGAAAGTGAAATACTCTGATATCAAAGCTTACAAAATATCTATTATTTAATGGTTTTGTTATATTATTTGCTAGAGAAAATCCATCTAAGCTATGTTTTCAAGAAGGTGCAGAGGTAATTCTGAGAAATAGCAAGCCCTTTACAACTTTAAAAAATAAATTTAACAGTATTAATTTATTGACTGATTTCTCTTGAACAGATATGAACAAGCCTATCTGACCAGCCTGGTTGGGCTGAGAACAGAAAGATACTTTTGGATTGGACTTTCAGATGTAGAAGAAAAGGGAACATTCAAGTGGGCTAATGGTGAATCTGTCTTATTTACACACTGGAATTCTGAAATGCCTGGTAGGTATGACTCTGTGCTGTTTAATGGGTCCAGGACCCAAAATGAGTCGCTCACTGCTTGAAGTTTTTTCCCTAGTGCTCTCTTGATGACATAATGGCCAATGACTCTCAAATACATCCAGCTGCTTTCCCCAAGAATCCAGCAGGGTTGCTAAATTCCTGCCTAGTGCTGAAATGAGTTTTTACTATGAGTTTGGGAAGAAACTTTTCATTGAGATCAAGTTTCTGATTTGCAACTGTTCTGGGGAAGTCAGTGGCTGCTCTGGAGGAGCAATCTCCTTGTGAGTCCTGCCTGAGCAGCCACGTCTCATGGCACTCTTGTTCACTGCACCTTCTGAGCATGTGGCACCACAGCATGCATGAAGCATCTCTGAGTCCTAGAGAAGATGGGATTGCAAGGTAGGACAAGAGGGCCAAAATTTAACAATGGGAGGTCATTTAATCTCTGACATGATCTTATCAGAAAGAAGGATTTTTTTTTCTTCATTAATTAGAATAATAAAACCACAGAATGGTTTGTGTTGAAAGAACATTTAAAGAACACCTAGTCCCTACCCCCTGCCATGGACACCTTCCACTAGACCAAGTTGCTCAAATCCTAGTCCAACTTGACCTTGAGAACTTTCATGAAGCAACTTTTCTCCAGGCAATCTGTTCCAGTTACTCACTACCTTCATAATTAAAAAATTCATTCCTTATGCCCAATCTGAATCTACCTTCTTTCTTTTTAAAATGATTGTCCCTTGTTCTGTCACTATAAGCTCTGGTAAAAAGTCCTTCTTCATATTATAAGCACTCTTTAGATATTGAGTAGTCATGATAATGTTTCCCTGTAATTTTCTCTTCTCCAGGATGAACAACCCCACTTCTAAGCCTCTCTTTGTAGGAGAGGTGTTCTAGCCTTCTGATGATTTTTGTGGTCCTCCCTGGGACCTGCTCTAACATTAGAAATATTTTTGACTCTGTACAATGACTTTCTTTCTGACAGGATAGAGTATGAAATTTTCTACCTACTTATACCACTCTAAATGTCATTTTTGTGCATTCCTGTTTACAATCAGGAAGAAAGCCAGGCTGTGTTGCCATGAGGACTGGAATAGCAGGTGGATTATGGGATGTAATAAAATGTGAAGAAAAGGCAAAGTTCATATGCAAAGTGTGGGCAGAAGGAGTGACACTTCCACCTGTTCCTACAACAACTCCTATTCCCCGGTGTCCAGAAGGCTGGGACTCAAACAATCGTATCAGCTTCTGTTTCAAAGTAAGCATGTTGCTTATTTCTGCATTATTTCTGCATTCTGTTTGCTTCACATACTTGTGATTAGCTCAGTTTGTCAGAGCATAGCGCTTATAATGCCAGGGTTGAAGGTTTGATCCCTTTATGGGCCATTCACTAAAAAGTTGGACTTGCTGATCCTTGTGGGTCTCTTACAACTCAGAATATTTTGTGATCCCAATAAAAATTGGCATATGTGTGCCCTACTGTTCCATAATCTTTTTTCCCAGATTATATGTAGAAGTCTTCCTTTCTACTGAAATGCTCATGGTCTTGTTTATTCTGTTAAAGGCTAATCTTTGGGTTTGACCTTCCGTTCTTAAATTCCAGTTCTGTTAAGCTGGTTGTCTGGTTGTCGCCTGGCAGTAGACACTCCTACCAGCAATGCAGTGTGCTAACTTGACTTAAAGAGTTCATTCCAAGCCTGTGTTTCACGGAGGAGAACACTCCTAAGCCCTCTACTCAGAGTTTCTGTAATCCCCTCCGAGTATGATTGTAAATCAGTTTCTTTTGGGTAGCTAGTCCTTGTTCACCTGGTGATCTATATGGCCTGTTTTGTCTGATGGCAGAATGGTCTCTTTAGCCTTTTTCAAGAGCAGAGCACAAGAAGACGTGGCAGGAGTCGCAGGAGTTTTGCCGGTCGCTCGGGGGGGACCTGGCCTCCATCAACGGCAGGGACGAGCAGCTGGTGATCTGGCGCTCCATCGCGTGAGTACCCGCGGGGCGGCCGGAGCTGCTCCACTCAGCCTCCTGATCCTTCTGAAACCCCTCTTGGGCGCGTGCGCTTATTTATGTGTAAACCAGCCTGCATTCCGCGTCTGTGCCTGTGGCAAACACACAGCAAAAACCTAGAGCTGATGAAATAGCAGGAGGGGTGTGACTAGCAGCAATAACCTCAAAAGCTAGTGCTGAAATAACATTGGCAAGATATCTAGTTAAGGCAACATTTTCATCTGAGGTAAAGCTATTTACTGTGGAGTTGTTGATATTATAAAATTACTACAGATGCCAGTGATTTTCACATAAGTGTGCAAAAATGGTAACAGTTTAATAAATCTGGATAATATGCCGATTTTTTGGTCACTTTTGTGAACTAATCAAAAAGCAGAGGCAATGACAGATTAATTTTTTTTCTTACATAAGGAAGGTAAATAAGGTTAGTAAGTCCCTGAATGGCAAAAAACAGATGTTAGATTTCTAAATAAGAGGAAAAGCTAACACTTGCTATACGACCAGAACAAACCAGGCTCAAGGATCCTGTACATTTCTGGCTGACCAAGAACCAAGAAACAGCATGGCCTTGCAAAATGCTATGGCCATACTAGAATCCCAGCTGTGTATTTACCATAAGGAAAAAGTGTCAGATGCTTCATTGTGACAAATTGACTGAATATATTCAGATAAATCAGTAAAGTGTGTCTGCTTACAGATAGGATTAGTTGAAGGTGATATTTTAAAACTGTGATTCAACGCAGAAAGTAACTCTCTGTTTGAAAACTGAAAATGCCTTTACAGAGAAAATGAAGAGTTGAGAAACGGAGCAACAGTAGCCAGTGAACCATTATAGAAATGTATTAAGCCACTTTATGAACAGGAGTTATTTCTGGTAATTTTGATCTGTATTTCAATCTGAGTTAATGCATAATGAAAACAGCTAGAAGTAGTTGCATTTTAATTTATTTCCATCTTGGTTGTTATTGTTTTTAACAGCATTAATTTATCCTTAGAGAACTCTTAACTCCAGTAAATGATAGATTGTTAAAAATATTGTAACGCCCTTATTAGTATTGGTGTTTTGGGTTTTTTTTAGGAACAATGGCTATTACCACCAGAATTTCTGGATAGGTTTATACTACTTGAATCCTGATGATGGCTTTGCTTGGAGTGATGGATCTCCAGTGAGTAATTTAATTTTCCACAGCTGTTATTCTGCATTCCCTGTGCTTCTCATTTATGTGTAGTGTATGTGTTTCTGTGTAATTTTATGCTTAATCATAACCCTCTGTATCATGCTCTCTTCAGAAAAGCCAATGAATAGCAATTTCATGGCTTGATATTTTTTGGCTAAAAACACACTGATTTTTGATTAGAAGATACATATTGAATCAACAACGAAATTAAATACATGTAGACTAAAAGGATGTTCTTATAATGCAAGGATTTTTTATGTAAAATAGTTCTTCAGTCGTTCTTTTCTTTGGTCATTATCTGAAATGGCTTACATTCCATGGAAATGCAGACACTTTTTTAATATCAGTTTGACTTACTACACTTTAAACTAAGGTATAAAACTGTAGAAACAAAAGTGGTTTTGGAGATGTAGGTGTACTTGATGCAAGGTTGGTCAAGATATATTGATGGTAATTTACAGCAGAGAAACATGAAACTGGATTTTACATAGGAGAATTAGGATAGCAGCAATGCTTTCTAAGGCAAACGCCAACATTTTTGAATATGTCCTATTTTACTTATATTGTAAACTTAATTAATTTAATATCAAGATGTAGCATGCCCCAACATCGTTGTTAAATGTATTTTACAGAATTTAGGTCCCATAAAAAATGTCTATATTCTTCCGAGTGTGAACAAAAACAACTGTTACCTAAGCTACAATCCATTTGCAATCTGAAAAAAAGTTTGAAATGTCAGCATTTGCACAGGAAAATCCTGGTTTCCTCCTACCTAAGTTTTTAACCTGACAGTACGAACAATTTGTAGGTCTGTGCTTTGATGCTGTCTCCTTACTTTATTTTGATATAACAGAATCTTCTTCTGTCATAGGTGAAGTATGAAAACTGGGGCTTTGGAGAACCAAATAATTATCAAGGAGTCGAACTTTGTACAGAGATCAGTGGTGATTCCACCATGCTGTGGAATGACAGACACTGTGATTATATGTATGGATGGATTTGCCAAATAAGAAAAGGTATTTCTTCCTCCTGTGTATTAATAAGAGGATATTCTCGGATCATTTTTACTTTAATAAAAAAATTCAAAATATTTTTATAAGAATAGTTCCCTCCTTCACCTGCCTCAGGTGCAGTTTTGTCTACTAAGAATGTGTAGTTTCAGGATGGAGCCTGGTTTCAAGACACTTTATTTCTATATGCACATGTTGATTACTTGCTAAATTCTCATGAGATATGTGTTTTGGATGATTTTATTTACTGAAGATATCAAGGCAATATTTATAATTTAGGGAACACTTGAGTTTCACTTGCAGTGCATCTATTTAAATTTGAGTCTTTTAGAAAGTGTATGTTTAAGTGTTTTATTGCATTCTTACGGTGGGACAGAGAGGAGCAAAATAAAGATAGATTTCATTATCTGCATTAGATTATTGGCAATAAATATCAGCTCTGCCATTTATTGGTAAGAGAATTTCTTAGGCATAGATTTTCTTAATAAATGTTGTTATTTGTGAGATTACATTTTAGTACAAAACTTATTGGTAAACTGTTTTCTGTATAAAAAAATGCTTTCATGAGATACTAATGATAACATCCAAAAGCCCATCTACATGATGCCATAGCAAAAATAAACAGGGGAATTCTTCAGTCTAAAATTTTTCTTTTCATTAAGGACTGGTTAATTTCTTGAGATCTTTCCCAGTGAGATTTTATCTAGGGAAATTTGTAAGATCAAGGTAGAAGTTACTCTTAACCAGAAAAGGTGGAAAGAAGCTCACTTTGTAGTAGTTGGTAGGACGCCACATCAGATGACAACCCAGCTTGCATTCCTGCTGCCTCTGGTTTAAGCCAGAATTCAAGTATTTGAGACCAGGGGAAAAGAGAGAGATGGAGATCCAGGGCAACTGTCTTATCAGAGTTTATGCTTTGGGACACAAGGTTAACTGCTTTCAATGAATAATAAAATTACTTGATTCAGGTAAAGTTCAAAGTATTTATAATACTTTGCATGTAAGGAATAGCCTCAGGGAGCAAGACTATAAATTTAAAATTGTATAGTATACCAAAAATAAGACATTTAGTCTATTTAGTTCCTTCTACATTTTGTTGTTAAATCTATTGCTAACTGTAAAAGTCAATGCCAGTATTAAAACGTGTTTTTCAGTTACAGTAAATGACTTCTCTTCAGACAGAAAGTATGCAATCATAATAAATATTTTTTTCTCACAGGGGCAAGTGTGAAGCCTGAACCAACAGAATCTCCTGTGCCTCGTAGGTGTTACTGCTATTGCTCTTTCTGTGTGTGTGTGTGTGTGTGTGTGTGTGTGTGTCCAAAAGCATTGTCAAAATTTTATTGAGGGGGATGTCTTGTATCTCAGGAGCAGAATAGTAAGCTTGACAATTATCTTACAGAATACAGGACTACTGAGGATGGATGGATTATCCATGAGGACAAACAGTACTATTTCAGCACGGAGGCTGCTCCTATGGAAAAGGGTCGTGAGTTCTGCAAAAAGAACTTCGGGGATCTTTCTGTCATTGAGAGTGAAAGTGAAAGGAAGTTCCTCTGGCGATATGTAAGAAAAATCATTAATACTATGGAATAAACCATCCAAAACAAGTGAGCATGGGCACAGATCCTTTTCACCATGGTGTTCTCTCTACAAGTTTTGATAGTGAAATTGCAGTTACACTAAGCCAGATTAGTATAAAGAACAAACTAATGTTAATTTTTAAGGGATCTGTGGCTTCATTTTAGGAAGATGTATTACCCTGGGGAGCTATGATTGTGTAGGATATCTCAAGTAGTCGATCAAAGCAGCAATTGACTTACATTCAGAGCATTGGCTTTAGATCTTATCTGTTTATCTGGGCTATAGTCTACCTAGCAGTCTCTTTTTGGTCCTCAAGCTTGCTCCTTTGCTTCATTCTTGTGAGAATATAATTATGGAGGGAGGAGAAACTGGGAGAGGGTTTATGCCATGAGAAAGAGCTTTGAAATTCCATTTCCTATGTCATTGGAATTGTTTGCTTTTTATGCTGACTTAGGCCAACTTATTTTTAATCAGGAATGTGCTTAAAAGCTATAATTGAACTGCACAGAACATTTCCTGAGCTGGCTGAAGAGTGACAGTGAGAGGACACAAGGACATGTACCAATTTCTATCCAAAATGTAGGAAGGGGCTTGTCTTTGCAAGAAATTAGTTAGATAAAATCCACTGCAGAGACTGTGCAATAGGTGCTAATTTCAGTGGTTTTCAGGTAAAATGTGAGAAATGTTGATACAGCGACCACACCTTTTGGCTGATGATGAAGTTTGTGGACTGTCAGCTGTGAGCTGCTTTAACTTGTAGCAGCTAGAGAATATATCCAATTCATATCTTCTGTCAGTTAGAGGTATATTGCTCATCAGTAACATAATACAGGGTATTTGTAAAATTTTAATTTTTGTATTCTAGATATTGAAGAATGGCAAAGAGGATGCATATTTCATTGGTTTACAACTGAGTATTGACCAGCGTACGAGGTACGTCATACCCTGTTTTGAGACATAATTTAAAAATTGTTGTATTCCCAAGTGGCTTAATTATATCTTAATTTAGTTCTACATCTTAATTTATATTATCCAGAAGAAGTGCTGCATGTTTTCTAAATAGAATTTGATCAAAGTTAGACAAAAAATTGCACTGTAGCTAATGTATTTTGACTTTTTATTCAGGAATTCTAGTTTCCTTTATTCTGTGGTTTATACTGAAAATATAAATAAGTCTTCTAACTGTAAATATATAAGACTTCTGGTAGGTAAAATGTTCTTTCCCCCCATCCTTAACTGTTGAGAACAGACTCTAATAAAGGAACAAATAAAATCTATTTTCTTTTTCTAGAACAATGATAGCTGTTGCACTGTGAGGTCAAGCAGGTTTTCTGCAAGCCTTTCTGAATGTTAGTATGCAGCACCATATTGATTTTGATATGTGATGCTTATTCAGGATTCAGCTCAGTCTGTGTTTGAAATGCCTGGATAGATGCCTAGTAGTTCTCAGCTCTCCTTATAGTCCACAGTAACAATGAGGGACCTCCAGAGAATAATAAGGATGTTAGATGAGCCTCTGAAAATGAGATGTTTCTGCCTTGCTGGGTTTGTAGAGATGTTGAGATAAGTACACATTAAAGTACCTTGTGCATGTGTCTGAAGGATGAACCTGGGCACCTCTGTCACTTGCAGACCACTAGAAAGCTGTGTCCTAATAATTTGCCTGGTTACAATTTTGTTCTTCATTGCCTTATCTACATGGATGCTCAGCTTTTTCAATGTTTGTATTTTATCTTTTATGTCTGAGCAGAGAGTAAGTTTAGTGCAATTAATAAAGAGATAATTTGGTCAAAAAACCTTGTACACTTTACTATGAACAGCTATATTAAGTATATTGCAAAGTTACCTTTCTTAACATGGAAGAAGTTCTATTTTATGTTAAAGAAGCATTTTGTTGGATTGTTTTTCTCAAGCTGGATGGATGGCAGTCCAGTGGATTATTTGGCATGGGCACCACATGAACCTAACTTTGCAAATAATGATGAAAACTGTGTAGTTATGTATAAGAATTTAGGTGAGTTTTGTATGTTCTCTCATGATTTTCATTATTTGTGTGTTTGTGTCACAACATTTTTTTTCTTCTGAGAAGCACCTCTTCCTCATATTTTTTTTCTCTTTTGCAGAAGGTTATTGAAATAGACCACAGTATTACTTACAGGATTTAATGATTTTATACTCTTGTGCTTACCTTTAGTCTAACACAGGGAAGATCTGATAGAGGTCTGTGGCTAGAGGTCTATGGTTGTGATTGCTGATTTATATTTTTTATTAAAGTTGACCTAGTGTGTCACCATGAAATTTTTAGTACCTGGTTCTACAAAGCTTTTAACATCCTGTAATTACAGTGTGTATAAGGTGACATATTTTACCTAGACACCGATATTGAATGATAATAAACTGAGAGACAGCTTTGATCTCATCTTTCAACTAAAAGCACTGTACATGAGAATGAGTGAAAATTATTTCCATTAACCAACATGAGATGTGGTGTCATACAGTTCCCCATTTATCTTACTCCCAGGATTTTGGAATGATATAAACTGTGGCTATCCAAATCCCTACATATGTGAAAGGCACAACAGTTCCATTAATTCCACTGTTCCTCCAACAACATTTTCAACTCCAAGAGGATGTCGTCCAACTTGGCTTTCTTTTCGTAATAAGGTACCATAACAAATACAGTCCATGCTGGATGTTTGGCACAGCATTAAATAGAAAAAAAGGGAATTATTTAGTCAAATGTTTCTTATTAAAACAAAATATTCTTACTTTTTTGCAGAGAGCTATGGCACATGCACACTTTTCTTTGCTTGCCCATCGATTGTTTTGCAGGAAAAGTGCTTTTCTGATGCTTCTAATGAAGAAAATTTAGCCGCAGTTTGTAAAAGACAGTTCTCTAGTCAGCTCGTCAGACCTTTTGATACACATTAAGTCAGAATTCCTAAAGTATTGATGCCTCGATCTTGGTGGTTTTTAACCAAACCATAATGCTTTTTACTGACTACATTTTGTCTTCCTTAACTTTACTAACATTGTATGCGTTGTAGAATAAAATCAATAATCAGACAGACCAAGATCAGTCATGCATAACTTAGCACTATTAGCTGTCTATTGAAAAGTCAGGATTTGCTTATTTTCGAGGGATTTCAGGTCAAATCTAATTGTTGAGCAAAATGCTTTAATGAGACTTCTAATGTTATATAGAACCAGAACCAACACAAAAGCTCATTTAAAGTTGAACATATTTTTACAGATAAATGGATCATTTTACTGTCTTTTCTCCATCCTACTCTGTTTAAAATGGTGATTATCAATTGATGGATATTGGAATAAAGATAATATATAGAGAATTTGTTCATATTTTAGTGTTACAAAATATTTGGATCTACAGAAGAGGAACGTGTTACTTGGCATGCTGCACGAACAGCTTGCATGAATTTAGGAGGAAACCTGGCCTCGATCCCTAATGAACAAGTCCAAGGTACTGTGCACAGTTTTGTAGCAACTAGATGAGATGACATTTAACCCTTACAGGCTGGCTGGGGTTTTTGTCTGAATACGAACAGATTTGAATAATGATTGCACATCTGATTTTTTTTCCAAAACATATAATTTTTAGAAAACTACAATGAAGTCTTCACTTGAATCTACCAAATTTTAGTGTTGGCTCAGAGATATTTATGTGTGTATATTGTCCTGGCTGCCAAAGTAGTGTTTTTTTCCTGCTTCCATATGATGCCAGCTGGACCCTGCAATTTCCATTCCAAGCAATGTGGTTTCACTAGGTGGCATAAACTTGCTGCATGGCTTTCCTGTTAAATCAAGCAGAGCACCTTTAGGATGACAACTTGCCTTTGGGCCATTTGAAACATGCCTGAGTGCTCATACACATACCCAGAGCTCACCTCACAGATGTGCCACCCTTTTCAATAGAGGAGCTTACTGTAATGAACCTAGGAGCTGCATCCATGCCTCAGGGAGATAAGCAGGGGAAAACTACCTCATTCTTGAATAAACAAGGCACGTGTCCAAACTAAAGACAGGGGAAGACCTTGATAGATGTTAGATTGACTTGGATAGATAAACTCTTTTTTTAGGCATACTTTTTTATCCTACATGTGAATGTGATGAAAAGCAGATGCTGCAAAACACATACTGAATGTGAACTCAAGAGAGCACACTGAAAACCCCATCATTGTAAAACAGTGCATTGAAGTCTGAGCAATTAAATAGTTTTAATTTAAACTGCTGATAAGAGCTTAGTACTAATTATGTTTTCCACTCGTGAAGAAGCAAACTTCCATTTTTTAAACAGTTATATTCTTACCCTACATAATTTCTGCAGTACATATTTCAGGTGGTTAGTTCATGCACAGGACTTGGTTTCTAGGTAAAGGAGAAATGAACAATGGAGCTATTGGCATAAAACTATTATCACTGCAGGAAGTGCAGGCAGAACAACAGATACACAAATGGCTTGGTGGTGCTGTGGTCACTGGGGGGCAACCACTCTAGTGGGATTATCAAAAATGTATGTGATCTCCCATTGCTGTTCATGTCTTGAACTAGGATTCACAAGTGTCTCAAGACATTGTAAAAGAATTTTCTGTCATGGTTTTGGGGTTCATTCCAGTACCAGCTTAGATATTTAGAAGAAGTATTTTGCCCAAAACCACAGTTATATATCTAGTTCCCTGTTCATCTAACTCAACATTTATTCCCTTTCCATCTCACCTGCTTGTGTTACCAGCAGTGGAGTGTTCTGTATTTCAGAAAAAGCATTTAGTATCACCAATCTCAGTAAGGACAAACATTTACACTGTCTTATATTAAAATTATTCCTCTTCTTCTTTGCATTTTTTTATTCTAGCTTTCCTTACCTTCCATTTGAAAGATTTTGCCACTGAGACATGGATTGGATTAAATGATATAAATCATGAAATGAGGTTCCTCTGGACAGATGGAACAGGAGTTTACTTCACAAACTGGGCCAAAGGCTTCCCATCAGGACACGTGGATTTATATGCATCCAGCGGCCAGGTAAATACCAATCACTAATTCTTCACTGAAACTGGATTTTATGGAATCATAGAATCATTTAGGTTGGAAAAGGCTTCTAAGATTGTTTAGTTCAATCACTAATACAGTGCTGCCAAGGTCACCACTAAACCATGTCCCTCAGTGCTGCATCTACACATCTTTTTTTGAAATACCTCCAGGGATGGTGACTTAACCACTTTTACCTGGGCAACCTGTTCCAATGCCTGAAAGCCCTTTTGGTGATGAAATTTCTCCTAATATCCAATCTAGTTGTGTTAATTTCTTAGCACAACTTCTGGCCATTTCCCCTCGTTCTATCACTTGTTATACTAGGGAAAAGAGACCAGTACCCACCTTGCATAAGGCTGAATTCATGCATTTGTGGTGATTTTAGGTATGTTGCTGCTTGACTTACTACTTTCATACTTGTATACATGTTGAATATGAATCCAGGTGGAGTGAATGGTTTTGATCCCTTGTGCAGTTGCTGTATCAGCTGGTGACAGGATCCATGGAGTGCTCTTACAATGACTTGTTTCAGTTTTCAGTTCTCTGTGCTTGTAAAAGCTACACAGCTTTTGTGTTCAGCCTGTGTTCTCCCACGGGCTGTGTGAAGAGGGCACTGGTTCTCCTCCCCATGGCATTTTCCCAAAAGCACAACAATGAGAACATCCTCCCAGTCCTCTGGCGACAGCTGTGCAGGAACTTGGCAGGTTTCCCAGTTGGCATGCAGTTTGCAAGGAGGCATTTACAAACATTCCCCTGAAACAGGTGTCTTACATGCAAGAAAATAAGCAAATTCTGCCAGTCACAGTTGCAGAAAGGACAAGAGTCCATAAAATGAGAGCCATTCAATTTTTACAAGGAAAAAACCCCCAAACTGCCCGAAAATCACTTTCTCAATTTCTCTGTCAAACAAACTGATCTGATAGGTCACAGAGTTCCTTTCTCTCTGATCATGTGTGTGATAGTTCTGTGCTGTGGAACTACAACACTTTATAGTGCTAACTCTATTTCTCTTGAATGACATTTTTAATCTAGAATTTTATTTTTATGTATAATATCCTTTTATGTGTCTTTGAAGGTATCACCTGTGAGCTTATATCTAAAGGAGGAAAAAATTAGGTAGAACTTGGAGTTCTAAAGGAAAATATTTTAAAAATGCTACTTTAAAAAAAAAAAAAGTTTGTCATTTTATGTAAATTAATAGGATTTTTCTGAAATATTATGTGACAACTTATGAAGTCTCTTTTTCATAAATTTTAGATTTGTTTTTAACAAAAAAACATAGTACAAATTAGTACTCAACTGTTCAGTTTGAAAGATTTAAATCCCAATGCTTTTTAGCCACAAATGAAGTCATTATCTGAACATCTTCTCATGGACGGAAAAAAACCCAAGTAAATAGAATACAATTAATATGAATGTTTCATTGCACAAAGCCAGTGGCAATCCTGCAGGCTTTTGCATTAGTCACTGTTTATTTAATATGTGTTAATCTAATTTCTAGCTGTTGTGTCCATGTCAGAGAAGCTGAAATGTCATAGTAAGGGTGGTACTGAGAGCAGTGGCTGCCTTTGGGCAGGAGCTGTTCTGACTTTGGTGTGTGCACTATTACAGCTTGAAACAATAAATTGTTGCATTGCACTTTAAGGGCTCTGTTTTATTTCTGGGGCAAATTTATCCAGTCTTTTCTACAATGATCGATCTAATTTCTCTTTAAATTGTCAGTGACTCCCCTCCATGCTGTATGCCTGAGGATTGAGAATACTAGAATTTCTCTGGTCCTCTTTCTCACCCCAATGTAGTGAAATAGAAAGTAACAAAGAAGTTGTGAAGTATAAGAGGAATAGAACTTCCATATCACTTGTGGAACTTAAAACTTTTGCTCGTAAACATTACAAAGATATGAGACTAAAATTACAGCATTACTTGTGTCTGAAGATGTAAATGGGGGACAAAAGTTTCATATTTGCTTTTTCTAGCTATTTTTAACTAATGTTGTACCTCTTTGCCTCGAGGCTGATTGTGTTGCCATGAAAAACAAACCTGTTAAGGAAGCAGGGAAGTGGGCTGATCAGAATTGTGATAACAGCAGAGGATATGTATGCCAAATTAATGCAGGTACTTCTCCTTTTAGTTAAAACCAAACCTTTTTATTTTTTTTAATTTTATTTTTTTTCCAGGGAATTGCTTATGTGTGTGGATTTGAACATAATTTTGCTTCCAATAAAGATAAATGCACAGATTGTTCTTCAGGCAGGAACAAAAGGGTCAAATAGTCAAATGTGCCAGAAGTCCGGTTAGTCACTGCTCTCATCTGACCCTTCCAGCAAATGCTGTGTTGCTATTTTCCTGAGCTGGAATTTGCATCTGCATTTTTGTGTCTAGTATGACCCTTGATATGACATTTGTTCCATAGTGTTTTATTTTTTATTTTTTTATTTTTGAAAGCACACTGGCTTTCAAAACATGTTATGAAAAATACTGGCTTATACATGTAGCATAAATAGTCTGGAGTGAGACTGTAACTCATCTGTACTGAATTTGAGCAAAATCACCTCCAAAAAAAGAGATTAAAATATTTAAATCTAGCATCTGTTTAAGTATCTGAGTAATTTTTAAGAACTGGTCTGTTGTGAACATTTTATTTCTTGGGAAAAAAATCCTTGGGAAACCAAACAATTTCTGCAAACCATTTCATTTGATGAAAAAAGATTTTATGAAAAAAAGTTATGACCTAATCCTAAGTAATTTCAGTGATACTATTCTTGATGATTACACAGAATGCTCCTTTACTCTTTGTCAGAGGTTGCTTTAAGTAGCTCTTTTCCTTTCTACAGCTTTGTAATTGAATTTTAGTACTGATGCTGGCTTAAAGCATAGTGCATCTGACCTATGCTGATTATGAATCAGGGAATGTGAAATAAAGAAGACTTCTTTAGTTCTATTTGCAACCACAGTGAAATCATACTCCCCTTTTGAACAAGTATGTGTGTCTTTTTTCATTCTTTATTTTACAGATGCTGAACTTCTGCCTTCTACAACTTCATCCCTACCCAACATTATCCGTTATGGGAATAGTAGTTACTTGTTCATCCATACCAAAATGACATGGGAGGATGCACGGAAAAACTGCAAACAAAATCAGTTTGACCTTTCCAGTGTCTTAGACCCCTACAGTCATTCATTCCTATGGCTGAAGATAATAAAGTATGGGGTGCCTGTGTGGATTGGTCTTAATAGTAATGTGGTAAGAACATTTTAAACTAATTGAGCACGTTGCTGCTTCTCTTATGATGAAATCAGGAGCTGAAAAGTCTTATCATCTCTCTTCACTTTAGCTTATTTGTTAATATCTTGGACCTAAGTACTTCTTTGTACTGTCAGAGGAATCCATCCTCTTCTGTTAATCTGATTAAATTGTATATATCACGCATGCTTTTCACGCTTTTTCTATGATATTCCACTCTGTGCACTTCCAAATAAGGCATTTTAAGCAAGCATCTTGGTATATCTCTTTATATATATCAGGTATAAATGGGATATATATGTGATACAAAATCCTCATAGTTTAGAATTTGCAGAAGAAAACCTCTATTTTAATAATGATACCTAATTTTGAGAAATATAAGAAGATGAATATTTTATCAACATGAATATTTAAACTATGCATATATGAATATGAAACTATGAAACTATGAAACTATGATTATTTGAACATTTTTGAGGATGGTTAGAAAAATAAATAATTAGTTTACCTAGTGTAATTTTATTTGTCTCTCCCTTCTCAGTTGTTTGTTATTTAATACTTTCTGCATATTTAAATACAATACTTTTTTTTCTTGGCACAGACACTTGTCCCACACACTCCATTTGGCTGAGCAAATGAAAAAAACCCAAACATATGAACATAACTCTCCACTTCCCAAAAATCTAAAGATGCCTCTAGCATTAATCATGAGGGTGAATCACTGAGTCAACCAGCTTTGGTGGGAAATGATTACGGTTTTAAATGCATTCCAAGTTAAAGTAATCTGTGTGTCTTGAAACTTTTGGGAAAACAGCTAGTCCAAAAATTAGTCATCAGAATTTCACTCCCATTCCCACAAATTATTTTAAATTAAATTGTTATTAGTCTCAAATTAAAGGTATTGTTAAGTTTAACATTAACTCAATGTCACTTTTCATTTTCTTTCACTGATGAAAAGTACTTATTGCATTGCTGTATTTCTCAATAAACACCTGTTTGTCACAACAAAAATTTCAAAGTTTGAGCCATTGATATTTGTTATTTGTTCCTAAGAAAAGCCCCAATCCTTTTAGCACAAAGTACTACATAGACAGAGTAAATTAATAGAGTTTAATCATTCCAGTGTATGTGTTTTTTTCTTAGACCAATGGGCATTATGAATGGATCGATAACTGGAGAATGAAGTACACAAAATGGGGTGAAGGGGAGCCAAAGCAAAAAATAGGCTGTGTCTATCTTGACATTACTGGAGTCTGGAAGACAGGATTCTGCAATGAAAGTTACTTCTCTGTTTGCAAAAAGTCTGATGGTAAGTACTTGAATCTGACCATTGTAATGACAATCAATACCTCATTAGAGATGCTGGGGTTTATTTCTAGAGCTAAATAGATGAAGTCATTAGAATTTACTTAGGTTGAAATAGGCTACTTTAAAATTAGGGCAAACACACAGTAAGAAAGGGCTAGGATGGCTGAATAGCTATCACTTTATATTAATGTTAGATAAATTTTGCAAAGCTTAGACTCACTCTGCTATTTATTCTGCTATGGAATAAACTTGAAATATCAAAAACCTCAAAAATCAAAAGGCAGTGAATGTAAGGGAGTAGTCACATGTTTTTTTTTAAACTGTTTTTAATCAGTTCAAGCTCCCACTGAACCCCCTCAGCTTCCAGGAAAGTGTCCTGAATCGGAAGGACACAGGTCTTGGCTCCCTTTCCGAGGTCATTGCTACTACATTGAATCTTCATCTTCAAGAAACTGGGCCCAGGCATCTTTAGAATGTCTTCGACTAGGTGAGTATCCTACTTTATGAGCACATATTCCTGACTTGTTTTCCTGACTGTGGAAAGCTGAACAGTGTTATGTGTTTTTGTGATTTCAAGGATGGTCAAAGTGTTGGACAAGACAGTTGCACCCCATTATTGCCTTAATTTGGGAGGTAATGGAAAACCTCTGTCTACCAATGGCCCACATTATGTCTCATGCATGTGGGACCAGGCATAAGAGGAACTGTGTGGTCTGTAGTGAAGATCATGAAAGTGGAAAACTTGTACTTTGAGCCTGATAGGAGAGAAACAGCTTCATCCACAGCAGTTATTAAGTTAATGGAATTTTTATCTTTTGTATTCTTGATCGAAATTCTCCCTTGATTATTGCAGTTTTATGCCACTGGAGTGAAAGCTGTTTAGCCTGGGTAGTATATGACTGAACCAGGGCTGTTGTGCAGTTTCATTCTCTCAGCTTCCTTCTTCGGGAAAGGTTGAAGAATTGATTATGCTGGAGCTCATATATCTGTAGCACTGTTGTTTGTAGCATTGGTGGCAGTGTGACTTGGGTGTCTGGTCTCCCATTAGGTTATGGAGAGATCTCATTCACTCTCCAGCAGAACTGATTATGTCTTTATCTTCACTGGAAGTGTATATTGATGTGTGGTCAATAAAAACCTACCAGGGAAACCCATGGCAAATGTAGACACTGGGTGGTACTGGGTGAGGAGATTCTCCATCTCTTTTCTGATACTCCTGGGTTCTCATGAGTGGTTTGTTGATAGAATAAGGAGAATGCTTTCCACTGTGAAACATCTCTAAGAGATTTTTCTTTGCCTGTGTCTTCCAGGTGCCTCTTTGGTCTCGATTGAGGACTCAGCTGAAGCCAGCTTTCTGACCTACAACCTTGAACCACTTGAAGGGAAAACAGCAACATTTTGGACAGGAATGTACAGAAATGTGGATGGTACTTTCTCTACTTTTAGCATCTTTTCTTTTTTTAGTGAATGAGTACTGCAAGCTATTTGACATGAGTGTTGAAAATTTCACATTCTACTTCTGTAACAAGGAAGATAAAACAAGACAGAATAGTTAACAGGCTGCTTTAATTAAATCCTAAGTTTGATTATTACTTCCACATTAATGTAATTAATGTTCAGTTAGACAGATATTTCTATCATTATAATAGACTTAAAAGTACAGTCTTGTACTGTTCAGGCAAAAAATGCCAGTGTGACTGTCAGTGATATGATTGCAAAATAGTTCAGGTGACTTGATGTGGGGTTTTCTGGAGTTTTGGAAGATTTTTTTTACAACTGCCTACCCAAGTACTTGAATGACAGACTTCTTAGGGATAAGGGAACTTTTCAATTACATTGCTTGAAACTTAACTAGGAATAGTGAAAATTTTTTAAAAAGGGAAGAATTTGAGAGTAGTCATTTATATGCATGATGCATAGAGAAAAACTGAGGTTTACTCATGTGGTCAATTGAGACGAAAAGTGTTTCTTAAAGTGATTCTAGAGCAGTGTAGAACAGCATACTTCTTAGAGTGATCATAAACATAAGAGCTCTTCAGCTCCTCATTGTAGCTCTAGATAATGATTATAGAAATTTCAGCATAACTGCATGGCTAAATTTCATACCTCTATGTGTGTATCTAGATTGTATTCAGTTGCCATGTCCTCACACAAAGGGTGTCAGGAATTATAAAAAAACCAAAACAAATGCAAAATATGTAGAATTTTTTAAGACATCAAAATACAATTTTCATGCTGAGTCTAAGAATTTGCCTGAGTACAACTTAAAGTCACAAGGAGTACATTTATTCTAAATAAATAGCACTATTAAAGGAAAGAAGGAAAAAAAGGAACCGGAAGGAAGAGGCAGAAAGTCTCAAGCATAGCTGAGCAACAATGATCACAAGATTTTGCAAGGAGATCTATAAAAAGGAAAACTGTGTGTAAAGCTTGTGGAAAGGAGCAGAAACTGGAAAACAAATGAAATAAAATTGGGCCTAGGAAGACTTCAGTGGGCTTTGAAAAGAGTAACACAAAACCTTTCTACGAATTACTGAAATAAAGAGCTTTCTGGTGAAGTTAAGTTATATTTTAACATCACTTATTTCTATAAATAGAATAAATAATTAACAGTGCACCATTGCTATGATTTGTGGGAGATTCTTCTTGGAATTGTCTTGCCTTTGCAAGACCATAAGCCAGATTTGTCTGCCATTTTCCAAAATTTGATATTGTATCTTTTGCATAAAAATTTGGGCAACACGTTGTGTCAGAAGTAAATAGTTTAGTGGTCTGTCTTCAGAAGTGGTGGCAAGTAAATTTCTCACAAAGGCAATAAATATGGGGCATGTGAAGGTGTCAGTATGGAAATTAATACTATCTTTTTTTTTTTTTTCTTCCATATTCAATGTTTTTTCAATTAGGACAATGGTTGTGGCTAGACAGCACTGCTGTGAATTTTGTCAACTGGAATGTAGGAGAACCTTCTCCTCAGCAAAATGAGCACTGTGTTGAAATGTATGCAGACTCTGGGTATTGGAATAATTTCTATTGCTCTTCCTACAAAGGATATATTTGTAAAAAGCCAAAAGGTAAGTGCTGCATTTATGAATTAGTTTTATGTATGGATTATACTCTGTATGTTAGTATTAGTAGGTGGCCATTACACACGATGCATTTCAGCTGGATATTCTGAATTTTTATAAATGCCAAAGGATGCAAATTTCCATGCCAACAAGAACATAGAATGACTCTTATCAGAAAATAGTTCTGGACAGCACTCAAGTCCCTTAAGAATTGCTTTTAAAAGACTGTGTTCATATCTTAACTGTACCTAGCACATACTCTTGACAAGTTCGCACGTTTTCTATCGACAGTTGTTGAGAAATCAGAGTATAAGGACCATTCCCTGCATACAAAAATCTGTCTCATCTATATGCAAACATGTTCCTCAGGGAATCCCCTCTGCCCTGCCCATGGAGTAGCCATTGTTAATTTCCCTCTGCCAGTCTCACGTGCCTGTGTTTTCTGAGTATGACGTAGTGTTTCTATGAATTGAGTATTTATGAGGTGTGAATTATTTAACAGCTTGGGATCTTTTGTCTCTGTGCCCTCCTCTTGGGAAAAGATGAAAGAATGAAAAGCAAAGCAAATAGCATAGCTTGAATGTGCTAAGCTGAAGGTGTCCTGAAATAACTGAATGTGCAAATTTGACAGTAGGGACATCTAGTGCATTTGTATTCCTAAAAGTCATCATAATAATTTCTTTCAGCATATATTGCAATACCAGAATCTCTTACTTATGCTTCCTATGAAGGTTGAAACGTGTAGCTGCAATATACCCACTTCCTCTACAATACTGGAAATGAGAGAATTTCTGCTATCCTGTCTGTAAATTTGTTCTCAAGCAAAATTATTCTTACTTACTCAAATGCTTGTAATGATGACTGTATCTTTTTCAGGAAATACTGCAAAATCTCAGTATATCCACCCTTTCAGAGTCTACTTATCTATCTTTTTGCATTGTCAGTGACAAAAATTCATAGATGTGGGTACTAAGTGTTAAAACAAATCACCACTGTTCCTTTTTGACCATTCAATTATGCTATTGGTGCTGCTACTAGCATTCACCTGTTTTCATGCTGAGGCATTGCAAAGAGCTGAAGCAGATGGAAGCTAGTTACTTTTTCTAGGATTAGCTTCAGCCAGTCTACTCTACTGATCTGGAATGCCATGGATTCAACCAAATTCCAGTGTCAATGCAAGGATTATACAGTCACTCACCCCAAAACAGAACACAACCTAGTCACAGAAACGCAGCTTTTCTTGGCATAATTTTTCAGAGCTGTGACAATGCTCCATGAGCAGAATTTAAACAAACCATTAAATAGCTACAGACCAATAAGTGGAGCATCAGAAGCAGGGTTTTACTGAGTTGCACTGGCTATTGCTGGTTATGTTTGCTGTTTTCTGAAGAGATTGAAACACAAAATCATGACTGAAGTCTTCCCATAGAATAGATGTTGTTTTCTGTTTCATTTATTGAGCTAATTTTTACCATAGTAATTTGAGAGTTGTCTAGCAGGTCTATTCCATAAAGTATCTAACTTTATTTCATAAGTGAGGAGGTGCTCAGCCTGGAGAAGAGGAGGCTCTAGGGAGACCTTAGAGCACCTAAAGGGGGCTCATGAGACAGCTGGAAAGGGACTTCTTATAATGACCTGTAGTGACAATGCAAGGATGGAAATTCACAACCTCCCTGGGCAGCCTGTGCCAGTCCTCAGTCGCCCCCACAGTGAAAAAGTGTTTCCTGATCTTCAGAGGGAACATCTGTGTTGCACAGTGGTACCCATACCCTCTCTACTGTCACTAGGCAGCACTATGGAGAAGATGTAAGTGGGGACTGGTAAAAATAATTTAAATTCTTGAGCTCACCTTTTTCAGAATCAACCATGATGCATTGATTCCAGATTTAGTAATAAACTGTTTTTACATCCACATGGCAAAATAAAGACCTTTATCTTAAATGATGGCCCATTTAACCAGCAAGCCAGATTGCTTGGTCCAGATGTTAAAATTTAAATGTGCTACAAACCTTTTAGTTCAGATGTGATACCTGCTAGGACACTGTGAAGTTCATGAGTGATTTCAAGTATCTATGCAGGTAAGCCATCAAAATCTCTTGGCAAACCAAATTTATTACACTTTTTATGTTTATATAGCAAGTACTGAAAGAATTTGTAATTATTGAGGATTATGTTTGACCATGTCTATCCTCAAGATGCTGGATAGATTTTCCTGTGGTTTCATTCTGATCTCTGGATCAGTCTTCATGCAGCTTTTTGATATTCTTTCTTTTTTGCTAGTTTATGTAAATAACTACATATGAGACCAGAATACACTAGACCATTGTGCTATGCCTTAGGCATATATCATTTTCTATGAACTAAAGCCAAGTGTTTTCACACTATATGGTTTTATTACCTTATATTTATCTGAACATAATTCTCAGTATGTTCCAAAATATAGAAATAAATAATAAATTATGAATAAATAAATAATAATACAAAAATATAATTATTTTTAATGTTTTCAAGTTCCAGCAACTGAAAAGCCATCAGCATCTGAAATGCCACCTGCTGAAATACCTACAATGGGTAAGAATATTGTCTTTCAAGAAGAAAAAAATTGTAAACTAGTCCCACATTAAGATCATAAACCAAAAAAATTCTACTCTGTATTATGTCTCTTAAATTTTTTGGTATGCCTAAGTACTGTACCTGTTTCCTAGGGTGACACTGTTTCCTAGTAATACAGTACACTCTATTTGGGTGCAGATGCAGATTTTTAAAAAGTATTAATTTGTGATATAGCATGCAATATTAGTGATTTTAAATCAAGTTATTTTATGTTGCTATATTTTCTTCTCATTACTTTGAAACAAAAGAACCCCTTTTTTCTTAAAAGATCATGCATTCTAAAGGACTTGTTTCCAGTAATCAGATAAAGAGTATGTAGCATTCTCTTGATTTCTTCCTATTTGTTTTCAGCAATGACAAAAGATGAGAAGGCTTCTACCCTAAATCACAGCAAAACAGGAGTTATAGTTATTGTTGGTGTCATCATCCTAGTTGGAAGTGGCCTTGCAGGATATCTCTTCTACAAAAGAAGAAAGAATTGCTTGCCAACAAATGACAGCTTTGAGAATAATTTATATTTTAATGGTGATGCAGTTCCTGGAATTAGTGACACAAAGGATCTTGTGACCAACATAGAGCAGAATGAACATGCAACACTGTAATGTAACAAAAGGAAATGTAATGTAATATGTAATATTAAATGTAATGTAATAAAATAAAATGTGCCTTGTTTTATTAAAATTATGCAATTAGAATGAAGCCAAAGGTATTTTCTCATGTGCAATTACTGTAATAGCCTGTTTCTGTGTGTATGTAATGTCATACACATAAAGTAACTGCAGTTACTTTACTTTGTAGCCATTATATAAGGTGAAAGATTTCAGGTCTCAGGATTTGATCATGACACTGGTGAATGTGCATATAAGAAAAGTGATAATGTTGACTAATTATTAAATGGAACAATATAAATGGATAAAATAAAGTAAAATGTAGATAGATCCACTTGAGGAATGCAGACAAGATTTGACATTTCTGCATTGGATTTATTTCAAACCATGCTATTGAATGGATACTCAGAGCTATTCAGTAAATATCTTCTAATTCTACCATCTTTCAAGTATTCCCATAGACTTAAGTACAGGCATAATTACTACAGGGTAAGTCTGAATTTGGGCACATTTCCCCTTTGAACTACATGGGGAAAAATACCTTTATGATATTTCAGCTTCCACAACTTCATACAATACAGAAAACCAAGAATGTAGTACTTGCAGTTTATGTATTCTAGGATTTAATCAGGTAAAATCTGGAGGCAGACCTCTGGAGTGGAAAAGTGTGGTTGATATTAGCTGCCAGCTTTGGCTGGCCACAAGTGGGTTTGTTGGTGAGAGGGGATGAAGGTGATGGCAAAACTTCCTTCTTATCAGGCAGCAGTTACTGAGAAGAGGGAGGAGAATTGCCTGTGCATGTTCTGAAGGTTTCTAGGAGCAGAAGGTGTCTGCATAGCTGTTATGGTGATCACATGTTGGTACTGCTCTCTACAGCTTCTCAATAAGTAGCATAGGTTTGTGGGATGTGTGCTGCAAGAACAATTTAGCTTTACCAATGTAATAGTTGCTACTGATTTGATTTACATTCTAAAATGGTTAAATCAGTTACTATTTATGGACATCTTATATTTCCCAAGGAGTTTATATTCTTAATTTTTGTAGATCCTGTAAAATGTAAATCATGCATGATTCCTCACTTGCATACATATGTTTGCAAGGATTGATTTTGTGGTTTCAGATTTTGCTTTGTGAAATAAAAAATAACTATCTTTGATTTTTAACATAGGTTTGCATTTTATAGTCTCATTTATATAAGACACTGTGACATGATAAGTGAAAAAGGTAAAGATAATACCACTGGGGAGACATTCCAGCAAAAGTTGTGATCAAGTATTATATTTACCATATTTGCCTGCATCTATCCTAGGATTATCTGCTTAAAGACAAAACAAAAATGTGAGTTGAGAGATTTAGCAAAAATCTTAAACGACATACATGTGTAGGTAAGATGGGAAAATTTGTCCAGGAACTCCTTTTCTCTGGCTCTGCTCTCCCAGCTATTTCCTTGCTGTGTTCCTACTGCTGTTTCCATTTTCAAAGTGCAATTGTTCAAGCATGTTTTTTCAAGGATCAGTACCTCTAATGTTTTTTTATGCCATCTGATGTGGCTCGTGACAGAAAGCTCTTGACTGACTGATTAATGATACCAAGTGTCACGTTGTTTCAGTTATATGGAGGAGTGGTACCAGGTAGAAATTTAGGTGAAACAGCAATGAAAGGCCAAGAGAACCTGACTGGAATCCCAGCCTCAATTGTGCTGGCTGTTGAGCAAACAACAAACAGGTGCAGTCTCACCCCAAAGAGGCTCAGTCCTCTTCTGGGCCCTGCACAATCTTAAAATGGTATCTGTGCACTGAGTTGTTCTTCCAGATAACCTTTATTGCAATGCACATACGCAAGGTGTGGTTGCAAAGAAGATAAAAATAGAGGGGTTGTCTCACTTCTGGTTCTTTGTCATACTTACAGAGTACATCACTAACAAGTGTCAAGGGGGGAATCCAGATACTGGAGCCTGGATAGTTCTGAGCTCATTCATCCATTTATTTTTCCTGAAATCCAGCATCATCTCTGAGTTGAAGAGGATCAAAAATGCCATGCTAGTTAATAGCTGGCAGTAGATGTAGGTGCTTCTGTGAAATGCTGTGTCAGTTCTGCTCTCCTGTCCAAACAGGTACAGAAAAAATAGAGAAGGTTCCAAGTAAGAAGCCCTACTCTGAAGATGGAGCTACTTAGCCTCCTCATTTTAGAAAGAATTAAAAAGACTTGATAGATTTTCAGAAGAGGAAATTTTAGCTGCATGGCTTACAGTACCTCCTATTTCAAGACAATGGAATTGAAGCAAATTTCCCATTAAAAACATTAATATAGAAACAGTAGCATTTACAGCACAGGAAATCATTACAGCTCCATGTCATAACCAGAAAATGAGCATTGATACTTTATACACAAACTCTAAAAGAAGGTTTTGAATAGAAGGTAGAGAAACAAACAAACTTGAACACTCTAAACAGTATCTAATTAATATAAGATCAAATGGAAAGCTTTTACCTAGGAACAGATATAGGTAAAATATGTTTCTCTATTTGACTGGAAAAAAGAAATGATTTATTGGAAATGGTGCGTGTTTGTATGGACACACTCTAATTTTATATTTTATGTATTCTGATCCTTCACCAAATCTTTAAACCATTTTCTACTACTGACTGCTATTCATATTGGGGTTGGTCAGGTGCCTTAGAATCAAACTGTTCCTCTTGTGACCTCTTACTTTGTCTCTCAAGTAGATGATGCTACTTATGGGAGGTCTCAGGCTGTATTTTGCATATATATATATATTCACAGAGGAATTGGGTTCTTGTTTTTATGAAATATATTTGCTGTAAACACAAGGAATATAATTCCTTGAAGAACAAGATGATGAATTGTATGAACAAGGGAATATGAACAGAAAAGCAAATAAATGTTTTAACTGATCCCTAATAGTTTACATCTATAATCCTCTGGTGCTGCCAAGATTTCTCATATTTGATCAGGTGGTTTAGAAAAATGAAAGAAAAAAAATCATTCATTATGTAGCATGAAAATAGAAAAATAGAAGGTTGTTCACCTTTTTTTTTTTTAGGCTAGAGTGTTCCTACTGATGTTTAGAGTATGTTTTCTCAAAAGAAATAAATGTTTATAGCTTGGAAACTGTGATTGTCCTACATGTGGGGATTCTGGATTGAAATCTTATATCAAGTTATAGCAAGCTAGATGATCACTTTCATATATTAATATAAGTGGTTTTTTGAAAATGAATGTAGGGAAGCATCCAGTTGAACCCAGATGGCCTCACCTATCCATTTCTGTGGCACCTGAGGAATGACTTGATGGCAATATTCAATACTGTGTAAGGTTTCCTCTCTTCACATTGCTGTGTTTCTTGATACCCTTGTGTTTAATTCTCATTTCCCCTTTTCTCTGAAGAAGTTTGGACTTCAGAAGAAAGGTGGTGAATCTGCACACTGTGAGTGTAACTTCCTGCCCGGGAGCAGAGATTGCCAAAGGAACAATGCTGACTCAACACAAACCCCAGCAGCTTTTGTTCCTCGCCACTTTTAAAGTGTCAGGCTGTGCCCTGCCAAATGGCAGATCCTGGAGCACATCTTCACAGTCCTCTGGTTTTCTTTTCTGCTTTGTGGGCTGTGATGCAATCTGTTCAGACAAACACACAAACACTGAGGTAAAGCTGGCTTTAGTATGTTTTACTCTTTTCCAGCCTTTTTCAACAGATTATCAATACCAGTCCCTCACCAACCACTGATCTTTGCTCAGAACAGAATCAGTTTCTTTTTCTCTCTTGTAATTGTCCTTGTTGGCCCCTGGTAGATTTGGATATTCTGAGATATTTTATACAGCACAACCACAAGACACATTTGTCTTGCTCCTGAACAAGGAAGTAAGGAAAGTTGGAAAATGGAGGTTGCATGTTCAAGCACCCTGGTGTTGGGGAGTACCAGATTGCTTGACTCCAGACTCAGTGCAGCCATCCTTTCATATGGATCATAATTTACTGACTAATTGGATTCTGCTGCTTTGTCCTGGTTTCTTTCACTTTCCCCAGATCTCAGCATCCTTTTCAGGCTTCCTTCTTTGCATGGCTTTGTTCTAGCTGTGTGTGCTTGCCTTGATGTCCCACTGTTCTCCCTCACTGTCGTGGCTTTGTTCTGCTCTAATTCCCTGCATGCATTTTCAGACCCGGTGGGTCGTTCATCTACATCTGAGTCAGAGTAATAGAAGCAAAATCCTACATCTTCATGTGGCTGTCCAGGACTTTCACTACCCACAGCAGCAGGAATTTTGCTGCAGATGCAGTATTGGGGAAGGTATCCCGCACCAGCCTCTCCTGGAGGTACGGGAATGGAATTTTTCAAAGTCCATGTGCAAAATCTGATGTAAAGCTTCCTCCAGAGTCCCTTTTCTCCTCCCTGTGCTCTAAGTTTTTTGAGGTCTTTAAACTATCATGGAGAAAGTTTTATCAAAGTAAACATCAGAATTTTATCAGAATGCCCATAGGGCGTACACTTTATGGGGTGGAAACTTTCACAGACTAGTGGGATGAAAAATGAGGCAGTATTCCTCATCAGTTTAGTTTTCCTCACTAGCAATAATTGAAAATCCAATATTTTCCAGTTACAGGTTCTCTTCTTCCTAGAATTGTGTTTTCTTTCCCAAATTTCTTCAGCTGTTGCTGTCAGTTGGGTAATTACTCCTGCATATTGTCAAGAATGGAGCAAAAGAAAAAATAGGTGTTTCCTGAAGAATACAGACCTGACTTTCTACAGCTTTTCTTCTTTTCTGTGGAATTTCAGGCATAAAAAATTCTAGTTCTGCACTCTGTCTTTTTCCATCATGTATTGATGCAGACAAATCTTTCTCTTCTTTTTTTACTTCTTCTGTTGATTTCTGCAAATGAGACAAACCTTTTGGTAAAAATAATGATTCTGAGTTATGAAGAATGTTAGAAAAAATCCACACTAAAACGTTACCTGTTAGATCTTTTATTTCCATGGCAAACTTTTATACAGTAGAAAAACTAGCTTAGAAAGCAAAGTGTACTCATTAATGTATTATTTCAAAATTACTCATGTGACACAACATAGTTCCTTATTTGAAGCTCAGAACTTCCTTGTATCTGTTGGGTCTTAAAAAGGGTTTGTTAATCCACTCCAGTGCAGTGGGGTTTTCTTGCAAGGCACTGATTTGGTCTTTAGAATCAATACAAGGTGAAGGGAAGAAAGGAGGGAAATATTTGCCATGTCTCTCTACTTGCCCCTGATTTTTCTTCTCTCGATTAGTACATCTCTTCAAATGTCTGGTAAGTCTTTGTCCTCTGCTGAGTGTGGAGGTTTTCAAGTTTTTTGACGTGTGTTCTGGTTATCTTCCCTAGTGGGCAGTGAGTTTAGATCTAGTCACAGCATCTAATTTGGAAATAATTTTTGTTCAGCTCTGAAGTTTGGTGCTATCTGCGTAGGCATTGTCTTTCCTTAACCCAGGTTTCAACATGTTATATGAGTGAAAGGAATATGCGAACAGATGTGGCCATAACCTTGGCAGTGCTGGTTCTTGAGAAAGCTGAATGCAGACAAAAGCTGATTTCAGTTTACTCCATTGGAGGCTAGAAGAGCTCAGAACAGAGCAGTGAACTCTCAGCATGCACTAAACTACTGGCTGATGTGTGCTTTGAGTTTCTTGGCAGCTCATAGAGACCATAGCATACTGATGAGTGCATTTTGAAAACTGCTTTCCAAGCTGAGAGCTTTAGGAAGCTTAGCAGCCCACCTGTCCATTAGATTTCACACCTTCCTACTGCTGAGAGGAAAAAAAAAATGATGCTGTGTGTTTTCCATGGCAAGTTCCCAGCTAGAGAGCTCTGAGAGTCCAGTACTATTGCTGGAATGGCAGCAGGACCAGCCAATGCACCAGTGATCTAATCCACCACAGGACAATTTCTTCTGTGCATGCTTTTGGGTGAGACCAAGCCAGCTCTAACCCATCCTCTGCTAACCTTCCCAAGAACCACTGCAGCTGGAGAGCTCTGTCAGGGAAGATATTATCTGACTTGTTCTGGTCTATAGCCTTTCAGAACAACAACACCAAGGCTGTTCAACCACCCCCTAACAGCTTTGGGATGGGAGGGTAATGGAGGCCCAGCAAAGTATTCTGGACTTGGCAAGAAACCTTGGGTAAAACTCAATGGCACTGCTTGGGTGATGTTGCCTGCCACCTAGAAGGCAGCAAAGGGATGCAGGCTGGGCTGCAAAAAGAGTGAAGATTTGGAGCAGGGTTTTTTTTTGAAGCTGATTTTAAGAACCAAGCCCCTGATGTGCAGTGCCTCACATTTCTATTTACAAATGTAGTTATTTATAGCACTTAGGATATTGGCTTAGTTTAACTGCTCAGAACTGATGATGTTGCAAGTTGTGGCTTCCCTCCTGAGAAACCTACAAACAAAACTCTTTGAAAAAATTACTTTTGCACAGCTACTAAAGATTTCCAAGATAATTAACCAAAAATGAAAAATACACCACTTTCTTGGCGAGCTGAAAACCACAATGTTGTTCTGGGCCAAATATAAAAATTATTTAATTTTGAGTGTATAAACTATTTTTAATAGCCCTAAAGCAAAAAGAAAAGGTCCTTTTACTTGCAGAATTAAAGCCCATTTAAATATGATTTGGTGGAACTTTGAAGAAATGGTGAAATGTAATGCAATGAAAATAATTTTTGATATGTATTTTGAGACCACTGTGGTTTCAGGAGGGATAAGAAGAAGGGCAATTTCTCTTGAAAGAGCTGTATTTTCAGCTTTTGTGTTTTTTCATTTTAAGAATATTTTTGTGAATATCCTTGATACCAATGAATAATCTCCCTTGATTTTTTTTCTCTATGAACTATATGTACTACTTTTTTTCAGTTTGGTTTGGTTTTAGTTAGTTGGTTAGTTGGTTTTTTGTTTTTGTTTTGGTTTTGTTGTTTGTTTTTTTTTTTGGTAGCAGACTGTCATATAGCAACTAACTGACTTCATCTCCTAAGAAACCTCTCCTCAAATGTTTTCCTTATCATTTTATTTTATAGGTAGGGGAATATTTTCAATCTATAATGAAGATAACAAGCTCTGTGCCCAAGCTCAGAACTCCAGCTCAGTCATAACTACCACTTGTGATGAGCATGACGGGTTTCAGAAGTTCAGGTGGGTCTCTCCCACACAGCTGCTGAGCGTGGCACTCAAGCTGTGCCTGGGAGTCCTTGCCAAGGACGATGAGAGTCCCGTCACCTTGGAACCCTGCAACAGGACAAGTGAACTCCAGTGGTGGGAATGCAGAAATGAGACACTTGCAACTCATGGCAAGGATTTATTTCTCAACTATGGCAAGGGGAAGGGGAAGAAAATCAGGCTGTCCAAAGCATCCAGCAAAGGGAGCAGGTGGAAAATCCATGGAAGTGCAGCCAATGTGTGCTCTCAGCGCTACGAGGGTGAGTGCTGAAATTCCATCTCTATTTCTTGGTGACTTGACTGCCCCTACACAAAGCATTCCACTGCCTACTTGACAGGCAGCAACCATTTTCTTAGAGTGACATCAGCAGAGAAGCTAATTATAAATAGGGTTTAGAAATAAAAGGTGAATATATCTGTATATTTTTCAGCAAGTATAGCTGTATACATCTCTGCATAACTTGTGAAGTGCAATTCTTTCAAGTGATAGAATAAAATGACAAAGACCCATAATAAACAAAAGGAAGAATGGGAAATCTGTTTATACAACAACAGAAAAATTAAATCTGTTTTAAAATATGTTTGATCAATTTGTAGAAGAGATGAATGTGTTATGTTTAGTTTTTATTATTGCTTCTATTTGGTTTGACCACTAATGATCTCTAAGAAGTGAATTTCTAGTTTAGATAGATGTAATCCACCATTAACATTATTTATGTAGTGTTTCCCAGGCCTAGTAAAAACAAAAGGTAGAAAAGAACAAAAGGAAAAATGGTGCATAATGGTTTAGGATGCAATGTTTTATCATCCGGGAAAAGGATCCCTAGAGAGTTAGATCTCCTTTTCTGTCAGTTTTATGGATCTTGGGCTATGTAGAGGGGACATTCAGGATCAAGTAATCAATCTTCTTTCTGTTGTGACACTGATACGTTGGGAATTTAAATAACAATAGGACAAAATTTTGTTGCATACTACAGCTGTTGCACTGGAATGAAATCTGTCTTAATTTTGTAAAGACAGCAGCAAATTAGACTGAAGAATGATGGAAGGGTCACTTCCTAGCAGAGTCCCTGCAAATTTAAGATATAGCTTCCTCTCATGAAGAACTAATAAAAATATTGTGATACCTCCTTTCCAAGTTTTTTCAACCATGCAGGGGAAAAAAAAAAAGATAATGTATCTAAGGAGAGAAATATGAGAAGCTGAGTCAGAGGGACCTTTGACACAGTAGTCCAGGATGACAAAGTTAAACAAAAATTAATTTGAGGCTCAATTAAGTGTTTAAGAGTCTCACTTCTGAATATTTTTCCATAGTCATACCTGATTGCCACAATAATCTTTTAGAGGTTTTGGGTAGCAAAGTACTGGTGTGTTGAGCCCTGCATGACTCATCTTTGTCATGGAAATCTGGCTATGAGTGTCACTGTAGTGAGCATCTGGTGCCAGCTGACTGTTGAGTATTGCTTTCTGCTTTTCTCCACAGAAATCTATACACTGGGAGGAAATGCCTTTGGTGCACCCTGTGTGTTCCCTTTTAAGCACCAGGGGAAATGGTATGCTGAGTGCATCCCTCGGAGGGGGGATGCAGACTTTCTCTGGTGTGCAACTTCTTCAGATTTTGATAAAGACCACTTGTTTGGATACTGCCCACTAAAAGGTAACTTATTTATAAAAATCTCGGGAAAGCTGTTAAGCAAAAGTGTCATCCACTGTCATGGTCAAAATGTTCTTGGGATGTGGAAGTAGCGTTGGACAGTGAGCTGAATTCTGCCTCACCTGGTTCACTGCTGAGCTGTGCAACAAGGAAATGAGGCATCTGCTCCTCACTCTTACTGTCCTACAGTCCTACTCCTCACTGTACCAAGACTGGTACTTGCAGGGAGTATTCTGAGGGAGCTGACTGGGACTGGTGGATAAAGGAAGAGGAAACCCCTAGGACTGGGTTTCAAGGCAAAAGGAGGTGCAGTGGGTGAGGAGGGTGAGATAGATCAGGAGACTGTGGTGTGTTATAGGATGGAGGAGAGAACAGGAGGGCTTTAGTGGAGGGAAGGGTGCAGGACACAGGCAGTGACCTCCACCTGCCTTCAGTGCTCCAGTGCTTCCATACACAAATTCCCTGCCCCTTCACCCCCACTTCACATGAGATTGTGTGGAAACAGTAATTTCTGTATTATTGAGTGGTCTGGAAGAGCATGAGAGGGATCTGAAGGTAAGAAATGGGTGTGGAGACCAAAACTTCTATATGGTGAAGAGAGAAGTACTTGTAGAGGTAGAATATATCAGTGAGTGGATTGATGTGGACTGTAATGTGAGAGAAGTAGATGAGTTGCATAAATAAAGGGAAGAGGGTCAATGTGAAAGATTAGATTTGTAAGGATAAATAATTCCTTATGCGATTGAAATATTTTTAATACTGAATGGACAAACTGCATTTATGTGAGGCAAAAGGCATGTGAAAATTATCAAACCACAACAGTTATATAGCTTTAGTCTGGAGCAAATATTTTATTTTCTGGGTTAGTAAACATGATTATCTTGTCAAATTGCTGGTATCATATTTTACAGAAGCCATCCACAATAACTTTTGGAAAACAAATCCAGTGACAGAAACACACTATCAGATAAACTCAGAGTCACTTTTGACATGGCACCAAGCAAGAAAAAGCTGCCAGCAGCAGGATGCAGAATTATTAAGCATCACAGATCTTCGTGAAGAAATGTATTTATTAGGTAAAGTAAAAATACCCTAAAATATATTTTTAAAAATGCATTGTATAAAATGTAAGTCAGATCTAAGATTTTAACATGGATACTTATATTTATCTCATAAAAATAGGTCTCAGTGACATTCTTAAAAGAGTTGTCCCTTTCTCACAAAAACCCATATTAAAATGATGGAAATCATCTAACTTACACTAAAAATATATCCCTCATGCTTTAAAATATTATTTCCAGTTTTATTAAATAACTTAAAAAATCAGAGGCATTTAATAATCTGTTTGTTTTGGCCATTCAGGGCTCACCAGTGACCTGGGCATCAATACAAAGCTCTGGATTGGTCTCTATGATGCACTTGACAGTGGCTGGAAGTGGACTGGGGGAAGACCTTTCAGATATCTCAACTGGGCTCCAGGTAAGTGCACTTCTCTTAAATGATGATCAACATTTGGGCTGAAATTTCCTCCCCTGCTCTCTCCTCCTCTCCCATCCCCACCACAGTGACGCTCCCTTGTGACACCTCTTGGGATTTATCACTTTAAGAATCATACCCCAGTGACTTTGCTGCTGCATAGCACATTCCATCCCATGAAGAGGTGAAAAGTTTCACTGTAAGCAGAAGGATTCTGTTGCTCTTTTTTAAAGGAAATCCCTCTGTGGAACCTGGAAAAATATGTGGGACCTTCCAAGGTAGGAATGGCAAATGGGAAAACCAGCTGTGTGATCGGAAACTGGGATATATCTGCCAAAAGAGAAACACTTCCCTGGATTCTTCCACCATCCCCTCAGGTACGCTGGTCAAAAACTAAGTTTTTACAGTCAGTGAGAAATATTGTGAGGATGTCACTTATGAAAAGGCAACATATTGTCAAAACAAAAGGCTTACACTTGTTGACCTGGGTCAAATACTGAGAACACTTTAATTTTCTGGCTCATTTTAAAGATGATGTCTAAATGTTGTTCATCATTTGGAAAAGAGCCCGGAGTACCAAAGAGGGCAGGATTAGGTGTTTAGCCATCTTATCCAGATCATGAAATACAATAAATATCCTCCTCTCTGATATATACTCTAAACCTATGGCCTGCTAAAAGATAGGAGCCAGAGTTCATGCTCCCCTGCTCTCTGTGACCCTTTTTGTTCTATTCTGAAAGGAAAAAATCAGACTATACATCTGGAACCTTTCCCCTGTTGAGTTCCCTTTGCACTTGAGGCAGGTTAGGTCTTAGCTATATGGAGAAACAGGCATGCATTTGCTTAACTGGGAATTCCCATGCAACTAACTTCACAGTACCTCCCTCCCCTAATATATATGAGTATAGAAGATTCTATAGCTCAGGGGATGCATGACACATGAATATCCTGTACTTTCTGGCTGTATCCAGGCAGTTCACTTGGAAAGGTTTCTGACCCTGCTAACCTTCAAACCATGTCTGGATGGTGCTCAGGGGAATGCAGTTTGTCCAGGTCCAAACCGTGTCCAGGGACGATCAGACAAAGCAGTTGACCACACACCAATTCTGGGCACGCATCCTCCCCTCTTCAGTTTGCTCTGTAGGTGCAGAGCATGGCAACTTTCCAAACACTGGAAGGTGGGCTGGCCATACTGAATTCATACCCAGAAATAAGTGTTGAACAAGGTGTGAGGTGTTTCCGTGCAGCTGGAATTTCTGGTATAACATGGTATAACATTTCTGGTATAACATGGATGTGTCTGGACTCTCTGATATATGATTTGGGCTGTGTAGGAGCTTCAGCTTGCTCCTGAGCACCTGGTGTTTCCAAGGAAAAAAATATAAAAAGCTACAAAATTCACCAAGATAGAGTTCCTGAGTAGGAAAAAAGGCCCTTTTCTGTAGAACTTGGCTGTACTCAGAGCCTCACTGAGAGGGATTTAATGTGGAGTTGTGCCCTGTATATTTGCATGCCAAATTATTTAGTAATTACTTAGTCCTGTAAAATAGTTTTTTGGGAGCTCCAAGCACAAATAGGATGGAAAAAATTTGACTTCTCTCCTCTTCCACTATGTGCTTCAATATTTCAAATTTATACCAGCGTGGGTAATTTTCTTTTTGATGCAAATAAAACACTGAATAAAACATCTCATTTATGACATATTTTTTAGATGATTCAAAACATATCAAATGCCCCAGAGAATGGGTGCCCTATGCAGGTCATTGCTACAGAATTTATAGAACACCAAAAATATGGAAAGAAGCCCAGTCTTCCTGTAGAAAAGAAGATGGAGAGCTGGCAAGCATTCATAATATTGAAGAGTACAGTTTTACAGTGTCACAGCTTGGGTACAGTGAGTATTCCTAAAGATCACTTTTTTTCCCCTTTTTTTTTGTTTTAAATCTGGGATGATACTGTTGTTATTATTAATTTAATCATTGTAACCATGGTCTTATTTTTTTTTTAAGTTACTCACTCAGAAGTGGGTGTGAGATGTAATTACTCCTTTATAAGATATATCCATACCTACAATTAACTTTGTGTTCTCAGAGCCAGATGATGAGCTCTGGATTGGTCTAAACGACTTCAAGGTTCAAATGTACTTTGAGTGGAGTGATGGCACACCTGTGACTTATACCAAGTGGCACCATGGAGAGCCAACCCACACTTGGAATAAGGCAGACTGCATCCTTATGAAGGGACAGGTAAAAATTCCTCCCCCACTCTCATACTTTCTTGTTCTTTTGTCTCCTAAAATGGAAACATTTATGATTAAAAAAAAAAAAAAAAAAAAAATGGGGAAAAAAATGGGAAAAAAAAAAAGAATGCTATGTGATGCACCAGAAGCAGGACACTCCATGGAGACTTGGTCTTTTCTGAGACAATTCTCATCTGAAATTGGTTGAAATCACTCATCATTCACATAGAACATTACTGGTCATAGAGGAATAGATTCTTGGAGCACAGACTTTTTCATCTTTTCTCTAAAACTGCTAAAATATATGGGTTTTAGAGTTACTCTGGATGCACAAAACCAGATTGTATTTTGTTTTCTACTCATAAAAAGAAGCGTAATGTTGTGGGAAAAGCCATACACAAGACATTATTTCATATTTTTTGTGTTTGGTTTATTCAGCATTTCCTTGCCATAGTCATAATAGATGCTATGCTGGTGAGAGTAGAGTGGAGCCCAATGTTTCTTTCCTACACTCATCAGTCCCTGATCTTTAATAGATACAACCCTCATTCTCACATCTCTGAGGAAATTACTGTATGTATTTGGGAGTCTTGGGGGAAAAAACAAGGTAAAGAAGGTAAAGGTAAAGCTGAAACAGTCTCAGCCATAGGAAGACAGAAGAGTCCTTTCTGAGGATGGATGTTCTTGGCGGATCTGAATTGTCTCTATCTTTTACTTCTCTTTGTGATTTCTTCTTACAATACTTAGGATGGCTCCTGGGTTGACAGTGCTTGTGACATGAAATTTGGCTACATCTGTAAAAGGAAACCCTTGGCTGAAGAAGCAGGGGAAGCTGAAGTTACTTACCCAGGCTGCCAGAAAGTAAGTGTAAAACAAAAGCAGCAAAAGGTGATTGTGTATTGCTTTCACTCCCATGGTAATAACTATGACAGAAATAAATTATTTTGACTGTTCCTGGTGGAGCCTAGAAAACTCTTAATTTCATATGTATTGATACTTCGTAGACTGATAGGGAAACTCTTTCTTTATTTAACTGTAATGTAGATTGACTTCTTTTTTTTTATTCCAAGTGTACTTCACTCAGCTCTTCCTACTACAGAACTGGTCACTGAACCCACAGAAGCCACTCTTTGCAGAGCAACCTTTTCAGGGTGTAACACACATGTCAAGGGTTACCCACCTCCTCAGTTCTGTCAATCTGCCAGGAACTGGGAATCAATATTCCAGGAATCAGGAATATTTGAGCTGACTGTTTTGCAGATTGCAACAACTACTTATGCAGTGAGAGTGCAGAGCAAGCTTTACACAGGGAGATGCAAGGTGGCTGTGACTGTGGCTGCCAGCCCCAAGACATAACCACGTATCAGGGGATGAGACACAGAGTTATGGTCACAAAAGTTATGTTTCATTACCCTCCTAGTTCCTTTTGTGGCCTTTGGGATCAGTTTTGATTGGGGTATGGTACTAGTGTGGCTTTTGAAGTGCACAAAGCTGTGCAATCTGACAGCCTCTCTGCACATCTCTGCTTCTGCTGACAGGGCTGGATGAAGCATGGCTTTTACTGTTACTCCTTGGTGCAGCTGCCCACAACATTTTCAGGAGCAAAGAAAGTTTGTGAAGAAAACAAAGGTTACCTGGCTACTGTAAGAGACAGGTATGGAAACATAGTTCTTGTCTTCTAATGTGTGTAGCAGGATGGAAGTGTTAAACAGAAATTTCTCCTCACTTAGCTGTTATTCATAATGTCTATCTAGTGTAGCACCACTCTTTCCCAGGAAAATTTCAGGTACAGCTGATGCAGTACTGCATAATACATCAGAGGCTTTTAGGTCATCAATACAAACATTCAGGATATTGCTACTACACACACTGTTGTTGCCTCTGGGAATCAAAAAACTGGGTCACCTGCACAACAACCCCATGTTGACAGATTGCTTTAAAATTTTTGAACTAAAAATAAAGAGATAAACTTGGAACTATTTATTTCTCTTGGATTCAAGCTTTTCAGCCTTTTTTTTCTTCCTTTGCAACATCCAGATCTGGAAGAATTTTAGAATAAAAGTAGATTTTTTTTTTTTGCCACAGTAACAAGATTTAAAGATCTAGACCTTATCATAAAGCTCAGTAAAACACTGTAGCTCTTATTTATACAGAATGAGAAATATATACACGTTAACTTAAGTATTGTTTGGCTTGTGCTCATTGCACAGTGTAAAAGGTGAATAGAATCATCCTAAATTCTAGACATAATTTACATTAGCAAAATGTAAGGGAAAAGTTATTTTGCATGATAATCAGAACTATGGAAGCAAGATAATTACTCTTGCTTCGTTTCATACATATTGAAAAAATCACCTTAACTCACCAGATTTGTTACCATGAACTGTTTGAAGAAATGGATAAATTCTGATAAAATGTGATACAACAGTTTGATGCTTACTCTTCACAGGTATGAACAAGCTTTTCTGACCTCCATAATTGGATTCAAACCGGAAAAATACTTCTGGATTGGTCTTTCAGATGTGGAGGAACATGGAACATTCAGGTGGGCCAGTGGAGATCCTGTCACCTTCACCCACTGGAATGTGGGAATGCCTGGTGAGTGCCATGGGGCCATGGAGCTCCTGCTCTGGGGAATGACCAAGTGAAGGTTTGAAAGCTAAAAATGTGGTTGAGAAACTCTTCTGGCATAAAGTAGCAGAAAGGATAATGCTAATTTCTATTTGTGCTGAAGAGATAGATCAGGGATTGTGGTAACTCCTCCTAGATCACTTGGGACTGCACCTGTCTGTTGGTATCATTAGGATTTTGCTGTTTTATGGGTATTCTTAAGTAACTCCTAGAATAATGTAAAAGGAACTTACATTAAAAAAATCTTTTAATGATTTAATAGGAATACATATGAGCTATTGTGAGCCACTGGTCTCCAAACACAGCAGGAACAGGTTACTCTTAAATTAGCAGCAGATATTTTGAGAGTAGCCATCAATAAAGTTTAACAACTTTATGTTTTATGAAGGAGAGGGGTCAGGCTGCGTGGCCATGGCAACAGGAAGTTCAGCTGGATTATGGGATATTTTGAACTGTGAAGAAACGAACACTTTTCTCTGCAAGCACCTGGTGGAGGGAATCACCCCCCCTCCTCCTCCTCCAACAACATCCCCTGTCCTGTTTTGCCCAGAGGGATGGCAGTCTATTTCTCAGAGCAGCTTCTGCTTCAAAGTAGGTATTTCATTTCTGAATGCAAATGTTTGCCATTTAAATAGGAATATATTTTGTTCATGGAAGGTGGATTTCACCTTGCCTGCTTGACAGACAGTAGCATGTCTGCAGCCATCCCCAAGCGGTACAGCTGGGAAATGCTGGAAAAAGCTGTGTGAATGGAACTGAAGTTTGGAGCCACAGGAACTCTGAGATGATAGGAAAAGCAATAATCAAATTTAATTAACAACCACAGGTCGAATGGTTGAACAATTAATTAGTCAGTAATAGACCATGACCAAAATATCAGAAGAAATATAAAAGCCGATATTTGTGTTTCTAAATATCTGTAATACCCAACACAGTGTTTAATTGCCCACTTTCTATAGATTTTCCAGGGAGGAAGGGAAAAAATGCAAACTTGGTTTGAAGCGAGAGATTTTTGCAGAGCCATTGGAGGAGATCTTGCATGTATCCACAGTGAAGAAGAGCAAAACCTGATAACTAGACTGTAAGTATCTGCAAAGTCTATCATTTAAATATAAGAAGAAAAATAATTAAAATTGCCTGTCTGAAAGGCATAAAGGATTTCTGGTGACCAGTTTCTACTTTACAAAGGTAAAAAAAGGCTAAAAAGAGGTGAGCAAAAGGTTTTCTTGACACACCTCTGGGAAGGTGGTGCCATGCACTAAAAGTTGCCCGAACACAGCAAAATTGAGAGAAGTGTCATCAAAATTGGCTTTAACCGAAGTTAATTCAAAGAGAAAAAACAAATCTTTTTACCTCATTTGTAGCTGATCAGTAGATAAAATACTCTTGATTGAAAGAATATTTTGTGCTGGTTTCCTACCTTAAGTAAGAGGTAAAATTGGAACACTAGGAAAAGCCTGACCTATCAATGTGTTTGTATAAATGTTTAAATCAAGTCCATGAGTGCAGGCACGTCTGAATTTGAATACCTAAGCTATATAGTGGAACCAAGACCTTTAAATATATTTTCATTTATTTCAGTTTTTGTGGACTTAAGGCATTTGTGATCCTTCCCATAAAGTTCTGTGTTTCCCTGCTTCCTGGCACGTGCAGTTCCAGGCTGTTTTTCCCCACATGACAACTGAATGATTTCTTTATATGATTGTCTCAAATTATACTCGAAGTATCAAGTGTGCTGACAATATTGTAATGCTATACATTCCCCTTCTGTGTTTCATGCTGTGTCTGATTCTCTCTATTTGTAATTATTCAGAGAGAGAGGTTATATTCACTATTCTTACTGGATGGGTTTAAGTGCCTTGGACTCTGATGCTGGATTTACATGGAGTGATGGCTCACCAGTGAGTAAATAATTTGTTATTCCAGCTTTTTGACTATTTTTTTATGTCTCTCTTGGCAGACATAACAGCTCTCATAACTCCTGTATAAAATGCAAGTCTTTACTACCTGATTCCTCTGTAGAAATCAGTCTTAACTCTTCTGATAGTGCCTAGTTGTAGATAAAAATACATTTACAGTAATGAAAGGTGAGGGAGTCTAGCTCTAGATTTGATCAAGTCTGTGCTGATCTCTCTATTCCCATTTTGTCATGTACTGCAAGAGATAATTCTGTACATCTACAGCAGCTTGACTTTGCTGCCCTTAATGTCATAAGTAGATCAAGATCTGCCAGCCCAAAGCCATATGGCAGCACCAATGGATAAATAACCCAGAAATCAGAGAATATATTTCTTTTTAGAGCTGGACAGGAGAACATCAACTCTCCTGGTAACAAATGGGGCAAGAACTTTCTGGTTTACTAACATGGCTTATAAATACACAGATGAATTATTATTCTATTCAAGTGTCATAAACTTCTCCTTAAAAGGTTTGGCATTAAAGAACAAGCTGGATCATGAAATCAAATGAAGTACATTCTTCTTTAATAGAATGATACAAGACAATTGTTTCCTTTTAAAAAGAAAATAGTAACAAAGTTGTGTTTCCAATACAGGTAAATTTTGAGAAATGGTCACATGGAGAACCAAACAATTATGATGGGAATGAAAAATGTGGCGTGTTTACTGGCTATCTCAATATGAACTGGAATGATTTATTTTGTGAACACATGCTGGATTTTGTTTGCCAAATTAAAAAAGGTAAGATAACTTTTTGCCTTTAATGACTTTTAGAGGTAGATAAGAACATCCTTCCCAGGTCAGATCACACTCTCTGCATGTATTAGAGACAGCTGTGCCATCAATCACAATAAAACAGTTTATACTTACATTTTTTCAGTAAAGGCAGTTGAAAACTATTAATTAATCCATTAAACACACAGGCAGGTTTGTAAAGTTGTATACAGTACGTTGGGGAAGAGAAACACAACAGCCTAAAGTTGGGCATTGTTGCTGTAAGCTTAACCAATGTTCTGTAAGCTTAATCTAATACACTGTTTGATGAATGTAGGACCATTTTTTCAGATACTCTGAGAAATTCTGTGACAAAAATAAGCAACCCTTTTGAGTAACCCTTAAGATTATCACTTGGAATTGAAATGTTAACTTCTGTGTAAATATAATTGAGAGCTGAGAAACATAATATACTCAAATATTGATTTATGTTGCAGGAACCTCACTGAAACCAGAGCCTAATTCTACATTCAGTAAGTCTTGTGCTTCCAATGAAAAAAAATTAATTAGCATGTAATGAAGTTAATTTCTATTACAGGCTAATTAATGTTTTAATTTGCAGATTATGACTATGTTGCTGGTGAAGATGACTGGATAATATATAAGCACAAGCAATACTACTTCAGCAAGGATGCAATGTCTATGGAAAGAGCCAGAAGCTTTTGCAAGAAGAATGGTGGTGACCTTGTTGTCATTGAGAGTGAAACTGAAAAAAATTTTCTTTGGAAATATGTAAGAAACATATTTGCTTGAAAAATCCACCATTGTGCTCTGAACTGAGGCACATTTTTTCAGCTGGTTCATGAAATATTAGGAAGTGGTCCCCATCATAAAAAACCCCTCAGTTCCACCTTTCATCCTTTCCTTGGCTTATCTACTTAGAAACTTTATTATAATAATTATTTTAATAACTTGCTATGCATAGACAAATTCTCAGCTTCCTTTCAGGAATGTTCTCAGGGTGCAACTTTCAAAGACTTTGCTCTGTTAAGATGAAAGCTGCAATTACTAATTATAGGTTTTTTTCTAACTCATTCTTTTCACTGAATTAAAAAAAGACTTTGTCAGAATTGTTCTCGTATTTGCAGCAAAAGGTTTGATTTGGAGTATTTTTTATAGGAAGAGAATGGCCTGGTGATGATATACTGTTCTGGAAATAGTTTTCTACTATTAAAATCAAATTTTATTACATTCTTTCCTCCACATGACTAAGTACAAATCCCCACAATTTACTGGCAACCTTTCAGCAAATTCTGATTATGTTTTCCTAAAACTCTCAAAAACATAGTTATAAACCTGCTTAAGAGGTCATTCTTTCCTTCTTAGCAAAGATTTTTTTTTTTTCCATTTCTTTTTGAAATAATTTGCTGCATTTTTTTCCTCCCCTTAGTTATATACTGAGAATTGGAGGAAAAATCTTGAATTTTGTAGTTTGGGCACATAATTCCATCAACTCCTGCACATTATATACTATGCAATTGTGCAACAGAAACTACAGAATTTTTTGAACTTTTCTTTTTTTTTTAATTGATATCTATTTTATTACAGCTAAAGTAAATTTGTTTGTTTTTTTGTTTTAGATTTTCTATAAAGACTGGGGAAACAGCTTCTATATTGGCTTAAGTGTGAGCCTTGACAGAACATTCCGGTAAGTGAAAACAAATTAATTTTGTCAGACTCATAATGTATTCACATTTGACATGGTTGGCTCCAGGTGATGAAATTCAATGACTGACACTACCTGTAGACAGGTCTATGTCCTCACATAGAGTTTTAAAATGGGATTCTGCTCCTCAGTGAGGCACTTCTCCCACAGTATTTTCCCTATCTATTTCTACCCCTGGAGCCTGGGATGTGTTGCAGATGTGTCTCCTGTGACATTCTTCTCTCCCACTGCATCTTTTCCTAGAGCATTATTCTGGGGTTCACAGCTTGGTCAGATGAGTCTCAGTTTCTTCATTTTAGTCTTTCTTCTGTTGTCTCAGGTTGCCTTTGTTGGCCACAAACCACAAGCCACAGAGGCTCTGTAGTCTCAACTCCTGGAGATTCTGCTTTCTACATCACATTCACTGCTCAGATAATCGTTGTTCTCCCAGTCCTCGTTTCCTCACTAGTTTCATTCTCTTCCCTGTTGGATGAAGATGCCACTATTTGCTTCATATTCTTTCTCCTAGTTTATTATGTACATTTTTTCCAGTTTAATTCAGGAGGTTTGCAAGCAGCTAGGCATCCTGATGAATTCCTAATCTGTAATTTACTTCCAAAAACATGCATGCACTTACTTAGTGTCTGAAATTGGAAGAACATTGGATTGTCCTGGAGGTGTTATGGCCTAAAGATTGTCAGTTTTGTCTGATTAATTACTTGACTTCCAGCACACTGAAGCCTTTCCACTTTTTTCATGGCTAGCTTTTGAAAATAAATGTGTGAATCACCAAGCTACGAAATGATTGATGCATAATTGGAAAAAATAGCAAATAGGTATATAACATTAAAGATTTCCTATGCTTAACAAAATGGTTCCAAGTGGTTCCCAGTATATGGTTCAAGACTCTTTCTTACCCTACAAGATGTTATAGGGTAATCTTATATTATTGCTTTTGACCCAGGAAGTTGCTAAAATCAGCTCAGGTGTCTGTTTCTGTGCTCCAGAGAAATCCAGGTCCAGTGCTAGACTGGTGCATTTCCTGCACACTGTCAGTGTTCAGAGGCCAGGTTAAGCTGGGACAGCAGTAAAGATCATTTGTCCAGACCTGGTCTGAGTCAACACTGCAGGCAGCTGGTATGAAAATATTTTTTACTGATCCCAAGTGAAAGGTCTTGGTTTCCTTTTAACAGAGAACAACAGGTGTTTGTAAGCTAAGATACATGAAACTTAAAATACAAAACTCAAATTTATTCTTTGCAAAGAAATATTAACTAATTCAACTTAAAATTATAATTCTCTCAAATTACTTCTTTCAGGTGGATGGATGGAACAGCAGTGAACTATGTTGCCTGGGCTCCAAATGAACCCAATTTTGCAAATAATGATGAAAACTGTGTGGTCATGTATACCCATACAGGTGGGGGCTGTAACAACATTCAATCTGCAGGACATGTCTTGGGCCTGGGAGGGCTGTGTGGGCAAGGCTGGGTGGGTTATCACACTGAGCAGGCTGATATTTCAGTCGTCTCTTCTTTTATTTATGTATTTTTTAAAAATTTAACTCTGTTTAGCTAACACGTTGAATTACACCTGCAATTTTTAAAGAAAATTTCTAAGTGAACAAATCAGTTAAGCATCAGACAACTGGCAGACAGAGTCAGTATTTTTTCTCCTCTAACCTCTGTCCATTTTATGCCTACCTCTCCAGCATATTAGCTGTCTGTTTTCATTTGTGCTGTTCCTAAAAACTGAGGGTTTGGCCATGGCTTGAATTATTAAGCAACATTATACAATATTTTAATTAAAATAAAATATACTTTAATATCCATTAATACAGAGAACTGGAAGCAATTGTGTTTATGCTAGCCAAGAACTTTTGGTTTTTTTGGATCAGTAAATCTCTTCTACTTTTAAACATTTCTAGTCTCAAAATCTATAGCTGAGGTGATCTTCCTAGGCTCTCTTAGAGGTGAATGGAAGCATATGGACACTTTTGGAGAGTAAATATTATGTCCTGTTTGGAAATCTTCTTTCAGATAAGATGACTCATGTCCTTAACTTCTCTGAATTAAAATGACATCTCCATTAAACATTAGGTGTGAAAAATTCTGCTGTAGGTAGTTACCTGTAACTGTCTGCAGTCAATGAAACGTATGTCATTTTCTTATTCATTCCTGATCTGTAAAATGGGGATTATGTTAATGTTATCCTCTTAAATCACACTCCAATAGGCAGAAAAGACACCAGAAAACTCTAAGACTGTGAGAAGCTCAGGTAGGAAGGTAATCAGGGCTGAGTGCCTTATACAGACAGAGCGACTCCAGAGACTTTACAGACACCAGAGATTTAAGCATTTGAACTAAAACTCCCTTTGTCAATGCTATGGTTTTGCAACATTGAAATATCACTGTTTCTAGATGAATTATTTATATTCTAAATTTTGCTGGAAACCTGAATATTTAGAAGAAACAGACATGCAATTACTTATTGTTCCCGGTGGACAGAAATAAAAGTGCTGTAACCAGTTTTACTTCCTACAATAGATTTTCTTTAGGAAAGGACACTTTCTATCTCAGCCACTGTTGCGTTTTGTTTTGCTTTGTTTTAATTCTAATTTGCTTTCAGGTACATGGAATGACATCAACTGTGGCAGTGTTGAGTTATTCATCTGTGAAAGGCTTAATGATACCGTTCGTCCAACTGTTGCTCCCACCTCACCACCACCAAAGGGTGGGTGTACGGAAGACTGGCTCCTCTTTGACAACAAGGTGCAGCATGAAATGTCAATATATTTTTTTTTTAAAAGAGCAGAATGAAAAAAAATATTTGAATCAGTTTTTGAGTTGTAGCAGGGTTTTTAGTTATGACAAATTTGTTCAGTTCATGTGTAAAGACCTTAAAATTACAAATCCTGAAACAGAAATTACACCCTCTGTTGGGACCACAGCAGTTATGAGAGAGATTTTGAGAGTACAAGAAGAAAACTTCATCTTACAACAACTCTGCTTGAGGGAAGCTGCTTATCTATTTTTGGCAACACAAAACACTAAAAAATGTATATTCTCATTTACTGTGCTGAGCTTATCTTGCTCTCACATGCTGCCTGGACACTTACTCATCCTTTGCCTACTATGCAATGGCTCTTAAGTCTCCAAGGCACCTTCTCTTGAGCAAATTTATCAATTTTTTTTTTCTATAACCAAGCAATTTAAGGATTTTAAATAATCCAGCTATAAGATTTGCTGCACTTTATTATATACAATCACTCTATAGCATTCTCAATAGACAAAACTACGGGATAAGAGACTGTATGTGATAAATATCTGTAGATTTTCATCAATGAAGCTATAAAAGGTACAAAGCAACAGTGTACACTACAATTCTAGTAATTGGAATACACCTAGTAATGAAGATAATTCTCAATAACATTGTTTTGTCTAGTTCTGTCTGTCTTCCCTTTGGTTTAGCAAAAATATTTCAGTTTAATAGAGATCCTTTTCTTGAGATCCACTGGTTGTATTCCTTTTCCTTCTTTCTCTCACTCCTGAGGAAAACTTAGTTCTTTCCATTTCATGGTGCTCTCTCAAGCTAAAATCTCTCTCTCTTCCTCACCTCCTGGAACAGGAGCGTCAAAGGCTCATCCCTTGACTCTTCCCTAAGTGTTTATGCACCACTTCTGACCACCTTCCCTTTTCCTCCGTTTTTCCACAAACTGATTGTTTAACCTCTCAGTTACATGCTTTAGGTAGCACATTTGTGTTGCTTGACTCTGACAAAGCTGTCTAATGACTTAAACCTCATAAGAGCATATTACAAGAAATGATAAATTAATGGCTTTCTTTACAATGTCAGAATAATTTTCTTTCTGTGATTATCCTGTGAGACCCAAATCCGGTTTGACAAACAGTTCAACAGCAGATGAGGTATTTTGCTCCAATAGCATATCTTATCCTATTTTGTTTTCTGAGGTCTTCTTCAGCATTTCTCTGATGGTCACATCTCAGAATTGTGCTCAGAAGGTCTGAAGCAATATCTGTTGAGATCAATAGACTGACATATTCCTTCTTTTAAGTATATGCCAGGATATTGGGCTTTATACTAATTTTCTAGTACAGGTCTTCTCTGTCATTTAAACCTAAAGACAAGCTAGAAATTACTGTTAAATTAGCTAACCTCCCCTTGTGTGTGAAATACCCAGTTAATTTTTTTGTTACAAACAGGCATTTTCATCAGAAATTAAAACAGCATCTAGATTCAGATTTGGCACACTTTTCTTTTTCAGTGCTTCAAAGCCTTTGGCTTCAATGAAAATGACACATTGACATGGCATGCTGCACGAAACAACTGCATTGATCTTGGAGGAAATCTGGCTACTATATCAAAAAAGGAAGAGCAAGGTATAAAGTATCAATGTTTTGGCACTAATGATAAAAAGACTAAAAGAATATGTTAGAGCTTCTGCCATATAAGCAGCTATTTATTCCATATTAATAAAATTTATCCTGAATGACAAACTGCACCTTTAGAAAAATGCTTGCATAGGGTTTTAGTGTCATGATTAACTATTAAAATTATAGTTTGGAGGTTAATATAGAATGTGCAGCTGAAATATTAATTTTTTTTTTATTAGAGGCTTGTCATATAATTAAATGTCTATTTTTTTTATTATTATTATTTTAAGAAACTAGCTTATCCTTGAGGTCACTTCCAACTCTGGTCAATCTATGATTCCATGCCAAAATGGCACACAAAAGGAGTAATATCCAAACCCAAATCACTGGGCACAGAGCTGCTGAGCCAAATGCTGTGGGTGTCAGTGGAGGATGCATCCTCAGGCAGCAGAAGGCTCCAGCTGCCCCCGTTCCTCTTGTTCTGCTGGACCTCAGCCCCTGCTGGTCTTGCTGCTCAGCATGCTGCAAATGTTTCAAGAGCATGTTGCCTCGTGTTTGCCAGGGAGATGTGCTGCCTCAGGTCCTGGGGGATGCACATGGACCATCTCCTACCTCACTGCCTCAGTGCTAGTGCTTTAAACTTCTTTTCTGTAGCAGAGGAAAAAGATTATTTTAATGGAAAGTCAACCTAGGCAGGAGTTAAGGAGAGCAGCATCTGGCATTCTGCAAATTCATATGCACTTGGTTCACACACACTTGGTTACAAAGTAAGGTTTTTTTGGTGTTATGTCTGTTTAGAAATGAAGTTATTAAGTCAGGTTAACAAAGAATTAACCAAAGAAGAAAAGAGAGTGGACACTGTGGACTCATTTTCTACATGCCAAGGCTTAGTGTACTCATGTTAATTTCTGTAATGCATTAGAACATTTTCTGTGCTTCCTCAGATGATGAACAACATAGAAGAACTTACAAATAAATTCCTGTTTTATTAAAGATTTGCCCATCTTTGAATTTTTAAATACTCTTTTTCAATTTTAACTTCAGATGACTGATGTTAAACATCTATTAATATATATAAATTTTATTTTTTTCATAAGATTGGCACCTTATTGTAAAGAGAAAACTCATCATCCTGGTTCCAGGCACTCTGAAGTTGTGGTGCTGGGGAAGACTGCATTCAGTTCCTTCCTTATACAATTTTTCTTTTTTCCCTTCAGCTTTCCTTATGTCCCTCTTAAAAAATGCTGCAACTGATGCTTGGATTGGACTGAATGACATAAATCAGGAGCACACATACTTATGGACAGATGGAAGCCCAGTAGACTATACAAATTGGGCAAAAGGTTCCCGAAGTTATTACAGTATGGTAAGCATCAATTTCTGTTTGTCATTTAAACATAATAACTTTGATAGATGAGCTAAATGTATGTAGCTCCTATTATATTTCTGTCTTGCCCTTTATGAAGATTTTTAGTAGTCTCATTACTTTTTAAAAGCAGAGTAGCCATGTGGGAAATGTATCTACACACATTTTTTCAGCTTCTGTATTTGTTATGGTTCTGTGTGAATCCAGACAGAGGTTTGGAAGAATTATGCAAAATTCAGACAAGTGAGCAATTTCCCTTACTTTACCATGACTCATGAGGATATTGGAATTAACCATAGCATAAACTACATAATTTTGGGATGTGGTGAGTGTCATTTAGATTTGATGAAAACACCCAGATAATTGCTTGCATTGACAGTTCTTGGCACTGAGCCTGTCAAGATAAACGCATTGAATGAAATACTCAAAAGAGGGACTCTGGGTCTTCCTTTCTAATTTTTATCTTCCCCCAATCTTCATTTTGAAAAATCCTTTCTCTGTGCTTTGAAACTTCTGGCATCTCTATACCTTTTTGTGTGTAATTGTAAGTCAAAACTTAGTGTTACTCAGTAATTGTGAAATGGCCAATGTAGGATATTGCCCAAGGGTATTATTTCTACACTCCTGTGCTATCTCTACCAAGTTTCTCTCTTTTCATAAGAGAATTGCTTCACATTCAGTTAAAATGTAAAAAAGTTCTTGGAGGTCCAGCTACCATCAGGCTAGAGCTGGATTTTGGGATCTCCAGGGCTTCCCCATCTCACACATGCCTATGCTTTCTGCAGAAGGCTGTGACCATTCCCCTCCAGAAATCACTTCACATACAACTTCTTTCTCTTGCAGACAGACCTGGGCTGGTGCCAGAAGGGGGTTTAGAGGTAGCATAAGCTTATACTGAGGTGAGGTGGGGACAGCTATTGCCTCCTCCTGCAGGAGGCCAAGCCACATCTTCTCATGCTGTGGGAGGAAAGGAGGAAGGAAAAGGGTCCAAAATGCAGCAGAAAGGGTCTTGGAGGTGTCTCCCACAAAAGGATGTTTCTAACAAACTACCTCTATGTTACTGCACTGTGCTGACCACTTTGCTTCTTAGTCCTGAACTGGGGCAGAAGGAGGAATCAGCTTCAGTGCCGAGGAGCAATACCCCATAGCTTCCAGGAAAACAGCACCAGACCTGTGGGCCAGACCTGGCACACACATGCACTCACATACAGGGCCATGCACAGAGTTATGGACATCCAGATGGTCCCAGACACATCCTCCTCCCTCTGTGCTGTGCTTTGTAACTCTCTCTGTCATCCAGGGGCAGACTTCCCTAGGCTGCAAAGGCTCATTACCATATAATGTGCCTATCCATTGGTTGTATGAGTTTTATGACCTTCATATGATTCCTCTGTATGTGCCTGTAGGTGATACATGTGTTTCCAGAAGTAGGAACGCTTCCTACCTATTCACATACTTTTTCTTGTTAATCTCCTTTGTTTTGGAGGATGATTGTGTCTTTTTGATGAAGAACCCTATTGAACAGGCAGGGAAATGGAAAGATGAAGGATGTAAAGCAAGCAAAAGTTACATCTGTCAAAAAAATTCTGGTGAGTATTCTTTCATCATGTTTTAGTAGACCTGATTTATTGTGGTAATTTCAAACTAGTGCTAAAAATTGCTTTCCTGTAATTCTGCCCTAACCTAACTGAAATAGTGGCAGTACCCCATGTATTATGGACCATTTTAACAAGATGATCACACATTTTATTTTTTTAGAGAAAATCTCTTAACTTTTTCTATTTCAAAGACTAGACCAATAAATTTTTAAAAAGTAGATCTATGTATCATCATGTAGTTTACTACTTTTGGCAATTAAAGGTGGCTGAGTACACTGTCTTTACATCTTCAAAACTGAAATTTTTAATGGTATACTAAAAACACTTAAAGTTCTTTATTTCTTAAAACTGCCCTTCTTGATTTCCTTTGCATTCTTTGTTAGACAATTTCAGCAGCAGCAGTCACATCCCTCTGCTTGCTCATGGTGTGTTTATCATACCCTGTTCCTTGTCAGATATGCAACAAATGGCAATATATAATGGAAAAATAGAAGGAATTGTTCCCTTTAATGCCCTACATTGGTACAATATGGTTTAGGTAGGTCTGGTCCTTACAAGGTGTATTTCTGGGAGTGATACAGATACTTATGCTAAAAGGTCATTCTGACAAGTATTGGAAAATTTTGTCACAGTACATGAAAATGTGGCTTTCATCACTGCATGGTTTTTTTTTTTTTTTTTGGACATATCTTAATTTGTTATTGCAGTTTCTTTTAATTACATGACAACTCCAGTATAGTAGATCTCTCAGTGTTACAAGTCTAAGTCTAGATTTTTGGTTGTTCTTTTGCTTGTTCCAGACCCCAAACTGCCACACTCCCAACCAACTCCAGTGTTTGGCTTTAACAGTTACGGTGATGACCGCTATGAACTCATCAACTACAAAATGAGCTGGGAAAAAGCAGAGAAGAACTGCAGGGACCAGTCTGCAGAACTGGCCAGTATCCTGGACCCTTATGCTGAATCTTTCCTGTGGTTACAAATATTAAAGCAAGGGCAGCCTGTGTGGATTGGCCTTAACAGCAACATGGTGAGTCCACCAACTGCTTGTGACAGTGATACTAATACCTTGGATGAGCTGCTGGTCAGACCCACAGACGTGTGGGAGGGATCAAAACCTTGCAGAGGTTCCTGACTTCCCTCCATTAAGGGGATTTACACATTTAAATGTTTGTCCATGGTGTAAACAAGAACTGCCACAGCCCACACTTCAAGGATGTAGCTGCTGCACTGAGTGGCTTCAGTGGTAAAAGCGTTGATGAAGTTCTCACTTCCTGCTCCATGGTCTACCACAAGCTCCTGTGGTGGACCAGTGCTGTTTCTGAAGGCACACTCTGGAGAAAAACAAAGAAAAAAAATGGGTTAGAAATAGTTCTTTCTTGGTGAGTTCTTGTTTCAATTCACAGCCCAGCAGTACAAGAGCTCGTGCTGGGCAATAGTGGAAAGAGCAGGGCTCTGGCAGCGGAGACTCCTTTGGCTGGCTTTTGGAGCTAAAGCCTTGTGTAAAACTGCTAACAAACCCAGCTGAGAGTGGAAAGGTCTGAAATGAGAAGCATCAGCAGTGGCGTGTAAAAAAGAACATGTATAAATGAAATGTATTTGGATACTTTTGGAATTGAAGCTGGGAGGAAATCAAGTGGAGAGAGGTAGAGCAAGAGCCTGGTGGAACACAGGTGTGAGAGAGGGCATTGGTGGGAGGAGCTGGAGCTGCACCTGAGTGAGAGCACTGGGAAAATGGGATTAGACAGGAATCTAGAATGAAATACAGCCAAGAGCCTCAAAGCAGACAGAAGAGGAAATGGCACAAAGAACAGGATGGGAGGAAGGATCTATGCTGCACAGGATGGGGTGACAGAAGCCATGGGTGTGACTAATGTCAGTCACCCTCTGAAAACACTGGTGAAATCCACTGGCAAAATACATGCTTAGCTCATCTCTTGTAGCTGGTCCATGCAAGACCCACAAACTTAGCACAAGTGCAGTTAGCATGGCTGGCAGGGGTCTGTGGTCCAGCCCCAAGGAAAGCCTCAATAGGGTTTCTCTCTCCAGTGAAACCTCAGATTCTTCTCTTTGCTTTCTAGATACCTAGAGAAGCCTGTTAAAGGAATGCTAACAATAGTTTCTCTGCAATCTTTATCTGATTTGTGGACTCATTTGATTAAATCTTCATTTGTATATTCACATTTACTACCTCAAGGCCCTTTGCCACTTAGGGCATGAGACAAAAGGTGTGAATTGAATAATGTATGCTGCATGATAAACTAACATCTGTAAGACCACTGCCCTACCTGCTGTGGAGAATGGGACTGTGGACCAGTTTCTTACATATTCATGACATAATCTTGTGCAAGAAATCATGATTCTAAATTTTTCCTAATTTTTGCATAAATTCAAGTGTAATCTAATTCCAATCTAATTCTTGTATGTGACATAATTATAATTGTGGTTTGCTTTTAGAGTGGTGGCCAGTACTTATGGTCAGATAGAAGGAGGAGCAGATATCTTAACTGGGCCAGTGGAGAACCAAATAAAAACAAAGCCTGTGTTTATTTAGATGTGGACGGTTTTTGGAAGACAGCATCTTGCAATGAAACATTTTTATCTCTCTGTAAGCAATCCAATGGTAAGTTCTGAACAGGACAAATGTGATTTGGGAGGCTGGAATTCAAGTTAATGTCTTTATTTGAATTTAGTTTTTCCACATATGCAAAGGTTGTGATAGAGAGTGTATGCCTTGTGATAAACTCTTGCTTTTTTAAAGGAATAACTCTCAGATCCAATTTGTCTTGTGTGATTTCCAGACATTTCATTTCACAGCCCGGTCAACACATGCACATCATAAAGACAGCTGCAATATTTCATGCCACATGCCACAGCAGTTTTTTCCATCCTTGTTTGTCAAGAACTACAGAATCGATCAACTGTAGCCTAACTATAAATATATTAATGATATACTTTTACATTTAAAAGTGTCTTTTGAAATATTGTGAGTTAAGAAACTTCTGTCAGTGTAGGAGCCAAATCAATTATTTGTCTCTTACTTCTGCTCAAATACTTTAGTGCTCAAATATTGCATGCAATTTTCAAACATGTTTAAAATTATAAAAGAAATTCATCATTTCTGCACCAAAATTCACAGCTAATTTTTTACTAATTTAAGCTCTGGTTTGGCTTTAATGAGGTGATGCAACAGGCTATAAATTCTGCTTTTACGTTGATTAGGATGTATGATGTACAAGGCAGGTGCATACAACTTCCCTGACTGACTTTTCTAGAAATACACTAGACACAAGCCACCTTATGTATTCTGACTCATTCCTCATTCTGTTTCACAAGTTTTGGGTAAAATTTGCCATGTTGAAGACCATTGCAGTTAGACTGGTGTAAGCCTCCTTTGGCAGGCTGGAGAACCAGCTCCAACCAGAATAGTTTATTACTAGTTTGTCAGACTTAATTCAACACTTTATCATTAGTTAGGTCTATGCCATATTCCTTTTCCTGGAATAAACATCATATTTGTAGGGCTGAGGTGTGGTGCAGGAGTACATATTTCACTTGGATTTTGAAACTCCACTGAGACCTGTTTGTTTTCTTAATAGAATTAATCCCTAGTGAGCCCCCACAGCTTCCTGGGAGGTGTCCTGAGCCAAAGCGTGGCAGATCTTGGATTCCCTTCCGTGGGCACTGTTACTATGTTCACACCACTTCTGAGGAAAGCTGGCCTGATGCTTCCATGATGTGCATTCAAATGGGTAAGTGCCCTTTTTCATTAGGGTATTTTAGAGACTGTTTGTGTGCTTGGCTTTTTAATCCAGAACCAAATGATAATATGCAATGTGAGTATGTGTGTATCAATTATAAGTTACACCTAATTTAAATTTATTATCAAGCATTTTTTACTAAATATCAATGCTGATCATGAAGCATGTAATGATTTTTTATTGAGATAATCAATTTTAAATGAACAATCTTGCTGAAATTAAATGTAATATTTAATTGATATTTTTAGGTGCCTCTCTGGTTTCCATAGAAGATTCAGCTGAAATGAATTTTCTCTTACTTTACTTGTCTCCACTTGCAAGTGACTTCAGAAAGTTTTGGATAGGATTGTTCAAAAACATTGATGGTATTTATTTCACAATGTATATTGAGATGATAATAGATACTAAATAAACAGAGTGAATACTAAGTACTACTAACATACTAAATAATAGTACCAATATGCTAACAATTAATAAATAATAGTGGGAAATAGCTAATTAATATTTAATATATTTTCTGCTAAAATATGCAAAACATAAACCACCAAGTGGTCTACACTTTCTGTATCTTTGTTGCAATCAGAGTATATTTGTCTGTAAAAGGTTTTAGATTAACATTGCAGTAGTTGACTAAAACTGTTTCTTATTGCCTTTTTAAACTCAAATTACTTGACATTTAACCCCTGTAGTATTTTAACCAAAATGTTGTCTTGTCATTAAATGCTGAGTTAAATCAAATTAAAATTTATTTCTAGACAACACAGGGCATAGCTCATATGAGCTGCCTAGAAAAATTTATTACATTTAAATGGGCTTTTTTTCCATAAATTTTTGGGGGACCCTTTCATTTTAATCCAAATATATTTAATGTGGTTGTTTTGTTTGGTTTTTTTAAACTCTGTAATATCAAATTTGATGCTGTATTCTATATCATCGAAACTCTGAATCCGGTTTTTCTTGTCAGATGGAGGGAAAGCCTCCAGAGTGAGTCTAGACTGGCTCGAATCTGTGTCTCTCACCACTGGCAGTGGTGGGCCAGGTTCATCTGTTCCAGCTGGAAATGAGCTCTACCAAAGCAGTGACCTGTTCTGACCTGTCTCTGCCAGTGCCCAGTGCTCCAGGCTGTGCAAGCAGGGCCAGGAGGGAGCTGCAGCTGCAGGCAGGGACAGAGGAAGGGGCACTGAGGCAGCTGGATGTACCAGGATGTGCTGCCACAAAGCACGTGCTGAGGGAGAGAAGATTGCTGTTATTCCCACTTGATAGGAGATGCTTGACTGTCAGCAGGAGATGAGATGACTAAAGAGAGAGCTAATTCAATTTGCAAAGATAATTAATTAATACAGCTCTAATAGAGTAGTTATTCACTGATCTTGAATACACACATAAAACAAATCTCCTGAGCATTCTCTATGCTTGCACTGCTGATACTGGCTTGTACAGGTGCTCTGCTTTTCTTAAGGATCCCAGTCACAGTCCTGGGTGCAGGCTTCAGCTAAAGTGCTCTAGAGTGAGAAATGGGTGCTCTGTGATACCAATTTAATCAACTAAAAAAATCCCTGATCTGGTAAGTCATAGTGACCAGTAGACTAGATGTTATTCTCCACTTCAATCACTCACTAGGTAATACATTTGATTTTAGGAGAATGGATATGGATGGACAGAAGTGCAGTAGAATATGTCAACTGGGAGAAAGGAGAGCCTACAGTACTTTTTGATGAACACTGTGTTGACATGGACGTCTCAAGCGGGACCTGGAGGACCTATTACTGCTCTGTTGACCAGAATTTTATTTGCAAAGTCCCCAAAAGTAAGTTCTGAGTTTCTGTGCATTGGGTTCTTTCCAAAGTAGTGGTTAATATACATCAGGCCATCAGTGTTTAGGTACTGGGAAGACTTCATGCATTAAAGCTGATGAATGTGCATCTGAATCAAAGCCAAGAGTAATTTCTGTTAAAAATGATCAGAAATGATGCTGGAGAATAATCTGAGTCACTGTTTCCTCCCCTCAGTTTAAAAGCATTGATTTCTGGGCATTTACTGGACCCTGGGGTAGGGAAGGACATATCTATTGAGAGTGCAGAGAACACTCATGGATATTATAGTTAGAGTGCAAGGAGCACTCTATGATGAACAGATGATTAAACTAGAGAGATACTTTCTCAATAGGCAAGCTGAGGGGAAGCAGTACCCAGTCACTGACCTCCTGCCAGGAGTGTCCCTGTCCAGGGCAGGGAGGTTGAAACTAGATAATCTTTAAAGCTCTTTCCAACCCAAACCATACTATGATTCTATGATTATTGAAAATTTGTTATGAACACAATGTAAAAATTATGTGTGCAATATTTATTTCATTGAACTGTTGCTTTCAAACTGCATAATATACATATTTTTTAATTTTGAAGTTGCTGAAGTTGAGCCAACCCATGATTCACCTGTCAATAATGGTAAGTTGTTTTTTTTAAGCCAAATAAACAGAAATTTCAATCAGTTTATAGGCATTCATTATTTCCAAGTAGAATTTCCTCCAGAAACTTTCATTTAAATACCCATTTAACTGTCATGATTATTTTATTTTTATATATTATATATATTAAAAATGAGAACACATCTCTCAAACTGGATTTCTTCCTTTTTTTTTCCTTACAAGTTGTATATGTAATACAATATAATGCTTCTTAGAACAGATTAAGCCAAATTTTGCATTATTTACCTGGAACATGCATAAATTTTAACTGCTATTATGATTGTTCAGTACTTTTGTTTTAACTCAGTTGCTTACCTAGGGAGATATTTGTTGTATGCAACAGCAGTCTCTGGGCATTTGTAGCAATTGTTCTGTTTTGTCTTCTACAGCATCAATAAACAAACCTGCTGCTTCATCATCAAGTAGTTTAGGCGGGTTGATTTTCATGCTGATCTTCGTTCTGGTGGCTGGCACTGGCCTCACACTGTATTGTTTCTATAAAAGAAGACAAGATCGACAAATGTTTACAGCTGGCTTTGACAATGCCATATACCGTGGTGACCTTGGAACCCAGGAATCAAATTGTCTTGTGACCAACATTGAAGAAAATGAGCAGGCAACAATTTAATAGGCTGGGTAATCTTGGGCTTGATTTTGAAAAGAATTTAAGTGTTGGCATACAACAATTCTTAAGGAAAGCAATTTTCTCCTATGGAAATTCTACTTAGTTTTACATGGGGTGCTTCTTGCTTTCTCTACTAGCAGGAACAAGCAAACTTGCAAGGCAGATGCAGAAATCTGCTCACAAACTTTGGTACCTGGGAGGATTGTTGAGCTTTCACGTGGACCTGGAGCTGTGCTGTGTCAGCCAACACTCAGGCAGCTCCAGTCTCTGCAGCATCACCTTAGGCACAAGAACTGTGTTCACCATATTCAGTTGTGAGAATATGGTCCTTAGCATGTTCCAGAAAGTATATCCAGACCTGTAGGTATCCTGAAAGTGTCCTGTTGATCTCCAGCAGACTGGCAGAATTGCACAGGTTGGACAGGATGTCCAAGCTCACCTGGTGCACATCCCTATTTGAAGCAAGGCCAGGTCCTAGCTTCAGACAGGAAACATGCTCCTGTGCTGTGGGTCAACATCTTCTCTTTGCTATTGAGGTACCACAGAAACTCTTTGTGTTGCCCATAATATCAGAATTAACATATTTTCCTCCTCTGTATATGACTGATGAAAAGCAAAGTGTAAATTGCATTTCTTCTGCTGTAGTTCTGTAATATATGCATTGAAAGATCAACTGTTATGAGAGGTGGGAAAGTATTGTGAATATAGGGGTTTATCATTTAAATAGTCAAGTAGGGATCTCAAAGAATGCTGCAAAAGGGCAGGAAGGAAAGAAAAATTATACTTAATTCGCACCTGAACATTTATATAAAAAGTATTTTTCGTATCTCCAATGCCAGTGTAGATTTCATAAATTTTTAGACCAGTTTTTCAAAGCCTAGTGGGATTTACCTTTAGAAAGTCTTTTCTACTTTCTGACCAAATTCTCCCTGTCCAAGTCTGTTTTAACTCTTTGAGTCTCATTCTAGACTTCCATCATGATGGAGCTGATGTCATTGCATCTCCCTCTGATCTACTGGTATATTCTCAGGCTTCATAAACCCTAAAAGAGGCTCACATACACGTGTTTTTCATTTTCACTTTCTGAGTGTCTTTTATGCCAAATGCAAACAACCAAATGGCTCAAAGCTCTTAGTGCAGTGGATGTCCTTATTTAATTTGATATTTTTGATATTTTAATCTTTTGACAGGTTTTAATTGTGTTTAAGTTAAAACATTTTTTGTGTGTATGAAATACATGTAAATAAGTTTTTATTCTGCATTGGTTCACTAAAAGGGAATTAAAAGGCTGATTCTAAGTAAAAGTGTGTGTCTCTTCTTAAACAGAACAATTTATCATAACAGTGAAAGGAGGAAGGAGTGATGGGGCCCTTAAATTTTTATACACAAATGAGCATTCACTTTTCCTAGTCAAGCATGTCCTTAAATGGTCTTTACCAATCTGTGAAACTGTGTCACGTTGCTTCTTTATCTTCACATTTGAAGGTTTTACCCTAATAATTGTCTAAAGAAAGTATTGTAATTTAAGATTACTTATGTGCTGTTCTACACCTGAAGTTTCTGAGACAGATTTTATATATTGGTAGATCTTTCCTCTCAACATTTGCTGATAGCTACACTAGCTCTTCCTTTTGCATTTCACTGGCTACATCTTTCAGATCTCTCATCCCATCTGCTGTTCTCTCCTAGACCCTGTGCTGTGGTATGTAGGTCCTTCTGACAGCTCCCTGCACCTGTAGATATTTCAGCCAAGATCCTCACAGTACTGAGCAGATTAAAAAGATTTAATCCAGTCTTGCAACACCTTCCATAAAGGACCATTCTTTCTGGCCTGTGTTAATTGGTCCCACAGGATGCATAATTTTGGATAAAGGAGTGGCTACCAGAAAACAATAGGCCAAACCCAGGAAATATGCCTAATGAGAAGTTAATTAGTGAAAGTTTCCCAGGACTGATAAGCCTTAGCAGTGCTGTTGCATTTGTGAGAACTGAACCCAGAGCTCACCGGGTCAGTACAGGGTTTCTAGTGCCCACAGGCATCACCAGAGGATTGTGTATCTTGGACCATGTTGAGGACAGCAGTGGCTGATGTCTGGTGGTGAAGAGTAAGACCCTCTGAGGAACTTTCCAGACATTTCCTGAGAATTCTCTGGAGCCAGTATGGCTCTTTGAAACTGAGTGTACAGCTGGGATTAGTTTCAGAATATTGTCCAACCAATACTGATCATTGCCTGTGAGTGAACTCTGAGTGAAGAAGCGAATGAAGCAAGTGAATGAAGAGCTTAATTGTATTCGCAATTAACAGCTTGTTAGAGAAAAACTCAAACAAACAGAACAACTTGTTTTAAGAAACACAGCTTATGATCTGCATTTCTTCCCTATCAGTGAAACAGGAATTCACAAGAAACCTTCGTTTTCCATACATCCTAGTATGATGGATTTTCTTCTCCAACTTAATGGCTACTTGTAGATTTTTTCATTCCAGATTAATCTCCTGCAGTTAGATTTCTGAAGGAAAGCTGACATGGCCACTATTTCATACCAAATCCTAACTAATAAACCAGCTCCAAGAATGCTCATCAGATAAGCCAGGCCCAGTACCTAGTTTAAAGACTACATGTGTGGAGGTAGGAAGGAAATACTCATCAAGCACTTGGACACAGAATTTTTAGTGATAAAAGCAATCTTTCTACCAGGCCTAGGAACCTTCGGCATTTCACTGCTGTAAACAGAAATGTGGGAAACACAATTTTTCAACTTGTCCTGCTTCCACATAGATTCTGGATCTGGTCTTGCATTTAACGAAATAGCATTTGTAAAGTGCCTCTCCACACAGAAAAGATGTTGACACCTTCTTTCTCAGTTGCTTGCCCTTGTTTTCTCTATATTAGGATGGTATTTTAGAGAAAATGTCCTGCCTTTTCTCACAATTTTTATTATATCCCTAGCCTATAACATGGATGTCAAAGTAAGTTATTCTCTACTTGAACTTATTATAATGTAAGAAGTAGTAACTGCCTTTAAGGAAGGAAAAACTGTGAAAAAATTCATCATTGTAACTTTCTCTAAGGTCAGACAGTGACTGAGCCATGGCAGACAGATGTACTAAGAAGAATAGAACATCCTCCTCCTCCAAAAGAATACCAGTTTACACAGGAATCTTGCTAATATCAGTGTCAGTACCTATTAGAATCAGGCCCCTAGCTAAACACAAGTCTAAAAAGAAATGAACTACACACCATTTAATTTTCTGAAACTGAGGGACTGAAAAAGGAAGTGAAGAGCAATTTGGAGCAAAATGTAAGGAAGTTCTATAAATACAAAGAGAATAGTTAGATAGTTGTGAAATGAGCTAGTGCCTTCAGGCCAGATTCCAATGGGCAAGAGCCAGATTTTCCGGGGTCAATAGGAAAGGTGCAAACTGCTCCATAAGCAGAACACTGTCCTGATGTCACCGTATCCGGACAGAGGAAGAGTTGGTGTTCAATTTGTCTCTTCTCAGCTGTGTCCTTGTCTGACACATCCAGCTTTCTGGGCACAAGTTTTTGCTGTGCACATCTATTCACTACCTTTTATAAAATCTTTTGAAGGATTTGGTTAGTGTTTTAAGGATGTGGTTAGTGGTTCTGGTTTCTCTGAGGAAATATTTGCTCTCATTTCTGGAGAATGCATACAGTGCAATCATTATACTGGCTTTTTACCCAGACTATTGATCTAGACATCTAGATTAAATCCATCTCACTTACTTTTAGAACTGACTGACATAGTTTTGTTTATAGTTGATAATCAGGAATATGCATGGAGGACTTGGAGTTGTTTTGTTGCCCACCAGAAGAGGCAAAAGATGACAAAGAGGTTCTAGGCATAGGAGGGAATAATATTCAGTAATTGGAGGAATAAAGGTTTGTGCAGTTAGAAACATTGACTGACGCTGGTAAGAGGATGGTAAACCAAAATACAATGCAAAGTGTCCAAACAAGGGAGATTGAACGGAAAGGTTGAAGTAAAAATGAAGGAGTTTGAATTGATCCAGAAGTACTGACCATTCCTAGGAGAGACAGGCAAGGCTGAGCATGGCAAAGCAGAGGTCTGGGAAATGCAGGTGCTGCAGGGAGAAGTGCAGGAGGATAGGACTCCTGGTTGTGGGGAAGGAATAGAGGGTTGAATACACTTTGCATGTGAGATGAGCCTGCTGGAAGTGACCTGTTGCCTCAAGAGCACTGTTCAGACCAGGGAAGAGAGAGTGTGTGTGGATGGCGAAGGGCTGGATGGAGCATGTAAGATATTTGTGTGTTTGTTTCTATTTGCCTGGGTATTCTTGTGCTCTTTGGAAAGGCCACAGCTGGGGATCAGGGATGAGGGCAGGCTGCCTCTCCACCTTGCCCTGGCTCCTGATGTCTTTCACAGGGCAGAGCCATCTAGAAAGATGAGGAGATGGTTTCTCTCTTGAGTGGTGAGTGTGCAAAGGGTGGGGCTGATGCTTCAGAGCATCCTGATAGAGTGCAGAGGGTAGGAGGGGACCTGGGGTTTTCCTAAGAGGAACAGAAAGTGGACTTGTGGGGAAGCCTCTGGGGCAATGGAAAGGAAGAGGTTTTTGTTAGAGTGCTACAGAGGAACTGAGTGGGTTGTTTTGCAACCCAAGAAGCCCCTGAGAGAAAGCTTACAGCAAGCACTTTCTCTGCAAAGATACTGTGAACAGTGGAGACATTTGTTTTTAAACAACTTGTTAGAGAACAAACACCCCCTGGTGTTCATTCCCTCTGGAACACCTTCAGTTTGAGAAAAGGTGCTGATATTTCAACCTGCTGGATCTGTCCTCCTTGGGGTTCACTCCCTGGGTGTTGGGAAGTGAGAATGAAATGTAAAAGAAAAGGTACATTGGCTTTAATTAGTGAGGGGAGTGAGGGGGGTGAATAATCTGTCAAAGCACAAATGGAAAAGTAAAAATGAGGCTTGATTACACCTCTCCCATCTGCCCACGGATTTCTCCTTCACCTCATGTTTCAAGAAGATATTTCCTTTTTAATTCTGGGCAGTGGGAACAGTAGCCTTTTCTCCTAGTAATAGTACTTTTCATTTCAGAGCTACCACACGATGTGGTCATGCTTGTCATGTCAAGCTGCTTTAGAAAGTTAACTTCTGCAAAGACACCATTTGCTGTGTGCATTGGCTTAATGATACACTTAAAAGCATGCAAAATTCAGGGTCTATTCAGAGTTATATCTGTTTGCAACGAATTTTTACCAGGAAGTGGGAAATTAGAAATACGCAATCTCCATATGTTGCAAAGCCAACAAAAGTCAGTAGAAGACGAGGTCATTTATCTCCTTGACTGTTTATTTGCCAAAGCAGGTTCATTTAGTGCATATAACAGTGAAACTATCCATTTTTAGTTGGATTAGAAATGAAGAGGAATTGATTATAACACAAAGAAATGGCTACATTATAATTACTTCACTGAATATGTGAAATTCAATTATACAGGATTTTAGCATAGTGGCACAAATTGGAAACGGATTTTAAGCAAATGAGGAAGCAAGATAAAAAGGAAGGAAATCCTTAGATTTTGCTTGAAAGCCACTTGCATTCACCTAAAGAATCACAAGAGAAAACCACAGTCTATGAATTTTCTTCCTTTAACAATTTTCCATTGCTTCTTGTGCACTTTTATAATTTGACTAAAACTGCATTGGCTACTATAAAATTTCAATTCCAGAAGTTTAGTATTTTCTTATAACTCCAAATATTCATAAACTGTTTTCTTCCTCAATTATTCATATGGTGTTTGATAGTTCAGACAACTAAGTGTCATTCAGAGTGAGTTTTGTAAATGGTTTCTGCCTGTTCTCACATTTAGTGTGTTCAGCATAACATGATATTCTGCTCTTGTTCTCATGCCAGCACACCTTGACTCATAGCTGAGGATGACTTCTAAAAGAAACACCTCTGAAGAACAATACACTTCTTTTTTGTGAATAGCCTAGTGGTAGACTATTATGATTTATTTCAGAGGACTAAGATGTAGATTCACTCCTTTCCATGAAGAGCAATGTTAGCCCTCTGTGTGTGTTTTTTACTATTACTTTCATTAAAAGAAATTTTCTCTGATCAGTCTTTCTTTACTTCAGAATCTTCAATTTTGCTTTTAATTTCTCAAGTCACACTGTTACTGTATATTCTTTATGAAATTCATTCTGTATTTTAGTCTTTAGATGCTTCCTGCTGCCACCCTGTGCCCCACTATTTTGGACTACACCAGGAAATGTACATGCCCAAAAACTGAAGAACTAGACATCTTTCAAACAGCGGTGAAAATAGTCTGCATATGTTTTTGTATGTACAAATGCCTGAAATGAAAAGCCACATTCATACTGGTGTGACTATTAAGTACAGTTACTGATAAAGAGTAAGAATGAAAGAAATTTGGAAGGGCCAGCCTATTTTGTGAATTACCCTGCAGACAACATGGCCTAAAGGTCCTGTATCACTGGTAATGCTTTAGGAAACATCCTGCAATTGCTGAAACAGGGACAGAGAGGGTAGTGAAAGAAAGGAATTCCTTACTCTGTGCTTTGAAATATTCTCATAATTTTTACTGTGTTCAGGGAAAACTGTCTGTCTGCTCTTCATCAGTGAGTGAGTGATTTTGCTGTAGCTCTGAGATGCCCATGAGATCAGTGACAGACATTCCCAGCCTCTTCAGAGGCAGAGCAGGTGCAAAAACAGCACATGAGGATCTCTGGCACCTTTCTTGCTCTTTGGAGCAGGTCAGCCTGGGCACAAGGCTTTGGTTGCCGACAGGAGTAAGGTGATCCCAGGCCAGCTCGGGCCAATGGCTCTGGCATGTGGACCCCAAGCAGCTTCCCTGAAATGCTGCTGCACTTTGGAGATGCAGCATCTTCTATTTACCACTGAGTGGAGTCCTTAACAAGACTACAGATGTGCAAGCCCAGATTGCCCAATTGCTGTGTGACATTTTGCTCAGAGCAGCTTGGCAGTGAAGCTGTGCCTGGCGTCACAGCCAGATTGCTCAGAGCATGGGTGAGTGCTAGGCTTGTCATCAGGGTACCCAAATAGAGGGTTATCTTTTAGCACCATTGTCAAATACAGTTTCCACCAAGTATTTAATACAGATTTTTGTTTTGTTTGTTTAACAACGGAGAGACATGCTTATAAAATAATATTAATTTCAAAATATGTGTATCTTTACTCATTATAGTTCACTGACCCTTTCTTTGGACAATGCTTTATATCAGATACTCACACTGAATCTCTTCCTGTGGCTCTGTTTACTACATTAACCCACTTGGAAAGTTGGGTTGATGCTCCCATATATTCAAATCCCATGGTCAAGTAGATGAGTGCTACCAGTAGTTGTAAAAGTTGCATTCCAAATCAAGATCCAAACCAGGTGTGAGCCTTCAAGAAATTGGGTCCCAAATCTACAGGAAATTAATTGTATTGCAAGTGTGAAATAAAACCAATCAAACAATCCAAAGGAAACAGTTGTGAAAAGAGAGTAAGGAAATAGGAGCTCAAAGCATCTGTTTTCCTCATCCTCATATTTCTGAGTGGCTGTGGGTACCTGTTTGTCTTTCTGCAGTCACTTTATTGTCTCCCAGTATCAGATTCTCTTCCAAGACTCCTATCTGTCTCTCAGCACCCTGTTTCCTGTTCCTAAACCCCTGCAATTGCCTGTTTTCCTCAATCTCTTCATGATGAGACTGATTTGCAGGGTCCCTCAATGAGTGCCCACTATTGCTGGTCTCTGCAAAAGCAAATTGCCATGGAGGAGCACACACGGATCCAGTCTCTTCCTTCACATCACTCCTGTCTGTGAATACCCAGAGGAAACAGAGGAGAGGAAAGCACAGAAGACGCTTCACCTGGTGTGTGCAGAAAAGTTGGTGATGATGGCTCCACGGGAGCATCCCTTCCCAGAGATACTCAAAATGTGGAGTTCAGCAAGGCAATTGCAAAAATGACAATTATAATTCCTAACAAACAGCATTGTGCCAATCTGTTCTTGTGCTGTAACTATCAAATTCTTATCTTGCACTTTACTTCATATTTTTATTAAAAAAACATATAAATCTTCAGTACATGGACAGAGTGTGTTATCTTACTGGAATGTGTCACTTCTATGCCACACTAACTGTATTGTGAAACAATGTGTCACTTCATATTTTTAAGCTTCAAAATACCTTATTTTCAATTTAGGAGGTATTTTGAAGATGCTTGAATAAGCATGCTCTCTGTGGCTCTGAATGCTACTGAAAGAGAGGTGTGAATCCCATTTCTTTTTTCAAATGCTAAAGCAAACAATAGAAGACATGATGTAATTTAAAGCTAAAAGGCCTTAGAATTCTATATACCCTGTGAATAGGAACCTATAACCAGATCCATAATAGAAACAGGGAACAGAAAAGGTCCTGCCCAAAAGCAGTGTCAGCTGCTGAAAGATCCAACACCTCTTTTAAAGTTTCAAACAGCAACTGTGATTTCACCTCTTTCCTGGCAGTCTTCAAAGCTTCTGTCCTAATAATGTTGGAGTGCTTTGGTGTGTGGCTGGCTCCTCAGGACAGCTGGGCTAGGGGAGTGGCCCAGCAATAATCTCTTGGTTGCTCCAGAACAGGCTGGCAATGGCTGTGTTCAACCTGCTTCATGGGAATGGTCCCTGGAATGCTGGACACACCAAACTGGACCTAGAAATCCCTTTGGGGAAGTGCTCCCTGTCATGGGTGAAGGACACATGCCTGCACTCATGTACTGAATAGACAGCCCTGCAATATTGCCTTGAGTACTAAATTTAAATTAATTAAGGGTGCCTAGTTACCAGCTGGGATTAAACCACGAAACAAAGCTGAAATAATTTATTAAGTACACTTTCCCATTATTTGAGCTGTTAACATACAGAACGGCACCAAATCTTTCCATAACACCCTGTCAGTACACCTACAACTCAGCATAAGCTACCAATTACTGTTCTTTTTTTAGGACTATGATTCCTTATTATCTAGTCATCACCTCATGACTAGCAAATAGTACTGCTTCTTCTATTACCTTTTCAGGAATTCAAGTTAGTCTGACTGTCTTATAATTCCTTGGTGTTTCGATACGTTCAAGCCTTGCCTCGCTTCTCCCAGTGTTGGCTGAAAATTGCAAATTTCTTAAAGGATTACAGCTTGTCTCTAAGAGTTCAAAATAATCAAATTCATTTGCTTAAAAAAAAGAAAAAAGGGGCTGTCTTGCAGCCCAAGCATCATATTAGGTTTTCATCTATAATCTATCCTGTTGTTTTAAGCAGAGTTGGGCACAATTTGTGTAAACGAAACAATGCTCATGGTATAGGAAATGGTCTTGCAAATATTTTCTTATCTTCCGTTGTTTACATGCCTCCTGATGAAGTGCCTGACAAAATGCTATGGAAATGAAGAGCAGGCTTTAAACAGTGCATGCTGTGTTCTGGTAGGAAGCATTAAGCTCATGAATGCAGCAACATTGCCTCAAGTAAAATGAGAAGAAAAATGAATTCTGCACTGAAGCTTTCCAGAGAAGACTTAAGTGTGATAGACGATGATGCTGCCAAGTAGAAGTGTGAGATTATTGAAAATGTGGGCAGGAGCTCCAGCTCATTTTAAATGCACATTGGCTTCATAATATGGAAAATCAGCTAAATTAAGAGTCCTCTGTACATGCAGCTCATCTGAGCAGCATCCAAAAAAAATGTACTTGTTAGATGATGTACCTACTTAGATGAATATTTAGAGAAAAGTGGTGACTGCAAAAATCATGACATTGGCTGCAGAGAATGTGGCCTTGAATAGTCTTTTAGTTGGAAGCTGGCTCTGGCTTGAAGCTTTGATCAAGACTCACCAGCTTTCTAGAGGCTGTTCAGATCATCCTAGCAGTTTTTAGTGCAGTGTACCAGGACACATGGTCTTGTATCTGAAGAACTGGAAACATTTTTCTAGATGCCATATAGGCTTCACAACACCACAATTTTGTGCAGTTGCAAAAATTAGAGGACTTGTGGTTTGACTTGAAGGGAGGAGCAACTGATAGGTGGCACAAGGGCAGAGCTGGGAACAGACACACTAATCTTTAAATTTATTGTTTTTCCTTCATGTTTTCAAAATCAGGATAGGTTTGGGTGGAGCTCTGGTCTGAAGAAGTATTTTTTAAGGTGGTTACACATGGTGGTTTTAAGGTGCTAGCAGTGGCTGCAGTTTACCGACTGTTCTGCTCAAGGTGTTGTGGAGTACTAGCAACGGATAAAGGAAGCTGAATCTAATTCTTTCCAAATTCTTAAATGTGCTGCCTGGTTTACCTTAGGTAAGACCATTCCCCACCCCTCTTTTTGTGTCCATACAGCAAGGAGTGGATGAGAGGAGAGAGAGAGAAGATTAGAGGGTGGCTGGTCTCACTGGATGCCCATGGCTGGTGGCTGGGCTAGCACATGCCTGGCCTTGGCTCCCTGCAGCATGTGTAGTTTGCACTGTCAGCACTCACAAGGCAAACAAAACTTGTCCTGAAAATGGGATCTCAACTATAAATACCATGACCATCACCATCACCTATAGCTCTTTACCATTCAGCTGTCTTCCTAAATATGGGTTAATTTAGGGAGAGGGTAGATGCCTTTCTCTCCAAAACAGGAAATTCTGCACAAATGGTGTGACCAACACAGTGCCCAGGGCATGTTCAGGCTAAGTAAGGTGATAGTTTCAGCATTAGACAGTCCTGAGAAGTATATAAACTTCTGTTTATGTTATGATGACCAAGCCATAGACAAATCACTTTCTTCTCCTATAAAGCAGAAAGTGATTCAAATGACAAAAGGAAGTAAAACAGAATAAAGTGCACTGCTGTGATACTACAATGCTCAGACTGTGCCTGGAAGACCTATGAGAGATTTACATGCCCTTTATAACATAAAAATCTGGAAACTATTTCAGATTAAAGCCAGCCCATACAGCTATTTACAGAACTCCTTTTGCTGTTTCATTTGAACTAGTGTGTGCAATTTACCAGAAAAAAAAAAAAAAAAAAAAGAAACTAAGTCCTACAGATCTTTTTATAGTTTTGCAGTTAAGAGACTAAGAGACTCTTTTGGTAACAGTCCTTGTGAATGTCTGCTCTCTCTATTTTCTTCTGCGCTGTTAATTATGAAATTTCCTTCCTCTTTCAGAAAATAGGTTTGATACAATTGTATTTGGAAGGTTTGTGAGGAGGGGAAGAACTCCAGTGTCTCCTTTGCCAGTGGATGCAAAGAAACTTCAGTCACTCCCCCCCACAGAGACTGACAGATAGTTCAGGCCATGATTCTGTGCTGGGCATTAGGACATTTTCTAGATATGGAATTTTTCACACACCCTTGTTACCCATATTTCAAATCATGTTCTGGACCTCACCAATCCACAGGCAGTGGGGGAAGAATATGTTTTAAATACATGTTACAGCATGTTTCTCTAAGGAATTTAGGTCAAATTTGGCATTTAAATTTTGTAGGGAATTTTACAAAAAGTAAAGGATTTTAAATATTTTTTAAAAAATCACAGAATAATAGAATACCTCCAGTTAGAAAGGGCTCATAAAGATCATGAAGGACAATTCCCTGTTCGTCTCAGGACACCCTAACACTTAACCATATGACTAAAAGCATTGTCCAGATGCTTCTTGAAGTGTTTGCCCATGGGAAAGTGGTATATACTTTCTTTAATAAGAAAGGAAGCAGTGATAAAGCAAAGGAAGAAAACAAAGACTAATCACAGAGATAATATAAAGAACAGGCATTTTCCCATTTATTTTTAAAACTATATACTGGTATCCAGGAAGTATGACTGGACTAATTATTCTTTTTTCTTCCACTATCCATTATCTAAACAATAGTCCAAAAATGCATGTAGATTATTTCCAATGGTTGCTGAGGCTCAATTAACAAGAAGCAGTTAAAGGGTAGTACAAAAGGTTGGTGAGTGTATCTGTAAACCAGCACTAATGGAGCACATGTTTGTCTGCAGTGCCTCAGCCAAAATCCTGAGGTTCAGATGCTTGTGTCACCAGGCAGGACTGTGCAACCTCTGCAGCTGTGGTGTTCACCCTTGGGTGCAGTGTCCTAGATGGGGGACTCTTCCAGCCCTTAACTGGGGCCCCTGTTGTCAATGGTATTTTTCCATGATCATTTAATTGAATTATTTGATCCACAACCGTCCAAACATTAAGAAATTTATACTTATTGTTAAATATTATTTAAGCGTGTATAACATTCTTAGATGTTATGCAACTTGCATACTTTCCAGGAGATTACACTAATGATTTAGCATTGCTACATGAAATTTTTCAAAACTTCAGGCTGAATATAAGCCCATAAGGGCTGATTTAAATTTCAAAGCTGATTTAATTTCAGCACACATCCTTTTCTTGCTGTTCTTTCCCAAGTTAACATAATTGACACTTACACCACAAAAGGCTCCTGGGTTGAGATAAGAACATGGAGAGATCACTCATCAATTACTGTCACAGACAAAATAGATTCTGCTTGGGGAAATTTGTTTAGTTTATTACCAACCAAATCAGAGTAGGATGGTGAAAAATACAAATATTTCTGCTTAATTACTACATGCTTTGTGGTTGCTTTCACTAGGTAGGTACAGAAGACAAGCAGATTAATGCAATAGCCACAATACTTTCAGTTTCATGGTTTGTTTCCCTAAATTAGTTCTTATTTTGGTCTGTGTGGATTTCATTTGTCTGACCTTGTCAGGACAACTTTAAACTGTTACCTTTATCAGCCTGAATGAAAGTTATTATGACAAAGAGTACATATCTCCCTTGCTAGAACCTGATCAGAAAAACAGCAGGCTCATCAAAATATTCAATGAAATTTGGCAAAGCAAGACCATTTAATGCCATAACCCATGAGAACAATGACCTTGCACTGAGCCCCCATGTCTGGGGCTGCTCTGCAGGTGCAGGAGTGCAGGAGTGCCTTGGCTGCTCTCATGAGTGTGCATGGCGCACACTCACCCTGCCCAAAGCTGCTCTTGCAGCAGAGCAGATCTTTGCCAGGAAGGGATCCCAAAGCACAGTATGGGTCTTTCTACGTCACTGCAGCAGCCTGTGACATCTAAAATCAGTAACTGGCAAATTATCACCTGCCAAGCCACCATGGCATGCTACCTCCCACCTCCTATCCATTCAGACCCATCAGACAGGTGGGTATAAGGTGCTGCTGAGACTGTGCTTTTCCCCTTAACCTTAGAGACAGTAGAAGTTTCATGAACTTGGTGGGATTCCAGGGAATTCTTAACAGGTCAAGATTTATGCTATCAGTACTTTCTGTAAGAGACTAGTGTTTGGGATGTTGGCATAAGAACTGAATTTGAAGTAACAGAGAATTGTTTAAATTCATGCTGGGGAGTACAACTTTGTTTTTAGCCCAGTTTCTGACCTTTCACGTTGGGACTGGCCAACCTGCACTTCATGGCTGGATGCAGCTTGTGCTGAGATTCACTGTGAGCAGTGGCTAGGGGCAGGTGCCTGCCACGGCCAGATTTCACAAGTGCTAAGGAACAAGAAGGCAGTGCCACCTCCTGCTGGTGCTCCCTGAGGTCTGTGTCAGGTGCAAGGGACATAGTGAAGTTGGCTGTTCTAACTTTGCTCTTCCTTGGAGTCTGTCCTCAAGGATTTCAGCAGCCTTGAGCAGGTACTTTGTGGGAATCAGCACAGCACCCCATAATGCACAGTACTGGCTGTAGGAGGAGAGGTGCAAGCACACCAGGTGTGTTTGGAGTATCAAGGATGAGGTGCAGTTGTTCAGATTTTTACCCCTAAGCTAAAAGCCCATGTGAAACCAGGCTGAAGTGTTTACTTTACTCCCAGGCTGCAGCTGGCTCTGTTATGGCTTGAGGTGCAGAGGAGGCTGAAGAAAATGGATCCCTTCCTTTTTATTTCTTTGTTATTACAAAATATCCAACTGGGAAGAAAATGGAATTCCTCTTGGCCTGATGTGCAGGCTCCAGGATAAAACAAGGCTGTTAAAAATCCTGACAATATAAACAATGCATCTCTTATATAAATAGGTCACATGCTGTAAGGAAATATTGTCAGCCTAAGTTAACTTTGCCCTAAGATCTGTACCTAGCATTTCCTTGTAATTTCTTATTTCACTGTTCAATTTCTTTCTTTTATTTTAATCCCGTATCTTTTCTCAGGGAATTAACCCCCTTTCTTACATTTTCTTACATTTTCTTATATTTTCTTACATTTTCTTACATTACAGGCTTTCTGCTGAACAGACAAGCAGTATCAAACCCTGTATTTGGGAAATGCAGTTATCTTGGCTAAAAACAGGAGAGGATGTCAAATTTTCCTGATATTATACTTTTGCTACAGGTGCTGATTAATTTGTTACTACATTTTAAATGATATTTTGATATCACAGACTGTTTTTTCCCATTTAGAAGTTCTCCTAAACAAAATAAAATATTTCCATTTTAAAAAATCTGCTGTGATGAAATTAGGCCTTTACACAGTTATAGGGACAGTCTGCAGTGGTAGGGAATGGAATATTGAAAGTGTTGCTTTTCTCAAGTTTCCATCTTTAGGTTTGGAAACGAAAGTGCTGAGTGCTGGCCCTGGGTAGGATCTTGATCCGGGTAAAAAGCAACATGCAGCATTTCCTGAAATTGTGACTGACTTTTGGAATGGCTCTCAAACAAAAATTACCTACTTCATAAAAAAAAAAAAGAAGCATTGATTTTTCAATAAGCCATTTTTCACATGGTTTTCTAGTTGCATTTATGTAGAAATGTAGGATAATGGCAAACTCCTGTAGAAGGGCAGAAATTTTTCTAATGTCCTACAGAATGAATTTCACCTAAATCTTCTAAAAGTCACTTCTGTCTCATCTTGCAGATGAAATTATGAGACTTCTGAGTTTTCCTGCTAGATTTTTTTTATTCTGCATAGGTAAGATGTAAGATTTAAAAGCTAAGGATGAATTTCTGTCTTTAGTACTTCATTGTTGATTTGATCCCATGAGCACCACACGTCTCCTCAGCAGAGACAGGGGGAATGGAGTGCGATATAAACTTGTGACCACCTGCTTTCCCAAGGAAGCATGGTTTGCCCTCAGTGAGAAGTCATTCTTTTTCGAGGGTAAAATTTGTGCCATGTGGTCTTGTTTTTCAGAAATGTGGCATGTGACAGAATGTTTCCTTATTTAGCACTCAGAGCTTTCACCCAGCCTGCAGAACCGAGGAGGACCGGCCGCTGTCCTCTCTGCAGCAGGACTTCATCTCCAGCAGCTCTCACCACCCTGCTTTTGCTGGAGGGAAGAAAAGGAAACAGCATTTACAATTATGTTCTCTGGGTTCTTGCTTGCTCTCTCTCTAGTTCACAGTTCTGTGCAGCTGGTGGGTAAGTGCCTCCTGCTTGCTTCCTGTGAAGGGTCTCGTGGAAGTGCTTCCACTCCTCTGGCTTTTCTGGGTGATTGTGGTTCTGTGGTACTGCCAATATGTACATTATTAGTTTGGGGCTGGGGATGATCACATAGAAAAAAAGAAATGTAAAAGGAACCAGCTTAATGGCTTTATTAATACATAGTGGCACTATCATTTCAATAACCCCATAAGATCAGACCTAAGAAAATAACGATACATGCTTAAATGCCTTTTGAAAAATGTATTTAATTCTTTACTTCTTTGTTCTGATTTTTGAGCTGTTGGTGTCTGGGTAATAGTTTTCAAAATAAGGCAGGGAAAATCTCCAGGAGGGGTGAAATATGGAAATATTGGTAGGACAATAAGATATTCATAGATGATGGCTGTAAAGGGACTTTATTTCACTGTTTTCAATAGACTTACAGAATTCACTGGCATTGATAAAGTGGATGGAATTTTTTTTAAAACAAAATTGGATAAAGTTTTGGAAATCTCTGGTGGAATTGCAGTGTACAACACTACTACTATCCCTTTAGCTGCAATTCTCTTGTAGATATTAAACAGGAGGCTTCTGCAGACCTGAATGTTTAAAGTTAAATCCTTTCACCTTTCTAAGTCCTGAGGATTGTCACAGATTGTCCTAGAGTATATGCTGATTTTTTAAATCACCATGGTCTCCCTGCAGGCCAGAATAATTATTTTCACTGTACTGTATATTATCAATTGCATTGATTTTAATTTTTTGCAAGCTTTTTAAGGAAATACGTTTAACCTCTTAAATACATTTTTATTAAATATGGCACCCACTGCTCAAAATACGTATCAGGGACCAAAACTGGTTATGAATCCCACAAGCTTTGGCAAGAAATACAACCAGATGGGTGTCACAAAGTACAAGACAAGGCAGCAAAGCAAATTCATAGCACAGTTCACAAATGCTGCTGATAAACTCATTGCAGGACTGAAATTAACTGCCCTACTTCTATCTCACCTTAAGCCAACACTTCAGGCATGATCAGATAAAGTGCCTGGAGAGCTGGGGACACATTTCTGTGCAGGTGTACCTTCTAACCTCCACCACACACTGGTGAGTGTCAGATGCTATAACTCCCAGGTCCTTTCTCAGACTGCAGCTGGCTTCCCAAAGTTATTCCTTGTTTTACAGTCAATGGCTCATAGTAGGGGATGGCAGATCTTGTAGTCAGCAAGGCTGAGGAGCCCAGAGTGAAACCCAGACTGGTTCACTCACATTTATATGACAAAAAGGAAAGGAAAGGTGGATTTCAGGGAGGGGAGGCAAATGGCTCAGCAAAGATGGCTATGTACCTATTAGGAGACCTGTAGGATCTGGAAGGGTGAGAAAATTCATAGAGTCAGACATCAACAAGGCCATGCATCTGAAGATAGGCTGGAGAGAACAAGGTAATGGTAACAGCAGAGTGGTTGAGGGTATGCACTGACCATGTAAAACCATCCAACAAGCTGTGCTCAGCTCAGCTGCTGCTGCTGCTGCCCACCACTGATCCACAGCATGGTGATGTGTTATCATGACATACATTTTTTATTGTCTACTTTATTTTTAGTCAGTAGAATTGATGTTGCTCTGGACCCTGGTAAAAAACATACTGTTTTTATCTGACATGAATGCAATGATTTCTTGTTCATGTGAATGGGAAGCACAATCATATCAAGTATCCACTATACATATATTCTATATTAGCTATCTTATATGCATTTTTTTTTTGTTTTACAGACATTAAAGCATTTTTACTATACAATAAAGTCAACAGGCTCTGTCTTGAGGCATCTATTGCACAGTCAGTTAGAACTGCCACTTGCAATCAAGACAATGAATCACAAAAATTCAGGTGGATCACAGATCATCAGCTTATGAGTGTGAAACTAAAACTATGTCTGGGAGTGCCATTGAAGAAGGATCAGGCCATGGTCACCCTGTATCCCTGTAATCAAAAAAGTGAGCTCCAGTGGTGGGAATGCAGAAATGAAAGCCTCCTCGCAATCCAAGGAGAAGATTTATTTCTCAGTCCTGGCAACGAAGAGCATGATAATGTTTTGTTAAAGAAGGAACTGAGTGCAGAGAATAAATGGAATATCTATGGGGCCGTGGATGTTTTATGTTCCCAGGGATATGAAGGTACAGAAAACTGATTCTTTCATCCTTTGCATTAATTCCTTAATTAATGCCCATGAATGAAGCACAATATAGGTGAGCTGAGAAAGGTCTGAAAGTACTGATTTAAGCAGAGGAAGCATGGCTTTTTTGGCTCAGCAGATGGGCATGCTCATGGAATAATCACAACTCTACAGCTCCCTGAAAGGTGGCTGTAGTCAGGTGGGGCTGGTCTCTCTCCAAGCAGCAACTGACAGAATGAGAGGACACAGTCTCAAGCTGCATCAAGGCAGATATAGGTTGGATATTAGTAATTTTTTTTTTTTATGGAAAGAGTAATAAAGTACTGGAATGGTCTGTTTAGGGAGGTGGTGGATTCACCATGCTTGGATGTGTTTAAAAAAATACTGGATATGGCACTCAGTGCCATGGTCAAGTTGAGGTGTTAGGGCATGGGTTGGACTCGATGATCTTGAATCTCTCTTCCAACCTAGTGATTCTGTGATTCTGTGAATTGAATTATAGTCACCAGTGCAATTACCTTTTTTGATTAGCTGAAGTCTGATTGTTCTGAATGGCTTTCCCACATCCAGAATGAACGCTCCAAAAGCCACCTCACAGGATATTTGAGCACTGAACTCTTAGCTTTGCATAGGGGAAGCTGCTTCACTGTAAGAGATACTTAAATGGTCACTGGAATAAAACCAGAGAGAGATAGTCTAATACATGTTTACTTTTTTTCCAGGAATAAAGACTTATAAATATTAGTTCCTGCTCTTGCACATGGTATATAAATCTTAACATTGTTTGAAATAGAAGTATCTTACAGTTTTGGCGCCTTATTAAGATGGTAAAAACGTCCTGATCAGAAATTTAATTATAGACTTCATCTGTAATATATTACTTTACATCAGAATAGCACTGCTCTAAAACATATGTCTCCAGCTGGTCTGAAAAAGTGCTGAAACAATTTTATGGGACAGGAACCATGGAAAGCACTTTGAGATGCAATTCTGCCGCAGAGTTAACTTTTCCCTAGTTTACCACTCATTTTTTAAACTCACGCTATCGTTTTTCCCTCCCAGAGACCTTCACGCTGCTGGGGAACGCCTTCGGGGCGCCGTGCGTGTTCCCGTTCCGCTTCGGGGGCCGGTGGTGGGCCGCGTGCACGGCCGCGGGCCGCGCCGACGGCCGCCGCTGGTGCGCCACCACCGCCGACTACGACAGCGACCGGCGCTACGGCCTCTGCCCGTCCGCAGGTGAGGGGCTGCCCGCGGCCCCCGGGGCACGGCACACTGCAGGGCCTCGCTGTCTCCGTGACGGCGACTCGTAACCCTCACAGCGTACCTCGGCTGCATGCGGCAGCGCACCGTGCAAGGAAATAACGGGTTGCACGAAGAGAGTGATTAAGAGTAGAACAGCTTTCAGTTCCCGCTGACTGTGGGGGTGTTGCTGAGCAGCACGGTAATTCTGAGCTCCTCGCTGCTTCCCAGCCGGGATGTGTGCTGACACTGCTGTACAGTCCTTCTCTGAGGACTCCCGTTGTGATGGATGTGGCACAAAAATCAGCACTGCAGGAAGATTGATGTTGAAGTTAATGTTTCAGTCTGCATGTGAATATATTTTTTTGCCAAATATGTCCTTTTATCCATGCTTTTAAGCCCTGTTAATATTGTCCAGGAAGCAGCCTTTCCACCCCCGGCATTTCTCTGCAATTTCAATCACTTTCTTCTATTTCTGTGGTCACTTCTCCCTCTATCTCCCTTTACGGCCTGGAGAGCTTTGCATTCATGATGTTGAAATCTCCACCTGGCACATCTTATCTTTCCTCTATATTTTTCCCCATAGGTCCTGTTCAGCATTGTCTTTTTTTTTTTTATTAGAATGCCCCTTTACTCCACTTGATTTAAAGTGGGCTTTCAGTGTGGCACACATCCCTAGTCAACTATGCTTTCCAGGTTCCTGCCAAGATACCTCACACACTGAGCCCTGAAGGACATAGGGTCACAGGGTTTTTGAGAGCTAGTCTCAGCTTTCAGTTATTTTTTATAAATTAATTTTCATACTGACTTTTGGGAATGATCAAATACCTGATACAATTTTATGTTGTGCTTGATTGAGCATGTAGAGATCTTCAGCAAATCAAAGATGCAAAGATAATCAGAGGAGGAGCATGGTGCTGCTCAGCACCATTGCTGTGTGACAGGCACATCCAAAAGCTGTTTGAAAGGGGATGGCATTTATCTAACAACGTTTTTGATGCTAAATTCAGGTCTAGTGCTAGTTCTTACAGCTCTCAGAGGGAGCTGCTGTGCAGAGAGAGAAGGATGTTGCACATCTTTTCAAAATTTTCACCTGAGACTTCTGGCACTCCATGCAATGTATTTTCCTAGGCAATCACTTTCCTTGTGGTGATTCCTGACTTGTCTCTCTTCATGGAACAGAAGGCAGTATAGGCCAGCTTTACCTGTCAGCTTACCAGCCCTAATTTTGTCCTTCCCCATCTGCTCGTAGCATTTTCAGTCTAGAAAGAGCAGCCCAGGTGAAATTTAAGGAGGCCTATGAGAACCTGCCACACAGACCAAGAACCTGCAACTCAGTTTTCTCTTGGAAAGTTAGTGTGACCTCTGTTGATATTATTCTTTCCACAGATAAAGACAGCACATGGACTACAGATCTGTCAAGAAATGTTCACTACCAAATAAATTTTGACTCAGCTCTCACATGGCACCAAGCCAGGAAGAGCTGTCAGCAGCAAAACGCAGAATTGCTGAGTGTCACAGATATTCATGAACAAACATACCTTAAAGGTAGGGCAGCAAAGCAAACTCTGGGCTACATTCAGGGTCTGTTCAGGCCATCATAATAGCTAAGGATTATTTAGTATGATTTTGGACATTGCCTTTGGACCTAAATATATGTGGGCAAGAAAACAAGACCTTTTAGAATTTGCAAGTTCATATCAAAATTGTGCCAAATTTACATAGAATGCAAAGGATTCCAGCATCTTGCATCTTGCAAGTGTAACAGTTCATTTTTAAAAATCTTATTTCGTATTAAAACTTTTTTTTTTAATTGGAGGGAAGAAACCTGGAAAGTAAATAAAGTCTTACTTTTGGTCAAAAGGAAACTTAAAAAAAAAATTGCAAAGAAAGAAAAATATTTATATTTATGCTAAAAGAAGGATGTGTTTTGTTTCAAATGCAATTTTGACAGCTGTTTTTCTCATTCACTTGGCAAACTGGTAAATATCAATTATTTGTAGATACCAAATTGCAGCTTTACTTATCCACATATAGATGAATGAATGATTTGGAAGAAATATTTATTGTTGATTTTAAGGATTAATTTAACTTCTAACAGTTTTGTTATTGTTGTTTATACTCTACAAATAGTTATACTTAAATGTACAGAATTTAGCCTATTCTGCAGAATCAGTTTTGGTTTGGATATACTCTGTGGATATAATCTGTGTTCATTTTGCATTAGTTGATAGAATAAAACAAGGAGTTTCTGTTTGTTTGCCTTTTTACAGTATTCAAACTTCAGCATATTTCAATTTATTCAGTACCATAGTATCTACAGATATTTGCAGTTAGATATTGAGGAATTGCAAGTCTTCCTAGAGACACTGATAGTGATCATTGTAACACAAAAGAGATATATAAAATATTTTATCTTATTTTGTAACTTAGAATTAACAGAAGGTACGGATTCTGCACTGTGGATTGGACTCAACAGACTGGACTTGAGTAGTGGATGGGAGTGGATTGGAGGCAGCCCTTTCCAGTACTTAAACTGGGCTCCAGGTAGATGTGACTTTGTTTGATTTTGTATTTCTGAACAGAAAATATACCTCAAACACTGCTGTAAATTTCCTAATCTGCTAGATATTCTGTATTTTAGCTTTTCTTGCTTTAGCAAGAGAAAAATCTCTTTTTCTATAGCAATATAAGACAGAAACCTTCAATGTATTGCAAAAATATTTTAGCTGTGAAAGCAACACTGCCTGTCCTGAAAATATTCAGTCTTCCATTTCTTGACTAGCAGCTAAAAGATAAGTTTGCAGGTTTGTATCCACTTACCTAGCTTACATACTGCATTTCCTACAGACATTTCCACTACTGGAGACATAGCTTAGCTCTTGCCAAAGCTGGGAAAGACATGACCACCCCCACTTCATCCAGGAGTGGTCTGTCATGTGCATTTTAGACCTTAGTGCTCAGATTTCCTTTTAGAAAAGTTTATTTTTTTTTTCTCTGTACTTTTCCCAAAGGAAGCCCTTCTCCAGAATCTGGGAAGCTCTGTGCAGTTTTGAATCCCGAAACAAAAGCTAAATGGCAAAATTGGGATTGTGATGAGAAACTTGGTTATATTTGTAAGAAAAAGGACTTTACTTTGGCTCCTTCAGGTATGTTGACGTATATTGATAATTAAAGTAGAATCTGTTATCTGAATTGCTCAACATATTGACAAAGATGAATAGAAGAATCTTAGAAATATAACTATTTCTTGTTTCTCTGGTTTGGTTTTTATAATGATTGCAGTCTTTCTAGTCTGATCTCCATTTCCACAACACACAGACTGAAACAGATAAAAGCAAAGAATGTCCAGCTAGTCCCTCCTGCCTCTGTTTCAGTGGCGAGGTCTCCCTTGAAGAACACACACTGCTGACCTTCAAAAGGGAGAGCAACAGAAGATTTTTTTCAGAAGAGGGACATTACTAAAAACAAGCCCAAGAAAGATGCATAACTTTGTGTGGTTCTAAGTGATTGTCCGTGACTTGTGGTCAGCCAGTGTCCAGATAAGCAAGTTCAGAGCTCACTGCAGAAGTGGTGGAAGATTGAGACAATGGAAGATGAACACAATGAAGTGAGAAAAGATATTTTAAGTATATGAAGATTTCCCAGCTGGTGTGACCCTATGTATTGATCCAGCTATAAATTTGTCTTGATGGCTTTTACTCTATCATTGCACTTAATCCTTTAAAAATTCATAAACCTTCTAGGTTATCTGTAGATAATGTCTGATTTCTCCTGTCTGACAAATAAGGTGATACAGAAGCTGATAAAATTAATAAATTACAAAACTAATACATTTGATTAATACATTACAAAACTAATTTATTTGTTGCAGACATTTGACTAAACTTAGAATTTGTAATAGATATTATTTGTATTAAAAAGTTTCCCTTCTCCAAGCTAAAAATTGCCTGGTTTAGAGAATCACATTTATGTGTACTACATTTTGTGTTCATCATTTCCTTATGATGAGAATTTGAAAAGAAAATCCTTAGTTTGGAACTTTTGCACAGATGAAGTGGAAATATTTGCAGTGTCATGTCCCTTGCATGGGAATTGAACTCCTCTAAAGCCTTGGTGCATGCTCCTAGGTGACCCTGGGCCTGTCACTTGCCCAGATGGATGGGTGCCCTATGTAGATCACTGCTACAGGATCTTCAGGGACAGCAAAGGATGGGAAGGAGCTTTGGCCTCTTGTCAGAAGGAAGGGAGTCACTTGGCCAGCATCCAGAGCCTTGAGGAGCACAGCTTTATGGTGTCTCAACTTGGGTACAGTGAGTATTTCCAGGGGGTCTCCTGCCTTTGCCTGTATGGAAAACAAGACAGCTGAATTGATAGTTCCTGCTGAACTATGGATGTTGTCAAAACTCTGATTTTATTTATTGCCAGAATAATAGATGCAGGTCTGAGAGGTTGGGCTTAGGGGCTTTCTCTTTGTTGAAAGAAGCTTAAAACATTTACTCTCCAAGTTGCATAAAACCAGTATTTAAAAATTTGACCAGTGCAATTGAACTGAAAAGTAACTATTCAGAGTTCTATCATACCATCGTGGAGTATCAGCATTAGGCTGGTAATTCATACTTACTATTTGGAGGAAGAGCAATATTTTTTCGTCCAGTGCAAGGATTTCCTTACATCTTAATTTTCCAAAGCATTTTCCAAAGCATCCAATGTCTTTATTTTAATATCTATATGGAGATACTAATTTATAAAATTATCATAAAACATATTAAGTAATTTTATCCTTCATGAATTTGTGAAAGGAACTCTATGTCCAAAGCTGAATGGTTGGTGCTGTGAAGAGGGTGGAGTGCCAAGAGGTCTTATCTCTGTTTCCATCTTCAGAGCCAACAGACAAGCTGTGGATTGGGCTGAATGACCATAAGGTTCAAATGTATTTTGAGTGGAGTGATGGTACCCCAGTGACATACACAAAGTGGCACCTGGGAGAGCCATCCACTACAAACAGCAGGCCAGAAGACTGTGTCCTGATCAAGGGCCAGGTGACATTCCTCAATGCATATTGTACTTCCATATTAAAACTAACTCCTTAATTACAGAATAACATGCTCTGTCATTTTAGCAAATGGCTAATGACCGGAAAAGTGATGTAAGGATTGACTTAAGTGAGACTGAGATTGAATGAGATCTTTAAAAAATAAATAAATTAAGTATTACTGCATCACTGGTGAAATTTTTTCTTTAAGTATATCTGAAAGTCACAAATGAAATTATTAGGGCTACGAAAACAGGTCTCTGAAGGTATTTCGAGTACATTATCTCCTTTTCCCCTGGTGGTAATGATGGTATATGGGGATCTCTGATTCCTGCTGGCTCCTCTTTGCCTGCTCATTTGCCATCCCATAGCACAATTGCCTCTGCAGGACCCAGCACAACAGGTCAGGGAGCAGCTCCATTCACCCTCCTTCCTTTTTATCACTACCAGCTATGGCTAAACTGCTATAGCCCAGTCTATTTCACTAAATGTGAGCAGATTTGGTTTTGATATCATGTAGGAAAATTGCAAAAGGAAAAAAAAATCCATTTAAAAATAAAAGGAGAAAGAAAACAAATAACTTTCATTATAAAGACACACATTACTTATTTTCTTTGGATGATTCATCTTTATCTCCTTTTTATTTCAAACTTTTTCCTGACACAGAATGGCTATTGGGCAGACTATATCTGTGAGAAGAAGGCTGGCTACATTTGCAAAAGAAAAGGTATATCACAAATAGCTGGAGAAAAAGAAATTACTGCTGCAGGTTGCAAAAAAGTAAGTATGTGAGAATGGAACATCAGTTTCTCAGATTAAATAGGTACATTGTCTGAGAATCAATTAGAATTATTAGTATTATTTTGGGTTTTTTGGTTTTATTTATTATGAAGTTTCTCCCTCTCTCTCAGTTTCTCTAAACTTTAGAAAACCATTTACAGAAACTCCTGAGGAGGAAACTGTAATTTCACTGCAAAAAGTTTCTAGTTCATAATATTCATGACCATTATGCTTCATTAATTTTTAAATGGCAGATTTCACTTGATACATGATATCACAATTATTTAAAATTTGTATGAAAATCCTAAAACCATGTTACAGGGCTGGAGAAGATATGGGACCTACTGCTATTTTATTGGACATATTCCAGCAACATTTACAGAAGCAAACACCACTTGTGAAGGAGAAGAAGGTTACTTAGCCACAGTTGAAAGTAGGTATGGTAATGACTTTTTCTTTGCTTTTAAATAGCTGAAGATTGTATCTTATGAAATATTCCTGGAAAAGATAAGACAGTGCCAAGCAGCAAAATGGTTAAGTAACAGATCAGGTCTCTAGTTGAATAACAAAAAAGTCTTGCTTTTTTTTAGTCCTGTTGTTTCTATGAAATTTGAATTCTATGTAGAGTCTTCTCCCCCAGTCTGAAGCGAGGAATAGGAGAAAAAATTCCATCATCACATTAGACTAGTAGGATTTGGGTAAATGACTTTGTTTTCACTTGTGTCTTTATGATGCCTTTGACAGGTATGAACAAGCCTATCTGACTAGCCTTGTTGGGCTGAGGCCTGAGAAGTATTTCTGGCTTGGTCTCTCTGATGTGCAGGATCAAGGCACTTTCAGCTGGGCCAATGGTGAAGCTGTGTCCTTCACACACTGGGGTGCAGGAATGCCTGGTAGGTGCTGTGAGGAGGGATGGTGGGTGCTCCCTGAGATCGTGGTCCCTTTTTAGGTTGCTTGGGTAATGTCCTCTGAATTTTATGTTTTAAACTTTTGGTATATTTTACAAGTACTTGCAGCTTTCAAATCCCATTAATTAATTAATTACTTTCTAAACACTTTAGAAAATATCCAACATGTTTGTTTTGGTTTTTTTTCTCATAAAGGAAATAATCCGGGATGTGTAGCCATGAGAACTGGGACTGCAGCTGGATTATGGGATGTTCTTGACTGTGAGACAAAGCAAAAATATATTTGTAAGCAGTGGGCAAAGGGTGCAACAGTTCCACCTGTTCCAACTACTGCTCTGGTCCCTACATGCCCTGAAGGTTGGGTATCAAACAACCATCGAAGTTCCTGTTTTAAAGTAAGTGCCTAAGTAGTTAAAAACAACCAGCCTGGTTGAGGGGGTTGGGGAAAGGAAAAAAAAAAAAGAAAAAGGAACTACCTAACATCTTCATTTTGCAATATCTGAGATTGTAATAGAGCAAAAAACCAAAATGCCCAAGATCTTCTCAGGAAATTATCCATGTGAGGGGAGAAACTGAGAAAGAAAGATAAAGGGGAAGGGAAGGGAAGTTTCAGGGAAGGGAAGTTTCAGGGAAGTTTCAGGGAAGGGAAGGGAAAGGAAAGGGGAGAGGAAAGGGGAGAGGAAAGGAAAGGAAAGGAAAGGAAAGGAAAGGAAAGGAAAGGAAAGGAAAGGAAAGGAAAGGA
>JAOTQP010001286.1:19980289-20001138 GCA_026413545.1 Cichladusa arquata | reverse complement strand
AAGGAAAGGAAAGGAAAGGAAAGGAAAGGAAAGGAAAGGAAAGGAAAGGAAAGGAAAGGAAAGGAAAGGAAAGGACTCTGTATTGAAATTATTACAAGGAAAATGTCAAAATTCTGTATCAAAGAGCAGAAGCAGCAATGCTGGTTTGTTGGTACTGCTCTTTATGTCTGTTGTGCAAAGAAGTGGTATCTGTCTGAGATGTGGCAGTTCAGGGAACAAACAGAGGAACAGTGGATGCAGCCTCCAGCAGCAGAATGCCTAAGGCTGGACCTGCCTAAAATCAGCACATTACCCCACAAAAAAAAGGATAAAAAGTCACATGAAAGATTAATTAAACCAGTGTTTATGAAGGACATCTACTTGAGAGTTTCTCATGCAGAGCTACAGATAACTTGTGTTTAAAGTACAGTCAGCTGTATCTGAGCAGGCATAAAAAAAGCAGTTTGAACAAGAAACGAGTAATGTGTGAACAGTGATTTAGGATCATGGAAAGTTGAGATGTGCTAAGTGTAAGATAATATTTTTATCACTTTATTGAATTAATGAGTCCTTTTTGCCTTTTTTTTTTTTTTTTTTAATTTCTTTCAAATTCATCTGAAATGCTATTTATTTGGGCTCCTTTATCCCCAAATCATAATTTTAACTTTGGTCAAATCTGTGCTTATTTTCTCTTCAACTAGTTAGACATCATACTGCAAATGTAAAGTGAGTGTTGTAAATTACCATTAGGTCGTTCTTTTGCCTGAATTTCAGACTCCTCCCAGACCTTTTTGCCTCTCCACCACAGCTACTCTTCTTTCCCTTCACATTGAAGTTGGGTTGGGGCCTCCTCCAGTTAAAAGAAATTAAAGGGAGTTGGGAAGTTGTATTCCCTTTTCCCTTCTAGCAATTCCTTTTTTTTTGGTGGGTTTTTTGTTTGTTTGGTTGGTTGGTTGGTTTTTGGGGTTTTTTGGTTTTTGTTTTTTTTTTTTTTTTTTACCACTATGCTAAGCATACTCTAGTGTAAAAATTCTAGGAAAATTCTTCTAGTGGGAAATACTATTTCTCTTATGGACTTTTACTTGGCTCATATGAAACCTCATTTATGTTTAAGCAAATCTATGATTCTTTTATTATTGTAACATGTATAAAATCTGTTTTAAGTTCATTTCTCCATAGTGTTTTTCCAGATCGAAAATTAGAAAGAAATCATGGTTTGAAGCTCGAGATTTTTGCAGACAAATAGGAGGGGATCTGGTCACCATTGACACTAAGGAGGAGATGCCATTCCTAATGCAAGCAATAAGGTTGGTATTTGATGTGTGTTTATCTTACAAGATTTAAAGACTTTTCATATGAACTATTATGAATTATCCTCAATGATTTCTGAAATGTATGGATTTCTCAAAAGCCAAAAGACCTGTGATACTTTGAAATTTATCTATTCAGTACTATTTTAACCTTTTCATGGAAAAAAAGAGTAATTCACGTCGAGAAAAAATTTAAAAACCCTCCACCAGTGTCATGATTACTAGATACAGTTTAGAAACACATGAAATTAGCAGTATTTCTACAAGGATAGAAAATGTGATCTGTATATCTACTGTTGAAGTAAATATGTATTTACCTTGCAGTAGTCAGTGCTGAAACCACTTTTTGAATCTGTGAAGGTTTCCCTAAGTAAATAGTGCATTAGGGAAATACATGATCAGTACTACTAATAAGTCTGATAACTAAGCTATTGACATTGAACCACAGAAATATCACACATTTCTATGAAAAACACGTGTATGCACTTCACCAGAGGTAATAGGGAAATTTGCAACTTCACTGCTTTTACAATGTGCTGTAGAAAGTTCAACTGCATTTCTGGACTTTTTTTTGTGCTAATGTTCACATGCTGCTCTGTCCTGTAATTTCCTTTAGAACCACTGGCTGTATGTTTGAAGCAGTTTGGCTCGGTATGTTTTCCTTTCATCCAGATGAAGGATTTGCCTGGAGTGATGGCTCTCCAGTGAGTATTGTAATTTTTCATCATAGGTTTTTTTCTTAAGATACTTTGGTATTTGTGCATATACTTTTTGCCTTTTTGCTGTTATCCTCATAAAAGAAAACACCAATCCTACAAACATTCATGTAGCTTCTAATCTGTATTGTCGTGGCTAATATCACAGCTAAACATTCGAATACGTGGAAATTATCTGTATCTCATCAGAATCTTCAGGTTTCTGTGTAACACTCCAATTTATTTTCTTTTCCAAGAAGATAATATTTATACCTAAGATCAAAACATAAAAATTCATTATACTGCTCCATGTATCCTGTCTCTGGTATAAACATCTAAAGAGCTAATAAAACAGCAAGCATGTTTCCCAGTATACTTCTGAATCCCCCAGTAAGTGATAGCTCAGGGTCTTTTAGAACTGGAGCTTGTATCTGTAATTTTATTTTATTTATTTCTGGGACTTTATCCAGTCACCTCCTGAGCCTATGCAAATATCTACAGCTGTGCAAAACATTCCTCATTATTTCCCTCCATTTACTACTACTCCTTTTTTTTTTAACACAAGCAAGGACCTTTTATCTTATCCTGTTCACGCTACTTTTCATAGAAGTTTCAGAAAGGGATGTTACCAAGAACTCTTGACAATAATAAGTAGGTTGTATCACATAGGTGTCCCCATTTGGATGCCAGTTTCTTCAGAGGTAACTCCTCTAGATTTGTAAGACATTACTTCCCTCCCGAATGTCATGCTCTCTTCCTCATTGACCTCAGGGAAGAGAAAAAGTAATGCTGCATTGATGCACAACATGGTCACTGCCACCAGACAGATGCTGGACAAAGTAATTTTGAACCAGGCCAGATGTGGAGTGGAAAATACCCTGTCTGCACATGATTGGCATGAGTGATATGTGGGTCAAGTTCACAGCTAGGCAAAGTTCATTACAAACAGTTCCTTTGCCTGTTTCTCTTCTGGCTGTGTCTGTAGCTCAGGGCACAAACAAGAGGAAAAGATCTCCATGGCACGACAGCCGTGTCTGAGCAGTGACATCACTGGCCCACTCTAAAATCCTTGCACCTACAGCTTTCCCTGCACTGCCAGCTCTTTTGAGCTAAAAACAGATTATTCGAGACAAAACCAATGAGTTTCCATTTTCCAGTGGAGAGTACAGCTGCTGAAACAGATGTAAAGACTAACTAAGTCACTATTTCTTCCACAGGTGAGGTACACAGGCTGGGGTGATAGTGCAAGGAATTCAGGACATAGCAAGTTTTGTGGCTCATTCTATTATGGGGGATCTCCTGGCCTGTGGTCTCTTTCGGTGTGCCAAGTACAGCAAAACTGGGTTTGCCAGGTGAAACAAGGTAGATTTCTTCCCTTTTGGCAAGAAGATTAAAAAGTTTGATAAGTAATTACTTTCTAAGTTAAGTTACTGGAGAAAGAGACAAAATGCTGAAGAGCTACCTTTTCCAAATGGAGGTCAAGGGCATTAAGTAATATATTATGGGCAGAGAGTTTTCAATTTTGGATGACAAAAATGAATTGATGGGAGTTTTTTGCATAAATTAGGGTGTATAAATAATCCATATATTTGCAAAATTGCACATTTTTTTAATATTAAGAAACTTGTGTGTTTATTTTTGTAATGCTAGAGGTAAGGAGTTTTAAGGGCTTGTATTGTATTCCTTACAATACTGGTTTTTATACTAACACAGGTGAAGCTAAAAATCAAGTATGATGTATTTGTCAGATTTGTTGGTACTTCAGGACCTCCTGTAGAATTATTCAGGATTCTACTGCTTTTGGAAAAACAGTGGTTCACAGCAGTGCAATTTCTTTTCCTATCCCAACCAGAAATAACTCACAATCAGTATATGTGTGTGTACATATCTATATATCTGTATAGAAATATAAATATATATATGTACATGTGCATAAAGTCATATTTCCTTTTGCATATAAATATTACTCAGAGTTTTTTTGATAGAGCTAAAATAAATCTAGTGGAAATTTCCTCCCTCTTGATGAAAATACTGTCAGGTGAATTATGGAATATCTGCGGATGGATCAGTAAAGGAGCTGAATGCCACAGTTTAAAGTGTTTCAGATAAATCTACTGTGACTTACAGGCTGGAACTGCAATTTTCCCTTGCCTTGCTCTGTGCAGGAATCTGATTCAGCCAAAGCTATGGCTTTGCTGATGTGAAGCATAGTTTGTGATACGAAGTTAAAGCAGACTATGTCGCATGTTGAGCAATGTGAAGCTGAACTGTGTGACTAAGCCTGATTGCTGTCAGTGACAAAGGAGTGGAGAACCTTGCTCTATTCCTCACTCTTCTTGCAATTAGTCTACAAGCTACATCATGACACACTTTACAGAGATGCAACATATCTTCTATTTTCTTCTTTTGCAGGAGTGTCATTAAAACCTGAACCCATTGACACATATGGTATTTGTATATATTTATTTTTATTATTCATATTTTTCCCTAAAAATGTTATTCTAAAAAAAGCTTTTGTGTTCTACACATGTAGAATTTAAAGGTACCTTATTTATCTTCCAGAATATAAAACCACTGCAGATGGATGGGTCATATACGAAGATAAGCTCTACTATATCAGCAAAGAACAGGTTTCCATGGAAAGAGCCCAAGAGTTTTGCAGGAAGAATTCTGCAGACCTGGCTGTCGTTAATAGTAACAGCGAGAGAAAGTTCCTAATGAGAGCACTGAAAGAAAATGTAAGAATCATCATAAACAGAAAGCCTAAAGTAGAAACACTTTTGACAATCTGCTTGTAAAACTTGAATTGTCTCAGAGCAAGCCATCAGCACTTTCCCTAATTAAATATCCCCAAGTGCACCTTTGGTCCCGTGGGATTTGACCTCTCCTGCTCCCCGCCAGCTGCACTGATGCAGTTGACAGGAAGAGTGATGCAGGAAGGTCCCAAGGTACTTGGGAAGTAGCTGGTCTTTGAGGGAGAATAGAGAAGGAGTACCAATTTCTGACTCAAAATCTGCTTCTTTTCTACTCCATCCTAAGGGCCTTCAGTGCTGCAGGTGTTGGCTCTGATGTCCCAAATAAAATCCTGACTTCTGTGTTTGGACATGTAAACACATTGCTGTGGTTAACTGCAAGCAGGTGCTTTACTGCTGTGCACTTCAGTGGCTGCTCTGTGGACCTAACCAATGGTGTACCAATTTCTGCTTGTTTTGCCTTAAAGACTTCTTATTTTAAATTGAAATAGTGTCTTTCTGATTTAGGAGAGCTACGGGAGAGAGCAAATAGGTTACTACATTGGTCTAAGAGTGAGCCTTGATAAAAAGTTCAGGTAAGTTAAGATGATCAGTGCAGCTTCTAAAATGTAGAGAAAAATAGAATATTTTATGTAGTTGGAAGTACTGCATATGTTCTCTTGAAGGTCTGAAGGCTCTTCCACATACCATGTACAAAGCAAACTGGAATAGTCCTAGATAGTCCCAATAGTTTTCCCTAAAAATAAATAGTAAAGGAAGCTTTTTTCCTTGGGTAAGCACTTGGACAAAGAAGCTAAGCCAAGCTTAGCAGCTCTACTCTCCATACACACATTCCTCAAATTTCTTCCAGAGATTTGCCCCATAAATTGGAGTGATACTTTTCTATGCTGAATTTTATACCTATGACCATACACACGCACACTTAAAACTTGCCCTATATCATAGGGTTTGGCTTTCTTATGCTTTTTATCTATCTATCACAGGGGTTCTCCAGAGTCAGGAAAACACAGGCAATGAGTATAAAAGGCAATCTCTGCAAACTCCTGTGCCAGGAGAAAAGTCAGCAGAAATTTACAGTACAGAAACAGTAACAAGTATTGTGAAAAGACCAACACACAAATCAACTCAAAACTAAGCTAAGAGATACCAAAGAGCATGATACCTTTTGGAAAAGGTGCTTACCTTCCTACTTGCTAGTTAGGACGTCTCTAGGAGGTGAAAAAATGTGCTTCCTGAGGTTGACCTGGAAAAGGTTAGAGCTTTGAATTTAACCTTTCTATTTTAATGCCACTCCTGAATGTATGTAAATCACATAACTTGAGAGGAGCAGAAGAGGAGTGGGGGGAGAAGTTGATAGTGACTGAGTTGGTAGATGACTTTGCCCTCCTGATTTAGGAGTCAATTAGGGACATAGAGCATTCCATGGATCCAGTGAGAATCTCATTTATTTAGACCAATTGTATCAGTAGCAGCAAGACATAGATGAGACAGCTGAATTTCTTTCCCACTTCAGGCTTACTGATCTAATACTGATTAAAATGTGGTGACAACCTCTTCTTCCTTCAATAGCAATATATTAAAGTAAAAAGCAGAGAAACACAGAAAAAATTTCAACTTTAAAACCATCCTTTCTAAAGTAACAAAGTTGACAGAATGTCCTTTAGTTTAGAGAAAAATATAACACCACTCCCCTACCCCTGCCACCCCCCACATAGCAAGGTAAAATCTACAGAAAAGTATTTTCGTTCTTCTTTTCACCTATGAAAACACCAGGAATGCTCAGACTGAGAAGAATTATATGAACTAGAAATACAATAAGTATTGTAATAACATAAAATCTTAATATCCTTCTGTGTATTATGTATTATGACTAACTGATTTTGATTTCTCGTATTAAATGTTGTCTAAACAATCCTGGCCATTAACAGAAAATATGCTTGGTGTATTCTTTTTGTATTTTGCAACCAGAAAGACTTTACAGAAATTTCTTCAAATTAGAATAATCAAGCAAAGAAAGGGAAATCTCTAACAGCCCCTCCCACTGTAGCCAGTTTCCGTGAATTCTGATAGACATTCTGTTCTTTAACACTATCCTGTCAGAACTGAAGGTATTAATTAATAGCCACTTGTATATCTTTTCTTTTAGCTGGATGGATGGAACTCCAGTAACCTATGTGGCCTGGGCTCCTAATGAACCCAACTTTAAAAATAATGAAGAAAATTGTGTGGTAATGGTGTCAGAGCATGGTAGGTGACAATGCAAAACAATTAGATTTTATTTGTCTCTGCTTGGATTATAACTGTCAATGATGCTGTCAAACACCTGCTGTCACTGCCACACAAGCTTTGGTAGCTGTTCTCTGCAAATTCTTTCCAGTGACAAACCAAAAAAATGCAGTAACTCTTCCCAGTCATGGGACCACCAGCCATGGAAGAGTCTATGTCCTTAGAATGGGGAGATTGCAGTACCATGAGTAATTTAAAGCAGATGTTTCTTTCTGGGTTTGTGAGATTGCTATTGCACCTTTTTACAGGGCTTTTCACTATTTCTTTTAGTAAAAATTTGAATAGTCTATCTTCTCTACTATAACTTCAGAAAACATTTATAGCATTTATAGCTACAAGAAATGGAAGTTGAAGGTACAAATCAATGAGGAAAGAAAAAAAAATACATCTAACGTTCTAAGATATGTTTACAAGTACACTGAAATGCAAATTTCTTGAAAATCCTAGAGTTCTGTTTCCTCTTCAGTCTATTTCTGTACCTTAACTGAGGCTAATGGGAATTTAGTATGTACATTTTGATCTCTCAATTTATGTTTATGAAGAGTTCATGTTTCAACACTATAGTGCCACTAGATTGATCTGATATTTCCCTTCTCATCCATTTCTGATCCATTTTCTTTTCAGATTTGCTTACTGGTGTATGTCCACTGCTGCCTGCAATGTGATGATGCCAGAGCTCAAAAAAACCCCATAAACAAGTATAGACACTGTGGAGTGAGCCCTGAATGAGGAGCAGATGGGCCAGGGAGCTCAAATTAACTACAAGGCACTGCAGTGCTGTTACTATTAGAGTTTATTTGAAGGTGCCATGGTTACTTTGCCTTCAGATCAAGCTGTAGCCTGAAATACAAAATAGAGAAAATTGTATTTATTAAAAAAAAAAAAGTGATGAATTATTATTGCTAAATATTAAATACTATAACATATTGAATGTTTTTTTCAGGCTTATGGAGTGACTATAACTGTGGTTCTGCCCATAAATTTATATGTGAAAAACATAACAGTTCTATTAATTCAACATTACCTTCTCCATTGCCTCCTGGAGGATGTCCAGGAAGTTGGATATTTTTTAACAACAAGGTATGTCAACAAGTATCTTCAGTAAATTGTGTAAAGCAGTAGAACTGAAGAGAAAATCCTGAAAACCTCACATTTTTAAAGGATATAAAGCGAATCTGGAGAGTAATTACTTAGTCAAAATGTGCAGAGTGGATGGCTGGGCTTTTTTTGAGGTGACAATAGACATTTAACTTTACAGAGAAATACAGTATAAGTAGATGTATGCTGAATACATTTCAGGGAACATAGTTTGTGCAGGCTTAAAATACACTGGTACAGTTTAAGAAAACCTCTCCTTCTCTCTTCATGCACATTATTTTGGTTAGAAATGCAAGTTTGTAATGGTCAGTCGTGTAAAAATGTGGAAAGGTTTAGAAATAATGTATTTGAGCAATCCCTTCAGCCTTTAGAGGTTCACAAAGCTTTACATTCTGAAAGGTGATGCCAAACTACCATTATTTTGAGTACAGCTTTGCATTCAGACACAGTTGGGAAGTCCTCATTGCTGTAAGAGAAGAGTTTTAAGTTGAAGCTCCATCTACCAAAGGCTATTTTGTCTAGTTTATGTACACTGTGCTGCTATTGCATCCTTAGAATGTTAGGTGAATGTGCCAAAGGATATTTCATACCCTTTGTCAGGATGAACAGCTGTAACCGTGGTCATCAGAAGGAGAACAAAGCACAGTAGAGATTATTCCCTGCAGCTGTGTCACCCAAGGCCACATCTTCTTGGTTTCAAATGATGCCTCTATTACTGCAGGAAGAAGGCAGATGAAAATGTGAAAAGTGTTTATGTACTTGACCTCATTAAAATCAGTTTATTTGATACCAGACTCCCAGATTACACCTTGTGCAATGAGGGGAGATAAGTGCATGCCTGGGTAGACATCCTGACTTTCTACTCTTGAGCTCTGTCACTCATTCTAACCCTGATTTATTTTTCTGCAGAAAACTACATCTTAGAGCTAATTGATAATATTCACATACAATAGTTCCAGTCTTTGCTAGTTTGAAAAAAGTGCTTGGTTTGTTTCCAGTGTTTCAAAGTTTTTGCTTCCAATACAACAAGAAATCTCACGTGGCATTCTGCACGAGATGTTTGCTTCAGTTTGGGAGGAAACCTGGCTACTATTCCAAATGAACAAGTGCAAGGTATGTATATGGGCTCTGTTGAAAGAAAAAAATCTCAATCTCTCACTAAAGAGACTGCTATACTCTCCAATATAGAATATGGGATTACCTGATGAAAACTGCTTATTAGCCAGGTCAGTCCATGGTTTATTTTAACTTCAAACTGCAAGGCAATAGCTAAAATTATTACCTATAAGAAATAAAGCTTGTTTCTAGTTCTTTCAGCTGCTTGGTTTTCATTAAACTTCCAGTGTGTTCTGAGGGTGGTTGCACATAGGATTTCCTGAAACCCTCTGTGGGCATACACAGTAGGAAGGGATGCTTATCTAAACATTTAGTTAATGGCAGGTGCTCTGTGTAGTTGAAGTTGTTACCCTTTTACTATGTCCCCCACTCTGGGCTTTTCCATATTTTCCCTCTTTTGGACAAGTCATGATGAGCTTTGTTTAATGAGAAATCTTTGCTTCTCCCCAGCTTTCCTTTTCTATCATTTGAAGTATGCCACAGCTGATGTTTGGATTGGGATGAATGATATCAACACAGAGTCCACGTTTCTCTGGACGGATGGAAGCTCCGTTTCCTTCACCAACTGGGTTAATGGTGCACCAGAAAAACAGCAAAGCTACTTTGACTATTATGAGTTTGAAAGACTGACAGATGAGGCTCTGGAGGTAGAGGAAATTTAAGTAACCTGTATACCTTGGGCAGCTAAGAAAAGTCACAGCAGCAATAATAGGATGCTGAAACAAGTCCTTTTGTAAGCACAGTGGGGTTTAGCAAATAATCTGATAATGATTCCAAATACACCCAAATGTTAGGCAAAGTTTCTATTGAAGAGGGGGGATTTTAAGCCTTCCATCTGAACAATCACAAAAAAAAAAAAACCCAAAAGCAAAAAAAAAAAAAACCAGGTCTATAAAAGAAGCTTGGAGAAACTTATACCAGTTCTTCTCCAAACTGCATTAATGCAAATAATAAAGCAAGCTGCAACACCAAACACAGAGAAAGTATGATAAACCAAAATTAAGATTTTTTTATGCAACAAAAATTTGGCCGTGTACATGTCACACTCCTTGCTCATGTGTTCCCACACTGCTTTACTCATTTCTGATGGTACAAGTTCATAACTTTAGTGAAATTACTTTCTCTGCTGAAACTCAGCCTCTTTTCCAAAGGTGGTAATTTCTGAGGAAATGTTTGGCAGTTAGTCACCCAAGATTCTTAACATCTACCATCAGTCAACTTGTTGATGACTAAAACTTATTTGAATCAGGATAAAGGAGAAACTTGGATGACATGCCAAAAGACTGCTATGGCCAATCTTAAAATCAGGGGAGTAATGAAGGAAATGCTGGAGCAATTAAACACAAAGAAGTAAAGAGAAAATGTTTTGTTGCATCTGATAATGGTAACTTGATAATAACTATAAAAAACAGCAAAGAGCATCGGTTTTCTGCAAGAGAGTCTGCTTCAGTTAGACTAGTGTAGATTAGAGCTCTTAATTGTATTTCTTGTATTGTTTTCCTCATTGATAAAAATGTTTTGAAGCAGATCTACATAACTGTAAATCAGAACTGAGAAGATTTATTATAGGTACCTTAGTTATCTATGCAGTCATTATAGGGTTCTTATCAAAACTGGTAAAGTGAGTTTTAATTGACTTCTTTCAGACCTTAACTGGCACCAGTGGAATCCTGGTTCAAATTTAAGGAGTCACTAATAAATACCAAGGGAAGCTGCTTGGCAGAAACAGAGGAAACTTGAACGAATTACACAGGTGTTCAATGAGCTCCCCTCCTCTCTGCCATCAGGCCTGCACTAGCAGTACAGGAGCTTCAGCTCACCCCTCCTCATTGCCTTTTTTAATGGCTATGCCCCTTCCTCTCCCCTTCAGACAGACTGTGTCTTCATCATGAAGTCAGATGGGAAGTGGAGAGATGATAGCTGTGACAACGAAAGAGGCTACGTGTGCCAGATGAATCCACGTGAGTTCTGCTCAACCCAGTCTCCTAAAGAGAAAGAATACCTGGGTTAGATAAGATGAATGTACAACCTGATGTGATTTCTTCCAGCTTTGAGTCTCATTCTGAATCTCAGGCTTTCAGAGCTCCATCAGTGTTAAGTCAGTGCTATGTTTGAAGTACAACTTGTTTCACAGAAAAGGTGAAGAGGAACCACTATCTTCCCTGGGATTTTGTACCTAATCATGAATAATACAAGGAAATAATAAATGATTTTTTTTTTTCTCAGAGAAGTATAAGAGGTTTAGGCATCCTCTCTAAGTGCTGTATAAATCATGTCCTTGCAGTGATCTTCCCATTCTCTTGGATGAATCTGGGCAGAGCATTTAACCTTTTCTATTTCTACTGAATGCCATATGATGTCAATCAAAATGTACAGCTTCTTGGATGTGTCTTTATTATGGAAGAATATTGTTATTTTTTTACACCAAAATGAGTAATGAATGTTGACTCTTCTTCTGCAGAATTTTAATTATACAAATCCCAGCTGCCCAAGCACGTAATGAAGTAGGGAAGGCAAAGCACAGATAACAAAACAATTTTGCTTCAGCTTTATTAGAGTAAAAATTATTCCCTAATCCCTCACTTCAGTCAGTTCCTGCAGCCTATTCATTCTCAGCACAGCTAACATGCTTGCAGGAAGACCCCCTTCATGCGCAGCAAATACATCGTTTTATGGAGGCATTTTTAATTTTCTTGATCCCAGTTCCAGCTCTTCTGAATACATTTATAATCACAAGGGTGTAAATATACACTGCCTGACTCAAACATGACAGCCCTTGCTGACAGGCCAACAACTTGGAGTTAACAGTGAGTGGTTTTTCTTCCATAGTTCCCTCACAGCCTGAAGTGCCAACAACAAACCCAGCCTCTGGCTTTACTCGTTATGGTGACAGTAGCTATTCAATAATTTCATCTGAAATGCAATGGGAAGAGGCCAGAAAAAATTGTCAAGAGAAATCTGCAGAACTTGCCAGCATTTCAGATGCCTACATCCATTCATTCTTGTGGATCCAGATGCTGAAATACGGAAAACCTGTATGGATTGGTCTTAACAGCAATATGGTAAGTGCTGAATAGATGGAAGGGGCTCAGGGAACTTTCCTGCTCCACTCGTCCTCTGGATGACCAGATAGAACAGTGGAACAATTATATTCTGCATGGCTTCAGTGTGAAAATGCACAAAAATCTAGGGATACTGCTAGAATGAGTCAAGGATTTCCATCCACCAAATGGAGTGAAGAATCATAGAAAATGTTATGCAAGAAGCAAAAGATGAAAGTAGAAGGTTCTGGAAACAGTAAAAGAAGTCAAGCTGCAGACTGAGAGTCAGAAAGTGCAGCTGTCATGAAGTGACTTGGCTTTCTGAAAGTCAAACACTGTGATATACAGGGGGATTCTTAGAGCTATTATTATATTAATGGAAGTTACTGTGAGTATTAGGGAGATATTTTAAGATTTAAGCTAACTGTTTAATGTCAAGTAATCTTTATGCACAAATAGTTCCCAATTTTAATCTAAATAGAGCAGAGAGGACAAATTCTCTGTAATTGCTTCTCTTGATGTAGGATTTACTAAATGACCTAAGACAGCCTCATCTGACTTTCTTGCCATATTGTAGAAGTTTGTTACTTCAGAAAAACCCTTGCAAAAGCAATGCAGTGTTGAACAGTATTCATATGTAGTTCTTGTGTAACTCAAATGGGCCAGTGACATTGCTTAGAATAGTGAATGAGATTTTTAAAAATTGCAGTTTTTTCTGAAAAAATCAAATAGACATATTATTTACACTGTATTTGTGTGACAGAACTTTTTATGTTGAAAAAAAAAATATATATATATATTACTAGAATTACTTTGTTTTCAGACTGGTAGCTATTACAAATGGACCAATAACTGGAAAACCAGGTACACAAAATGGGCAGCAGGGGAACCAAAGGAGAACAATGCTTGTGTTTACCTTGATCTTGATGGTACTTGGAAAACAGCATCTTGCAATGAAAGCTACTTTTCAGTTTGCATGATATCAGATGGTAAGTAAAGGCATGTAACAATTTTAAAGACACGTTCCTAATTCCATGAGGAATCCATGCCTAATCCTGGAGACCTTGCTCTAGCTTGGGCTACCCCTGCAGAGCACTAGGCTTCAGGGTAGCCCCTACCTCCCATCAGAATGTGGATGTTTGCTATTGGATGATGTATGAATTTAGGCACAGGAAAAACTCTTGTGCAAATCTATACAGCTGCACTGCTGTTATGGTAAAACTGTTTCCATAAGGTGAAGCACTATCTTCAAGGTATATTTTCCTCTTTACAAGACATGACCATAAATCACATGATCTGTGTGTAGTATGAGTAGGTGCTGGGTTTGTGCACTGACTGTATGAACTTCAGCTGGGGAAGCTCACACATGAGTGTCACTGAGCTGAAATACAGACAAGAGTTTCACTTCCATTCACTATTGCTAGAGCTAAACTGGGAGAGCCTTGGCAATGTGAATGTTACTTTAACTCTTTGCAGATATATGTAGAGGCACGTTTGCATCTAGATTTTGTAGAATCGTGCTGTTTTCCCTCCTATATGTTCTAAGGCTGCATGCATTTGGTCTGCTTATGCAGTGCAAGAACTACAGATCCATCAAAGTGAATTGGAGTTGAACCTGTGATCAGAAACAGAGTCTGACTTGGCAGAGGCATGGTCCAGTGATGGCTTTTTTTTCTATTAAGTGGCAGCATGAAGAGTCCAAGCAGCCAGACAATATGGGACTGTGGCATTAATGATTCATAAGCCTACAACAGCTTTCTGTGTTGTGATAATGCAAATCTGGGATTTGTATCCTCCCTCTGGGTTTGCTTTGCTCACAGCACTGCCAGGGCAGTTAGATGTTGCAGGATGCAATTTGATTCCTTGTTCTGAGAAATGTGATTTGAGAAATAAGATGTTTCACACTTTTGACTGCTTGGCTGTCCCTGCTGTCTGGGTTGGGGGAATGTGGGAATAGTCAGGAGTAGATGTCCAGACAGATAAAGGTGGCTGAGAGAAATCCCACACTATTTACACACTTTTCAGAGAATCTCAGATGACTCGCAATGCAATACCAATTCCATACCATCTGGCTTCTCTAGAGATAGCTCCTACTGACCCTGCTGAGCTGCCTGGAGACTGTCCTGAAGCAGATGAGCTCCAGGCTTGGATCCCTTACCATGATCACTGCTACTACCTGGAAGCATCAGCTGAGAGAACCTGGGCACTGGCCTCCCTTGAGTGTGCTCGCTTAGGTGAGAGCCTTCATTATCAACTAAAAGGATTTGTACCAATGTTTATACAAAACTGACATAAAAATGTAAAGATATTGATTAAAAAAAAAAGTTAGAAATATTTTTTTTACCTACTAAGCTGTTCTTAGGCTGGCATAATGAGAATAAGCTGACTTGAGTGACTTTGTGCAGCCTTATGTCCTCTCAGGTCTGCATTTTCCCTGTGTGTGAGTTCCCCATCAGCTCTTGGCTTGTGGAATATAATCCTGGGGGCAGCACTGGGGGGCCAGAGCCTCTGAGTACCCCCAGGCCATTGTCTTCTGCAAGGAGCAGTGGAGAGATCAACAGAACAGCATTAATACTGCCAGAAGCTATTGTTTGTACAGACTAAAAAGAGGTCATTACAGTGGTTGTTCACATAGGTTATGGTTATTTGCTTATTAATGTCTTTCAGGAGCTACCTTGGTTTCAGTAGGAAACATGGATGAATCTCACTTTCTGACTAATAAAATTCAACCTCTTGGAAATAAAGTAGGAGGCTTCTGGATAGGACTTTACCAGAATGTGGAAGGTATGTCCTAATTTCAATTTTTAATGGAAAAATGCATTGCTAAGATGAGAAAATTGAGGATTACTGTACTTTCACAAACAACCATGGGTTTCTGCTGAAGAGTGGCTTACTATAGATATTTAAAGTAAATTGCTGAGCTAAGGAGTTAAAATATTAATGAAATAGATGCGTTTTTAATTTTTTTTACTCTGAGTTGCTCTATAGGCCAGTGGCTGTGGTTAGATAATGCTGTGCTGGACTTTGTTAACTGGGAGGACAAAGAGTTTGGTGAGGAGCATCAGTGTGTGGAAATAACTGCACCATTTGGCTATTGGGACAAAAGTGATTGCTCTGATGAAAAAGGATTTATCTGCAAAAAACCTAAAGGTAAGTCTTCAGTGTGTCAGCTCTTAGTGACAGGACAGATCTGTTCATTAGTAACTGTTAAAGCCCCTCACCACAGGGGCAATCTATATAGCCTAAAACATGGTAGGTAGCCATTGTTGAACCTTTGCACTTTCTTTTGTAGTAGCTGTGAGATCAGGTTTAATTGTTAGTTTTTTCATTGTGCCTTGTTCCCAGTAAATCATGGGTAGTAGTATCCCTGTCCTATGTTGGAAACCTCAAAAAAAAAAAAAAAAGGGCTGGTTGTAAAGCCAGTTTTAAGATTCTATTATTTGGATAAAAAGTTTAAAAATTTTGATATCAATGTTAAAGACATCTCAAGACATAGTAGGTGGTGAAAAAATAACTGAAAATTTCGAGTTAGCATTTACTCATTTTCCAAGTAGTCTTTAACTAGAAAAAGATGCTGAACTGTAGCCAAGAAAGAGTCATCTCCCCTGCACTGTTAATTTCTGTGCTTAAATCTGCACATGCCCACAGCAGTAAATCAACTAATTCCTATTAAAAGACTTAGTAAAAGTTACATTCCATCCTACACAGTACTAAAATAATAAAGTATCTCTAAAGTTCATCCATTGAATCATACCATGCTCCCATATGTACTATTTCCTGCCTTAGTAGGGATTACTGGCTTTTTGTATCTATTCATTTTGCATTCTGCTTTGCTTTCACTTTACATTTTGCCTTCATAAATTCTCCTCTGGGTACCAAGGGTGTTTGCAAACTGTAATGTAGAAGAGCCAAGATGAGAAATATTTTCATGTTAATTTAGAAATCTTTATTCTGTGCATACAATTCTTCATTTCTAAGCACCAAACTGGTTTTTTTTGCACTTCTTTAACAGCAATAAAACAATGTTATAAAGGTTTTTTTTTTCACGTTCTCTGTCTTACACAGAGGCAAATAGGAAGATTACTCATGTGATTCAGTAGGCATTTTCTTGGGAAGATGTTTAGGAATCAAAGATTTTTTAACAGCTAAACATGCAGATCTTCCCAAAATATGCCATGTAAAACTAATCTCCAGTGGTACATCATGTTCTTAGCACATTAAAATTAATTTGGAAAAAATTGGAATAAATTGGAAAAAAACAGGAAAAAATGTGAATGCTCCTTATTTTGAATGAACATAAAAAAGAGTCAGTATTTTAATGTTGGTAATATAAAAACAAAATAAAGTTTCAAAAGTGGAGAAAGTCATGTTAAGTAGGATGGTGGAAGGGTGAAAGCTTAGTGAATGCCTCAATTTGTTGCCTTTTGTAGCAGACATACATGTTACTAATATGGTAGAACTTCAGAAGTTTTTGTTCTTGTACAATTTTTGCAAACACTCAAATGTATGGATTCTAATAAAGTGTCGTATGATTTCTCTCTGATATTCATTGAAGTTGACCCAAATGGGAGTCCTATAAAGCAAAAAGGTAAGAGCTTTCATAAGAAAATTAAGAAAAATCTAAATAGGGGAAGAACTTAAAATGGGTTTTACCAAACCTCTTTTAGAGAACAAGTCCTACTGAGGGTTGCAGGGTTACCAGTCACTCATGGTAACCCCAGGTGCCTTCACATGCACAAGAGCACTCACCTGTTCTTGGCTAACAGGACTGCTGCAGGGCTAACCCTGCAGCATTGACCAGACCAGAGCAGCTACAGAGTGCTTTAACCTTTAACTAGGCTGTTGAAAGTATGTAGATGTATATGAAATTTTCGTCCAAGGATATTATAGTAAATCATGTGACATAAAAATATTGTAAAACTGATTTCCAGTAATTAGCATCCCACATCCATCTAAAGCATACATTTTCATTAAATTCTTGCCATCATCCACTGCATGTATTGTACATCACTGTACTCCAGATCCACTAAAACCATATTAGCTTTAGGAACAGAGACCTGACTGCTGATTAGCAACAATCCAGGGCTCAGATTTAGAGCCCTCAAGATCAGGTAGAAGAGGGCATCTCCTTTGTGCTTTTCATGTTGTATGTGGAAATAAAAACTACTATGGTTTCTCACAATTACATGGATTCATTTCAGGCAAGGAAAAGAATGAAGAGACTCACCCACCTGTTCATGTGTCTGTTTGGCCACTTATTTTCTTGGCTGTTTTAGCTGTTTTTGGAGCTGGCATGGCAGCCTATTTCTACAAAAGAAAAAGACAAAACCAGCTTTCAACAGATTCCGGCAATGAAACACTATTAAAATGATGTATTGGTGACTGAATCATTGGTGAGAATGGGTCCTGTGGCATTTTACTTGGAGCAGCAAGTTACTCACTGAAATTAAAGGATGTATCTGTTAAAAATCTCTAGTGAGATCTAGTGTAATCTTAAATCACTTTCCTCTTTTTGCACTAGCTGATTTTTTTATCATTCATATTTTACAAAATCAGAATTAGAGTTTGATGTTATAATGGTCAAGATGTTCTCAAGTGCCTTATCAAGGATGGTCATGCAAAAAAACTTGCCAGAAACAAACACATTGAAAAAGGACTATGAAAGCCAACTAGTGAGAATGAATGTCCCATAAAGTGTAAATGCCATTTAGAACTGCATTGCTGTGACATTGTGAGCACTAAAAAAATCTTAAAAATTGGAACCTAACTCTTTTGCAAACTTGAACTCATTTAACCCCACAAACTCCACTGCATCAGACCAGTACTTTCATTGTTCTTTATGGCTAAATCCTATAGCACTTATAAAACTGCTTCATATTCTTTTCTCAGAAAATTTTGGGACAGAAAGTCTTGTCATGTTCATTTTCTGCTATGGAAAATGGTTCATGTCGGTAAAGAAAATTAAGACCAGGTATAAGTTGTAATAATTTTTCAATTCAGTAATGTGATTTTTATTTGTCTTATGTTTACTTACATGAATTAAAATATTCTTACCCTGACATTCTTGCTTCTTTTTGTTAATGCTTTGAAATAAATAAGTTTTCTATTAGTATAATTTTCAGCTTCAGCATTCCCTGTGAATCAAGTGAGGGAAAAGGGGAAGGGAGGTGCTCCTGTCAGCACAATAACTCTTTTGTCAATAACAAGGAGGGTTTTTCTCCTCACCACTTTGAATTCAGCTTGAATAAGCACCAACTTCACATTTTTAAATGAAAGAAAAAGGAACTGAAAACTAAGCAATGCAGCAGATGGTTTTGTACTAGAAATCTGCAAGAGAGTAAATTTTAGATGTCAGAAAAACTGCAGAAAGCACTAGAAGATAGCTTTTAAGTGAGTTGTAAATACAATTAAGTAACTAAACACTTTATGAGAAAGAGTGCTTAGCAGATATCCCCAGGAATATATAGTATAAACCACCTGCTTCCCCAGGCTGCAGAGAGCCTATTGAGCAAGCTGGAAAGCTGGAGGAAAAAAAGAAAGGAAAAAGAAAAAAAAAAAACAAACAACAACTAACGAAGCTGCTTTCCTTTCCTGAACTCCACTTTTCTTGTAAATACAAGCAAGAGTGCAGGACACTGCTGGGAACAGGTTATTGCACAAAGTGTTATGCAGCATACAAGACACTGGCCCCAAAATATTTGCAGGTGATGTGAAGCAGGTTGGTCACGCCAAAGGGGGAGCTCTGAAGTACACAATTCCTCTTTCAGCCTACCCCAGTGTCTGCATTAATCTCTCCCCACCAGTGTAGCTCTGGATGGATCCTCACAAATGTCCATGTACACAAGAGGGAGGAGAAAGCCCAGCTTAGACTAGATCCAGGCTGGCACTTAGTGAGGCAAATGAGGGAATGGGGCAGGAATTGTGTCCTCCAGGTATTTTCTCTTGGGGTTTCCTTTGTCAGAGCAATTTAATGTTGTTATTTTAGATGTATCTGAAATACAGTTTTACTCAGGAAACTCAGCTTCTATTTGTGCCCCACCACACTGATGCCTGTGGCACCATTCAGCTCCATGACTTAGAGCTACTCTTGCAAGCCTTGCTCATGCTAAGCCTTCCCGTAATGTGACCTGCCAACAAAATAGTTATTAAACAATTCATTCAATTTGTAATTTTGCTGTAATCCAGACTTTTTTTTTTTCAGAAAATGTTTTTTTCTCTTACTACTTTCTACAGCGAAGTCAACAAGTTTGTCCGGTTCTTGCAATAATTTCCCCCAACACTCTTTTAAAAATAAAAGCAATGATAGTTGCTGCTCCTGTGACATCTACTGTTCAGTTTCTATATATATCTCACTACTGGCTATTTCACTTCTTGATTTTTTCAATTTCATTATCACAACTTATTTTAATTTCACTGATGTAAATAAACAGAAGGAATAGCAGGACTTGCGAACACTTGCAGCAGGGCTTTGCAGCACATTTGTACAAAAACTGCCATGCCAATGCAAGTCTACAGATGAGCACTTTGCTCACAGGTTAAAAGGAACTTTTACGAATTAGCTGGTCTTTGGCTTTGTTCTGAAACAGCCTCATTAGGAATTTCTCAGATAGATGAACACATCCTTTTGCTTGGTAAAGTATTAAAATATTCCAGGCAAGAGTTTCCTTTCTGTTACAGGGAAGCTTACCACTAGACTGCAGTGTTGAACACCTTCACTTTTTTCGGGTCTTTGACAATTACGAACAGCTCAGCTCCAAACTGGGATCAAATAAACCAGTGTAATGATGTTAAATTTGCCTCCAAGTGAGCAAGAACTCACAGTGCACTGAAAACTGCAGTATCTGTAAAGTTTGCTCTTTTTCTTCTACATATATTGTGTGTGACATTATTGCAATGCATTGAACCACTGGGATTTGTTTGTTTCTGAGATGTAAGGGTAAAAACTGAGGGTTTTAATTGATGATACTTCGCTGTGGGTTTCTTGTCCCCAGTTCTTAGGTTGCTGTTCCAGGTCTGTCCTGTGTAGCACCCCAACAACGTACCTGTATTAGTATTAGCAATGTCACAGAAGACGACAAATGTCTCCACCTCTAGTTGCAAGGATGGAGACTTCATTTTTGGAAGGGACTTGCTCTTCAGAGAGCAGTGTTTACAGTGTGCACTCCAGTTATTTCAAAATACCATGTGACAAGACATTTCCTTATTTAGAGTACAGAGCTTTATCCATCAACCCGTTGACACAGAGAAGGACCCATTACTATCTACAGAGAGAAGGATTTTTGTATATTGCCAATCTTCTAATCCAGTTTCTGGTAGAAGAATGAGAAGCAAGTTACATTTGCAATGAGTTTCTCCAGGTTTCTAGTTTTCCTTTCCCTCATGCAATGTTCACTGCAGTCATCAGGTAAGTTTTCTGTTAGTTTGTATTAAACTAGATATGAACATGCTTTACCTTGGGCAGCTTTGCAGTTTCAATGCGTAGATTGATTATTTTGTATGTTTTATCAGATTTGATACATTGTCTAAAAAGTATATTAGGTACTCTGGCAGTCCTTGATTCGCAAAATAAAA
>JAOTQP010001286.1:19969415-19980249 GCA_026413545.1 Cichladusa arquata | reverse complement strand
AGGATCTTTAAACTGGAATTTCTTTGAGTGGAAATACTAAATCAGATGGCATTGTGTGGGAGGGAAATAAAATATGAGGGAGCATGGACCTATTTCCATTTACCTTCTTCATTATACCCATGGTGCAGTGATCAGTCAAGGGATTTATATATTTACACGATAACTGTGCGAGTTTCTGCCCCAGGACATGAGGTATGAGAAGGAAGAACTGGCTCCTCCCCTCCAGCCTCACCAAATTAGAACAGTTCTACTCTAAAGATGTTTAGCAGTCATTGGGCATAGTTATAGAGAGAAAATTAAAAAGTAATATGTGGAGAACTAAGTGGAGGAACAAGTTTGCATGAATGTGAGACTGATAGTCTATATCAAAAATTTCACAATAAAAGAACATTCCCATTATACTGTAATAGTTTAAAAATACAAAGCATTGCTAACCTTAAAAAATCTGAGTTCAGGATGAGTCTGCAAGACTTCTCCAAGTGGAGAAATGTGCAAGTGAAACACAAAATTTTCACTGTGTAAATATGCTCATGACAATCTGATCTGTATTTTCTCTGGTCAGCCACCCTGTTTGTTTCAATAGTTAAGGAATAGATGGGATGAAAGAGTGGTTATGGATAGAGCAATCCACAAATAAAGCAAACTTATTGAGCTGTGCAGAAAACAAAAATGCAGTGGACTCACTGTTTTAGTTTGCAGTTTTTCTCTCCTCAGGAACCACAATGCATCACCAACTTTTCATTACAGAATTTGACTTGCCTACGGTGTATATGTATAAAATTCTAACTGCAATATTTAAACTTCTCATTTTACTAAAAAAATTTATTTAAAATCTGTTGCTACACTGGCCAAGAAATTATGATAAAAAATAATTTTAAAAGATTGCGTAACTTCTCAATTTAGATAGACAAATATATAGATAGATCCATTACTAGAAAGTTAGATGTAGGATTTTATTATTATTTTCATGTCCTCTTACCACTTTTTTCCCCCTAGTTATTTTTACATTACAAGGAAATGCCAATGGACAGCCTTGTGTATTCCCTTTCAAATACAAAGACAAGCAGTACAATGAGTGCACAGATGCTGGCAGGCCAGATGGGCTGCTCTGGTGTGCCACAACTGCAGATTTTGATGCTGATAAACTGTATGGATTTTGCCCACTAATAGGTAAGTCTTGCATTTTACTTATTAGCTTGTCATGAAATGGTGAGCAAACCATCTCTTGAGCATCCAGGTTTTTTATGAGCTACCAGCTGCACTCCTGCCTGACCTTGTTAGAGTAGCCCAAATGAAAATCTCCTGCAAGAGGTGGTTCAGCCCAGAAAGGTTCTGACACAAATGTTGGAGGTGAACCAGAGGGGTGAAGAGTCTCTTTTATGGGACTTAAGTGCATGGCATGAACAGCATTAATTTAGACATCTATCTTACTATTTAGACATTCATGTTAATTTCCAAAAATTCCTATTTCTCCTCGTTCCTCAGGCATTCCCTATAGGTCAATTTCACTTAAACTGATGTTTTCTAGTTTCCCCCCCTTTAATTTTCTACCTTGCTCTAGTTTCCTATTGTCAGACTACACAAAAAATGATGCTGTGAGAATTATCCTCCTCTCCCAGCTTTGTACTGTCTTCTGCTCTGAACTTATGCTTCGATCTTTCCAGTTCAGGACACAAACATTTGTCTCACCAATGCCCTTCCCAATAATAGCAGTTTCACCAGGTGTAGTGAGTTGCTCTGCAAAGACAGCAGCTAAGCTGTAAGTTGGTGATACCAGACTTCTTTTATTGTTTCTCAAGCTTGTTTGTCAAAGGCCACTTTCTGTAATTTTTGGAAAAACTGTTTCTCTTGATGGTGAGCTAAGAGGAAGTTCCTGCCCATCAGTCATGAAGAGCCTCCAGGGTCACAGTTCACCTACACACTTGATTTTTTCCTCTAACTTCACTCTGGAATCTCTTTATTTCAATCAATAGATATGTCTGGTTTACCTAGAACAGTTGAACTATAAGAAAATTCAAAAACAAATACTGGGAAACAATTCACTCCTTTCTGAAAATATAAAAATTTTAAATAGTATTTTTAATTTTAAAAAAAGTATTAATTTTTCTAATTTGCTGCCTAGACATATTTCATTATTTATTTTCTGATGCCTTGTGTGCATCTTTAGAGATTTTGCATTATTACACACTTTATTTTCTTTAAGTTGGTGTATGTGTGTCCACTAGAACAGTGTTCTATGTCACTTCTTCCAGAGACCACAGAAAGATTTTGGACAGAAGATGTTTCAACTGGCATTCACTATCAGATAAACTCAGAATCAGCTCTAACATGGCACCAAGCAAGGAAAAGCTGTCAGCAGCAAAATGCAGAACTGCTAAGCATTACAGAGACTCAGGAGCAAGCATATATAGGAGGTAAAAGGATAGACCATAAAATATGCTGTGATGAGCTTGGCTGCCTTGTCTGTCTCAGTGAAGAAAGAGGGCACAGGGTCAGGAGTGGTCCAGCAGCCACCAAAAGGGGGATGGCCTGAACTTTTAATGTTGTGTTTATGGGGTTTTTTATGAAGCATTAGTCACAAACCCCTTTGAAGTGTCCCCATGGCAGCACTGTGCTCCAGATGGGAGCTCCTGCAGCTCCTGCAGTCTGTCCCAGGGAAGGGTTTTCTCTGCTCATCTTTGTGCAAGGGCACTCATTCCTGACCAGGGCTGCAGGCTGGCCCTCTAATTTACCTTTTTCCACTGTATTTCAAGGATTATTCATGTTTTCAGGAGAACATATGATGATGGTTGGATTTGTCCTAATATGGGTAATTTGCATACATAAAATCAAAAGAACTCCAGTGAATTTCAGTTACAGGTATCACGACATCTGCTTGATTATAAATAATGTAAAAGAGGCTTTGAAAGAGCTCCCATAGAAAAAGAAACTGAAAACAACCATATTGACACATTGAATTTTCCTTTTACTCCATGAAATCTGTTACAGAAGACTTTTAGCAAAATTCTCTTATGAAAATCAGGGCTTTTTTACATGTCTTATGTTCCAATGAAAGCGAGTGAGAAAAATAAAGTCTTATTTAAATAGTGAAATGAGATGTTAATTTGCCCTACTAAGATCTCTGATAATTCAATATAGGTTCATTTACAAATTTTACTTTTTGTAATCAGTGCATCTCAGTAATGCAGAAACTGGCTTGGGGCTGGTTTAAAATAAGAAATATGAATTTCTTACTTTACATTTAATTTCTTTTAGATAATGTTGCTACGAATAAGAATAGTGAAATGCAACTAAAAGATTTTTTTAAAATTTTTTTTCCTAATTTAGAGCTAACTAAAGAATTTGGTTTTGCCTTCTGGATTGGATTGAATGCTTTGGATTTCAACAGTGGATGGCAATGGGCTGGGGGCAGCCCTTTCAGATATTTAAACTGGGCTCCAGGTAAGAGATGTATCTATTTTGTAATCTTTGAATGAATTCTGATAAGATACCAACTTATAAAAACTGCACTAGCTAGGTTATTTCAGGAAAGTCCATTCTGATTTACAATAGCTCAAGATCTAAATCTCTGTTTTAAGACTATCACTTTCAAATTACAAAGTTCACAGTGGATACAGTTATAGCATAGTATTTTATTCTCTTATCTAAACAGAGTGCTTGTTTATGAAAGCAGAGTGTAATTCAGAGTGATACATAACCCCACACATCAAAGATCAGAATTTTCTATAAAATGTTGTCCACAAGTGTGAATATAAGTAAAATCTTCCACAGGCAGCAAAATATCTAGCAAATAATGCTACTATGTTGTTTGGAGAAATTCTGAACACTATTCAGCAGCTTAGGGAGCCATGGGGTGGGTTTGTGGAGTTCCTCATACAGGGCGAGTTTTTCTCTTTGCTTCTTGGGATTTTTTTGGTTCTATGTTTGCTTTGTGCCATGAGTATTCCAAGCTGTCTCCTGATTTGGAAAAGTTACAAGGTGTCAAAGGAAAAATTCAACTCTCCTCTAAGTTTTCAAAAGCTATATCAGGAAATTTTCCTTTGCTGCCTACAGAGGTTTGTACACACTGAAACAGAAAAGAAAAAAGCTATTGCATAGGAAAGTAGCACTGTGAAACTCTTGAAATATACTGGATGGATAATATAATTTAATACTCTAGTTTGGAAGTTTTTGACACAAGATAAAGGTCCAGTTTCAGCAGTTCTTCTTGTAAGAACTAGAGTGTCAGGAAAATAATTAGACATTTTCCAATACTATCCTGATAGTAAAGTCAGTGGAGGGTCATTATTTCGTTTGTGTATTGACTAAAGGAAGCATCCTATAAACTTCAAGGCAGATATGCTGTAGGGAAGGGTTTCTTCCTTCTAGTGATTCAAGGAATCATAAAAAGCAGGTATTTCTACTGGTAATATGATGTTTCTGTTAATATTTTTTATTCATTTATTGCTGTGAGATTCTATTTTCTCTGTTACTTAAAGGAAGTCCTTTCCTGCTCCCTGGGAAAATCTGTGGAGTGTTGAATCCCAAAAAGAATGCTAAGTGGGAAAACCAAGCATGCAACCAGAGACTAGGCTACATTTGTAAAAAGGGATCCTTCAGTTCAAAGCCTGACATTATGCCCAAGGGTAAGTTAGTCAAATAAAAAGAAAGGTTTTTATGACTTCTAGAAAGAGGAACTTTATGCAACATTATTTATCACTTAAGATGTTAGAAACCTTTGAAAAACACAGATTCAAAGCTATACATGACACACAGGCTTTTATATGCTGCCTTTTTTCTCCTTTTGTATAGTAAACATTCATAGGAGAATATTATTATTTTATTCCATCACTCTATCATTCACTCTTACAAGATGGATTGTAGATGTTCCATCATGGTAACCAGTGCCAAAAGGCAAATTTCCATAAATGCAGTAAAATATTATTCTCATTTGCTCCAAATGAATAACTGCGGTTATTCATATATTCATGAGGAAAGTCCTCCTCTGTCTGATGTCTGCAGTTCGCAATGCTTTGGTTTCACATGAGCAGAGCAGGAGCAGCAACAACACTGACACAGAGCTTGCTGCACTTGAGGGCTGCTCCAATGCACCAGCATGGCTGGGAACATGCCCCATGCAAGAGGAGTCCACTGGGGACTGTCACCTGGGAATGTTGTAAAATCTACTTTTAAAGACTGAATTATACTAAAGAAAGTAGAGAAATCATTTCAGAGAATCTTTATTCCAGTATTAACCTTCAAAAGAAATGCAGGATTCCATTTTTAAAGCAAGATTGAGGTACATTTTTAAGAATTCAAGTTATAAAAAAGCCACTTAGAGGATACACAAAGTCTCCAGCAATTTACAAGGTTAACTGACCTGCAGATTTCAAGGAACTGCTTCATGCTTTTCCATACTTGGAAAATATGTTTGTTTGTGAAAAACCATAGACCAGCAGGCAGAGCCCAATATGAGCCACCAAAGGCAGCACGAGACTGAGTGGCTCTGGGGGACAAAGAGGACAAAGCTGATGTCTGCTTTGGTCTCTCTTTTCTCACAGATCGTTGTTTCAAATTGCATTTCTGACACAATGTAGGCATTTTCAGTGGTTCTCTGTTTAAGGAGACTTCATTCTGTTACATATTTACCATACTGTGTCTTAATGATATTTGCTTTTAATTTGAATGTATTTTGCATTGCCAGCTACAGCTTTATGTTTACTCATATAGTCCCATTTTTGTAAAGAGTACTCAAGAGACCTCATTCTAGTGTCCTTATTTTCCTCTTGTTCTGAAAAAAATGTGTTTTGATTTTAGAGGAATTGAGGCCTGTCCAGTGCACAGATGGCTGGTGGCCATATGCAGGTCACTGCTACAACATTCACCGGGACCCCAAAACATGGGAAGATGCCCTGTCTTCATGTAAAAAGCAAGATGGAGATTTGGCAAGCATCCACAACATTGCTGAATACAGCTTTCTAGTGTCACAGCTTGGTTACAGTGAGTATATATGTAGGCCTGTGTTGCATTTGCTCCGTCTGTGACATAAAAGCTGAACTTCATATTAAATATTAATGCTTTCTCTGAAATATCACAAGTGAAAGACTGAATACAATTTACTGTGCTCTTTTATGTTGTTGCTGTTGCATAAATACAGAACTATATCTATGTCTATCAAGAAATAATCCACATTATAAAACATTATAAAAGAGGTGAAGAAAACTAATAAAAAGGTATTCTTTCCAGAGACACATAAAGATCTCTAATGATTGCACTTTTGGCACCTATCTTCTATGTACAAGATTTTAGAACTGAGCTACAAACCTAGAGGATAATCTTCTTGCTGAGATTCAAACCTCTTGCTGATGCTAATCTCTTGTTATATATCCTTCTAAGAAAACATCCTTTCACTTCTGATACTTGGGTCTGTAGCAACCAGACACAGCAGATGCCAGCCTTGGTGGACACACCTGATGGGCCAGCACAAGTTCTCTAATGTACTGGCAGGTGTCTTTATGGCTTGGACTCAGTATGGTCTCCTGGGAGGTGGGACACCCACAGCCATTCAACTCCTCATGCTCAGGACCATTTTGTTGTTCTGAATCACAGAAAGTTTGCAAAGATCTTCTGCAAGCTGTAAAGAGCCTTATGTTCATTAAAACCAGCTTTTCTGAATGGAATCTGATGGTTTTTCCACAACTCATCTCTTATAGAGATCTGAGAGGAAGCAGCATTTTTATAAAAGCACAGAGAGCTTCTCTGTGTACCACATGCCAAACATATCAGTCCCTGCTGGTTCTGTGCAGTGGGCAGTAACCAAACCTCTTCCTTGTGCTCCAGAGCCAACAGAAGAGCTGTGGCTGGGTCTGAATGACCTGAAGGCTCACTTCTACTTCGAGTGGAGTGATGGGACCCCTGTGACGTTCACGGCGTGGCAGCGCAGCCAGCCCAGCTACACGAGCGGTCTGGAGGACTGCGTCGCTGTGAAGGGGCAGGTACAGCAGGCACTCCTTCCACAGCAGTGCACACTAGCAGCTGCATCAACCCAAATCACCCACTTCAGTGTTCATTCAGGCACCATTCCTTATATTATCTTGAAATACTTTTGCTCCAGAATTTGGTACCAACCAGAAGACAAGTTCAGCGCTTAGGAGACATCAGAAGGAGTGGAAGCATTTTCCCAGTATGCCCTTGTGAAATTCCTTGTCTGGTGAAAATTCTGATCCAGAAATCTTACATTAAATTCTTCCCCTTGGTTTCTGCAAAGAAAAAGTTTAAGCTCTGGGAGAGGAATAGGGATGAGCTATTTAATACCCTATGTGGGTACCATAGGTGCTGTTTTCATACTTCATATTCCAATCAGACAGACAATTTTGTCCTTCAGTGTCACATCACCGAGACATGGCTTTGAGGCACAGAGACCTGGCACTAGGATATGTTTCTTAACTGTCATCTACCTGCCAAGAAACTAATGAAAAATTCTATAGTATTTCTGACTGCTTGACTCACAAACTTTATTTTCTTGCAAGACGTGATTGTTTGATACGTTTATGTGCATGTGCATGCACATGTATGCACACAAAAAAAGTGTCATGAATTTTGAAATGCATGCTGTTATTGAGACAACTTCTATGTCATAGAATAACACTAATGTTTACCAGCATTAGGCACCAAAAGAATTGGTTCTAAACCAGATTTTATGGGAGGGATGAGGGCAAAGCTCCTCTTAAATAGGCCATATTTTTTTAAGTAGTCAGTCACATTCAGATTCTTTGATGGATAAAATAGTTCAATTTACTATTTGCAATCCTATCAGATGTTGATTAGCTCAGTTTAATTCATCTTTTTTTCCAGTAGTGGAGGGAAATAATCCTTCTCCAAAAGCAGATCCCATCAGCCCCAGAAGAGATGGATCTTTACGAACCCTTTTATTTAAAAGTTTAATAAGAAGTAATGTTGAGACCTCAAAATATTAATTTCCTTCTTTTATCTCAAAACAGTATTAAATGGATCTTAAACTAGTACTTACAGATTCGTCTAATTTTCTAATAAATCTCCAGTTGGCCTTGCGAGAAAAGAGAAAAAACAGTAGCTGTGCTTATGTGTGCCCTTTCTTGACTTTTGCTCCTTCTCCCTGCTATTCTAGGATGGATACTGGGCAACTAATGTTTGTAATAAGCAACTTGGTTACATCTGTAAAAAGAAGCCTTCATCACAATCCTCTGAAAAAGAGACAGTCGAGGACCCAGGCTGCCAGAAAGTAAATGCTCTCTCATAAAACATAATCTTTGATGAAATGTACAGGAATTAATTTACTAGTTCTTGCTTCTTTTGGATACTGTCTTTGTATATTATAGAAAATCTATTGTTGGGCAACCTGGTCTCTTCCTGCTAGCAGTTTACTAATATATTTGGATTTCCCATTTTTATCTGAAAATTTTCAAGAAAGTTGAGGTTAATTTACAGGTATATGAATACTGCCTTGCTCCCCACCCCCAGATGAGCCACCCTGTGGTTCAGAAAACCATTTATCTGTATTGGTCAGCAAAGATCTCTGTAAGAGCAGGAAGAAGCAGGGTTGTTCTACTGATTTTCCTCCTTTCAATTCCCCCTGAAAGCAGGCACTGTCTGGATTCCTCTTGGCCCAGAAAATCTCCGCACTCCTTGTACTTGGGAGTGACAGGGACAGCTTGGGGGAGCTGTGCTTGTATGTGAATTTATTTCTGTATTGCAATATTTTGGTATTGTATTATGTCTGATTGTGCAGCTCTGGAAAGCTGGAGCTGAATGAATCACAGGCTCCTTATGGACACAGCTTGAATAATCTCAGCCTTACAGAGCCCTGGAAAGCCACAGCAAATGGCACAGACACAATTTTCTTTGAAAAGTCATGTATGTGTAAAAGAGATGAAAACTAAGATGTTAATGTCATCCCTTAAGCAAAAAGGCCTCCTGTAGGAGTGAACAGAATAAAAAAATAGATTTTATTTATGAACAGATCAGCCCAGACTTGTCTTAGCTTTAAACAGCTGCAATAAATTGAGCATTGAATGTTTATACACACAAGAACACTGAAATGTCTACATTGAAGTCACTTTCCATTGCATATTAAAAATTTTATGTTTGTCACAGGGCTGGAAAAGATACGGTTTTCACTGTTACTTGGTGGGTTCTGCACTTCTCACATTCTCAGAAGCAAATAAGACATGTGAACACAACAAAGCTTATCTAGCTACGGTGGAAAGCAGGTGGGAAAATAACTTTTTAAAAAAATCAATGCCTTTAATGGAGAAACTTGCAAAACTTTTCCATTTTTTAAACCCATCGAAGTGTTTTATCAGCACTTTTCAAAAATTTTTATTGTAGCAAGGCATGCAAAGATTATGCATGCAAGAAAAATGAACCCAGAATAAACATCTCAATGTAGTAGGGCTATCTACTTAATCCATTATAGCAATTTTCAAATTTGGAGACTTCTTGAGTTAAACAGTTTCCTCTTATCTTTCAATTCATAATTAAAACAACTTCTGGCTTTGTTTTTGTTTTGTTTTGGTTTGGTTTGGTTTGGTTTGGTTTGGTTTGGTTTGGTTTTTTTGTTTTTAAATGTTTTTTTGGTGGTGTTTTTTTGGTGTGTTTTTTGGTGAGATTTTTCTTTTTTGTTATCTGACTGGGTCTTTGGGGGTTTTTTGATTTGCTGGGATTTTTTTCTGTTGGAAAGTAGGCAGTACAATTTTTGACAGGTGGTCTCTCATTATGATAGGAAAGCTTTAATAAAATATATTTCCCTAAAATACTTTCTAAGCCAAGTTCTGTACAAGTATAGGAAATATTCCCCAGAACCTGCCCTCTCCCACAGCCAGAATGGATCATCTCTAATCTGCCTACATCCCTGCCAGGTTTCAGAGGCTCCATGGCCCCTGAGGAGCATGACTGCCTTCAGAGGTGATAGGTAGCAAAGCTGACAGCTTGGTCCTGAATTGGTGGTCTGTCTGAGACACCTCAAAGATTTGGAAAGATTAAAATAGAGTAATAATAGAGTAAATAAAAGAGTAAAATGGAACTCAAATCCCATGTGAGCAGCAATTTGTGACATTTCAGATACCTTCAGCTGTAAGGAGAAAGTTGTCCCTCCTGAAATTCTTTTGACTGCAGTTTAAAGACTACTAGGGGTTTGTCTGAACTTCACTGAGGAGCTGTTGTTTTGGGGTCATGTTAACACTCCTCTGTTTGTATCACTTAGATTAATATTGCACACTAACAGGCTGTGAATGAACACTGTTTCCCACTGCAGAAATGAGCAAACCTTCCTGATTAGTCTGACGGGGCTCAGGTCTGAAAAATATTTCTGGATTGGTCTCTCCGACACAGAAGAACGAGGGAGTTTCAAGTGGAGCAATGGAGAAACTCCTCATTTCACACACTGGAACACAGCAATGCCAGGTAAGCTCTGCGTGGGCCCAACCCCTGCAGCTGCAACTCACACAGGTTTGTGCTTTCATTCCCCTGGTTAGAAATTAGAGTGGGCACTGTTTTGTGCCTGTAGTTGTAGGTAAAACAAAACCATCAGAGCTGTGCCTGACACCCATGCAACCAGCACTGTCACAGCTGAGCTGCAGGTGCTGGTGTAAGTCAACCTCCTGCCAAGGTGTGCAGAGACAGATTTTGGTAGGCAATGCTGTGCAGGAGTTAACAACCTCCATGGTATCTTTTTTTTTTTTTTTTTTCTCATTTTTAAACACCAGTTAACAACAACTCATCACCTTTAGAAAAGTTACTCTGGACGTTTTTTTGACCTGCAATGTGCATATGTGAGAAATGAGCAGTGAACATGCAGCTTTTGGCATTTCAGCAATAC
>JAOTQP010001286.1:19959211-19969315 GCA_026413545.1 Cichladusa arquata | reverse complement strand
TGCCTGACACCGATGCAACCAGCACTGTCACAGCTGGGCTGCAGGTGCTGGTGTAAGTCAACCTCCTGCCAAGGTGTGCAGAGACAGATTTTGGTAGGCAATACTGTGCAGGAGTTCACAACCTCCATGGTATCTTTTTTTTTTTTTTTCTCATTTTAAACACCAGTTAACAACAACTCGTCAGCTTTAGAAAAGTTATTCTGGATGTTTTTTGACCTACAATGTGCATATGTGAGAAATGAGCAGTGAACATGCAGCTTTTGGCATTTCAGCAATACAGTTTAGCAGCTGCCTGTGAGCTCTTACCTTCACACAGCTGGTTATGCCTTAAAACAAACCTGTTGTACTTGACATCACCCTTCTTGAAATTGAGTTACCAGGATATTGGGAACCCAAAAGTACTTGTCAGGTCATCTATTACGTATGTAAATATAAGCAAGAGACATTTTGCTTGTGATTTCCCTGGGGTGGCAAGATAAGGAAGATTTGTTTTCTGAAGCTGCAAATCTGTGGCTTTGGTAAAGCTGTAACAGTGGGACTCATTGGCCCATATCTGGCCTCTGACAGGTGGTATTAAAAATAGTTTTATATCCAGGATATTTTTTAATCTGCATAATCTGCACCTTTCTTTTCATAATCTTCAATGAATAAAAAAAAAATCTCATTCTTTACACAGTAATTAAAGCTTTGCTTTTACTCATTTCTTTTCCACATCACAAAGGGAAAGAGCAAGGCTGTGTTGCCATGGGGACTGGAATTGCAGCTGGATTATGGGATGTTGTTAGCTGTGAGAAGACATCAAGTTACCTTTGCAAGCAGCGGGCAGCAGGAGTGCCACCCCCTGCTCCCCCAGGACAGGTCCCTGCGGCCGCGTGTGCTGAAGGCTGGCACAGAGCCCCCCGGGCAGACTCGTGCCTCAAAGTAAGTGTGCACCTCCACTGGCAGCCTCAGCATGGCCAGGGGACAGTGCCCTGGCCACCATGGTGCTGGGCATTATTTGGGAATGATCTTCTCTTTGGTATTCACGGCGAGAAAACATGGGGAAAAAAATCTGTCAAATGTAACCAACGTCAGCAATGGAAAATGATGAACACAGAGTGCTAGAAATGCTTTCTTTTATCTAAATGCCAGGTGAGAACCTCACCTAATTTGTTTGCTTCCAGGAGTTTGGAACTTTAGAAAAAACATAGTATTACATCTCAAGAGCTGGCAGTGTTATTTGCATAAGACAATGTTTCTGAGAGAAAACGTGCCCCTCTGACATTTTCTCACACAGCATGTGAAACTCATAGCAGCACTTTTGGATCTGGGTTTAGATGGTGACTCTTCAGCAAGAAAAACTTTTGAGCATTCTCTTGATTTAGCTAAAAATGCCTTTAAAAGCTCTCCTTTTTACAAAGGAAAAGAGGAAAGAAAAGGCAATATAGATCAAGCAAATAAATCTCCAGCATTTTTCTTCCATGTCTTTATATAAGTCCGCTCTCACTTTCTTTCCTGGGACTCTCTTTTTGTTGGGAGACCAGAGCTGCTTTTATTCCTATATTTACAAGGGTCTGAGGTTCTATGTCGCATATATATTGGTTCTGCCATTTACCAAATTGTTAATTATCATTTCCATAAAATGTCAAGCATTTAGTCCTGTTGAGCATATCTTTAGCCCAAGAATGTATGTTCTTCGTGGCAGAAAGTGTATTTTGTATTTGTGTGCTTGTACCTCAATAGAAAAACCTCTTTCTCAGCTGGGGTCCACACTTGGCCATACAGTTTTCTGCATTCATTCTATCTTTTCTAGTCCAACTCAATGACTTACCCTTCCCTTCCATTTCTCAAGAATTTCCTGCTTTCTACTGTGAAATGCCATGGTTGAGTTCTCCATCTCTTTTGAACCTTTCAGTGGAGAAAGTTTCAGTTAAGCTACAGATTAATTTTTTCTTCTCTGCACATTCTGATACCTTTTGTTCTCCTCAGATGCCTCTACTACTTTTTTAAAATAGATTTTAAATAGATTTAAATAGATTTTAAAATAGATGATGCTAAGAAAAAAATATTTACTTTTCACATTTTTAAAGCTTAATATTAGAGGCTTGGACAGGTGTCATGTTGTCTCACTCAAGAATAAAGGGATGTTAAAATGATGCTAATTCTAATTACATATATTTTACAAGCTTTCCAAATTTACTAATTTGTTTTTACTTTTTGTTCTCAACAGTTTTTTGTGAGAGAGGGAAACCAAAAGAAGTCTTGGTTTGAAGCTGAAGAATTCTGTAGAGAAATAGGTGGAAATCTGGTCACAATCAATACAAAAGAAGATCAAATTTTATTATGGCAATTAGCTTCGTGAGTACTTGCATAAGGATTCTTTTTCATGTTCCTGCTATGTTAAATAAAAAATTACTTAAAACATATCTGGAGCTGAACAAGTGAGTGAATAAAAACAATCAAATTTAAATTACATTGATACAAGATTTTCTTCTGGAAATAATATCCTGTAATATTGCTTTAAAAAAAAATCTTGGTTATTTCAAAGAAGCTTAATATTATGGTAATTTTCATCGCAGGTTTTAGCAAGGCTGTTTTCCAGATCTTATCGATTTCTTACATGTTAGTCCCTCTCCCTAAAGGGAGAAAATAAAATATTCAGCTCTAACTGGTATTTTGTAACTGTCTGCAATTCTTATTTAACAAAAAAAAAAAAAAAAAATCCCTTGAGTTACTGTGTAATGTAAACCAAACTTCAAGGATTTAAGTGAAATTTTTCTGACTATAAAGTGAAAAATCCTGAAATCAAGGAGTAATTAATTTTATTTAACCTTTGCTAGACTTGTTGATGATGCCATGTCTTGTTCATGACATATAAACTGTGATATTATTTTCCCTTTAAATCAGAATTCTGATTGTATTCCATAATGTCAAGACATGTCAATAATATACAGCCCTTTAACCTGTTCACATAGGGGAGAATAGAGGTTTGCTTTGTGAAACAGATTTAAAACTTTGCTATTGAGAAGTTTTTGTGATCTCACCTTTCTTAATTTTAAATATATTCCAGTATTGTGATCACCTGAATGTGGTTTTATTTGTCTGTTGAGTCTCTTTGCTTTAGAGTATAAAATATTTGTGGAAGGAAATCTTTGTCTTATGCAGTGAGTAAAATAGTCATTTTATTTGGTCCATGGGCACAACAAGATAAATAGCATGAAATATTAACTAAACTACTTAGGAAGTGTTAAGAAGCAAATGAAAACAGTAGAAAATCAATTCTCAGTATTTTTATTAGTTAAATAAACATCAATTTATGCTTTACTTTTGCTAAAGCCTCTGTCTTTGACCTCATACTACAACCAAGAGCTGCATCCACAGGGATGGGAGCCTGAGCTGGCTCTGGGCCACATCACTTTAACTTATTTTTAAATATGAGAAGTGTTAGCTGAACTCAGAGCACTATCAACTCCCTGACAGAGTGCAGGGAGTGAGCTTGGCTTTGGGCCACAGCTCCCAATTCAGGTGTGACAGAAAGCAGGATATTTTTGTGCTTTTCAGGATTTATATCCTGGTCTCTTTCTGTGCTTATATATCTATATTGTATGAATTATTTTAGGGAACAAGGACTGAACACTCAGGCTTTCTGGATCGGTTTGTTTCTCTTAAATCCTGATGAAGGATTTGCCTGGATTGATGGCTCCCCTGTGAGTTTTTATTTGCTGGATATTAATTGACTTTCTGTCTTTCAGAAAATATATACTTTAGAATATATACTGAATAGCTACAGTGCACTGTGTTAACACAGCATTGCCTGTGTTTCATCCCTGGTATCAATTATATCCCACCTTTGACAGACTGTGCCCTTAGACCTTCAGAGCCTCCCAAAATGGGCACAGCTGTATGGCAGTACAGGGAAGCCCAGTTGCCGACTTTCGAAAAACAAGATAAATGTGACTCCCTCTGCCCATCAGTTTTTCTTTTGTCAAACACATGGTTTTCTATAGCATGTAGTCTCTGCACCTTCTTCAGGGAGTGGTGGGAAAAGTAACCTGACCAGCATGACCTTCACAGCCCTCTAAGGTCTGTTTGAACTCCCACTGATCCCATAAAAAAGGCACTTGAGATGATGAGATAATGAAATTGTGTCACGATGGCAACCTCAATTACTTCTATTCAGCTCGAATCACACAGTAATTGATATGTATTTCCAACACAGGTAATTTATGAGAACTGGGAGGAAAATGAACCCAACAACTATGAAGAACTTGAACATTGTGTTATGTTTAATAGATCACCCCAAATGCGCTGGAACGACTTGCGCTGTGATCATTTACTTAATTGGATTTGTGAAACAAAGAAAGGTATTATTACTTCCCCATTTAATTGGAGCAATAAACCCAAGCTTAAAAAGCAATTGTATGGATTTAAACAAATTGAAAGAAAGAAAGACACTGGGAATTGTTCATTTTAAAACCAATTGCAGTGAAGGCAACACATAAAGCTGCAGAATGAATTAAAATATTTCTCTTGTCCTTAGATGCAGGAAGTTAGGCCGTTCCTATTACTTCATCTCTAGTTTTATCTCTTTCTGCCATGGGCTGAATAAATTTGTGAAGCAAAGGTACCTATCCCCTCTCCTTTTATCTATTCCCTCTCCTTCTATCTGCTTCAGGCTTACGCAGGATAGCTGTAGATGCAGGACACTACAGTTCTCTCTACAAAAGTGAAAAAAGCTTTGCTTCCCACAGTGAAAAAACTAATGGGAGCCAAGAGAGGGATCAGTTGTTATAGGAACCAGTGACTCTGAAAACCCAATCTGATCAAAAGCGGAGGCTGGTGTAACCTTGATGGACTCCTGCATCCACCAGCTCTGCCTGGAAAGCAGGGCCCCAGTGCCAAAACTCCCACACCTGCTGTCAGGCTGACAAAATGGACCTGACACTGTTGAAGTGCCCACCAGCAGGATGTGGAAATGGGGTCTGCTTGGCCTGAAGAGCTCTAGTGACAGCTGATAATGAAAGAGCTTGTTTTGATTACTCAATCCTACTTCTACATCCCTGCTTCCTGGTTGTAAACTGAGTATTTGTATGCATCTCCACGGAGAAGGAGATTTTTAAAACCTTCTTGAAATGAAAAGAAAGTTGGATGCACACAGGAAACTACTAGGAGGGACAGTAGGAAGGGGAAGAGATAAGCAGTTATATAAAAACACTGAGTGTATCTAATATTTGATGACTGCCAACAAAACCCTTGAAGGGTGAATAAGGCACCATGGTAACATTGAAAAATTGCTTAACCAAAAAGGAAGAATCACTGTTCCCTTTTGGTAAATTAGTCACACAAATGCACCATCCAAGCCCTGATTTCTGCACACCAGCTCAAAGCAGCACATCCTGTGCAGCCCTTTCTGGCACACTGAGCATGCAGCTTTGTATGGATGTGTCTCTCTGCTCTTGGTGAGGTTACTCAGGAGGAGCTCAGAAACCACAGCACAAAGACTCTGATCAGTTTATCTTGATCCTGGATGACCTTTCAAAAGCAAGAAAAAAATTAAGGAATTGATCTTGTAATTGTGAATCTGGATTATGTGCTGATCAGCATGAGAGAAGAGGTGCTCAGATGTGAATTCCCTCATGTTCCCTTAAGACACATATTTACAAAAGATATTCCAGCTTTCTGAAAACAATGAATGTACAGTCATGTTAGGATTAAACAATAAAATCAAAATGATGAGAAGTATATAAATTAATAATGAAGACATTGAAATAATTTTAGTTCTATTTTTCACTAAAAACTTAAGGAGTGTCTAAATGATACCAAAATAATTTTACTTGATTTTTTATTTTCTTTTTTTTGGTTTATTTCTCATCAAACTATTTCTGTCATTTTTATAATACTGTCCATCAAACCACAGTAGAAATGCAGCAAGCTAGGAGAATTAGTAGTACAAAATAACAGGCATTCATATGAAAGCAGAGCTTCCTTTGAGAGGCTGTAGCTGGTTCTGGGAATAGCAACAGCTAATTTGCTTCCTCCTGGTTCAACCTGTAATCAGAAACTTGAGTTTGACATCTATAGGCTCTCCAGGAATCTTAAAAACAGACTGTCCTAAAAGCCAAGCCATCAGGAAAGGAAAAATTCATTGACACACAGGAAGTTACACCTGACATTAAATTTTCATTACTTGTGGATAGTCTACTGCTATGTAGGTAAGCTTTAGAATTTACTATATAGAATTATGTTGTTTGGCTCTAGTCCCAAGAATATAAAAAAAATACTCACAGACTGTCAAGTGAAAATGCTAAAATAATTTTTCAAAGTAATGTTAATTTAATCTACCACACATTCACTGTGAATCTTGGGTTTTTTGACACAGTGCTTTTGGATATACATTGCATTAAAGTACATATTTTTCACAGCTAAATGTTTCTAAATTATACACAATTTAATACGGCAGTATGTGCTCTAAATTCTTGAAAATGCATTAGCCAATTCATAGTTTGCTTGTGAGTTTGGTTTTTTCTTCCAATTTTACAGAGCATGTGAAACTACATAAAAATATCTTTGATTTTTTTTTTTTTAATTTGGGATGTTGCTTATGACAGTCTTCTGTATTACAGGTACACTGGTAAAGCCTGAAGCAAACTACAGACTTGGTAGGTTTCTTTCCTCTTTCATAAAGATTAATGTATAGCTTTCAGAGTTTGTAAAGACCAGATAAGAAAGTATTACATATGATTCTTTATATTTCAGACTATCAACTCACCAATGATGGATGGATTATATATGAAAATAAGCAGTACTATTTCAGCAAGGAACATGTCCACATGGAAGAAGCACGGAGAATTTGTCAGAGGAACTTTGCAGATCTTGTTGTCATTGAGAAAGAAAGCAAAAGACGATTTCTGTGGCAATATGTAAGCAGAAAGCCTATTCATTATAGTTGAATTTTGAAAAAGAGCAGGTGATAAAATACAGGGAATATAATAAATATGTCCTGAGTCCTGAGCTTGTCCTACATTACTTATTTATAGAGCAGCAGACTTGTTCAGGACGTATAAAAAATTACTTTTGTTTTTAATAGGTAGAGGAAAATGGCATGCAAATTTTAAAGGTGCAGCAAAGGATAGTTCAGGCCCAGATTACCTTTTCTAATATATGTAGTGTTCAGCACAGTGATAATTGCTTTCCTGTCCAGTGGGTTCCTCACTCCAGGATGTTCCATATATTCTCTGTTACCTGCTTGAAACCTGAGTCTGAGCTGACAATATTCTTACATGAGGGTCAAATTCCGAAAAATAAAAGGAAAAAGAAAAAAAGTCACAGTCATGGTTAATTTGCTTTCATATTGGTGCTTGATGTGGAGGAACAGTTTAGTGCTTAACTGTTAATTACTTTCATTTTAGATTTACACAAAACACAGAGGAAAATCATATTTCATTGGCTTAGTTGTCAGCTTTGATCAGAAATTCAGGTGAGTAAAGAAAAACTGGTAATGGACAGCAAACGATGGTAATTTCAACTCAGGGAGCATTTCTGTGTGCTTTCATTCTACAAGTTAAAAACTGTTGTGCAACTGACTTCTGGATAGTTTTCAGATGTCTCACATCCAGAGTTACATTCTTCTATATTTTAGCAGAGAAATGGATTTTCCTTCCAAATTTGAGAGAGCAAACCCAATAAAAATTCATGGCTAAGACGCAGCTTACTTAATGTCTTACACTGCGAGAATTGCAACCGTGCATAAACACTGAGGAGAAGTTTATTTTAAGATATTATTTACCTGATCCACTTCTGACATCAGCCCAAGGGTGAGATTTACCCTGACCAGATCTCCAGTGGCTACTGAGGAAGCCCAGGAGGTTTTGATAAAATACATATATGTAAGGATTAAATCACATTAATCCCAAGTGGTTCAAGTTATGGGAGCTGGAAGCAAGAAGTATAAGCAGCATCTACTCCAACAACTTTCTGAAATTTCTGGCAGGAAACTTGTTTTAACAATCCATTTGTAGAAGACTTTCAGGATCCTTTCTGGGATGGGAGGATGTCCACACACTGCCTTGAATGTGACAGTACCCCACCCAGATGAGAAGCAGCAGCAGTGCTGTGGCTGTGTCCTCTCCAGGAGAGCAGAGCCTTTGCCCTCTGCTCACTGCTAACACCTTGCTTAGCCCTCTGCCCAAACACACCTTGGGACTGATTGCTGAGATGTCTGCCTGGCAGCCACTGTCCCCTTGTTTCTTCCAGATGGCTGGATGACACCCCAGTGAATTATGTTGCCTGGGCTCCAAATGAACCCAATTTTGCAAATAATGATGAAAACTGTGTGATAATGTCAAAAGATTTTGGTGAGTAAAATAGCATCAATAAATATTTGGGTAAAATTTAGGATCGAAATCCAAAATGCTTGGTACATACTTAAATTTGAGACTACCCCACAAAGAGGTGTACTGACAATACTGACATTTTTTTACATTTTAGCACACTCAGGTTTGAAACTGTCATCACTTTTAGGAAAGAAACATATTGCAGAAGAAGGAAGAGTGTGTTTGGGTAGATGTGTTTCATTTGTGCTTTATGAATGCCATCTGAGCCTGACGTAGTGGCTGCACAAGAGTTTTTCTGTATCCTGTAATCTTTACAATGATTATCTGTATTCCATTTCTTTACAGGCTTTTGGAAAGACATAAGCTGTGCTCTTAAAAATGCCTTTATCTGTGAAAGGCTCAATTCAACTTACTCAGGATTTGCTCCCACTGTACTTCCACCTCTGGGAGGATGTCCTGAAACTTGGCTATTGTTTAAAAATAAGGTACAGTAATAAATCTCAGCCATATTTAGCAGATTTTCTCTAGGTGAAGAAAACAACTGTTCCTTTTCTCTCATTAAATAAATTCTCTCTCTTTAAACAACAATTTACTAAGAAAAATGCTACTTAGCAGTGCAGTGAATTTTTAGGTTGGCAAATTTGTAGCTAAATATATAAAAAAAGGTTATTTGAAGGTTTGGAATTATAATTTTTGTAAATATCTATCTGTCTTTAACCATAGTTACTTTTCTAGGTTCTAGACACTTCTCATTTTAGGCATACTTATTACATGGAAGTCCTGATCCAGTATCCTTATCTGTAAATGTAACCCTGTTTTTCTGAGTAACAAAGATGAAAAAATGAAAGGTTACACTTTTCATAAGTAATTTGCCATCACAGCAACTCAGCTTAAGCTGAGTAACACAAACTGCAATAAATGTCAAATCAAATTTAAAAGACAAGCAAGCATTGCTTTCTGCTAAGTTAAGCAAAAAAACCTGGACATATGAACTTTTAATAAACCCCAACAAACAACAGAGAAAAATCGCAGATCAATTCCACAATGCAATCAATAGGAAAAGTTTTTATGCATTCAAAGGGCATGAAGAGAAAGGAGCCATGTCTTCAGTCCCTCAGAAGATACGTAAAAATATTTTACACTGGTATTCAGGGAAAACTCCCATTCAAAAGGGCTCTTCTTGCTGACCCTGATCCACTCATGTGAGTTCTCACATGAGCTGAGGTTTTAACACTCCTTCTGTGGTATATAATAGAAAAAACTTGACCTGAGAGATTATTACCTGCTCCAAATTATGTTCACAATCAGGAAACAGTTCCAGTCCATAAAAAAAATGTCTACTTTTCAGTAATTTAATTCCTCAAAATCTTTTGATGGCTGTCTGCTCTTTCCCAGCAGTGACCCCACAAGACTGTAAGTGCCCTGCACATATCACTGGGATTGGCTGGGTCTCCTTCTTGTTGGCTCTCAGTATTTGTGTTTCAGCAGATCCCCCTCTGCAGCTCTTTGCATGCAGGGACTAGCATGGAATAAATCCAAATCAATGGTTTTAATATTCTTTGACACCTGAAAGTCTGTCTAATCCTTTACTCTCTTCACAGTGTTATAAAATATTTGGATCCAGAGAGGAAGACAAACTAACTTGGCACTCAGCAAGAAGTGTTTGTAGAGAATTAGGGGGAAATTTGGCCTCCATACACAATAACCAAGTGCAAGGTATGACATCTGAGCCTTACAGCACCATGTATGAAGCCACATATTTCACCATCTAGTGATGAGGCTGAAGCTACCT
>JAOTQP010001286.1:19930876-19945570 GCA_026413545.1 Cichladusa arquata | reverse complement strand
TCTTTCCACTTTTTTTTCCTCTTTGTGTAATTTACAAAATATACGCTTTTTTTTTTTTTTTTTTTTTGGTAAATACTGAACTGGATTCTGTGCCGTTTGATAGCTAATGAGAAAGGCAAAGTAAATGAAAACAATAAACAATTTTAAAATCCAACATAATATAAATATTTAAATATTTAATATTTTGTATTGCTAACACAACTCCAATAACTACTATGTGAATGAGTTTCTTCTATTTTATTAAGTGATCCTTTGCTCTTGGAGAAAATACTGTGAGATTTGTCTTCATAATAAAGCCAAGAAAAATGAGAGAAAATTTGAAGGGCAATTTCAGCTGAGTTTCTTTCCTCCCTTTTTTTCAAAATTACTAAGGGATTGTGCATCATGGCTGTAGTTAACTTCCACTTAATAAATGACTGAAGCTCACTCGTAAAATTTGAAACTATTCCTCTATCCTTGTCTCATTTATGCTTGGTATAAAGTACTAAAGTTCATTTTTACTTCATGGATTAAATAATTTTGAAAGGCAGGTTCTTTTTGCCAAAATCACAGAAAGATTTTGAAAGATTTGGCTAATTTGTATTGGTTCTTCTACAATAAATTCACATGAAATAACAGCACACTAGTTCTACTAGCTGATCTACTGTATAGATTAAAGGAAGGTGTATGCATAGTACCCAGTTTGTCAAACCACTGAGCAAAATTAAATTATACTGTGGGGGTTAATTTTTCATGCTGAAATACTCAAAATTGCTCCCTGCAGTAAATTAAATCAGTATATCTTTTGCAGCAGTGAAAACCTTTCTGGCTAAGAAATTTGCATATATTTTTCTCTGAGTTTCTCAGGTATATATGTATGACATTTAAGGTACATCAATTTCAAGTGCACTCCCTGCTTCTTTGTCTTTGAGGGTCAGAATGCTACACTTCCAGCACAGAACCAAGAAAGTTAAAAATAAATCAGTGGAATGACCTTGAACTGTTCAAACTTTGCCACTTGCATTTGAATGGATGGAAACTTCACTTTCAGATGCAAAGTTTGGATTTTGTAATTATTTATAGATTTCAAAATACCACATGTGACAGGATATTTCCTTATTTAGAGCCCAGAGTTTTCTCTTTCAACTAAAAATCTCCAAAACTGAGAAGGACCCAGCAACAACTTATTCTTTAAGGACCTCTACTGCAGCAATTAATTTCATCTCATCTCTTTGTGAACAAGAAGACAGAATGAAAAACTTGACCTTTTCTACAGTTTTCGTTTTCCTCTCATTTGTTCATCCTGCTTTTCAGACACTCGGTGAGTCTGTTTTTTCCTATCCCCTGCAGAAGTGGATGTGAAAGTGGGCATCTTTGTTGTCTTGCTGGTTTCTCAGGATCTTTAAGATTTTCACATAGCTTTACTACTCTGCATTTCATGTTTTTCCTAATGGGAGTGGTCCACAGAAGTTTCCACAAGACAGATTTAGAGATGTTGATTTACTTTTAAAGAGAGGGGAATGTCCAAAATGGAGTAAAGCTGGGAATCAGAATCAGGACTGAGTCACATATGTGAATAAAGATTGACTTTTGGGTACAATTTATTTATTGGTTATGTTTGCTACTTTAAAGTAGATGGACTTCACAGTGTGGTCCATAGTCTTTGTCTATATATGTGACTGACTCACTAATAAATGAAAAGGATAAAGGAATTAAATAGAGTGTTGTATGTGTATCTCCTAGCCTTAGCATGAGATTGTGTGGGATGAGGTGGAACTTGTGGATTGATGTAAGATGTAGTAGATGTGGCTGAAAAGAAGCCAGTGGAAAAAAAATTTTAGAAATATATGAAAGTCAAGAACAGCTGTGGAATAGCTACTACAGCAGTAAGAGTAAAGGTGAGAAGGATACTTAAGACTCTGAAGTTGGCCAAAGACAGATCACATCTCCATTTTTAAGTATGATGATAATGTTCAAAGATGTCTTTTCTTTACCCTTCAGTTCATTAGATTTGTGGAGTAGGGTACATTTCACAGCTTCCAAAAGCAGACACTGCTCCATGTGAGCTGAGGCAGCACTACCTTGTGAACAAAGGGGGTCTCCCACCTGCTGCATGAGCTGGGAACCCAACCCAAATGCAGAAACCTCACTGCTTTCAGAAAGAACTCCTATTATTAGACCCAACAGTTCTTTGAGGGACAATAGGTGGTACTTAGGGGACCACACTAAGCACTTATTTATTGAGCAGTAAGAAATAAACTTTATAATATTTAAAGTTTTTTCCTAAATGGACAAGGAAAGAAGAAACTAAATCTCAGCTTAAAATTTAGATTTGCAGAAGTGAAACTCCTATATATTACTGAGCTGGTCAAAGTAATACAGGAACCTTCTGGAAGAGCTCAAGAACTACTCTTTCTGTCATACCCTCCCAGAATATCCCAGAGACTTCCTCCTCTGTTCACCACCCAACACTGGCTTGCCCTAACATCCTACACTTGTCCTAAAAGTTTACTTTAGTGTATGGAGAAGTATGTCACTGCCTCCTGTGAGTTATTCTCTCAGATGGATATGACAGTGATGCTGCATCTCCATTTCCAGGTGTGAATTTGAAGCACAGAGGGCTGAAGGGCAAAACCTTGCCTTCCTGTTCTATAGGTCCTAGAATATTCCTTGCAGTCCAAATTTCAATCCCTCATGACCCAAAGCCAGTGAGAGCTGCATGCTACCTGACATTTTCAGAGCACACAGCTGTTTGCCCAGGAGGACCTGCTTTGTGTGTCACAGCACAGCTGCAGTTCTGGGCAGCCCTTCCCAGCAGGGTTAATTTATCTCCTCAGTGGATTACTACACCAGGCTGCCTCCAGCACTTTGGGAGTGTTAACTATCGTGTGTGGCACTCACAATGCACAGGCATGCAGGCCCACACCTATAGGATCTATATGCTCTTCAGCCTTTGTTCTTGTGACAGTGTTTGTGATTTATTGTGTGAATTACGTCGGCTTCTTATGATAGATGTGCTAAGGAAAGGATACTGGATCAAGGCAAGGGAACAAGTCACCCTTACATGGTTTTTAATTCCAAAAAAATCCCGAAACCATAACAGAACATGTAAATTCCAGAAACAGCAAGAGTCACGGAAGGCTCACTCATTAACTGTATTAAGCACAAATGTGACCCCATGGAGATGTATGCCACAGGAGCTAAATCTACAATGCATGAAAGTGATACCAACTTCCAAATTTTCAGTAAATTTTCTTTTGGAAATCTTGAATGAAATGTGCATTTCAGAAGAAGATAAAATTCCATTATTCTGATCACATTTTTGAAGCTGTCTTAATGTAGTTTATGTGTTCTTACTCCTCTGTATTGTGTTCCTGTATATTTACTGAGGTGTACTTACTTTTCCTCCCCAGACTGAAATGTGTCTTGAAAATACCATTTGATCCTTGTAAAAATTTACAGTCTCCTGACATGAGTCAGATCAGCATAGAATAAACAGCACATATTTCTCCTCACAAGCTCCCCTTACCATTTGCTCCCCCTAATCACTTATTCCAAATGCTTTATTTTACAGACAAGGAAATATTCTTAATATTCAATGAGGATACTAAGTTCTGTTTAATTGCTCAGAGTTCTGAGGCAGTCACAACAGCCTCTTGCAAGAAAAACAGTGACTTACAAAAATTCAGCTGGGTCTCTGATCATCAGTTAATGAGCGTGGCATTTGCACAATGCTTGGGAGTGCCCTACAAGAGAAACCAGGCTAAAATTTCTCTGTACCCATGCAACAAGAAAAGTGAATTCCAGAAATGGGAATGCAGAAATGCAGCCTTGGCAATCCAAGGGGAAGATTTATTTCTCAGTGCTGGCAAAAAAAAGGAAAACGTTGCGCTGAAAGCAGGATCAGAGGCAATGGATAAATGGATGATCTATGGAACCATGGATAATTTGTGTTCTCAAAGCCATGAAGGTAAAGCTTAAAGGTTATTTTAGGTGGTTTATTGAATCTACTTGTTTGCCATCAGATAGGGCCTTTTGACTTCTCCCCCGCCTTAGCCTAACACCAGCTGTTCCCCCTGAGGTAATGGTGGACTGGAGAATGAGTAATTCACATATTCAGGCCTATATCCCCCCCATCCTGGATAAAAACAGCTGCTTATGGTCAGACAGAATGCAGTACGTGAAAAAAATGTGCACAGTTTTTGTTCGCTACTTTTAAAGCAAATGTGGATGAAGGTTATTTTTAATTATTAGTGTTAATCACTCTTCTCAGCAGTGCCTAGCAATAACACTGAGTTCCACTTGAATAAGAGGAAGAGCTTCTTTTACGGAGCACTGGAACAGTTTATCCAGGGATGTTGTGGAGTTTCCCTCACTGGAGATATCCAAGAACTGTCTGCACACAATCCTGTGCCATGTGCTCTGGGATGGCCCTGCTTGAGCAGGGAGGTTGGACCAGATGACCACTGTCATCCCTTCCAACCTGAACCATTCTGTGATTCTGTGACTTTGTAATCAAAGCACTTTATTTAACTGTATACTATTACTAGTGAGATTGTGTTAGTATTATTGGATGAAAAGGGAAAAAATCTCTAAGTTTAATACATCAATATTAAATGCAAGGAAATCATTCCATGCATAATACCTTCAGTTGCTGTATGAGATTTCAGATGCCAAAAAATCCCACAACATTAAGCCACATGAAGTGGAAGTTAAGCCACATGACAAAAAGATAGCACTATTTTTAGAAAATCATATTTAAATATATGAAATAAAAATGGCTGCAGCTCTCAGAGTTGTCTACAGCATGAAACTGCTCAATTTCTAGCTGGTACAGCTGCTGGTGTGCCCCAGAAGCAAAGCACAAATTGCGAGACCCACCAAGAACTTCCATGAAAGTCATTGCTGGTGACAGCAGTTCCCCAGCTACACTGGTGTAACACTTGTAGAGTTTGCTCCAGTCTTATGGAGAGTACAGACGTATATTCACATGGCTATATTAAAACTTCTCTTTTGCCCCTCAGACCTGTTTACACTGTTAGGAAATTCCAATGGAGCTCCGTGTGCCTTCCCCTTCCTGTTGAGTGGAAGATGGCAGGCTGAGTGCACAGCCGCTGGCAGGTCAGATGGATTGCTCTGGTGTGCAACAACGCCCAACTTCGACCAGGACCACTTGTATGGGCTCTGCCCAGCTGCCAGTAAGTCCCACACACTGTCACAGACCCTATAACACAACACTGCTGTGTAAATGTATCAATACTGAGATGCTCTTAATAATGAAGAGGGGGAAAACCTTGCAGTGACCTAAATTTTACTCAAAAAATGTCTCCTTAATGCAACAGCATTCCTGACAGAAGTAACAAATCTGTTTGCTAATAGCCTGCAGTCAGGCTGAAAGTTGTCTGGGTGTGTCCATCAGTAGTAAAGACTCAGGAAAATAACAGAGTGCCTTCAGTATGACTTTCTTCAGGATAGAATCACCTGAAAATTGAGATGCTATTCACTCACTGATATTTGTGACAGCAGTAGTCTAACCTCTTCTACCCAAGCTAAGCCCTGTTCTATAACAAGATTGGTCTACAGTTCATGGGAGAATGTAGTTTGTTTTTTGAAAGATATAAAATTAAAAGATTGGCTCAAGGGTTTTACTGAAATGTTAGGGTCGTCAACATTTCCCTTCTAATGTTGCAGAATATATTACAGAATAATGCTATCTTAACAGGTAAAAGTATGGTCGTGGGAGAGCAGGATCAAGAACACCAAAATACATGTTCACGAAAATATTAAAAATGTGCCTCAAACCTAAGTTTTCAATGCAATACCACAGAATCAGAATCACAATTTGTCATTTTGATAGGAGTCTTGCACTGGTAAACCAAGTTCAACTCACTTTCAACCAGCACCAACCACCATCATTCTCACTGATTTGGTGAAAATTATTCTCTGGTACAATATTGCAAGCAGTAACTTCAAAAATCCCACTACATCCTCATTATATAAACTAGAAAATATGAAGTATTTGGCCTTATAAAATTGTTGGGACATTATCACTAATACTTGAGTCTACAGTTAAAAAATAATGTTAAAAATCTCTGAATCAGCAATAATGAAACACAATAAGAAATAGAAAATTTTTCCTCTAACAAACCATTCAAGAAATTTAATTTTTTTTTTCTCAACAAAAGAGACATTTAGGGCAAGTTGTAATCACAGCTTATTTTAATACTTGCCCGGGGAACAATTTTGCTAACAGTCAGCTCTCAGAGAACAATTTCAACATTCCAGTAACCTAAAACACATGCAGACCACAAGTACAACCTCAATTCCCTCAGCTGCTCCTGACAGGGCCCTTCACCAACTCTCTTGCCCTCCTTGGGATGTGTTCCAGCACCTCAAGGTCTTTACTGCAGTCAGACTCAAGACTGAGATGAGTATTTGAGGTGTCACCAATGCAGAGTACAAAGGGACAATCCCTGCCCTGCTCCTGCTGGCCTCCCTGGGCGTTTATTGGCTCGTGTTAGGCTGGTTATCAGCCAGCACCCCCAAGACCATTTCCACTGGACAGCTTTCCAGCTGCTCTTCCCCAAGCCTACAGCACCATAGATGTGATTGGTGATGGCATAATTTCACAAGAAAGGTTTCATTACTGCAAATGTTTGTATTTCAGTGGTGTTCAAGCCAAGAATAAACTTGGGCATAGCCTATGAGCTTCTGAACAGGTTCTCAGGGTAGACAATGACCAAGATACAATTTTGATTTACTGGCTTCTTTACAGCATTTTTTTTTTCTCCTGGAGATTATAAAATTGGAAGGGGAAAGTGTAAATAAAGGATGAAAAGCTCATTACTGATAATTTCAATGACACACCTATTCTTATCAAAGATCAAATAACTTGTGGGTCTGAGACTTAATTGCTCCAAAATGTTATTTCACAAATAAGCTTGCAGTTAAATTTTGCCATAACACTTTGTGTAAAATGTTTATTACAAACTCAGGTACTAAATCCTTTCTCTCACACAGGCATTGACAGATTTTGGAGTACAGATCCTTTGACAGGAACCTACTACCAGATAAACCACCAGTCAGCTCTCACATGGCACCAAGCAAGGAAGAGCTGCCAGCAACAGAATGCAGAATTATTAAGTGTCACGGAGATACATGAACAAATATATCTAAGAGGTGAGGTAATAAACAAAATTCAGTAAAGACTCTTTTGAATGTTTTTGTTTGACTGATTACAAATGTTTCACTGCTTTAATCACATTACAGTGAATAGCTGATGTAAGAAATTGGTATCTATACTAATCAGAAATAACAAAATTACAGTAAATTAGGCTTTTTATACGTGGAACTTTAGTAAGTTGAGGAATTATCACTTGAAATTATTTATATTATTAGTATTTTATCACGAAAATCTACGGATTTCCAGCTAATTAAGCAAAAGTCAGCTCAAGCTCAGAAAACACCAGAAAGATCCCCTAAAGGAGACTTAAAAGAAGAAACATTTTAGGAGACAGACATTATACGACAATTACATGATATTACATGTTCTATGATTATATTTTGTGTTAATAAATCAGTATTCTTCATGTATATCTAATGAAATAGTTATTTTGAAATACGATACAAATTTTATACAGACTTCATAGATTTATTCACGCTGCCCTGTATCAGTTGCACCACAAGCAATTAAACATAACAATATTAATAATATTCAATCTTTCCATTTTCAAAGCTTATTGTCTACATATAACTCTAGAATAGCATTAAGTTCAGATAAACTGAAATATAAAATAAACTTTTTCAATTCTCTATCCTTTATCTACAGAAAAAACCCTCTGAATTTACTACCAGTAAACATAAATCCTGTATTGAACTTCCAAATCACTAGGCAGACTTTTACTATCTTCTTCGAAACTTTGGAAATTCAGAAGTTTTCCTAACAAATCTCATTAGAATTCAATTCTTTTGTTACCTAGATTTGATTGACAGCAAGAGATCCTCTCTTTGGATTGGGCTTAACAGTCTGAATCTCAACAGTGGCTGGCAGTGGAGTGGTGGCTTTCCCTTCAGATACCTTAACTGGGCACCAGGTAGTAATCCTCTTAAACAATTTTTGGAATTATAATTGGAGAATTATGCTTTTCTTCACTAGATACAGCTCATGGAATTTCAAGCAGAAGACCTAAGTCACCTCATCTCCTATCAGAGGCAGATAAATTAAAAAGCACTAGTTGAGCTGTATCCTACTGGGAATGCCTTCAAGTCAGTGAAATCCTCTTTCCACAGGGTTATCAGACCCTGTATCCTGCAAGGACTCGGCTGCCAGCAAGCACTGCTCTTGCAAAGGCTTCCTCTTCACTTATGCTTTTTCACTCTTCTCTCATTCAAGAGTTCATGGCATTGCCAGTCTATCTTTTAAAGTCAATTATTGCCATGGCAACAGTCAGTTCCAGCAAATTCTGAATAAATGCAAGCATAGTCCAACTTTTGGCCTTCCCAAGTCTCAGAGGTGCCACCTGCTTTTATCTGGCACACAGAAGATGAAGGGAAAGCACAAAGTTATTGAGTCTGGTGGAAGATTTTCTACCTTCTGTTGAGCTGCTAAAATTCCCCAAGCTTTGCAGGGCTGAGAGGTTGTCTCTCAGTATCCTGTATCTCAGCTCCTGTATCCCCACACAATGACTATGACCATGAGTTAAGCTACACACCTCCAGTTCCCTGCAGAATTGTTAACTTTTGTGGGCAGAGGGGAAAAAAGTAATTTCTCACACTGTGGGCCACTCTGAGAAGAAAACAGTGACCATTCCCCAGGGACAGTGGTCCTGTGGAGAAACTCCGGGGGTGTTGGTGGAAGGGGCAGAGGAGAGACAGCAATGGTGGGGGAATGTCAGGAGGTTCTGCTTGCAGCAAGGAACAAATCTGCATTCAAATTCCAAAGGGATGTGCAGAAAGGATCACTATTCTGTAATCAAATGTGGCAGAAAGTGTGAATTATGCAACAAGCATAGAAAGAAAAATTTTGATGGGTACTTCTAAATTACATTTCCTTATCTCTGGTAGAAAAATCTCTGTCTCTGATAGGAGTGAAATCATGAGCACATAATTGACACATGAAAAGGGTATCAGTAATTTGCTCTTTTAGCTGCTGACATAAATCCTGTGCTACATAAAAATAATTTGCTTTTTATTCCATGAAGGAAGCCCTGAGCCTGAGTCTGAAAAACTCTGTGCAGTACTAAACCCCAGAAGATATGCTAAGTGGGAAAACCAGCCATGTGAGCTGAAACTTGGATATATCTGTAAAAAGGAAAAATCCACAAAGGATCCTTCAATTCTTCCATCAGGTATGTCAAGCAAATAAAAAACCTTTTGATAAAGGCATCATTTGTGTCACTAAAGTTAAATTTTATGGCTATTTAAAATAAAAAGCAAGCATTGAAATGTGCTTTTCTGCTATGATGATTGGCACAGAACAAAACATATTGCTATTTCTTTAGCAAAATATATTTAAATACTGAAAATGTTCCTGGAGCCCAGTCATCACACAAGCATTTTTTACTTTATGTTCTTAGTCACAATTCCAGAGGCACTGGGTTAAGCCATACAGTTTCATGAAAGTGCCATGGTCTGCATGGACAGGAAAATAAAGTCAGAGATGCTTCACCCTTCCTTCAGTGCATTCTAATGGAAACACTGAGGTTTGTCACAGAAGGCTTGGAAAAGTGGCATCAGTAGGCTCAGAGCAAATTCTTGATGGAGTTGCCAGTAGCCTAGAAAGATGGCAAAAAAGACTAACTTCCTTTGGACAGCTTTTCTACTGCACTTCTCTCTGATTTATTTAATGAGAGTTGGCATGGAAAGCCATGTGTGCAGAGAATTACTTGTGCTGCAGTAATAATGCCTTTCCTTTATGAAATACAAAAAATGTAATTGGGTGAGGCATATTGTGTGGAAATGCTACTTAAGAAATTCCAAAATATTCCTCTGGCCAGTGAATACTGCACACTAGTGAAGTCCAGTAACAACTGGCTCCATTCCTTTCCTCTTTTGTTTAAATGCAGTATGCTTTCTCTAAAAGTACCACGAGCAACAACATACAGACTAAAATAAATGTGTGAGGAATGAAGTACTGCCAATTTGTTACCACTTCCTGTTCATTGTAATTCATTAATCAGCTGATTTTTAATGTAATTGCAGTTACTCTAGACTTGAATTTGCACCATTTAAAACCTTGAAATATCTATTGATTTTGAGGGGATGTAGAGCCTGTTAAATGCCCAGAAGAATGGTTGCCCTATGGAGGTCACTGTTTCATGGTTCATAGAGACCCCAAAGAATGGAGAGAAGCCCTGATTTCCTGCAATGAGAGCAATGGCAACCTGGCCAGTGTCCACAACCCTGAGGAGCATGGCTTTATACTGTCTCAGCTTGGCTACAGTGAGTATTTCTACAGGGCAGTGTTAGGTACAAATAGAGAACTGAACTATTAGAAATCTTACAGGATTAAAATGAAACAATTCTCACTTGTTTTTAATGAATATTTATAGGGAAGGCTGCAGATATATAGGTTAGAAAAACTCGAAAGCCCAAAACCCACAAGAGGAGTCATTATGGTTCTTTCATTTTCATTTTAATTCTTTTCATTTTGATTTTCATTTGTTTTTCACTGCATGAAATCACTTGAAGGAAATAACAGCTGTAGTCACTGCAGCATTTGAGTGGATTATCTGCATCAGACACCTTGTAGCTGTAGGTACAGTGATGTACTTCACTGATAAAGCTTACAAATCTGATTTCCTGCTGGTATCTCATTTTTAACTTCTTGAAAGAAGAATGAGAATTGCATTTCGAAATAAACTCTTCTGTCTTCTAATACAGACGAATTTGCACTGCAACACTGCAATTTCAGCTCATCTCCTTAAAATCTTGCTCCTGTGGACTGTTTTAACTTGGGTAATAACACAGATGAATTTCTGTCCTTAGGAGCTGAGGATGAGCTGTGGATTGGCCTGAACGACCTCAAAATTCAAATGTACTTTGAGTGGAGTGATGGAACTCCTGTGACATATACCAAGTGGTTGCCTGGAGAACCAACCCATGAAATCACCGCCCAAGAAGATTGTGTCCTTATGGCAGGGAAGGTGAATCATTCCACATGAATCATACAGTGTAGCACTGCACTATTTGAGTTTTGGTTGTATTTCTAGGGAGATTTTCAATGCAACTTAGCATAGTTGCTAAGTTGCATAGAATCAAAGAATGTTACCTTTATTCACTCAGACATATGGTTGTTCTAAATTAAATTTAAAATTAAATTCCATATAACTAGCAAGTGTTCATATCTGATTATGAGTGTACATTACATGCCAAGCAAACATTAACAGTCTGGCCGTGCCACTTAGCTCAACACAACCTCACCTCCAAGCTCAAATACTTGTAATCCACTACAAAATACAGATATTCACATTGAAACAGTATTTTGAAAATAATGATAATGTTTCTAAAGTAAAAAGGTTCTGCCTCGCTGTTTTTCACCTCTTCCCAAACTGCAACTAGGATGGATACTGGGCAGACAGTGCCTGTGACAGGAGGTTAGGCTACATCTGCAGAAGAGACCCACTACAAGGAGTTTCTGGAGCAGCAAAGACTGATCCTGCCTGCCTGAAGGTAAGAAGAAAGCACAACCAAGGATCTGGTTAGCCAAATTTCATGAGCTCCTCTTAACATTGAAACTATCTTTTTTTTTTCTTCCCCAACAAATATTATTCGACAACAAATTCAGAGTGATAATTTTCACTACATTCCCATATAAAGAATAATAATAAGTCAGGCCTATTACCTCTCAGAACATTCTGTGAAAGGGGCTAAAGCAAATTCTGTGGTTGTCTGCATATTTGTTATATTGTTCTGCAACAATGTGTGGCTATTGAACATCTAGTAGGGACTGGTAACAATTTCTGGACTATGTGGCGTGATGGAAGGTGATGACAAATCTCACTACTGAAGTCAAATCAAGACAATAAAATCCTTTTTATAAGTGAATTTATTTTGAACAAGTTATTGTATCCTACCAGGTTTTTGGGGGTTTTTCCTTCTTTTCCTTATTTTTACTTTCTTATTTACTACTATTCTATATTTAGGAACCATTCCCACAAGCCTATACGGGGACAGAACTGAGACTCATTGTGCACAATGGAGTTAAGCAGCAGCCAAATACTGAACACAGAATTTATTTGCCTTTCTTGGGTGCAGCAAGCAAAACTAGAGATGGCATAAAAGGGAAAAGCGACTCGGAATTCAGCTGTAATTTTGAGGATTTTGCTCTTCAGTGGTTTCTATGTTACCTCTTCATGCAGACTTTTTATGTTACCTGATGTATTAAACCATTAATTAGTCTATTTCCTGTTCCTTTAGCCTCAAAAACATAGGAAATTTGAGTCAGCATCTTTACTATAATACAGTCTACTCTTTTTGGTTTTGAGCAAAGATTAATTTTATTCACCTGATTCTGAATGCACTCTCCCTTCTGTATCCCTTTGATTTTTTTACCAGTAAAAATTTATCCATTATTGTCAAAAAAGTGAGATTATAGGCATTAAATCTCTTTTTCTGCACAGAATATTTGCTAAGCTGAATTTTCATTAGTATATTGGAATTCAAATTTATACATAATCATGTCAGGTTATACTAAAAATATGTTAGTTTTTGTGTATTAATTGAAATTCAAGTACTAGAACATATGTTGTTTTTAATTGCAAGTTTATTTCATGTGTTCTTGACAGGGTTGGGAAAGATATGGTTTTTACTGCTACCTGATTGGACATATGTCTGTAACATTTTCAGAAGCAAAGAAAACCTGTGAAAGGAGCAGTGGTTATTTAACAAGCATAGGAGACAGGTATGAAAAGAGTTTAAAAATTGAATATCTGATGCAATAATACTGGAATTTTAAAAGCTAGTTGAGAATTTAAAAAAAAAAACACAAAACAAAAACCAAAAGAACTCAGGAATATCCTTTTTCTGAAGAAAACAAATAATTAATAAACACAGTATGGCTTTTCTTACTAAAAACACACATCAATGTTTTCTAGTACTTTACTTTGAAAGAACAGACAACAGCACCTTCTGCTCTGTAAGGAATAGTTTTTCAGTACAGCACAAGTTCATGCCCTATTGCAGCTGGGACCCAGTTAAACAACATATTCCCCATAAGAGGAAATTTAATGGAGAATCTATTCATTCTAGCTGTGTGAAGTTTGGGTGCTGAGGAGTGGAAGATGGAAGGAAAGCTAGGCTTAATCCCATTTGACTCCTGTCATTTCAGATATGAGCAAGCCTACCTGACCAGCCTCATTGGTCTGAGCTCTGAGAAGTATTTTTGGATTGGTCTCTCAGACATGGAAGAGCAAGGGATTTTCAAGTGGGTGACTGATGAAGGTGTTCTGTACACAAACTGGAATGCAGCTATGCCTGGTACTCCACTGATGATGAATGATTTTTGCCTCTTTCTTGTTATATATTGTCTGTATCCTTTACACATATATTTGTAGCTTATTATGGTATTAGTAGCTAGTCCCAGTACTTTTTCCTACCTTTACACTAGCCAGAAGGACAAAACATATTCCAGAGGTCCAAACCCAGGGGGTACAAGGCCCATATCTTATCTAGGTTCTTTCTGGGAGCCAAGGCCAAAAGCACTGCAAGACATATTTTCATAAACAAAGTTTAGTTTCCATCTGAGGGGGAGGATGTTCATAAATCTATGTGCCCACATGGGATCCACCCCAGGGTGATGAGGGAGCTGGCAGATGAGCTTGTGAAGCTGCTCTCCATCATTTACCAGCAATCCTGGCTCACTGGGGATGTTCCAGATGACTGGAAGCTGGCCAATGTGACATCCATTCATAAAAAGGATGGGAAGGAGGATCCTGGTAACTATAGGCCAGTCAGCCTAACCTCAGTACCTGGTAAGGTTATGGAACAGTTCATAATGCCCTTACAGGATGGCCAGGGCACCAGACCCAGCCAGTGTGGGTTTAGGAGGGGAAGGTTGTGTTTGACCAACCTGATCTCCTTTCATGACCAAGTGACCTGCCTGGTGGATGAGGGAAAGGCTGTGGATGTTGAGTATCTGGACTTCAGCAAGGCCTTTAGCACTGTCTCCCACAGCATTCCCTGGAAAAGCTGGCAGCCCGTGGCTTGGACAGGAGCACTCTGTGCTGGGTTAGGAACTGGCTGGATGGGTGGGCACAGAGAGTGGTGAATGGAGCTGCATCCAGCTGGGATCAGTCACCAGTGGTGTCCCCCAGGGGTCTCTGCTGAGGCCAGTCCTGTTCAATATTTTCATTGATGACATGGATGAGGATATTGAGACTTTCATCAGTAAATTTGCAGATGACACTAAGCTGGGAGCATGTGCCAATCTACTGGAAGGTAGGAGGGCTCTTCAGAGAGACCTGGAACAGTTGGATGGATGGGCAGAGTCCAGTAAGATGAAGTTTAACAAGTCCAAGTGCCAAGTCCTGCATTTTGGCCACAATAACCCCCTGCAGTGTTATAGGCTGGGGATGGTGTGGCTGGACAGGCAGAAAGGGACCTGGGAGTACTGGTCCACAGACTGAACACGAGCCAGAAATGTGCCCAGGTGGCCAAGAAGGCCAATGGCCCCTGGCCTGTATCAGGAACAGTGTGGCCAGCAGGAGCAGGGAGGTC
>JAOTQP010001286.1:19856123-19930776 GCA_026413545.1 Cichladusa arquata | reverse complement strand
TTGTATTATATCTGTATAAACAGTGTGTGTGTGTGTGTATATATATATACACAGATATATATATAAAATATAAATATAATTTTCCTCATTTATTAACATTTATTTTCATTTGTTACTATTTTAGCCCTACCTCTTCAGAAGGCTGTAGCTGCAACATCCAATACACAAAAGAAATGCTAATTAAAGTACCTTTGGGAGGAGAATGGAATGAAAGAAGGTGATATTAAATATTAATCATAAGAAAAAGGGATGATTTTTAAAGGTGGAAGCAAACAAGAGTGGATTATGGTAATCTATGACGGCACAGAAGATTAATCTGCACTTTCACACAAATACCCTTCTCTTTTCCAGAATCACCCTTTTATTAAACTCAAGATGGAGCTATTTTTGCCTAATTTAAGGAAACTCTGCCTTAATGACAAGGACCTAACTTGGGAGATTTAATGTTACACCTGTTTTTCACTTCTTTCCTAAGCATAAAGCATAATAATGTGTTTTATTACTTCATGTTTCTGTAAAACTCTTCTGTTACTAAAATTATCTGTCTTTAGTAAATATATGCTTTTATCTTTCAGTCTCTTCTAGTAGCAAAGATGCCTCTGAATTTCTGGCACACAAAAATGCAATCCTCATCCAAGGGTTTGGTGAATTTTAGAAACCAGGCACTGCCAAGCTCGGAGCCTTGCTTTCTCACCATACATCCCAGAACATGCAATACGTAAAAATCAGAAAAGCTGCCTGCAATCAGTTTGAGAAGAGGAGGTATCATCAAACATCTTAAAAGTAGTCTGAAAGTCAGAATCCCAACAGCACACAGGCTACCTGAATATGCTCCCATTCTTCTCAATTATAAAATGAGAAGAGTCTATGTTACACATTATTGCCTGACAACAGGTTTCACATAATGAAGCCAACCTGTCACTACTGCCCACATCCTGCTTCTTCCAGCTTTTCCAAAAGACTGCTGGCAATGTTAAAACTGATTGTTGAGGATCAGTAAATTAGTCCTGAGATGTTTGCCAGGCACAGTCAGTGCAACCCACTGTTTTACAGAACATCTTGTATGCAACCAACCAAGCTGTTTCTACTGGAAAAAGGACAGTGAAGCATAACCAAGCCTAATGTAATAAGATGCAAAAATAAGAAGTCAGTTAGTAGATTTGAAAACAATGCAAGGAAATAATAAAAAAAAACCCCTGGTTTATTTCAGCTCAGTTTAAACCTCAGTCTTCTGTTTCAGATTATTTCTATATTTTTTCCACAAATAGGAAGGATTATTATAACATCTCTGACACATTCTCCTAATGAAAGCTAATGGTCAACTCATCTGCCACCTTAAATTAATGATACATTCTTCTTCTGAATAGATTTTGTTTCCCCTCCCCTGAGCCCTCTTTATAGCCCCGAGTTGTTCAGATGTAAATTATAGTTCAGCACCAGCCCCACCTGTACCCCCTTTTTATGCTCACTTGCACACTCTTTTAATTAATATAACTGAAAATTATCATAGCATAGTAAATTATACAGCGCTCATTGAAATAACTAACAATACTAAACCCTTCAATTATATTGATTATTCTAATCCTTTCAAATATCATGATACTACCAATCTCACAATAATATTACATCTTTCAAACAGCTAGATACTGGCATCACAGGAAGGGAAATGAGATAGGATTTCTGTTTTCACTATGAAACTGCTCTGGGGCAGCAACTGGGGCTAGGATCCAGCCCCAGAAGACCTGTCCTCGCAGTGAACACTGCAGGAAAAGTAGAATATTGGTATCATCTTCTTTTTAAATCACCTTTTTCTGGCATACTCTGGTGAGAGAAGGGAGAGAAAGGCTGTCCCCAGCCACCATATCCCAGAGATATTAGATAGAGATATTCTATCTCTAAAGGCAGAGTCACACTGGCAACTCTGCAGGGCTAGGAAAAAGCTCTGGGAGAACTGAGGAGGACTGACTAAAACGGGGAGTCGGTCACTACAAAAGGACAAAGAATCATGAGTAGAGAGACTGCATTATGCTAACACTCCCTCACCCTGGTATTGCTGCTGTTTAGAATCACAATGCTGTCACAGAATCAGCATATTGCTCATCAGAAGGATGAAATGGGCTTTAAATAGGTTTAGGGAATCTGCATTTCCCTTTTGTAATGCTGATTTTCACAGGAGTCTTTTGTCTCCAGACTGAATTTGATGGCTCTCTGTACTTTGTACCCTGACCTAGCACCACCTGCCAGCCCGCAGACTTCATGGTACACATCCGGCTGCATTACAACTCAGAGGTTTTACAACAGAATATACTTACTACATGCAAAGATTTTCCGACAATCCTACATCTTGAGTAATTCAGCAGGATGACTGAGAAGATGGGTTAGAGAATATAACAGAAGATGATAAAAACTAAAACCAGTCCTTTAGTTTCCCCCATGTTAGATTTCAGGTACAGGACCATCACATTCACTTTTAGTTACTGGTTTCATTGTAGCAAGCTTATCTAACAGGTAAATCAGCAAATACATGACTTGTATTTGACTCACACGACTCAGCAAATGTATGACTAGTGCATGTATCAGAAAAGACCCGAGTCCACATGATAATGCCACATGTAGGGGCAAGCATGCCTAGTTCACAGTGGGAAGGAATGGGATGCAGAAGTCAGCTTGGCTACATCTCCCATTTTGCAGTACATTTATATGACTGGTGTCAGCAAGACAAATTTCCTGCTGTCCATTCTTATTAGGGATTTATTGTCTCAAAGAAGAAAAATATATAGTATTTAAAGGAAAATTAACTAGAGGTGTTCCCTTGCTAGCAGTAAAGATGCATAAAATCAGTATCAAAAAACAGTGCACTCACTTATTTATCAGCTTCTGCTTCTATACATGTCAACACTGAGAATAATAGTTGCAGAGTGTCCCAAAATGCTCACTGCTAGTAGTGTGGGTGAATGTGGCCCATCAACAGCAGTAAAAATACATGGCTTTAAAACAGACTACAGGATGCTGCAAGGAGACAGAGGAGGATTTCCCTTCAATCTCCCTGGGTCAGATAAAATACTAAAGAACAGTTACAAATAGTAAAAAAATATATAGTTAATAAAAAAGAGCAAAGATACATCATTTCACTAATTTTAAACCTATCAAGAAATCAAATGAGCATATATTTCATTTATAAATTTGAGACAAAGCAGGTCACTAATAAAAATTTCTCAAAGTCCATTCTAAAATTAATTTTAGGGCAAACTAATGGTCACTCCTGTTAGCATGCAATAACAGCAATGCATTTTGTGCCCAGTAGCAGCTGCTATAGTAATTTTGGAGAAGACATATTACATTTTTCATGAATAACAAAGACAATGAATTTGTAAGACTGAAATTCTGACCAGACTGAAATGGTTCTGCAAAATGTCTCTGCACCAGCCACATTATAAATTCATCTTCCTATATATATTAATGGTATCCAATTTATCTTGTGTACCAAACCAGAACTACAACTCGCTGCTTCAAAATGTTCTGTCAGTCTAACAGTCAGTTCTGTACCCTCTTTCCACTTTCTATACTATGATTTTTTGCATTTCATTCATAGAACTGCAAAACACCTTTTTTAGCTGTCTTTTACACCTATCCAATGCTGTTGATTGCCAAGCACATTGTAAAATTTGGTTAAACAGACAAGAGAAACAGGTTGTAGCAAAAGCCCAACTTCCCCAGCTATACCTCACTACTTCCATGGGATTACTTCAGGCTCTGTCTAGCTGAGCCTTATGGACTGAAAGCTCATTACAGTTTTGGGGCACTAGCTGTACTTCCAGACCACATCTTCCAGTACAGTTTTGCCTAAAAGGAATTTATGTTACGTGCTCCATAAAACATGACCAAACACTGTAAATAAATGTGATATTTATTACAAAAGAGTATGTCTAATTTGAATAGAAATTCTAATACAGTACATTCACTGGCTGCAGTCCTGGCTGGATGTTCCACTCAGCAACAATAGTAGGAAAGCAGCTTTCATGTCTATGAGTTTAAACTTTGTTCTTGCTGTTTTGTTGTTTATTTTTAATTATAATTCTCAATATAGCATTTTTCACCCCAAAACAAGCAGGCTCTGAGAACATTTGGCTAAAAACACAACAGACAGGCACTTGCAGGTCCCAAAGCTGCCTAAAGACAACAATCACACATTTTCATAGTCCTGGGAAAGAACCACAGGCAACAAATTCAGGACTATGTTATCTGTGGGCTATTTGAGCTGCTTGCTTTTGGGGACCTGTTTTATCTGTTTCAACATTCCCGGTTTTCCTCCATTTTACTTTCCTCTGCCTGAGATGTCTTCCTTTTCTGCTTGCATTATTCAGTCTCAGATTGCTGAACTTTATATTCTGACTCAGGTGCAGCTCAAGGCCAAGTACAGGCAACACAAAACACTGCTGGAGCCCTACTACCACTGCAATAATCAACCTACATTTCTTCAGTGTGAATGTCAAAAATAGCCTCGAATATCTGACTTTTAGAGAATGTTAAAAGTCATACCTAATATTCTGCTTGATTTTTAAAGAAATTGGGAGCTTTGGGAACATGGAGGAAGATCTTTGTTTATAATTCCTGCACGTACTAGGAGAGTGGAATGAAAGGTTGCAAATTTTATTTATAATTTAGTTATAAATGATACCCTGTGCACTCACTTGAAAAGAAGAGCTTTTTGATTCATTTCTTGTAAAGGTCTAAATGTATAGGACTATACCTGAGTGATAAGCAATGAGAGCAAAAGCACAATAAAGTGAGGATTCAGGAGTGAGTAAAAAAGGCATACCTGATCAAACTGATAAAATTAGGAGAAATTTGTCAAGTTCTTTGCATGATGTGTGTCTCTCAGAGTCTCCCCTTTTTACGTTAATGTGATTACAAAGAACTGATGTAAACTCTGTTTGCAAAGGAGTTGCCAACAACATTGCCATCAGTTCTTTTCTCATATCCCTCCCTACTACACAACAGTGTGGGGATTTCTGGGGACTTCTAAACGTTGGGAGAGTCTTACTGCAAGGTTTGGTTCACTTCTGAGGAGTACATTACAAATTTCTCAGGTTACTATCAGCTGTACCAGGGATTCACACAATGCCAGGAAACTAAAAACAGAGCCCTAAAGTGTGGTTACATATTTCAAAAGGACATGAACAACTTCATAAGAAGAAAGATGACCTTCTACCTGGTCTAACTATGGGTCAACACCATCTCCTTGCTCTCTTGCCAATATCACTAACAACAGAATCCCTTACTCCAAATTTTGGCTAAAAACGAGAACTTAATTTTCAAATTAACTTGTGTTAAATTCTACGGCTCATGTAGGTATGTAAGAGGCCAGGCATAATCGTAGACTCATAGTCCTTACTTGTTTTGAAATACATTAGTTCATATTAATCTCAAAATAAATTAATTAGGCTTCTGAAGGTTTACTCTCCACACCTTATTCATTTCAGTAAGGAGTTGTAACGTGTTGTATCCAATACATGCTTGCACATTTAATTGAGAAGATCATTTTATGATTAATATTTTATATTTTACATAAAGACAGACGAGCAGAACAAGAAAGCTTTTCCTCTGAAACCTTTACTGTACAAAGGAAAATACCGTAGCACATGAATATGTACCTTCTTTATCGTCATGACGTATGATCGCATCCTGTATCATATCAGCAAGATTAAAACGAACTCGTTGATTCTTTCCATGTTTCAGCTTCTTCCCGTAGCCCTCCCGTTTCTGGAACGCCTTTTCTCGTTCGTAGTACGCCTTTATTTGGTCACAGCGCATGCGCTTGACCAGCCGCTGCCGCTGGCCCAGGGGGAGGGACTCCAGCAAGCACTGCTCAATTTCCATCTCATGGGTCCGAAAAACATTACATAGCTGGAAACAGCCTGTAAGAAATTAAACACAAGCAAATTTAGATCTCGCTTTCCAATGTGCTATGAAACCGCCACCAATTATTTTGTTGTTCTAACCACATGCAAGCCCGTCATGTAAGCTCCTCCTACTCCACCTACCAAGGCTGACTACAGAAAGTCTATGTACTGTCATTTACTTTTTGAAAATAACACATAACTCATTCCATTAAATCACTGATGTATTTCTAAAAAGCTGGCTCAGCTCACGTGAACAAATGTGAATAGAAAGAAGTCTGAAAGTTCAAATGTGAGATGGGCAAAATACCTAAATATTTCAATACAGTTCAAGTGGGCTAGTATTTGCTTACAAACAAGAAACTGCTATGAAGGCTCATGCTAGTTTGATGCCCATTCCTCTTTTTTATTCATTTTCATCTTGCTTTAGGTTGGCAAATTCCTGTATTCAGTGAGAAGAAAAACCACCATACCATAATATCACAGCCTCCCAGTTTAGGAAGGATATTGAGACGCTTGAGCATGTCCAGAGGAGGGAACAAGGCTGGTGAGGGGCTTGGAACACAAACCCTGTGAGGAATGGCTGAGGGAGCTGGGGGTGTTCAGCCTGGACAAAAGGAGACTCAGGGTAACCTCATCACTCTCTACAACCTCCTGAAAGGTGGCTGTGGTCAGGTGGGGATTGGTCTCTTTCTCCAGGCAGGACTGACAGAATGAGAGGACAGTCTTAAGCTGCACCAAGGCAAATATAGGTTGGGTATTAGGAAAAAGTTTTTATGGAAAGGATGACAAAGCACTGGAATGGTCTGCCCAGGGAGGTGGTGGAGTCACTATCCCTGGATGTGTTCAAAAAAAGACTGGATGTGGCACTCTATGCCACAATTTATTTGAGGTGTTTAGGGCATGGGTTGGACTCTATGATCTTGTAGGTCTCTTCCAACCCAGTGATTCTGTGATTCTGTGATTTAGAGAGGGTTGAACTGGGGGAAATTACCTCACCTCTTATGTCTCTAATTGGTGATTTTTGACAATTATGCTAATTTGCTAAACTTATAAATCTGTATTCACCCTGTGGTGGGGTGAGAATTTTGTGGGCATTTTCCATATCTGCCCCCTGGTGGCCTCCAATAAAGACCAGCCTTTATATTACCTCCTATATAATATTATCCCAAAAGTGTGCTGTTTCATTTCTAGATTCTCTAAGGGATTGTTACTGTTGGGCTAAATCTGTGCTACTAAGGAAGCTTCTGTGTTCCCTAATTCTAAAATGTTTTCCAACTTTGATAAATCCATGACAACACATATGAATTATTCTGTCTTTGAAACTGAAGTGTCTTTGATACCCGTATTTGGCACCAGTGAGGCTGCAAATTGAATCCTGGGTACAGTTTTGGGTCCCTCACTACAAGAGAAATGTGGAGATGCTGCAGCATGTCCAGAGAAGGTCAACAAAGCTGGGGAAGGGTCTGGAACATGAGTCTAATGAGGAGTGGCTGAGGGAGCTGGGGTTGTTTAGCCTGAAGGAAAAGAGGAAACTTCATCACTCTCTACAACTGCCTGAAAGGAGGTGGTAATTAGGTGGAGATCAGTCTCTTCTCCCAAGTAACAAGTATTAGGAGAAGAGGAAATGGCCTCAAGGTGCATCAGGACAGCTTTAGATTGGATACCAGGAAAGGTTTCTTTACAGAAGGGATGCTCAGGCCTTGGAATGGGCTGCCCAGAGAAGTGTTAAGTCACCATCCCTCGAGGTATTTACAAGATGTGAAGATATGTTGATTTAGTGGTGGGCCTGGCAGTGCTGTGTTAATGGTTGGACTATACAATCTTACAGATCTTTTCCAACCTAAATTATTCTATTATTTTCTATGATGCCATGAAAATATTTATTTTCTGACTTCTCATTGTTTCCAAGAGCAAAATCAAACTGAGCAGAAAGGATGAAATCCCTTCCAGCCTTGGCGATGGGCTGCCAAAGCCTTGCCACAAGTGGCAGAGGAAAGAGGCAGGCAAGGAGGTCTTTATGCACTCAGAGGGAAGGGAAATGATGAAGGACTTGTTGGTTTCCTCTTTTCACACAGCTCCTCCTCTGAGTGGACACTACACGTAATATTTCAAATAGTCTTTTGCAAATTAATTACATGAGCCATAAAAATGTCAAAAGAGCCTCCTTAAAACACATTTCAACTTTCTTTTTTATCTCACAAAGGGAAGGAAGCTGGTTGTGTTGCCCTTAGGACTGGAAATGCAGCTGGACTATGGGATGTTCAGAACTGTGAAGTAAAGGCAAAATTCCTCTGCAAAAAATTGGCTGAAGAAGTCACTGTTCCTGTTGCTTCAGAAACCGTTTCTGATTCCAAATGTCCCTTGGGTTGGGATACAAGCAATAGCACTAATTCCTGTTTCAGAGTAAGTATTGTTTTTTGCCATAATCCTACCTGGGAAACAAGAGAGCACGAAATAGATAGGTAAACTAAATGTCACAGAATGGCACCATTAATGTAGCAAGTTTTGACACAACTATTCAAATATCACTGCACTTTTCACTCTATCAGTGATAAGTAAGGTTATCCAACTATGTTTGAATCCATATTATAATGGATTATTGTAAAGGAAGGTTTACTTATTTTTCTTATGCAAGGTGGCCAGCAGATTTATGCTTAGCACACTGAAAACACAGTGTTCTACCTGCATCTACAGGGTTTTGTGAGAGAAGAAAACCAAAAGAAAACCTGGTTCGAAGCCCGAGATTTCTGCAGAGAAATAGGAGGAGAGCTGGCTGCCATTAGAAATGAAGAAGAGCAAACAGTGATAGAAAACTTAATAAAGTAAGCCAGCAAACAATCTAATAATTGATATTTTGGTGAAACAACACGTGATGCAGTAATAAATAAACATACTCTTGTTTTGCTCCTGAGATAATTATTTTAAAATCTATCTCATTTTCAACATAACAGTATGAAAAAAACCTGACAAAATGTCTCATATGAGTAATGTTTTCAATGAAAATTTTGGAGTTCCTAAAATGTGTCATAACCTGTGAACATTTTAAATTCAGATAAAAACAAACCCAAAAACTAAATTTGTTAAATGCTTCTCCACAGACCCTCTTCTAATTTTTTTTAGTGAATCATTTTGAAACCAAATTTTGTCTTCCAGTAGCCCTGAACATTTTCTTTCTGAGAAAAAACACTAAAGTCACATCAATGTAGAAAAACAACATGCTCTGTTTTCAATGCCACCATTTGCAAAGTAGGAAATTTTAAAGTGTGAACTTTATGTACTATCCAATGGGAGTTTGCTGACCAACAGCACTTTTTATTTTTAAAATTTCAGTAAGTGTCAGAGTTATTGTCCCACATAACTTTTGAAATTGAACAGAGTTAACAACATATATCCTCTTCCATGATATGTTTTTTTTCTCACTGTAGAAAGAAATCCCCATCATTCCAGCCTTTCTGGATAGGTTTGCAGTGTTTGGATCCTGACGGTGGGCTTTCCTGGAGTGATGGTTCTCCAGTGAGTGTTTCAACATGCCAGTTTCCTTCTGTTCTGACCCTTTTTCTGTTGAAGTTTCCATGACTGGTGTGTATGAAAGCTGTACAAGAATTTTCAAAAATGTCTATTTTGCAACTGGGTAACTCTGAATCATTGTTCTTCATACAGGATTGGAAAAAAACAAAAGTGGCCAAAAGCCCCTGAGGTTATACCATCATCAAAGTGATAAGACAAAGGATTACTTTCTGCCACAGAAATTATTATCCAAGACACAAATATATGAGAAAGGTCTCTCCTGGTTTTTGTTAGTCTCTGGTGATAAATTGCCACATTCCTTTTTCCTGTTTGTTATTTCTAATCTCATTTGATTCCAGTTTTTGTGGGAGTGATACAGTCTGTTAGATGCTGCATAAACTCAGAGCCTTTCTCCTCTCTTTCCAAGTGTTTGTAATTACTTTAATAGCTCACATTGACTTCACAGCCAGAGGAGGAAGAAAAGGAGTGGTTGGAAACTTTTGCTCTACTTCCCATTCCTTAGAGACTACAGTTTTTTCCCCTGCAGATAAAAATAAAAACCACAGGTGTTTTTTCTGTGTAGGTGAATTATAAAGCAAGAAATGATCTTTACGATACTGCATTTCAAGATTGTGGAGCAATCAGTGAAAACCCTTCCCCGTCATGGATTAAGGAGCACTGTGAATACAGTCATAACTGGATTTGTGGGATAAAGAAAGGTAGGTTACTTTATACTCTAAATTCACCTTAGAAAGAAATTCAAGCTGCATCCACTCTATCATAACAGGAAGCTCTACAGCTTACATACTGGTAGAAAGTTTTGTTGGTTTCACAGGAATGTTGTACACAGAAAAGTAGGTCAAGACATATAAATACCTTTGGAATACAAGATTTTTTTTTTCATTATAAAAAGTAGATTCCATTATAAGCTTTACTAAAATTACACTTCTTTATGTAATTGTGTAATAATAGAAATAAGATGAAAGCAATCTCTAGAGCTTACCTTGCAATATTCACTGCTCTGCACAAAAGCAGATTTTTGTCAAAACAGAAGTTCTAACTGAGGGAAGAAGACAGGACTATAATTTGAAAAAAAGAAAGAAAAAAAAAAGGAGAAAAATATTATTTTAAATTTCCATATCCTTCGTGAAGTGAAACTTCACTCCTCTGCTCAGCTGTGGGTACACAACAACACAGTAGTCACCTACTCTAAATTAAACAACACTACTAGCATCATAGAATCAGTCTTTTTGTAAGATTACACATAAAGACAACCTGTAACAACAGGCCTGCTGTAACAAAAAGATGGTAATGAAAGCTTCAAAACACTTAATACTTTAAGACAGGTTCATATCTTCCTCTTATACAAGTAGAAAAATCTTCTCTGCCTCTGTTTTTTTCTCAGCTACTGTTTGGGAAAAATATTCAGTGAAATTTGAGAGGAATCAATTATAGCTATGTATTGGGTGCATATTTTACTTCCCACAGTAACAGCAATGTTCCTTTGGTGGCTCCCTGGACTCTTTCATGCTAGTTTCAATTGCTACTTTTCTTAAAAACATAATTTCTGTTCTGTTGAATTATTCAAAACAATCTACTAACCAAGGCACAGAGTCTCAGCTTCTCATAAAGTAATAGTCATAGATCTCTATCAGATGTTGTGATGATATTTTTCCTGATGAGTTCCTTTGTGAGTTCTCACCTGCATAATCACCACAGCTAAAAATCATTAGCAAAAGTGTCAATAGTAGCTGTTTACTGTTAATTAGTAGTGGCATATTGTAAGAATGGCAGAAATTACAGCCTGAAGAAATTGCCATCATTAGTCAGCAGTGCATACTGGCATGCAGAAAGATGCTGAAATAGACAGAATGCTTCATACTTCCAGAGCAGATATATTATTAATTATTATATTATTTTTTCTTTTAAATCTTGTAACCATTTCCTTTTTAAGCTTGTAACCAATCATAAAATAGATTCTTTTTAAAAGCTGACACATTTCTTTTTCTAACCCAAGCACATGATCACACACTCAATAAAATGTAATTACATATACATTAACAATAACACAACACAAACATTGCATCAAATTCCTATGGGAAAAAAACAGAACCTGTTTTGGTTGGAGTGGACCTTAAAGATCTAGTTTCCACCCCCAGCCTTGAACCAGATTGCTCAAAGCTCCATTCAGCTGGCCTTGATATTACAAAGGTGACATTTGTTTTACATTTTCATAGCTCTTGGCCTTGCATGTTTAAAGAAATGTTGCTCCAATATCACATTTCATGTGATGTGGAAATTTTTTGTTGAAATTATTTTTTAAAAAAGTCGTAATGTAATTCATGTCAAGGCAGCTACACAGAAAAAAAGTTTTGCAAACAAATTAATATTAATAAAATTTTAAATATAAATATAAATAATATAAATATAAGCAAAAAATAAAATCTTGTTTAGTATTTGAATTTCTTTTTCAAATACAAGACAATGTCCATAAAGAATTGTTCAAAGTCTACCAACATTGGAATATTTTCTCTATTTAATGTTCTTTCAGAAACAAGTATGCATTCAGACTAACCTCAGCCATCTAATTTAGGCAATATTAAAGATGTGCAAGATGCACTTACAAAAAATCTACCAAGACCAAGATGTAGCCTGTAATGCATCTTTTACTCCCTGAACATCCATTTTTAACTTTGCACCAAAGATATTATGTAAATATATTTTGCATCAAATATGTAAAATGTAAAAAGTTAATAGACATTAAAATTATTTCCACTGATTGAACATTTATGCGGGCTCAATGTTTGGGAAATATTTTATATCATCATTTTTTATCCCATTTCATTACAGGGACACCCTTGAAACCAGAACCTCTGAGTCCTTCTATCAGTAAGCATTTGTTTATTTTCACTTACCTAAAGGGTGGTGTGATCTAACACCACCAGCTTAGTGTAAGAACTGAGAAGAATGCAGAGATTTCTCTTCTGTGTTGCAGCATATGAAGTCACAGAAGATGGCTGGATTGTAAAAGGAGACAAGCAGTATTTTTTCAGCACAGAAAAGACCTCTATGGAGAAAGCCAGAACATTCTGCAAAAACAACCATGGAAATCTTGCTACTATTGGGAATAATAGTGAGAGAAAATTTTTGTGGAAATATGTAAGGGGGAATTTTATTACGTTATACACAACCTGGCTTACATTCACTCTTTGTACATATTCTCTGCTTGTGAAGTACAGAAGAATGTGCTTGTTGCATAATATTACCACTTTTACCAACTATTACTACTACTAACATTTTATTAGGATTAGGTTTAAATATTCTATGAAAAAATATTTATTCTACTAAATGGATCTTCACTTTAGGAAAAAAACATATAAAACAATTTACAGTTTCCTACAATGGGTATATTCTTGTCTATTCTAGTCTGAATGGAGTTCTGAGCAAATACCTGAGGAGCAATGAACAGGCAGAGCAGGTGTAGTGTCAGAAAACTCTCCTTCTGACAGAGTGGTTGCCTCTCACCTAAATATTATATTTTAGAATATAGACGCACAGAGATGTGAGGCAATTGCCAGTGCAGCTTTGATGGTTCTATCTCAGGGTCATGTTGCTCTCCAAAACAGCTTTTCAAAGAAAGGCTTAGACTGGTCCAGGTAGACTGATCATTCCAACAACCCTTCATGGATTAGTTTTCCTGTACCATGACTGAAGCACAGCAGGGGAATGCTGACAACTTAAGAGCATGGATGGTACCTCAAACCTGTGCCAAAATCCTGTTTGGTTTGCTAATACCAACGTAGCCACACAAACATCTGAGTCACACTAGTAGATGTTTGCTTTTATTGTGGAGAAGACAGGAGAAGAACTCAGCTTGAGACACAAGAATTACGTAGCTGCTTAAAACTTGGAAAGTATCAAAAATTTTATACTGTTTTCCTCAAGCCTTCTTTGACTTTTTCTTTTAAAATTGAGAACAGAACTTTGAAAGCTTTGATCATACCAGTAATTCAGGCACAAATGGAAATGTATCAATAAAAATAATAAAGCAAGACTATAAGTCTATAAGACTATGCTATGGTATCTCAGGTGACTGTGCACAAGCATTTAAAGAATATGTATTAATTCCTTTGCTTCTACAGCACAAAATTTACACCTTTTTTTTGTATCAGATGACTAATAAATATTAGAAAACACTAACTTAAAATATATTTTTATGTTTAGATCTTAAAAAATGGCAAACTGAACTCATATCTCATAGGATTAATCCAGAATGCTGATCAACAGTTCAGGTAGGTAAATATGCTACATTAAGACCCATAAAGAGCAGTTGTAGGAGTATTGTAGGGCTGGAGTTCCTTCTGGAGGAACTACTGCAAAGGAGTTAAATGCAGATTCAGAGAGTGATAATGCATGTTGAAATGTGTGCTCTCCCTTGGTTTAACTGCATTGTACAAACACAGTTCTAAGTGGAATTTTTGTATGCTATGAGTATGTTGATAATGTATGTTAAAAACAAAGGTATTTTTGTCTTTGACTTGATATGCAGCTGTAATTTTAAAAAAATATTTTCAATACGTTAAGGCAGATTTTTCTCAATTGTTTCGTGGACATTGTCTCAGCACCCAGTACTGTTTTTCAGTTGGATGAGTGGAAGCCCAGTGCACTATGCAGCCTGGGCACCTGGTGAGCCCAACTTTGCACAAGCTCAAGAAAATTGTGTGGTTTTATACAAAAGAGATGGTGAGTTACACAACTCTGGTTTTTAAAGTAATTTTATGGGCGCTGCTCTTCTAGTGTTAAAAATGTCTTGCCAGTTTTGAGAAATATGCATAATTAAGAATCATTATATCTGAGGTATCTTCAGGGACAGTATCATCCATAAAAGTGGAATACTGATTTTACAAGGAATGCAGCAGCAATTTGATCACTGATGTTTCAGGTGCACAAAGAAAATATTCTATTTGAAACAACAGCAATGTTAAAAAAAATTATAAATCAATAACAGTTATTTTAAATTTTTTTTCTTACTAAATAGTGAATATTTTCATTTAAAAATAATATTTTTATAATATATTTTTGAATAATGAGAGATTTTTTTAATAATAAGAAAATAGCTAGCAAGAACATAGAAACCTAGAAAATACATGGAGTTTCACATTCTGCACTCACACCTTTCAGTTCAACAAAGCCGTTTGGGAGGGTTCCACTGAGAGGCCATCTCACCTGGCCACTTCTCCCCCAGTCACAGCAGGATCCCTGTATACAGTGATAATGGGAGGCAGAGTTGAGCTAATGCAGGTTATCCCACATTCCCAGGCAGATTGCTTCTGAACTTAAAAGCACAGAAACCAGTTCACTTTCCCACAAATGTCAATCTTATTCAGTGTCTTAGTACCTAAACTTCAATTGATTTCAGGCTTGTGGAATGATGTCAGCTGTGGTTTTTCCAATGGCTATATCTGTGAGAGGCACAGAAGTTTTATAAATTCAACCCTCCCTTCAGCAGCACCTTCAGCTCCTGGAGGATGTCCTGCAGGTTGGATTTTATTTAAAAATCAGGTATGATACTTTCATTGAAGCACGATATTACTGCTTGGGAAGGTACTTCAAGATATACAAGAGGCCTTTTGTCTCTAAGCCATCATTTTCCAGTTGCATTAAAAAATGAACCTGTTGGCTAATTACTGCAAAATGGTGGATTTACAGATTTTAATTGTTTTCTTGAGAAGCGGTCACCTTGGAAAACTGTTACATTGTGTATATGTTTCAAAAACTTGAAGAAGTGAATTAATCTGAAAGCACCAGGCATAGAACAAAATCAGTCATTTGAGATGGAACAAATCAGAAATAAGACAATTTTTTTCCAAACAAGCTTCAATGTAATGTTTGCCTCTTCCCAAAAGGGACAAACTTGATGTGAGTAATAAGTGAGGGTTCTATTTCCTAATATATACAGTACTGTTATGAAGGCACCCATGGATATCACACCAGCTGATACCATGCCAGGTTACAGTCATCAAAGTTCTTACTTACCACAAACCTTACAAGATAATTCTCTGACTGTGCTACTGGCATGGAACAGAGCAGAGGGTGAGCTGCAAATATGGAGAAGGCACATGAGGCACACTCATAATTATCAAACCTGTTAGTGAATATATGTTGGTAATGTGATGGCTACACACTTTTTAAGAAATTAGTTATATACTTCCATTAATAAAAGAACTGCACGATGAAGAAGGCTGAATACACACAAGAGTACTCTGACCATAGACACTAGGCCAAAAATGTTTTTCAGAAAATTCCACACCTGTGCAGGGCCTTTCCTATAGAATCAGCATTTCTTGTCTTTTACTTGTGGGGGTGTATGGCTTCTTGAAATCCCCAAGTTAGTTAAAACATTGGATTCTCATCAGACTCCTACCATGATTTGTAAATAGCTATTTGAGCTTTGTTGTGGCTTTCTCAGTCCCTTGCAGAAAGACAGCAAATTTAAAACTTGTAAATGGTTTTGGCTAGGCTCTAGATCCAAATTAACTTTGAAAAAATATTTTGGGGGTCTGAGTTAGTCTGATTTTTACTTAAACTAGTGTAATTCATACCTAAATTCTTTGTGCTGTCATTGTAACAGTCTATACTTATTTTTACCTTAGTGTTACAAATTTTTTGGCTCTGGCTCTGATTCTTGGAGTACTGGAAGAAGAGTTTGCATGAGCCTTGGAGGAAACTTGGCAAGCATACCTAATGAACAAGTTCAAGGTATAGTACATCAGCCCCTTAGGTAATAGAGAGCCTTTACTCTGTATGCAGTGGACATTTCCTGCAAAGAAGGCAAGTGTCAGTACGTAAATATATGCTTTTTATAATTTGTATACTCAACATTGGTTTTATGGCCATGGCATGAAATATTTTTAGAACTGAACAATCTGTTTGGGGCATGCTAGTGATGCTAAGGATTGCTTCCTCATGTTTCATGGAAGTGTCTTACATTATTTATAGGCATGAATTAGGATAAAATTAAAAATCCAAATCTAGCATTTGTAGCTTTAGGCACAGAGGAAAAAACAGAATGCAGGGTCTGTTTTTTGCCATAAATAGAATGGGATATGCTTCTATTCCTCTGTCTAAATTCTGCGACTTAGTTGAGTAGAACGTCAGAGAAAGGAATGCTTTCACCTGTGTTCTCTGGCTTCTCTTTGCAGCTGTGCATAGCCACATATTTCCATCTGACAGATGAAATAAGTGAACTCATTAGATATCATGCTGGTCAGACAGATTTTTTTTGTTTCTTTCCTCTTTCCAATCTTGCTTCATTGTTCCCACATAATTTGAGACTTTTCATGGGCAAGGGCTTGGCATAACTTTGAAATAATGGACTCAGGTAAATTTCTGATCAAATATAATTAAAATGCTTTTACAAGACTTTAACGAAAGAAAAAGTTAAGCATTTGTTTATGAGTTGATGTTTTGACTGATCACATGACACATTAATTTTCTCTGGCTTTTTTCCCTAGCTTTTCTCACTTACCATTTGAAGGATGCTTCAAATGATCTTTGGATTGGCTTGAATGATATGCTCAGTGAACTCAACTTTGTTTGGTCTGATGGAAGTGCTGTGTCATATACAAACTGGGCTAAGGATTCCCCAAAACTTGTAGAACATGTTTTGTATGACAGTCTGCATCCAGAAGATGGCCATAATCTGCAACAGGTAAATAATTGCTCACTGTTAACTACCAAGTTTAAATCTGAGGAGCAAAACCACTTCCAGTAAGCAGTTCACTTCACTACAGACATTGCCCCAGCCTTCTCCATTGGTTGGTCATCTATCTTTACACAGGCACTAGACATAAAACCTTTCAATGTCTGACTATTCTAGCTACCTCAGGGCATAAAATGGCATTGCTATAATTTTGTCAAATTATTTGGCAAAATTGCAGCAATGGACAGATTAAATAAAGATTGGGTATACTGAATAAAGCTTTATTTTTCATGGTAACTTGTTAATTTTTCAGAGAATATAAATGCAACATTAGAATTTTAAAAGTTAACACACAATTATTTTCTTGTCTATTAAGGAAGGACAAGAGGATGCTAGAGGAAAGAGTTCAGGATTTTAGCTTCTTCCCTTTTTAAAACTGTAATTGAATTACTAAGGGCCAATAGATGTCAACTACTTTCTAAGCCCATCAAACCCTCTCCCTGCTAGCACTAAAATTAAATTTCATGATGCTGTAAATAAAATAGCAATCTACATAATCATGCCAATACAGACTGATTTGCACACCCACATTGCCTATCTTCTATTTATTTCTTGCTTTCCAAACTTGCCCTTCACAGTATGCCATTCCACTCACTGTCCATTCTCATATCATTTTGATATCCATACCTTTGGAGAAGCCAGGGATCTGGACAACCAGCTTAATCTACACCTGAGCCAATTCATGTTGTTCTTGCCCATGTAGCCATTGGTCAAAAAATGTAGGAAGATATAAAATGACATTGCACATCCATAGCTCCACTGCAGTTCTAATAATGCTAGGAAATGCCAAGCAGGAAAAAAAAGTGTAAAGGTACATCCTAAATTCTCCTTCACCTTCAAGACACTAACAGCTCTCTCCTTCAGAGGATCCTTTTCAAAGGCCCAAAGGCCCAACAATTACCCCATGGCAGATTAACAGAGGAGATTGCAGCTTGTAATAAATGGGACATTTCAAATTTAAGCTGATCTCATATAGCTGAAAGAGAAATTCTAAGAACTAGAACTGATGAGAGCTCTGCCAAGGACTGTAATCTAGGTGATTTTGTCAAGAATCACCACTATTTATAGCTGTCTTTGCAAGTGAAATACAAAGCAAGATCTCCATTTCATTCTTATTCAAAACCTTACTGATAGTCACTCATAAGTTGGGATAGATAATGTGGAAGAAAGTTCTTGCAAATAATAACGTTTTTCAAGTATTTCTCCTGAAAATTAACTAAATGAACAAGCAGGCTGAGCTGAAGAGTGAATAACAGGGGAGCTGGCCACCACAAGGGAGGTCAGAAGGAACAGAGAAGGATGAATGAAAGGTATTTCTAGAGTGGTAACACACTCTACAACACCAGAACTAAAAAAAACACAAACCTGTTATAGTACTCTCTTTTATAACTTCTAATATGCATGTACATTCTTTCCCTTACTTCCAACAGTTTGATTGTGTTTCTCTGAAGAGAGGTCCTGCTGATGACACAGGAAAATGGAATAATGAGGAGTGTTATAGTTACAGAGGGTATATATGCCAGAAGGATAGTGGTGAGTTCTGTATTGTTAATCTTGAAAATGGTAACACAAGGATTAAAACAAATTTTCTTGTTTAACATACTTTATTTCAGTTTGGTATTGGTTATTTATTATTTTGTTTTGGTTTTTAGGTAAAGGATCAGTAAAACCTAAGGGTCCATCCTGCCTCCCAATGTTACTTAGCAATATTTTTGAGAAAACATAGCAGAATATAGGAAAAGAAAATTATTTTATTTTTAAAAGTGCAACTGAATAGATGAAGCCCACAAACATTTTAATTACATGTGTTCATAATGATCTATAGGGTATCAAAACTAGTCAGTTTAACACTTACCCATGTAAACCTGATAGTCATTAAGCTGCAAGGAGTATCTTAAAAAAAGGAAGGGCAGGTGTGATATTTTTGGATGATGGGGTAAATTTACCTCTGCAATATGAAACACTGTGCACTTACTGATTAAAAATTGTCAGAGGTTGAAAATAGAACTGTTGCTCTGATGTTATATTTAATTATAAACAGCTAAGAAGAAAATGCTCCATTCCATTAGTAATTTTATATTAGGTTTGTAAATAATGATGTTACTCACTTGCTCAAGTCAAATATGTGACTCCAGATTTAACTGCTCGTGAGGCGTTTTTGTTTTTTTCCTTTTTCCTACAGATCCTAAACTCTTTAAATCACCAGCAACAGTGCTGGACTTTGCTTTTGACCATTCTAATGGGATTAGCTATTCTGCCACTCATTCCAAAATGAACTGGGAGGAAGCACACCAAAACTGCAATAACAATGGCTCAGAACTTGCCAGCATTTTAGACCCACATAGCCAGGCACTGTTGTTCCTACTTGCAAAGGAATATGGAGAGCCTCTGTGGATTGGTCTTAACAGCAACATGGTAAGAACAAACACATTATGTACAAGCAGTCAGGCTGACACAGGACCTGATTTTACTTTATGCTCTCATCTTGTTGCCCACTGGGATTTCTGTAGTGCTGAAAACAGCCTGTTACATCAATGTAACAGCCATTTGCACTGGAAATCTTCAAATAAGACTCACACAGTAAAGATTTCCTTTAGCACAAAGAAATGTTCCTGTAAAACCAGTATACAGCAGCTTAGTGTGTTGTTTGGAGTAATTTAAAGTACCTCAGATATAAATTGTAAAATTTCCTAAATTTTGAATTGATTTTAGTCTAAAAGTAATTCCAGGCACAATATACATCCTGCTGTCCTGCCATGTGTTCATGTATCTCAGTGATCAGTGACAAGGTATCAGAGGTCACACACCTGACACTTGAAGAGGAATGATTTTTATGTGTGTGTTTATGCTCACATATTTTACTAGACTGGTTTTATTTATGGTAGCAATAGCAAACTACAGCTGTGAACAGAAACTGGGGTAAATATTAGTAAAAGGAATATGGAGGCTATATAATATGGAACATTTTGACTAATGGCTGTATTTTTTTTAATCTGAAAATGCAATTTGGTGTAATTGCTCCCATTAGAAGTTAGAATATTATGGAAAAATAATCCTTTCTGTTTGTGAGATGTCTACATCAGTTGTATGACAGGAGAGGGTGAACATTTGGATGGTAGGTGTGTTTTGACATACTACACTCTGGAGCATGAATCACAGTCACGATAACTACAACAAAAGTAACGGTGATCAGAGCTGCTTAAGAACACTCCCACACACACTCCCATTCCCCATGCAGAGTCTGGGTGGTCATACCAACATGATGTCTTATCTGCTCCTAGTCTTATGCCTTCTCTCATATCCCCTTTTTTTTTTTTCCCCCAATTCCCAAAGTTTGAAAAATACTCTGAATGAATGTTAGATACTTTTTGGAGGCATTCACATTTGTGGATGACAGGCACTGTGCATTTTAGTCAGTTAGCATTTACAAGCTAAGTAGGAAGGGGCACTAGCAAGCAGATGATTCTATACTAGTTACACGAGAGTCCTCTTGAGGATCCTGGATAGTAGCTATGTCACCATAAGCAAACATGAAATTATCATATAGATTTTACTTCCAGACCAATGGCAAATATCAATGGATTGACGGGTGGAGTTTAGTTTACAGCAAGTGGGCCAGTGGAGAACCAAAACAGACATCAGCATGTGTCTACCTAGACATTGATGGCACCTGGAAGACAGCTTCTTGCGAGGAAAAGTTATTTTCTGTCTGTAAAAAATCACATGGTGAGTAACTCCATATATGCGTCTTGACTAGAGGCTGTATAGTGCAATAAATCACTGGAAAAATACTTTGTTAATACCCCAGTATACAGGAAGATGTGATAACCTAACTAGTTCTAAATATTGACATGAATTCTTTCCAAAAGTTAATTGATTCATAGTAATTACCAAAAGCCTAGGAAACAAAGGATTGAATAGTCACTTTTTTAAACTATTCATTCTATTAGGAAAAGTAATTCACTTGCTAAAAGATCTGTTTTTATAGGCAGTGTATGAAATTCTGTATCCAGTTTGAGTACCAAAGTTTGAAAAGCTTCTCGGTCAACTAGAGTTTTCAGATAACCAGGTAACAATAATTTAAATAAAATATTGGATTTGGACAAAAGACTAAGAAACCAAAGACTATGAGAAACCATATTATCAATACTAAATATTTAAAAAATGAGCCTTAAGGGATGGAATTTAATTTTTCCATATGTCTGATATAAGTTGGAAAGGGTAAAAGACTTAAATACAGCAAGGAAAACCTTTTAATTTTATCAGTACAGAAGTCTTTAATAAATACTCTGGACAGATCAGCAAATCTCAGTTGCTACAGCTTGCTAAGAACAGACAGGACTAATATCTGTTAAAAACAACATATCAGCTTCATGTCATCTGTGAGGACAAAGATGAAGTAAATAACCCTTGGAAAGCCATCCAAGCACAAAGTTGTATAATTTATATGGAAATAAGTATAAATATGATTTTAAAATGTAGCTATATTCTTGAATTTTTCAGCTTTGTGGAAGATCTTGAATCATTAGAAAATTTAAAATTACATGCCAAATTACATTCTAAGATGTTTTAATTTGAAAAAAATCCACAGAATTCACATATAACGTCTCTTTCCACTTTATGATTCTGGAAATCTCATTTGAGAGCTGAGTATTCCTAATCAGGGAAAGAAAGAGACTGTAGAAGACTTACAGGAAGAAAAGGAAATTTGGCAGAATATATAATTTACATTCCATCTGCTTTTATCAACCCATTCAAAATCTTCCTATTATATCAGTCCCTATGGAATGTATTTAGGATGCAGTTTAATAAATGCTTAGTTATACCAACACTTTCATCCACAATCACAGTTTCTACTGTAAGGTTTTATAAGGTTTTGATACTGTCAAATCACATTGATAAATAAATATGAAGGAAAAGATTGTCTCAAACAGAAAGAACCATATTCAAGCTCTTCTTAGAAGTGGTTACATTTCCTCTTAGACTACAAACCTGAGATAGTCATTTAGTTTTGTCATACTTGTATAATAAGAGCTGACAAATTATATAAAATAGCTGGACTCTAACTACCTGATCTCTTATCAGAAATGGCCCCTTCTGAACCCCCACAACTTCCTGGAAAATGTCCTGAATCAAGAGGACACAAATCTTGGATACCTTTCTCCGGTCACTGCTATTACTTTGAGGCCACCAGGAAAAGAAGCTGGTCTCAAGCTCATGAGGAATGTGCCCGACTAGGTGAGTGTTTAGTCTTAGAAAGATTGATGATATAATTAGACACATAAAATAATGGATAATATTGCTAATCAAACCTCAAATTACTTTAAAATTTCACATTTTATGCTTTTTTCGGTTGCTTTTCTGAGCATGCTTTTGCACAATAAACGTAACCTTCGTCAGAGACTGCAGCATCTCGTATCTCAAGTATCAGGTGAAATATGAGTACCTCAAAAATATTAAATTCCTACTAGATTTACGGCAAAAAATACTTAGGTAGGGAAATAAACACTTTTACAGATCCACTGAGGCACAGGCTGCAGGATTTCCTTTCCCTTCCCCAAGCAAAAGGGACTCCACATGCAGTGCAATCTGGGGCACACAAAGTTGTAGAGTAGTTGTGTGTGTTAGTTCCAGGGCACAGTGGATCATTCAGTGGATCTCAGTGGCTGGACAACAAATGAGATGGAGGAGCTGTTTATCCTTCATGAACCAGCAAAACACACCCAGCCATGCAGTTCCTGCTCTGGAACTCTTCTTTCCATGCTGCCCCTATGGAATAAGTGCAGTACCTTCATCAGGGAAGGGAAAAGACACTTTGCTCCACATTTCTGAGAACTGGTGTGATGCAACACGTATTTCAGTGTAAGAATAACATTTCTAAAGGCACTTCCTCATAGATCTGAAAACATTGACCTATAACTGAGTAAACGGAAAAACAGCTTTGTAAAGGCATTTTGCTCTACAGCTGTAAGACAACCGAATTCCTGGAGTGGTTTTGAAGAAAGGTAAATCACATAATTACTACAAAAAGTAAACATTGCACTAACAACCAGGATGAAAGGTTACAATTGGACACTGCTCCATGTTCTAAATTCCTACACTTTTGCCTTCCAGTTACCCACTGGCCAGGCCAGGAAGATGATCATTTCCTTGTGTTCCCAACACAGCTTTGTGTATTTGCAATGCCAGGGTATATGGCAATTATAAATCAACTTCTGAACATCTTCTGGACTGCAACCTCCATCTGCTGACACATCCTTCCTAACCTGTTATCATCAGGCACTGCCAAAACTGCTGCCCAGCCTCAGATGAGGGATAGAGCTGTAATGGCAACAGGCATGGTGATGACTACATCACATGTACCTGTTAGAGTTTACTAGCACCACAATCTGGGATGTGGTCAGGTGTGTCAAAAAGTATTGCAGGAGAGTAATTGTTCTTCTCTAAAATAGCAAAGACTTAAAAGACCCAGAAAATTTCAGAAAATCCATATCTTTGTGCAGATTTGCATCCATTTAACACACAGTCATGCTTAAAAAAATACCATACAGTGATATAATACCTACAACAAGACTAGTGAATAATATATAAGAGTTGGTGTCTTTTATATCCTTTTGAATAATTTTTGTTTACTGACTTGAGCTCTAAGAAAATGAGAATTGTTATGTGTTTCTTACTATTTTTTCAGGTGCTGATTTGGTATCAGTAGGAGACTATAGTGAAACAAACTTTCTGTCAGAAACCATTAAGATACTCCATGGAAAATCGTTGAACTTTTGGATAGGGCTAAAGAAAGGTGACAGAGGTAATATTCTTCATCATATGAAATGAAATTACACATTATGTTAAAAAGAAATCAACTTTGCACACTTGAAAGTACATATATATATGAAAATTATACAAAATTTTATTTCAAAGTACGCTTAAATGTGCTTAAAATTATAACTGAAACCTTTAACTAGCTATTCATGCTATAAATTTTTGTTTTCTCCATTACAACTCATTCTATCTGTCTAAACCCATGTATTTTATACATATATGTTATTTTTAAATATTAGGACAGTGGGTATGGACAGATAAATCTGCAATGGATTTTGTCAACTGGCAAGTGGGAGAGCCATCAAACAACAGGCTTAAAGACTGTGGAGAGCTATGTGCATTGTCTGGCTTCTGGAACACCAACCACTGTTCTTTCAAAAAAGGATATATCTGTAAAAAAATTAAAAGTAAGTGGTATTTCTAATATGTCAAGGTTAATAATTTCTAATAATGTATTTGCATTGTACAACATAGAAATGTAAAATACTCTAAGTCTGTGTGCAAAACCAATTGACTCTAATGGCAGGATGTGGCTGCCTAAATACTGCCAAGCCCCCCGTGGCTTCTGACTGCCTTCTCAGAAGGCTGCATCCCCCCATTTCCTCTAGAATTACCATCAGCCTTGTGTATCCATCATAAATATTTCAGACCTCTGAGTTTAGGTGAAAGCTAAGCTCAAAAGCAACACTTTGTCTAATTTCAGGTGAATGCACTCCCAAGCAAAATCTTGTTCTAATGAGTGCAATGCAAACTGTCTTGTAGAAATGCTGCAAGAGGTGATTCCTTTCCTTACTGACCACTGATCTGATGGATTACAGGAATATCGTGACAAAAATTCTTGTGGCACTCTTTATCTACAGTATGATAGAATCATGTTTAATAAAATACAGGTATTATCTGATAGAAAAATTATCATCTGTAAGAAAATGCACAAGTTTAATTACCAACTGAGATTAAATCAAAGTAATCCAGAACATGGACATTTTGTTTGGTTAAACTTCATATTTCTGTTCACCTCTGTATTACCTGCCAAGTTCAGGAAAAGCAATTACCACAGGAACCACATCCACATGGAATGGTTATCTCTGACAGAAGGCCCACAATAAAAAAGTCTTTTCAGCTCAAGTAAAATTCTCACAGTGCACTGCTAACACTCAAGACCTCCTCTCAGGAAACACCTTAAAATGACTAAGGATCCTGTGGGGAGTTTCTTAGAAATAAATGTATTTGAAAACACATTTTGAAATAGCAGAAATCTGTCTCTACATATTGCTTTGGGTATCATGACTGAGGAAGTCAGATGTTCTTAGGATGAAAGAGCCAATCATCCTACTAGAGTTTTACACAGGTTTAGCTCCATCTCTCTGGGAGTGTGATTATCACCAAAACATTAATTCATAGGGAATTGTCAGAAACACTGGCACTTAGAAACTTTGAAATGCCTTTTTTTTTAAGCATTCAGAATAAACATTTTTTTTTCCTTTCAAAAGCTCCTGAAAACAAAGAGATGTCAACAGAAAATACAGGTAAGCATACTTCGTTTTAAGTAGAACAATAAGAGCATGCTAAAATAAAACTGGAATACAATTCCATAGTTTTCAGTATTTGTTCTGAGAGTGTTTAAAAAAAATGTCCATAAATTTTTATTCTGGATCTCAATATAGGATATAGAGGTTATCCTGAAGTAAATACTGATTTACTTTTACATTTTTAATTTTAATAATAGGTTTTGATAAGATTTAATTTTTTTTTTTTTTTTTTGGTGTTCATAAAAAACCCCAAAACAATCCAAAGCACATGTTGAACTGAAAAGCTACATCCACATTGATTTTTTTTGCTTTCTCGTTATGGAAGTCCCATTTATTACTAGATTCTGAAATCTTTTAACCTCAAAGGTAATTCCATTGTATATCCTTACAGAAGAGAAAACGGAGAAAGTACTTTCTGCTGGCATCATATGGCTGTTCGTTCTTCTAGCCCTTTCTACAGCTGGAGCTGGAAGTGTAATTTATTTCTGCTTGAGGAGGAAAAGACAAAACCTGCCACATATTTTGACCAGAATGAGTGGATCAGAAGCAACTGTGGATATTCAAGAAAAAGACACACATTCAGAGATGTAGTCTGACCAAATGCCCATGTGATCATGTGATCAGTGAAATCTTACCCCAGCTTTGTGTTTTCCTACCCAGACAATAGTCCCCTTTCTTCTCAAATACACAGTCCATGGATTTATATAAATACACATATACATATTTCAGAATTCCTTCCGAAGTGTTACAGAGTTGTTTAGTCTGGAGAGTGTATATGGGTTTTTCATATAAATGGGAATGGCTGAAAAGTTGGCTCCAGAGGTGTTAAGGGGAAAGCTTGACAGATATTTACTATGTGAGAATTATTTCATTTAGCTTAGTATAGAAATTCCCCCTTTTTACACACAGAAGAAACAATTACTCATTGCTTTAAATTGTTTTTCCCTGTGTGTTACTTCAATGGTATCTAGACTATGATGGGAATCACAGAATCACAGAATTAACTAGGCTGGAAAAGACCTTTGAGATCATCGAGTCCAACCTATGACACACTGCTCATTTCAGGCTTCCAGCTTCATGGTTTATGATACTATCTTTTCATTCCTGTAAAACCTGTTATGATACCTGCATCTGTGCATTAAGTATTATTTGTTCATAGAAAAAAATAGAAAACTGCGAAAAATTTGAAGAGGCTCATTTAATTTTTACCTCCAGCCTGAATTTTTGAATTATGCCATTTCCTATGGCCTTGCACTATTCTAGTATTCTGCAAATACTTCAATTTTTCTGCAGTTCAAATTAATAATAAAGATAGAACAGAAGATGATCTTGCCATTGGATTTTATTTCAGTAATGATTCTTCTAGTATGCAGAACTGCCCCTTTTTAAATCCAAGCATGTATAATAAATGGATGTCTTACATTGTAATTCTTGGTGCAGAGATATAAAATCACTGACATACTTTCTGAAAATACATTATTTCTTCTTTGTTGAGATTTTGTTTGACAATGTGCTGCCTAGACCCTTCTCAGCTTTTCTTCCATTGTACACAGTAGCAAGGTTCGCCTCAGGGGACAGTTTATCATTCTGCATCTTTTAAGATATGCACCATCCGTCCTGAGGAATGGAAACACCTTTCCCCAAGCCACAAGAGGGCACATGGCACTAACAGACCTCACTGAAGAAGCATATGGAGGGGCAGAGGAGCTTCTACCAAATGTATGTATTGGGGAAAAGATTCCTTCCTTGGCCCTTCTGTCAGAATTTCTCACTCACTCCACATGCTTATGGTCTCTGGCTGACAAAAAGATGAGGCCACACTAAAAATCTCTGCAAGGGAAGAAAATACCTGAAATAAGCGGAATAGATTTCTGCACCAGGGTGTGTCTATGCCTGAGCAGCTTGAGAACACACTTGAATTACTTCTATTATTTACATTTCTTCTAGATATCCATCAAGCAATAAAAGGCTTCTAAGTAAAAATGTTATTGATTTACTTAGAATGTATAGTTATTGAGTTACTTAGAATGAAAGCACCCCCTTCCTCTAGGCATACTTATTTTAGATATTTTAATAAGGACTATTTAAAACATGGGTCATGTCTGGTAAGATTTCCTCCTGAGAGTTCAATTTTTCCCCAGCACTCCTTTGCTGGATGGACACACATTATTCCACATATTATTCTACACCTTTGGCTAAGCTGGTAAAGAACTCTTACCAATTACAGAAATAGAAAGATATCTGAAAAATGTGTGGCTTACCCTTTCTTAACCAAGAAATGTCATACAGACATAAGGTCTTTTAATCAAGGACTGGTTAAAAACAAACTAAACCAAACCAAACCACCAAAAATAACCAAACACAAAACTCCCATCCATAGCTTATTTAAAATAGAGTTTAAAATTAAGTAAACTAAAAATATATTTAACAATGTATGTCATTTGAACACTTTGTGAGGCCCAGAGGTAACAGCCTTCAGATAACAGTTCCTTAAGTTACTATAATAAGTCCTGTAATACCCAATTCCTTGTGATAAAGAAAGTCATTGCCATTTTCAGGAGGAAATAGGAAATAGCTGGGAGAGCTTTGCACAAAACTGTGCAAATGAGAAAAACAACACCTGCTTCCCACAGAGGTGACTAGAGATAAAACAGTTTCCTGGTATGTATGGGAATACACAGTTCTGCTTGCCCTTTGGATGAGTTAGTAAGGCAAGCATTTTTCCTGGTCTATGTTTGCAAAGAGTATATGCTGCTGGATCCTACTGTATTTATGCCCAGCTTAGTGAATCTGATAAATTAAAGTTACTTTTTCCAAAAGAAAAGAAAGGAAACATACAATATAAAGGAATATTTTTTAAAAGATATTTGTAAACTAACTATAAAAATTGGGAGTTTATAACAGAAGTATTCTGGTGACCAAGTTCAGCACAGCCTGCGACCTTCAGAGAAGCCTGGCTGGTATCACCACCGTGCAGGAAGCATGAAGAGCTCAACAGTCAGGTTGCCCTGCATGCCAGCTCTGTGGGTTATCACATGAAAATATTGATATTTTTATATTTTTATGTCCAGGTGCTCTACAGTTGGACTGAACATCATGACTGAACACAAACTGGACAGGGTCACAGGCTGGACATGAAGTATGTTGCTGATCCTCCTGCAGGGTACTGAGAGACCAGAGCCTGCTCCAAAATGCCTCCTACAGAAATATAGAAAGCACTGTGGTGGGAACAGCAGTGAAAATAAGTGAGTACAGAGTGAGCCAGAGCAGCGGTGCCGACACCTGGAGACAGGGGCTGAGAGCCATAGCCCTGACCAGACCTGCTCACACCTGGCAGCCTGCAGAACAAGGACACATCATTCAGCCTACAGTCTCTCAAACTGAACAGCCACTGGGGAAGAGAGCAATGCATATGAGCACTGACTTCTCTGCATTTTTCATTACTCAGTGGATATGAGTAAGATATTGCCCACACACCTCACACATTGCTCAGACCCAAAAGAGGGCTGGATTGCACTTGGTTAAACTCCAAAAAACAAAGAAGGTCCTTACGCCTTTCAATGCTTTATCTCAAATCCCAGTGTTTCTTCTCGAGTAAGTTTCTCAAACATGTTCTTTTCTTTCCAAAAAGCCCTGTATACTTAAAATCACTGTCCTGTCAGTGCTTGGAATAAGAAAAAAAATTGCTTATTGTGAATGCTGCTGTTTAAATTAGATTCAGAGTGGAGAAGACACCTCAGCACTGATGTGTTTCATACTAATATGTATGATGTGGGATTTTTCCTCTCAATTTCATAAATAAATGGTGCCTGATTTTTCGTCAGTTTTAATCATTACCACTTGCAATGACAACATAATTTCTTTAACAGATAAGCTCAGCTAGCTAAGGCACCTGAAAGCGATGGAATTCATCTCACATAATGTAGATATCTAAAATGCAGCCACATCAAGCTAAACTACTCACCCAAGGTCATCACCGTGGTCGGCACAGAAGGATGGATACATTAGGGTGCAATTACTTGATCTGGTCTAGAGACTGATGAGAACTCTAGAGTCCCTCTGACACAAAGCCTGAAACAATTATCTCACAGTAAATGAGTTCTGCAGAATACAGTTCTTAATTGATATCTTATGCAATTTTGTACAAAACACTAATAGCTTTTTGTTGATTATATTTACCATCAATAGCTCCAGGCTATTCAGAAAACAGCAATCAAAACCATCCCTCATAGAATTTTCTCCCTCGGCTTGTAAATCATTACTTTTGGAAACAAAGCATCTGTCAAATTAAAAAAAAATTCTGTTGATTTTATTTTTCATACTAATTCAGAATTGGAGACTGAGCCAGTAGCATTTCTTAAGCAAATATTAAGGACACAGACAGAAACTCCTACAAAATTACAAATAAATTTGTAAGGCAAGCATCTGCCTTGATACCTCCACTCTTCCCAACCTAGTGCCAGGAAAGATGAAAAATCAGTGAAATCTGCTCATAGTCTTGATACAATCTCTGTGTTTAATGTGCACCAAACTATTTCCCTGAGCAGCTACTGATGTGTTCACACCAGTAAAACCTTGTGAAGGTCAAGTTGTGCTGAGCATCAGAAATGAGGGCTCTGCCACTTCTGTCTCTCTCCATCACTGATACATAAAGTAGGAAAACTGAGCAGGGCAGGGCAGGGCAAGGCAGGATAGAAGAGAGCAGGGCAGAGCAGGGGAGGGCACGGCAGGGCAGAGAAGGCACGGCAGGGCAGAGACGGGAGGACGGGGGAGCGCTGCGGCCGGGGCCGCCCCTCAGCAGCCGACGGCGCCACCTCGCGATGGAGCCGCAGCGCGGCCGGGCCGTGGCGCGCCGGGCCCGCCGCGGTTGTTGCCGCTGTCCGGAGCCGAGCGCAGCTGCTGAGCCTCGGCCGGACCGGTTCTGCTCGGCGGGCGCGGGTCCCCGCGGCTCGGGGTGCCCGGGACGCGCCCCAGCACGGGCGCGCTGCGCTGCCCCCCGGGATGAGCCCCGCCGGACGCGTGAGGGCGGCACGGCCTGGGCCCGAGGGGATGGGCTGCGCTGGCAATGAGGGAGCGCCTTCAGACCCATCGTTCATTTCATAGACCATGAATGATGTCCTGGTCCCTCTTCAGCTGAAATTGCCTATTTTTCTAGCTCAAGTTTGTATGTACGTTTTTTTCCTTATGTTTGGCCTGTTAGTGAAGCAGAACTAGTAAAATAATGGTAATTTTCTTCAGTTTCTCTTTTGTTTCTACCTCTTTTTTTTTTTTCTCCCTTCTCACAAAGATCATCATTGCGTTTTCCAGGTAGCCATTTGTCATCATACACGACATTAGGGTCAGTTTAAACAATATTAACAACAAAGAGAGAGGATGTGTGAGTGATTCACTGGTGGATCTGGTAATCAGCTCAATAGATGGCAAATCAAAAACTGTGTGCCTCCATCTGCCTTGCTAATAAAGGGATAATGTGTGTTTGTCTCACAGAAGCATTATCAAGATCAGGTAATTGCTTTTAAATCTTAACATTGAGAAGTCTACAGAAATGCAAAGAACATTAGCTTATTATCATTAGCGATACAGAACTGACAGGAATTCTCCTGGCTCAATTTCAGAAAATTGTTTACGCACCAGACTTGTCCCTCTTGGGGATATAAATATAGTCACTTTTATTTCCAATGTTTTTTGTCATAATGTCGGGATGAAGATATTTCTGACTGCATCACTTTTCTTTCTGTAAATGTCCATTTATTGTCTTTCAGTAAATGCCCATTGTGTTGTTTTTATGGGTTTTTTTCAGACTTTAATGAGGTACATTTATTTCTTTACAGATTTCTGAGGAAGCGAAATGGAGTTGCAATTAGAAGCAATATGTCTGACACATCAGAGAGCATCAGTGTAATTGCAAATAGTAATTCTGTTTTTGTTGTCTCTTTAAACTGTTCGCTAGGATGTTATTGACTGCAACAGATTGAGTGACTTCAAATGAAGCAAGAATATTCAGTTATCTGCACAATGAATTGTATTTATTGTATGAGTGAGTAGTCATGTAGATAGCACATGTGCATGTCCATCTCTGCTTTTTGGAGCAAAAGCTTGCAACAGAAGGCTAGTCCATCCTAAGAACACAAGGCCCTGTTAGTGTTATGCTGGATGAAGGTCACTGTAACATTAATTACATTCTCCTCAAAATTTACATATGTTAAGAAAAAAATTTCAAAAGTATCCTAAAAGTTTTTCTGAAAGAACTAGAAATTGCTTTTTGCTCTATTTCATAATCTCTTCTTGAAAAGATTACCAATGCCAGGGAAATAGCAAGACACAAATACTACACAAATCAGTCTCTAAAGCAAGCTCAGTGTTTCCAGAGTACTTTAGATGGCTAATCTAATTTTCTGTAAGGTGGACTGATAGAAACAGTAATAAGGAAAGAATTAGGAGATAGTTATAATAACTTATAGAAGACTAAATATGGGGTTTGTACTGGAAGATCAGGCCTAACAACTCTACTAGGAGGCTCCAAGAAATGTGGAGAATATAGATCATACCTTATTCCAAAAGTCCTGAATCACCTGGAAGAAAGAAGTAGTGATGGTGTTTACTGATGACTCACGTGTATTCATTGTCACCAAAACTAGAGCTTGAGTATGGATGCCTGCAAGAAGATTTTTCCACTGCTGAGCTATGACATAGTAAAATGGAAACTAAATTTAGTGCTGTAAAAGTCAAACTAAAATACATGTTCAGTGACAGCTAAAATTAGCAACATGAACTATGAAATGTATTTCTCTCTCTCACATGTATCCACTGGGATGATTCCTTAAAGTGTTTCTTTACTGTCTAAAATACTCAGCTAACTTTCCTTTGTCAGGAATTCTGACAGTTAATAGCAGTGTTTTACTTTGTCTTGGAAAAGAAAATGTATGTTTTCATAAGACATTGCCAAATGTACTCTACTACAGAAAATACTCATTCAAGTTCCATGCTTGCTTATGTAATGGTTTTCCAGCATTTGAAAACTAGGCTGAAAAATGACCTGTATATTTGTATGGAATCATTCATGGAGATAGATTTTACTGACTAGCAAAAAGACACTTTCTGTAACCCTAAAAACCACATATGTACTTCCTCTGGGATGACTTCCAGCTCTGTTTACTAAGAGACTGTCTTGAGGACTTCCAAACTAGTGCTTTGTTCAGAACATGAGTAGAGTAGGAGTTCAGAACATGAGTAGAAATCCATATATTTGGTATTCTGAAGATTTTGAGTGTTTCACTTGATCTAGTGCTCATGATGGGGCAGTTGGAACTAGATGATCTTTAAGGTCCCTTCAAGCCCAAACCATTCTATGGTTCTGTGATTCCACTTATTATACTTTTCCATTGATTCAGATGCTTAGCCAGTATGTAGGGCTATGCCAACTTGCTTGTATGCAAATACATATTTATACAACACAAGTGATTAATAGATTACAAGGTCAGAAAACAGCTTGATAATTGCCTTCTTTAACAGAGACCAGATTGTAAGACTCTAGATCTGACTCAATTCAAGTCAAGCTATTCTTCTGCCATATCTTTCAATTATTTTATGGAGATTACATATTTTTCCACTACCATCAGCAACAGAAACACATTAAACTGCCTCAGTGCTTTGTTCTTGTGACATCCGCTTTGTTTCAGAAATACACTTTTATTTCCTGCAAGATTTCCTTTGTGAGCCTGTTACTCCTTCTCACTTAGATTAAAAATATCCTTTAATCTTGCTTTGTGACTAAGTAATGAACTTCCAGCACTGTGTTTGTCTATGCAGTATGCTGGAAATACTTTGTCCTTCAAATCTTAGGATGCTTGGAATGCCAGTTACTTATCCTATAAAGACCTAGGATAGGGCAACTAATGCTTTTCAAGATAGCAGCCTTCCAACCACCATCCATTCAGCCACCCTATCAATTATTCAGAGGTGTGTGCTTGTGGACATACTCATATTCATTAAAATGTAGGTTGACTTTTAGTTAGTTTAAAATAAAAAGTTTGAAGTTTCTTTATATTACAACAAATTATACTTTAACATCTTTTTTTTTTCAGCTTTAGTGAAACCGATTTAAATATCAGTTTCAAAACTGACATGAAAGTGCTATATGTAAACAAGCTTGTAGTCATGTACAGCTACTTCCTGAAAAATTTGTTTGAAACTCAACTGCTGCTGAAAATGTAAGCTGGGTTTATTGTGCCTAATGCAAACTCGATTTATATGTGCTCCTGTGTAGGCTCTGCACACTAGGAAAATGCTCTATGTTGCACATCATGCAGTAACTGGCAAAACTGGGGCCTTACAGAAATATCATAGAGGAGGTGAATTGGTGGATTCAAGTCCAATGATTTGTGAGCATCTAGCTGATGTACTTTTATCTTTCTTTCCTTGAGAAAGTGTCTCAAGGGAATTTGAGACATCTTTTGTGATGGATTTTTCATGGCAAATATCAGTCTCAACCAGTGAGTTATTTTCTGTATTTAAATTGGTTTTGGAATGGCGTATATTGCACTTAACACAAATTTTGTCAGGGAAATCCATTATGGTCTTATACATTCAGCAGAGGTTTCAGTGATTCTACCTTGTGTACATATCCCACAATTTATTATTAAAACAAACATTGTTAAATGCTGTGGTAACAAACTATGACTTATTTCACTGATAAATAACTTCTGGACGTAGAAATATTTTCAAATTATACAGTATAAGTCACTTATTATCTACTTGCACATTTTAATTTTTATTAGAATGGATTTTTTTCCCCTATATTAAACATTAATCCAGCACTTTATATTAAACTATTAAGAAAGTAATCAAGAATTATTGCCAAGATTAAACAATCATTATGCAAAGTTATAAATGCAGTACTTGGAATGTTCAGTAATTTTACTGTTTCATCTTTAGTTTATGTTTGTAGTGGATAACTTTAGTTATGGACAATTGAAAATGCCATCTTTTTAAACAAAAAAATTAAAGCCTGTTCTCTAAACTGTGATGAATCAGAAAAAAGTATATATACAAATAACATAGAGCTCTAAACAATAAACTTCTCTTGTGGCCTGTTGCTTCCCCTGTTCAAAAGGTCATGAATTTAAACCTGAGCAGGATCTTCAGTATAGTACTTTACTGCCGCATAGGGAGTAAGAGACAATCTGGAAAGAAGGGAAATTTGTACAGTCTGTTAGTTTTCTTTGATGTTTTCTACTGGTCTGGATTTTTATGGCAATGCTGCAAATCGCTTAGCTGACAAATGAACTGTGGAATCACTACAAGTTATAGTTCATGAATATTCATTGGATCAATTACCATATTAAGAAGGAAAGCTTGGTAGGTTTTAGTGACAGTGTTGCAGCTGTCTTCCATATTTGTACAATAATATGTAATCAAACTAATGAATTCTTTGTCCTGATAATATTTTTTATTGTGCTGTTTTGATCCTTAATGTTTCATGTATGGTCCTCTTCGACACACTATTTAAGAGCTCCATTCTTATCAAATTAAATGGATTCTTTACTAAACTAACCACTTAAGAAGGTGCTTTAAGCATCAGTTTAAGATTCTCAGCCTTGGACAGTATCCTGGATGAGTTCCCAATTTGAGCTGTAGCTGAGGCTAGAAATTGAAATTTAAAAACTCTTACTTGGTAGGAATATTTAAATAAAACTTCATGGAGTGTGGCTGAGTGTACAAGTGTTCTCTTCAGTTTCCTGTGGTTGAATAAGGCTGGATTCCTGTTCAAGCTGCTGGAATTGTGTGCTTTTACAGGGCAGTCTATGTTGCAGCTACTGTAAGAAGACATCAGACCTAAAAGCACAAATGGCTGTTTTCTTAATGAGTGGAACATTAAAAATTTCATCAGTGATGACCCTAGTGCATCCCAAACAGAAAAGTGTTTTCTCAGTCAACAGCCAAACCAACAGTATTTTCTCTTACAGGTGATTGAGAACAGCAGCACTGTAAAGGAAGCTCTCAGTGAATGTCTTTGTACAGGCAAACTGTGTTTTAGGTAGGCTGGCAGAACTAAGGCTGGCTTGGTGTGTACACTCAAAGTTACCACCTTCAAGCAGTGTTACCTTGTAGTGGTAACATGCCCACTGTTCTGGTGTGTAGTAGTGCCCTTACTGTCACACTTGTCCAAATCCCTGTGACAATGCACAGCTGCTCTCAGTGCAGTGCTGCTTCTGCAGCTGCCAGTGTCAGTGCCTGTCAGTTCAACTGTCCCATCTCTCGTAAACAGCACATGAAGTCATGCTGACAAATAAGAAAATAATACCTGAGTCTCCAAAGGAAGTTAGTATATTTATCTAGTCTTCCCTCATACTGGGTCCCTCCACAGCAGCTCTTTGCTGAACTATGTTAATAGTGGAAGTAGCGTAGTGGATCTATTCCCCTAGCAGCCCTAGCCAACAGAAGCAGCCAGGATTGACAAGGACTGTAGTCTGTACATATGTCCAGTGTTTCCTAGTTTAGGCAGTTTCTGTTTAGGTACAAGCTCAAAGATCTTGGAGAATATTAGACTAATCTTAATCAAAGAAGTTTTGTTGGGGGCTTGGTGCAATGGGTAACAGCTCTAAACTCCCTTAGGTGGTGACTCCCTTATTTGTGGAACATTTCTCAAGCCTTTATCAGCATACTATGCTGTGTTAATATCTAAAAATAAACACTGTCAATACATTATTCCAGTATTGCATGCTACTGGCATGTTAAGAGCACCTGAAAGCAGCCACTACAAAAATGAAGACAATATATTCATGTTTCACATGAAACACTACTTAGGCTGTGTAATTTCTTTTTCTTTTAGACTAATAGTGTTTTCAATTGACTTAGCTGTTGAAAATGGCCTGTATTGCTAAAAAAGCCAGAAGAAGAAAAAGCAGACTGTATTCTGTCTCTATACAGAGCTAGCTGAAGTCTGAAAGATCGCAACATAAAAGGAAAATTATATCTTTGCAAACAGCTTCAAAGTAAGCAGTTTAACTTAATAGTTTCAATATGGGGACATAATATTTTCTTAAGTTCACCAAGGATTCAATTTAGCTTGCAGTTTAGCAATGGCAAGTAAAACATGAGTCAGCAGTGCCCTGGCAGCCAGGATGGCCAAGTGTCCTGGGGTGCATCAGGCGCAGCATCGGGAGTGTCTCTCAGAGAATGTGCCCCAAGACACAAGGAAAATGCTTAGAAACAAGATTTTTTTGAGGAATACAGGATGCATCATTCATGTGCAAATCTGGTAAATCCAAACAATGTATATTTGTAGTTTGAGTAAGTTCCTGTAAAATGCTTAACTAATCACCAGACGAATCCATAGAGCTTGCTCCTGTGTCAGCAGCAAAAGCCATCTCCTGTAACTTCTGATTGCAATGGACATGCTGTGAGACAGGACTCTTGGAAAGGTAGGTGTTTCCTGCCCTCATCTTCACTAGCCATAAACTTTAGGTATATTTATCTTCCTCCTCCCCACCTGTGCACAAATTTTTCTTTGGATTTTTAGTGCCAGGCACCTTGCAGGACATGTGGGAGAGCAGCGAAGACTGCTGCAGATTACTGACTTTATGCATCGATACCAATGTTTAGATGACCTACAAAATAATGTGATTCCAGGAGCTGTATTATATTAAGGTGATAAACTAAGTTAATTGCCTGTTATTAGTACTGGCTTAGAAATACAAGAGGAAAAGAAATGGGTTCTGCTAATTCTGATAAACCCAATGTAAGTGCATTCAATGACAGCTATGAGGAGTGTAGTGTCCTACACATGTCTTGAGTATTGTTTGAAGTGGGAAGGACATGGGGTTTGAATGGATACAAAAGAAAGCAAAATTATTTAGTGATAGAACAACTCTCTTATGAGAGAGAAACTAGAAGGAAAATACCTAAATCTGGACTGGGAAAAGCTGATGAGAGATATTGGTAATGATTACAAAATCAGGAGGGTTGTGAATAAAATGGATACAGAACTGTTATTGATTGAATTTTATGGTATGATAAAATTTAGTAAGCAAAAGTTAAGAGGAAATTGATTTTAAATGGATGAAGGAAAATCCTTTTTTACACACGAGGTAAGGAATTTCAAAAATATTTTAGCACAGGGTCTTAAGAAGGCAGTGCAAAGATGGATTAGCTAAATGTGTGGAAAATGTTTATGTGCATTTACTAAAGGCAATAATCATGGGTGTGCACTCTAACAGGTTGTAATGGCTGCATGTGCTGGGTGTGAGGGGAATGGACCCCAAACAGTGTCAGGCTTGCATGCACTGTCTAAATAGCATTTTCTGTTGCTGTGATATAATGCTGAGCAAGGTAAAACAATGCCTAAGGCCAGTAGGGCTTTTCTTAGCCCTTATGGTCTTCTGCTCTGAGTGATTCCTTTAATTTCACTTTCTGTCCTTCTCTTCATATGGTTTGCCTTGGAGCTTGTTGCTTTTTCCAGTCAAAAAGTAATTTAAAATACTGAGCATTATTAAACAGAATAAAATGGACAAAAGCCATGGACTTTTGTGGGGTTTTCAACAAAAATCATGGATGTTTTCAGAAAATGCACGAGAAGAAAAAACATTCCTCATAATTTGTGAATATAGCTAAATTCCTGATGTGCCTAAGATGGGGGGTTTGTGCTGTAAAAATATGTTTCATTTTTTAAGATATTGTTAAGATTCTATGACAAGCATCATGTAGTTGTCTATGCCTTTTATCAGCCAAATGCATAAGTAGTTGGATGTGTACTCATTTGAGGATTTGTTTTCAAAGCTATGTTCTGTCACAATGTAATTGGGCTACCCTGCAGTGCAAGTTACATCTTTGCAGATAATAGGTTTATTGTTGTTGGGAGTATGGTATGGAAGAGCAGCACTTTCTTCAGAGATGTACAGATGGATGGATGGATTTAAAAAAAAAAGAGAAAGAGAAACGTTGGAACAAACTGTACTGTAGACTGTTCATAGAGAGTTCATGTTTGATCTTCTGTTCTTACTGCCTCCACATTTATAACATTCATTGAGAGATGACATTTAAAAAGACATTAACATTAATGTCATGGATATTGCAGCATGTTTAATTGAGTCAAAATATCTCTTGAAGTAAGTCACTCTACTTTGCAAAACAAATTTGAGAATATATTTTTTCCTTGTATCATATATCATCTTTGACAATCATTTATTTACTTTGACAATTTTGAGTCCCACTGTAAAATTCACATTCATCTGCTGCCAAATAAACTTTATTGCAAGTTAGAGGAATAAACAAAAGCAATCTGGCATATGCAGTTAAACATCTACCTCTAAAACTAGTCATTCACCAGCTTAGTATGAAATAAGGACACGTGGAAACTGTTCCATGCAGCAGAGGGCAGCAGCAGTAAAATGGTGTAGCAAGGAGGTGATTGCAACATATCTAGTTTTATAATCTTTAATACAGTGTAGCTCAAGTAGCAAAAAAAAAAAAAAAAACACCAAAACACAAACTGCTAGAAGAAGACAGAGTTCATATTTTATTTCTATCTTCTTGATGATGATGTAAGCATTTATTGTCATTAATAAGACAAAATTGTTTTCATACATAGTTTGTAACTTCTGGGCTTGAATTACTGTGATTTTCACTTCACAAAGTGATCCCCAAACCTTCTACGCTGTTAAATTTGTATTTTTCTTTGAACAAATCATATTAGATCTGGTTCTCAACTAGCAAATGGACATTTTTTTTTCCCTGAAATCATAAATTGCTCCTTCTACAGATGCATTTTATTAGGTATTGCTTCATTGCATTCTAGTGGTCAACATCCTGTTATACCGCCTCACAATCAGTGAATTCTTTTTCATGAATATAAAAATATTGGAAAGCCTTTATTAGTTAAATAAGTATCAGATGCAATGAAGATGTTTGTGTACAGTGACTTTGGATCTTTTCTTTGGATTCATATTTAATAGAATATGTGTCTGTAGCTGAGTCCTATGTCTGCAGCTTTCCTGCATGTAGGTACTAGTAGAATGCTTTTTCTAGTGCTTGTTTTGCATAAAATTTTCAGGAATCTTGGATATTTTTGCTCTTCTGTCAGATATATTTAGAAGTGGTAAAATTGTCAATAACTTACTGGGGTGAAAGGAGTGAGGGAATTCATACAGGGACAGGGAGGAATATAACTGGCAAAATATAATTAATAGTACAGATGTCTGCAGCAAAGGCAATCTCTCAAGGCTCTTTTAGTTGTCAAGAATGGTATATTTACAGAAGCTACAGTGCAATTCCTCTCATCCAAAAGTTTGTTGTGGAATAGGCCTGACAAACTGCCTCCTAAAATGCCTCAGTCTCTAGTGACTGTTCAGGGATCCTAGTCCTAGTGGCTAGTCCAGATACTTCCATATACTGCAAATTTAGATAAGACCTGTCTTAACTACACACACAGATCTTGTCAGCTTTAGCCTCATTTATTCAGGAGATCATACTGAAAGAAAGCAAAAAAGCCTCCTTTTAAAAATGAAAATAAAATATAAGAAAGAGAAAAGATAGATAATCATACTCAATTATGCATAATAAAGGTTGAGAAGTATTTTATTCTAAAAAAAAACCATAGGTGAAAGAGAATTAGTGGTTTCCATGCATATGTTAAAAGGCTTTTTGAAACTATGCTTTTACAGAAAGTATTCAGATTAGAGACCAAAGAGTTGCAGGCAGGTTAAGGGTGTGAGCTTTACTACAAAGTTGGCAGATTTTTAAAGAATTGATTCATTGAGATAAAGCTAGAAATTTGCATTCTGAAAGATTTAGTTCAGCTTTATCGATATGTTAAGGAAGACATAAAGCAGCATGCTAAAAGGGAACAGGGTCTATTTTCCTTGTCTCACATGCATTTTTCTCTTTCAATGACAGTAAAGGTGGTCTTTGGCAGGTGTATCTCAGATTCCTTTCTGCAGCAAGAGAGCAAACTTAAGTTAATACATATATAGAAAAGTGTGAAGGCAGACAATATACCAGTGTCATTTATTGACTTTAATTGGCAAAATTTATTTGCCGAAGAGTTCCATGTCCGTCAAAAGCAGGCATAGAAACAGTGCAATGAGTCATCACTCAGAAGATGGGGAAAACCAGTACATTGCATCTATCCCTTCTCCATCTGAAAAGGCATACAGACTTACACTACACTTTCCACTTTGTCACTGATTTATGAAGAGTCTTAGTTATCTTCCTCTTACATAAAATTGCCTCAGTTTCTTCTTTGGTTCTTTTCAGGGTTTCTGCAGAAAAAAAATTACATTTTTTAAAAAATAAAATTCTGATTTAAATTCTGATTAAAAAATCCCACAACTCTCCTTGTAGGGAGTTAATTTTGAAAATTACTTCTATGCCCTAATGCTCTGCATACTAATCCACTTAGGCTTTCTTTTTCAAGCTTATGAGTGCCAGCCATTGACTTGTTCTACTTGGCTACTTTGAACCTCATGCTGGGTTGCAGATTGTATATTGTTAAATGTAAGAAAGCATATCCAATTGTTAATAATTACTTTAAATTCATCTAAATAAAAGTGAAAACTAGGATTACACTTTATAATCATGATTTTCCAAACTCCTGTGGGAGGGTGTGTGTATGTTTAGAAAGGGGAAAGGGTGATTAGAATAAACTTTCTTCTTGCATACTTCAAAATCTATTTCCAAGTGTGTGGAAGGTAGTGCGGGAACAAGAACCACAGCAAAATCAGGGCTGCAGGAGGCTTGGTTAGTGTCATACTAAACAGATAAGTTGCTTGTAGCAGACCCTCAGCTCCAGGAAAGTTTCTGCTTTCAGTGTTCACAAGATACTCACATAGAGCCCTTCAGTATAAGTCCGTAGTACATGAGAGCTTGCTCGCTGCTAAATCAAAGTACAAGCACTTGCTTCGAAGAGAATTAGCATGGACTGCAATTCAAGACTACCTGTTTTGTTTTGGGTTTTTTGTTGGCTTTTAGGGTTTTTGTTTGGTTTTTTGGTGGGTTTTTTTCTGTTGTTGTTGGGTTTTTGAGTTGTTTTTGGTTAAAACTGAGCCTATCTTTAGCATAGTGCTTTGAAGATAGCATTTCAGAATTTTCTAAAACCAAAGTTGCCATAGACCCAGCAAAATATATACAGCCTAATTCAAATTAAAGGCTACAGTAATCGATAGAAGTGGATTGGCCACTGAAATAACAGTTAATACCTACAGATGCCTACAGCAATTCTTTTCTGGGAGCTAGTGATACAAAGAATTCTATGGCCAACACTGAGCAGAATGAACAGTGTGTCCTCTTGATAAAAAAGAATTGTTCCTATATTAAATAGAATGATTCTACAACTCCAACTGTATTCACAAAGTTAAAATAGTAGTTAATTTTGTATTTTCTGTATGTTTCTTATAGGCTAGAAAAAAGCAATTTGGAATCCAGTGGTTGCATATGCACATTTATTGTGAATACTGGTGTTCAGGTTAACTATTGTTATATAGAGAGAAACAATTATTTTAAAAGTGAAAAAGGTTTTTTTCATAAAGTACGAACATTTTTTATTACGAGCTCCATTCTCAGTACTGCTGTTACCAAGCCTCTGATCAATGAATATATCAGGTTATATGGGAAAGATAGTGGTTTGTCAATACCACCAATCAATAGTTTTGATAAAGATAGAAGTCAGGTCACTATCAAGCAGTGAAATTTGTATTTGGCTAAATTGTTTTCTATCAATACTGGTTCTTTCATTGTCCTTCCATTACAGGATTTTCCTTTTTTTTTTTTTTTTCTTTTTGCCTTATTGCTTCAGCATCTGTTACTTGCAGCCCATCTAATCACTCAAATATTCTGTAGCCTCTTCTTAGTGTTGGTACCACTTACACACTTCCTGAATTTAAGACAGAGATAGAAAGAAATGGTCTTCTCTCATCTCTCATTCTGGCTTATATTCATGACTCAGAAACTTAGGTTTTTTCTGGTTTTTGAGGATAGACTAAAAGACCTTGAGAAACATCAGCCATCTCTCAGATAACAGGTTTTTGCCTGAAATGACTCTTCCGTATTGTGAGAATTTCTTTAGAACTGAACACTGACTCATAGTTTAAAAAACAAGTGAGTAATCACTTGTTATCTCAATTTCTCTAATAGTAAAAATTATTTCGAATGTTTTATGAATATTTACATAACGAAAAAATACACAAGTACATAAAGAACATTTTAGTGATTTTCAAGCATAAGTTAATCAGCATCATCAGGAAAGGAAAAAATCAATATGCATTGAAATATTAGTGTTCTATGCAGTAGTACTGCACAATATTTTATTTGGGATATTTAAATTAATAGTTCAACATACATGATTGGACTGTAAGTGCTTTGGACCGGGTAAGACACTCTCAGTAAGATCAACTCAGTTTTTGAGCCTAGTTTCTTTGGAAACCTAAAAGAACAAAAAAAAGACAATATACATAGCAGTCACATAAGGCTGCAGAACAAAACCATACAGTAGGCAGTGAAAAGCTTAGAAACTGATTTCTGCATCTCTTTAGTATAAGAGGAAGTGAGATAACTGAAGCTGATTTGGTAGTCTAGTTGCTGTACTTTAACATTTAGATACCTTCATAAAAGTTAGGCTTCTAATATTCCTAAGAATAATAAACACAAGAACATTTTTTTACATATGTGTTCTTTGTGTAAAAAATAAGCAACCTTATATCCATATTTACAGAACCTCCTTTTTTTTCATACAGAAGATATTAATATCTCCTGTTCTAACTAATTTCTTGATAATAATTGCTTATAATTGGTTATACCTACATCCAAATGTATTTTGGTTTTCTTTTTCTATTTTGTTTTAAACACAACCAGATAGTTAGCAACAGAGAGATTATGTGAGGGAGAAGTCTGTAGTCAGATGGAGGCAATTAATTAAGTTTTAGATCACATTTTCCATTTAAACGAACATTTTCATTTCATTTCAAAACAGTTTTCATGACATGAAAATTATTTAATGTGTAATATTTTAGGACAATAAACGTCACCTAAATTCTGTAATATGTGTGAAGGCACCTCTGGAGGTATATTTCTTGAAATATAGGAGGGTTTGCTGGTCTAGACTGTAGTAATTTATAACTTCTTTCTTTCTTGCTGTTCTACTTTAATGCAAGTAGATTTCCTGGTCATCTTGGAAAACTTTCTGCTAACAAGTGAATTTTGTATTCCTGAACTAAAACATGATTTGTTCCAGGCATATATATATATACACATGTAGATATAGATATATGTGCTAATACATATAACTCAGATAATTTCAATAATATTAATTTATTTTAATTCCTTGGCAACCTTAATATATGTAATGTTGTTAAGATTGGCATGTGATGCCAAAAAAGTTTAATTGACTGTGGTAATTTTAAAGTACTGATATTTTTTATTACAGCACCCTGGTGTTACATTGGCAGAGATATTTTATGTATTGAAATTCTACACAAATTACATGCAAAATGTAGTTCTTTCATATGTCAATATGCTGCTTATGGCTGTAATTATACAATGTGCACACGTCACATTAATAACATGGGGGAAAGCTGCAGTGCCAGAGGATTCTCTTCTATTTGCCATAATTGCTGCAATTAGTAAAAAGGAAAAAAATGCATTTGCTTAGTCCATCAAAACAAGTTGCACAGTATTGAAGGAATAAGAGTTATATAGCTGCATTACCCAGTATGATGTGAAGTTCAGCAGGGGTCTTGCTAAAATTATGGCTACATCCTCTCCCATTTTACTGTAAAAAAAAAATAAAGCCATTTTTCATGTTGGTAGGGCTCACGGGAATGCCCTTGTCATCTCAGAGTGAGTCCTCTAAAGAGTTTTCCTATTCCTATACAATTTATTCACCAGTTGTTTGAAACCCAGTAAATTGCAGAGTGCAGTTATCCATGGCATTTGTGAATGGGCAACTTGCTTTTGTTCCACAGCAGGCGTGAAAGTGGGAGAAAGCAGATAATCTGCAGTTAGTCTTACTGGTTCACTCAAAATGAAAACTAACTAAACCCCTATAACCAGAGAGGCCTTGCTGCATGTTCTGTGTCTAGTTATGCTGTTTCTAAAATGCCTTCACTCCTTTTCACTAAGAGCATAAGTTACTACTGTATAAGCTTTCTAAATCTTAAAAGATTGTATCTGTGGGTGGAAAAAAATTTATATGCAGGTGTCTGGGATGATGATTCAGGTAAGGAAATAGAGTTTTGAGAAGTTCACATTTTTATTACTCTTCTTTCTATCTTATTTCTTCCTTTACTTTTTTTCCCCCCCTGGGTCATACATCTATGCCTGTCAGCAATCAGTTTTGCAAGTACCCCAGTATGATAATTGTTCAAACTAATTTAAAAATACTGGGTTTTTTTCTGAAAATTCTTGATGTCAGATCCTTGCTTTAACATGCCAAGGTATGTAAGTAAGTGTAAAATGGAATAATTTTTTAAAAATTGTTTATTTAATCAGAAAATTCATCCTACCTTTGGTTTTGCTACAGAGAGTCTGTTGTCATGTTAGAATGGTAATGTACTTCACTCTAAATTATCCTAGTTCTCCAGTTCTTCTCAAGGTTCTTTCTTCCATGCAAATTATCATTCTACAGTAAATGGAGAGTCTCTGGCTTATGAGCATTGTGCATGTAGGTATTTTCCCCTTTATCAAAATTCCCTGAAAGTCATGCAGTAAAATCTGAGTCAAAATGTTAGTCTCATAACACATGAGTTACAATATTAGTGATAGTTCCCTTTGGGTGGTTTTAAGATACTAAACTGTATAAATGATTCATTTTTTTTCTTTGTATCTCAGTAAATTCCTAATGGGCATCTAACTACACAGCTCTGTAATTGTCGTGGTCCCATTTGATCAGTTGCCACAGCTTTGGGATGGGTAAGTAGTGCGGGAATAATGCTGCTGCACAAGAGTTTGAACAAAAGACGCTGCAACTGATGCCAGCAATTACTTCAGAAGAGGTAATCCAAGTGCTGTGTAGACAGAATGCTTCTTTAATGACAGTGGCATGACTGAAAATAGTGTCAAGGGTAAAAGCAGAGGGTGAGCCTTGAGTCATTGTCAGTGATTTTGCCACCGAGAAGCTCATTTCCAAGCCAGAAGAGGTTTGCAACACTTAGTCGTAAAAAAGGAAGTGAATTCCCCTTTGAGATCAGCCATAGTCACCTGTGCCAATTATTTTGTTGGTTTTTAATGTACTGAATATTTTCTTTTTTCACCATCACTCTGTAATATAAACATTAATTGGTAGCCATTATTATTATGCAATAATAATTTCTCAGAAGCTTTCAATAGTTATGAATCATCAAATGTGTTTTTAAATGTTAGCTTTTCTCAGTAAACTGAAACAACTCACTCTCTGTTTGTACACTTTAATTGGATGGAATTAATTCTTAGTTTCAATTTGTAATTATACACAAAACATCAAATTATATACAGATAAACCTATTCTATGTTTGTTTGGAGATTGAGCAATCCCCAGAATTAAATCCTGGAAGCTATTCCCCTATTATCTGAGGAATTATTTTATTAGTGGAACAAATCTGGACATGGTTAGCTTTGTTTGACAGAACAAATTATATAAAAGCCAGAGGAAATGCATATTATCATGTGTTTCTGCTTTTCATTCATTCTTATAAAATATTTCTATGAAAAATTTCTGGAATTCTTGTTTTCATAAAGTGGTATATTTAGAAATGTTAGTTTGATAAATATATTTTTTAATTTATGAAGTAAAATAAAAGAATATTTAAAAGTAGGACTGATTTTTAAAATACTCAGCCTTCATCACTCAAGAATCTGTACAAGTAATTGTACTTTGCATTTTTGAGAACATTTGTTTACATTTTGCATTTCCCTCAAGCTGGCATTGTCAGTTGAATTCTTTTATAGTCAGCATCAGCTGTTAGTTCTCAGTCTTGCTAAAGCAAGGCTGTTCCCTTTGAGCTCACCACCTTGTAGGAGACATTACAGACATTTTAGAGCCCAGGATTTTGTGTTAATCTAGCTTTAAAGAGAATTATGATGTTTCTATTACTACAGGCTTACTGCTTCTCAGGGTTTGTTGAGGCAGCTGAGATGATAGTCCTTCCTAACAGCACGGAAGGTTTGGAAGGTGGGAGAATGATATGACTGGGGTACCAGTCTCTGTAGAAATCTGTCAGTTGTGACAGTTTTCACTAACTTCCAGTGCAGCAATATTGTAATGGCATGGTGATGTAAATGTCAACTTCGTAACAGCGTCCCTCTGGAAAATCTGAGTGGGTGGATGACATTTTTTTTCACCACAGGCTGAGCTATCCCAGCTTTTTCAGCTGGTGCAAATGTGACACAGGATAAGTGGGGATGAAAGAGGCTGTTTTCTACAAGCAGTGTTTTGCAAAGAAAAAATATCATTTTTCTATGGATGAGCTTGAAAAGATTTATATTTCTATGGTGTTCTCATATTTTCAAAAAGTAGTAATATTTTAATGAAAAAAACAAAATTCAGGTTTATTGTAGAATTGATCAAATAATTTAGTAACACAGAACAGTTATGAGTGCTTGCATTTATTACCCATTATAATGAAATACATTCTTTAGTAGATTTTATACATCTTGTACTTTTAAAATAGACTGTTTACATAAAATGATAACTACTAGAATATGTGGAATAAATTCAATATTGCAGTGCTTAGAACTTGCAAGTACAAGAAGAACGTGTACTTATTCCTATCCACCTCCATTGTTACCTTAAGGGCAGCTCTCTCCATAGCAACTGAAAACTTTTCAAGGCAGCAATAAACTAATCCTCTCCAGCTTCCAGAGCACCATCAAGGAATTTTAAAAACATTGGACTTCCAGCAGCTAAATACTTCTGAGGATTCAGAAGGCCACAAAGCTAGATACACAAGCATTCTTTTTCCCTTCAAAAGGTAAGAAAATAGCATTTAGAAATAAATGCTCATAATATCCTTGTAACAATGATACATGTTCCTAATTGCTAACAGTAGAATATATTTAAATACCAGAAGATTTCCTAATATCTAAAAACATACTTTTATCTGACTAAATGTCCATTTGAATTCAGCAGTTCTTTTTCAATTTTAAATACTTTGTTAGCAGAGTTTCCTCTAAAATAAGATATGTATATCATATTCCAGTTCAAAGCAGATGAACATATATGTGGCTGTTTAACACATGTGCATTACTATCTGAATATGTATGTCACTGCCAGCATCTGCCCATCAATAAAATCAAAACTTCTGTGGAAAACAGAAGTGAAGCTCTTTTCTATTTCTTATGCTTTGATATTGAGATACATTACTGTTAAAGCAGAAGGAGAGGTTTATTAAGAAGGATCGTGACGAGAGATTTATAGCACAAAATGTCTTTTGCACCTAGATTTAACAAGTTAAGTTTGTTTGTCTTGTTTATTCACTGAGTTCTTTGAGTGAAATTATAACCTCAGCTTTGTAATTCTTCCATCTGAGTAATGATCACTAATTTTAAATATATCCTTCTTTTTTCGTGCTGTATAGCTGGGGTTTAGTAATGATGGTAAAGTGTTTTGACAATATAACCTGCTTTATATTGTTGCTATGTAATGTAATTACTGCACATTCATGTTAGTATCAGACTAGCAATATTTATTTACAGCTATTTTTGTTACTAAAAACCTGTTTTTGTGATGGAATGAAAGTGAAAACCATGGTATTTTCCAATTCTTACTGAAAAGAATTATTAGTGAATGCAATAACATAACACTGAAATGAAAGCCATAGACTTTATTTTTAAGAAGAGGGAAGGGCACTTTGAGACAACAACTTGTTGGCAATTCTAAAGAAGTTTTGAGGCCATGATTGTCTTAGTTTCATGCTGTTCTGTGCTGTAAAGCCTTTACAGGCTCCCTGTTGTTCAAAAACAGCTTGTCACTGCAAATCAGCTTAGCCGACCAATTAATAAATCCTTTCGAACATACTGCATTCGCACTAATTAAAGGGTTGGGTTTTTTTCCCCTTTACCATTCAGATTCTTCAAGTTTCCAGTTTAAGCTGTGAAGTGCAAACAACAATCCAACATTCAGTGCAGATCAGGCACTGCAGGAAGAGGAGATGTGTTTTCTGACCAAGCATCCAGCTCTTGGGGTGGTATGTTCTGCTTTCATATTCAGCCTGCTCATTGCTGAAGGACAGCCTGGGGAAGAGCATGGGCAGGATGGCAGCAATCCTCCCAGCAGAGGCTCTCTGGTGGAAGTTTTACGCATTCTCTCAGCTGAAAACATTGAGCTCCACATGAACCACTCACAAGAACTGGTCAAAGTGTTACTGGAGAGAGCTGAGTGCCCACAGCGGATTTATGGCATGCAAGAGGATTGTAATCTGGTTAGTGCTTCAATTAATGAGGGATATCTTTACAGGATCATCAGTGAGTTCTAACATTTGTTAGAGTGATACTGTCCTGAACACGATACCTAAACATGCAAAAAACGTATTGTTGCAGCAAAAAAATTGTCTCAGTTTTATTTCATTTTGAATTATTATTATTTATTGTTTGAGCTCATGAAGAGATATTCCAAACATGACAGACATACCTTTTAAAGTTCCCAAGTGCTTATTTTCCAGCAAAAATTTTTCTACTGAAAACTGTTCTAACAATAAAAGCAGGAGCTTGAATTTGGGGTACAGGATTTCCAGTGTGGAAAGACATAGGTAAATACTGGGGACCAGTTCTGCCCCTTTTTTTGTTGTCATTCTGGATTTTACTTCATAAAAATAAAACCCAGACAGGATTGTCTCAGATTTATGTGCCACTTCACTGAAATATTCAAGATTAAGGGGAGGGTTTTGTAAGCAGTTCAGGTCAAGGAAAAGGAAAGGCAGAACAATGAATCTACAAATCCAAACTGAAACTGGAAGTAATCCAGGGTACAGTTGAACAGAGGGACTGGTTGTCTACTTAAGAATATTTTCAGAACTCAGTCCTGATTCAATGGAGGAAGGACAGGGACAGTGTTACTGAGCAACTTAGCTGAAAGGGACGACAAAGGGCTTGGTCAGCCTTGGCTTTCATTACTTTGGCTCTGGCACTGTTCAGTGACCTACATAAAGCCCTTTATACCACACTTATGAAGATGGTCTGAAAGGTGAATATTTTTACAAGGTGCTATTTTCAGCAATCTGCCAAGACAATGAAGTAGGAATCTTTTTATCCTGTGCAGTAGACAGCTGTTCACTTAATTGACCCTTCCTAAAAATGCTCCCATTTTTCATATGAGTCCAAATGTGAAATTTCATACATAAATACTGTAGGTTCCTGACATTACCTAAATGGATAGTTTTTTATGAAGGAGATTATTCACACATGGGCAACAAATATGCATCAGATACAGGCTCGAATTGAAAACCAATGATGTCTTAAACATGACTATATAGTCCTCCTAAAATTCACAAATTCACTAAACAGGGGACTAGGCTTTTATTTGGCTGATTTTTTTGGTTTTTTTTTCCCTTCTTGAGTGGCATGTTTTTTTCTTGTATTTGTGATGTATTTCTGGAGAGCTTGCCCACTGTGTCCTTGGATGGATGAAATCTAAGGGAAACTTAGCTGAGGCTTACTTTGGTCAGTACTGCTGCTCTGTACAGGCTTCATCTTGGAAATTTTCTATAGGAAGACTTTGAGGACTTTCACCATTTTCAGTACTTCTCAGTGTCATCTGAGTCAGAAACACTGCACACATCCTGCCCTGTCAGTGTTTCTGTGCCAGCATCACAGGAACCTGGTATTCTGTAGGAAATCCTTGAGAGAGATGTAGCATTTTAAGTCGCATGGAGCCCACGAGGTACTGTGCTGAAATCTTCCATGATGATTTAACAAGATTTGGTAAATCTAGACAGCAAAAACTGTGCAAGAAGCACTATCCTTCAAGTTCATCAAAATTTGAAGCAGAATTCCCCACATTAGCTTGGCATTTTCTTCCTCATACTTGTTGGGAATCACTAATTGATTTCAGATTCAATTTCCCTTCTAAATCCAGGATTCTGTTTATACCCCATGATTGTGTTATCAGACTTTTTTGCTTTTGTTTTTATGATATCTCTAATGGGCATTTAAAAGCAGTGAAGTTCGACACTTTCTTTGGACCCTCTTCTGGTTTGTTGTTGTGTAGTGGCCCTGAGACTTTGGGCAGGGGCTGGCAGCTATTGAATGGCATCTGACTTTTTTTATCTCCTAAGCACACAGAAGTCATATATTTCTTGCATTGGGAAGCATTTTTTTTTTTAATTTCTGGCCACTTAAACAAAAGAAACTCAGACTTCAGTACCCAAGTTCTGGGCTTTTTTAGTAGAAAATAAGCATTTCTAAATCAAGGATGGATGGTTATTCCTGTAAAAATATTAGTAGCAGCAAAAAACCTCCCAAACTAACAAACAAACAAAAAAACAACCTAGTGACAAACCACGTTATATTCTCTTAATATCTCCTCAAGGGTCACTCAACATGGGCTACCCATATACTATGGAGTAACTGCATTTTTTACAAAGTATCTACTTCCTTTAAATTAGCAATTTTCAGTCGTCTTCCTTTCAAGAGCAAACAATGGACTCACTGATTGCAGTTTATCCTCAGTGGATTTTAAAATCTTACATGTATCTGAAAATCTTCCACTTTATTCCATATGTTTATTGTAGTACTCCTGAGTGTTCATTAAGGCTAGTTGACTGACTTGAGGTCTTTGGGACAGAAAACAGAATAGCCTTCTCCTAATCTAAAGAGTAATTCTCAGAGACTGCATTAGGAAAAGTTAAAGACCTTGATAAACAATGCAGGCAGGACAGGTGTAGTATAGTATATTTATGTATATAAATAGTTAATTTGGCAATTAATATCTACCATTTTCTTTTTTTTTTTTTTTTTTTTTAGATTTATTATTTTGAGAATTTTTGTTAGAGTTCTTCATATTAAAATGTAGCAGCTCTCTCAGTTCCTCCAAGGAACTTTGTCTTCTGAACATGACAATGTTTGTTTCATTAACCCAGTTTCAGTGTAGGAAAATGAACTAATGTACAAGGTGAGCCCCACCAAACAAACTGGCATACTTGTAGCAGCAAAAAATTTATTCTGACAAACAGGATTCTGTCTGGATTCATTTATTTATTAGAGTGCAGTGTTGATCCTCCCATGGTATCTCATGTGTTGTAGTTTCTTCTCTAAAATGTACGGTTCAGCTGCTCTAGTATTGTGAAGGTTATTATAGACACATCTATAATATGCTTGAAAAGGAGTCTGCTAGAAAAAACAGGTACAGAATGAATAACATTAATTACAAGATCTCTTCAAGAAAGATTCTTTATTTTGGACTTCAGTGTCTTATTTCTCATAGCCTGAGATAGACCTCTATTAGTCTTCTGGTCTAATCTACAGACTAACTTTTGTATGAGTGGCACAAGTTTCTGAAAAGTGTTTTTATATCAAGAAGAAGTTGAGAGATGATAGATAGATAGATAGATAGATAGATAGATAGATAGATAGATAGATAGACAGATAGATAGATGTGTGTATATATACACACACACACACATATTAAAAAATCTGTACTCAGATGTAAAGCCTGCACAGCGTTAATATGTAATTTCAGTCCCTCCTGAAATGCATTTGAAGGACTAAATGGGGTTGAGACCTTGTGCTGGCTCTCTACACTGTATCTTATTGTTGCAGTTAACAGAATTCATTGAGAAACATAAAAATAGCTGTGTGATTACAGGCTTAATTATGTCTCTCAGCAGTGCATTGAATATGGTATAACTTCTGTTTGCATAGCCTCAATTAACTACAGTTCAGCAACTGTTTTTATCTTATAATGCAAACGCATATAGAAGGAACAGATGAAAATATGAATAGTCCTAGTCCTTATCTAATATATTTGTAACCAGAAGTATAATCTGCTGAAGCCAGTGGAAGGTTTTTGCTCTCTACAATGATTGATCAGAATTATTCCTAATTGTAGGGAGTCTCAAACCACTAAATCATAGAATTACGGAATAAAGTCATAGAATAATTTGAGTTTGAAGAGCCCTGAAAGTTCATGTAGTTCCACTCTCCCTACCATTGAACAGGTTGCTCACAGTGTCATCTCTATGACACTTAACTTTTCTTAAAATCAAAAGGAGCTTTGGGAAAAAACCCTATGGTGTGATCTTGCAGCCATAGAATTGCAATGAATTACCTGCATCCTCCTCCTGCCACTCCATCAGCATGCATCTGTGTAGTTTTAGGTTTGATCCCTTAAATATAGAAGTTGTATTCTCCTGTTGTCCTTCCTATCTGTATTTGCAGATGCCTGGCAGGGTGTCACTTGAGTTGAATTTCCATTTATTTTTATTTCTTCACAGTGCCTTGAACCAGATGCTTTGTTAAGAATAGCTGGAGGACATTTAGAAGACCATCTCAGTGAAGAAGTATTTGAGAGAATTTCTCTTATTCTTCTCTACTACATTCTTCATCGTAGAGATATGTGTTCTTCAGAATTCAGCTTGAATGAAAAGGATTATAAATTTTACCTACAGAGTATGCTTAGTTTAAGACATGATGAAGACTGTTATTATTTTTCACGGAATGAAACTGAAGATATTTTAGCTGCAGTAAGGCAACATTTTAAAACATCTGAAAACCAGGTAAAGAAAACCTATGTAAAAATAACTTCATCATTATTACCAGTATAATGCCTTTATGCTAGTACAGAGACTATGCCAGTAATCACAGTCCTCCAGAAGACTGGTAAATGAAAGTGTCTGAGCACAGGTTGAACACTGGTATTGTGTTGTATGTGCTGTTTAATTCTTTTCTTTGAGTTGTTTCTGGCATGTGCCACTTCCACAGGGTCTGCGGTGAAGCGGGTGGGGAGGTGCTGCACTTTAGGGACGATTCCTAATAGGTAGTTTAGATGCAATTGATCTGCTTGGGGCAGATGGAAAAGAGCACAGCTGTGTAGATGCAAGATCTTGCACTTGGCTCCAAGGACAGAAAACACTTTCTCATCTCTGATATTTGTTAACATAGATATGCTACCAGTGATCTATGAGATCTATTTGAAATAGATCTATCTATAAGGATCTATTTGAGATCCTTAACTCAAATAGAATCTATAAAATAATAGAATAATATTCTAGAGTTCGAAGTCAAAGTATTTCAATGTTATAAAGCAGAACAGACCCATTACTGGCTGGTATAGGAGAAAGAATGAATTATTTTGCTGTGATGAAATCCTTGTCATGTTCTACACTTCCATGTCTATCCAAAGCTGAATGGAATGAGGAATGTGTCCAAAGACATGATGGGTTTCTTCATTTGGAACACATACATTTGTGACTAATTATCTACCAGCGTGGATATGCCTTGTAGAAAGATTGTTAAAGATAAGCTTAAATTTAAAGTTGGAAAAAACCCCCCGATATTGACTATTTTCAGCTAAGATAGTAGTTTCTAAGTCAGGGAACATGCTGAGTTTTCTCACTGCTCTTTAGAATTCCTTATCTCCAATAGGATTTATAAAATAACAGAATAATCTAGAGTTCAAAGTCGAAGAAAAACTTTGCCTTGTAATGAGCAATAAAACAGGTTTTTGCCAAATTAGGTAACTCCTAAAGTACAGGTTGACCTCCTGTTTGTAGCCTCTTAGATCTGTTCAATGTATTGAGTTAAATTTGGTTTATACAAAGCTCAAATTTGGCCTTTTCATTAGGTTTTCATTTACAGCATATTGTAGTAGGGTTTTCTGCACAAACAGAAGATGAGTAGGAGACCTGGCTGTGTTCAGAATGTTGAGGGCCTCTAGTTCCCCTCTTTGTCTTCTTTGTGTGGTTGTTTCCCACTATAAATTATTCATTGACCAGTTCTTTGGTTGAGTCTTGGTGAACGTGCCGATTTCCAAGGATTCCAATGGTATCTGGGCAACTATAAAGAGACATTGGAGGGTATTTGGAATGTCAAGATAGAATAACAACCCAAAAAATACTTTACTGAAGGTTCTGTTTGTTTATGCTGGCAATATAATCAGTAGTCAAGCCTGTCTAGTAACTGAGACTTCACCACTCACTGACTTGAGGGAAAAGAAGTTTCTTTTATGAAAGGTACACAAAACATAATAGCATAATACTTGGAATCACAGCACTTGAGTTGTGGAAAAGGGCCAATGATGCAGGGTAGTCATAGAAGAAAAGCATTTTTAGTGGCTGTTTATGTGTTTAGGTTTCACAGAAACCAAATATCCTCTTCTTTAGTTATAGCATCTAATACCTTGGTTGAAATAAGAGATTAAATTTTGGGTTGTGAAAATTTTGATGTATAGTGAATGAGCAGGAAAAGAAATGGCAGCCTCCTCTCTGAAGTATTTATGGCCTGCATAAGGAGAGATGAGTGTGTATGAAATAAATTACTGCTGTATTGGCTCATCTAGCTGACTTTTTAATTTCGTTAATATGAGTTAGAAAAAATTAAATTAAGTACTTTTTTGCCTTTGTTGTTTTTGTTGTTGTTGCTGTTGTTTCATTCAAACCCAACTATTTGCAGTGAAAATAAACAAGAAAGGAAAAAAAGGGAAGAAAGTATGAAAAGGGGGATAAATTTCTGGGCAACTGAGAGAGTTTGCAGACCTCCACACACATGGCTGTATACCACTGACTACTGTTTTTATTTGTCACCCAGCAGGAAAGTCACTCTTTATCAGCAAAATTATATCTTTCCATATTGTTCCCATATAACTACTTCATAAAAAAACTATTGATTCCTTTGAGTAGGTGAGGAACTAAAAACATTTAAAGGATTCTTTCTGAAGTTTGGGATGAAGATTAAAGTCGTATTATTTGAGCCAATTTCTCCTGCCTTAAAAATTTCTCCCCTTTCTTCCATTTTCTGGAGGTATATGTAGATGTAATTGAGGAGAACACTTGGAACAATAGAAACAGCAAGAAAATAACACTAAGCAAAAATAACCTGGATGAAGGACTACTTTTTCCCCATTAGACACTGAGTAAATGTTCAAGATTTTTAATTCTATGCCTGTTCTCCTGAAAATGTCCTTTGATTAGCTGTCCTGCTGGCAATTACAGCTTACATCTTAGGGTTTTTTCTACTCTGGCTGTCTGTGAAATTGTTCTCCCCAGTTTCTCCTCCTGTCACTCTGATTATTTAAATGGAGGTGAGCAGGACTGTCTTCATGCTGTTTTCTCCTGATTTCAGTGTGTTGATGTGAGCACTCTGGAGAAAAATGCTGATATAATGGACAGAGATGGTGCTGATGAAAACACTCTTCCACGCTTGGCTGCGTTAATCCTTACTCTGGCTCTCCAAGGAGTCTGTATGGGGAAAGCAAGTTTGCCTTCCCCAGATTTCTTTATAAAATATATTTTCAGTTCTCTAAATAGTACCACTGAGCTACAAGTGACAGGTAAGCTGGAGTATGCAAAGTTTATTTTCTTCAGGAAAATTTATTGCTGGACTTATCAGAAATGCTACTTAACCATAAATAAATAGAAGTATAGGAGAACTCTAAATAGTCCAAAGATAACAAAACAAAAAACCTGGAACAAAACAAGACAAATGCTGAACTCTCAGCAGCAGCAACTATTAATTTCTGTAAAAGGTTGTGCCTGTTTAACAGTTTCAGGAGCTACACCATCAGTGCAGGGGCCTGGTATGGATTTAGAAGGTTGTTATAGGACATCTACTTTTCCTTTTTTGCGGGCAACTGCTAACAGCAACAGTTTACAAGCTTTTCAAAGCATTTTTAAAAGTTACATTAAGTATGGGTTAAAGCAGATTAAAAAGTTGAATTGAGCATAGGCAAAAACATTTTTAACATTCATAGGTTACATGGCGGTACATTGAATCACAGAAATAAATATTAAAAATTAATAATCCTTAGCCCTAAACTGGGATCCTAGATTGTACTTACATAAACTGGTTTGGCAGCAAAGCCCTTCCTTTAAAATTGCTCAGTCAGATCTTGTAATTATTCTCACAAGAATGGATGTAGCCGTCTCAGCACAGTGCTACTAAATAGCTATATATGTGAAATCTGGGCCCCAGTGAAGATAACAGCAGGACTGTATGGTTGGTGGAGTTAGAATGTCATTCAGATAAACAAAAAAAATATTCTTAACCTGTTTGTAACAAAGTCTATTTTAAGTCTAAACTCATTATACTATCCCTTTAAAATTTATTTAAATTCTTAATAGTAACTTCAGGAAGGAGTAAGAATCTGTAAGCATAGAAAAAGAAAATTAGATTTTACTGCATTTAAGAAACAAGTATGCCTGTAGCTCCATTCAGATCTGTTTAAGTAGCCCAAAGAAAGTAGTGAAACATCTTATCAGAAACATTTTTGTGAGATTTTCCATTAAGATTATACCATTTGCATTTTCTGGGTAACATGAATAAAAAAATAAAGGATTATCATATGGAAACATTCCCATTTATCTAAATTGCTTTAAAATTAATTTGTGGGCCACTTTTTAATGGACAAGCTGCTGTTTACAGAATTATTGCTATGGCTTCATTTGAAAGTGCAGGGGTGAAGGAAGGTGATAAGGAGGATAGGATAGGGCCTGCCCCCTCAAATAACTGGGCATTGCATCAGCAGAAGCACCCATTGCACCCAAACTATGTCATGAGGTACATGTGTGAGTGAGCTCAGATTTGAATTAGGGATCCTGGCTCTCTCCTTCCTGTGTCAGTACTGTGAGCAGGCATGCTTCCCAGTTAACCAAAGAAAGAAAAAATTCACTGTCCTGTGCTGCACTTCTGAGGTTCAAGGGCAGCCCAGCATCCTGAAGACTGATTTCAGGACACCCTATAGAGGACCTATTTTCTGGACCAAATACCTGGCTGTGGTAGCTCAGTGTGGTGCTCCATTTATGCAGGAAAATTTCAGGAACAGTGAAGTTATTTAGCAACTACTAGATAACCTTGTCAGAGATGCTGATTAAATGAAAGGCGAAATGAAGGAACAGTCACATCTGGTTTTTTTCATAGGCAAAACGCCTGAGTGCTATTTGTAAAGAAGGAAAGGCTGAGGATCTGGGTCTCTGGAACTTCCAGAGTTGTTAAGCAGAAATTATCTCCAGTGCCAAACTGAGAAAATAGTATTAAAATGAGGAATTTGAATCAATGTTAGAACAAAATAAAAAAAAAAGAAAAAAAATTACTGTCTTTTAAATATTTTTGTCTTTTAAGTGTGCATTTTCCTATGGTAACATATCTGTTCTCTAATGAATTACTAGAACTAGAACAACTACTAAATGTGCTTACAGCCAAAAAGACCTGCACTGTAAATGGACAATTTCACAGTCACAAAAGAAGACGTTACAGTATGGCAATCAGAGATACTGGAAGAAGAAATACTCCAGTCAAAGGAAATCGTACAAAGGGAGACTATCTGAAAGGCTATTTTGAAGATGGTGAAAGGAACACAGATTGGGACCAGGTTAGTTTATTTTTATGTTCTTATAGTGTTGGTGGCAGAATTTCACTGACAGAAGTTTAAATTGATTTGCAAACCATGCAATATGTCTACCCAACCATGCAAATAACGGTAAAACGTATTTGTTTCAAAAAGGCATGCAGATATGGATGAAAATATATATTTATATAGCTATATCTTTTAAAATATTAATTGGGGAAAAAGCTTTGTGGATGTTGAATGTGCAATTAAAGTCATTGGGAGGGGCTAACAATGGTTAGTGTTACATGGAATCTGGTGTTTCTTCAAGATACGGAGGACTGGAGTAAGATGACTTTGATGCTTTCATATAGTTGTTAGAGAGTTCTTGTGGTTTTATGTTACAGATTTTCTAGAACCCCTTAAGTGACCTAGTAGAAAGAAGGATTGTTTTTCACTAAGGAAAACAAAGTAAATTAAATTTTCTGTGTAAGTTGCTTTTAAAAGGCTTCTGTAAATTGAAGATTGGGCATTTCAAAACTCTTTTCATAGCCATTTGTGGAATCCAGATGCCTTCTTTAGGAAGGATAAAGTCTGTAAAACAGATCCTTAGCTACTTCCCAGTGTCCTCTCTGAGGACTTTGAAGGACACTGGCTTATTGCAGATGATTTTATCCTTATCCTAAGAATTTGAAAATAAATAAATTTTGTTTATGGCAACGGTCAAGATGGTAACTGACTTCATCCTTTAGACTGAGTATCATTCCTTGGAGCAAAAAAAGATACTTTAAAGTATATAATTGGTATATATTTTGATGTATACATTTGAAAAATGTATACTTCAAAGCACACTTTTCTATTGTTTTCAATCCTTTACCATTTATGTTAACTGAGTGGTAAGGTTTCTCCTCCATTTGGGAGAACTGAGTGATGTGCAATTGACTTTTTCTGTGTGGTCATTTTATGATGGGCAGCTGAGACAAATTTCATCTGGTGAAATGCGATTCTGATAGATATTTATCTGTGTAATTGCATTGCATTTGAAATGCATACTCTATCAATATGTTTATTTCTTTGCAGCTGACCACAAAAAAGGATCATGCTGATCAGCATGATGAGGCTTTTAATGGGGTCACAAAATAATCTTAAATTAAGGTCATTTTAAATGTGTTTCATATGAATTTTAAATTATGAAGAACAGAAGTCAGTAGTGATTCTATCTGTAAAAGAAGTAAAACTGTTCTCTAGCAATTTAAGTATTTTTTATGCTCAGTTTTTGATTTCTTGAACTTCTAAGACTGGCTGCAACTCAAAAGATAAGTGTGCAGGAGCATTATCTGAGTCTTAGGAGTTGACTGAGGGCCAAATATTCTGTATACATAATAAAAAATCACAAAGAAACATCTGGACAGAAGATAACTTCTCTTCTGTATTAATTCCTAGTTTCTAAGGGTTTTTTTTCCATTCCTGTTCTTTTTAGCTACGCCTATTTTCCTTGACATATTTCATTAGAACACTTCATGTTTCACAGCTGTGTTGCTAGTTTTGTCACCTGTTTTCTGCACCTGTGATACCCATTGTGCTTATTAGTAGCAGATTCTGCTACATACAAGACATTGACTCAGCTATGGCTTGTGTTTGCCAACTGCATTGAGATCTGTAATTTAAATTTTATATAGGAATAATTATTCTTAACATTACCAAAGAAAAAGGGTCACTGCTTTCTTTTAAACATCGTTTCTACAATTAAAATGTATTAAAAAAAAGTAAGTAGCAGACAATCTAATAAGATAAATAATCTTAAATTCCATTAAACTATGTCACAATGTCTGTGTATTCATTTATTCTTCCTCATTAAACAAGCATGGATTTTGGAAACCCAAATCATCCATCCATCCATCCATCCATCCATCCATCCATCCATCCATCCATCCATCCATTTTTCACATGAAATTATGCAAAATCAATGTGCTTATTTCTTTGATATCGCCCTCCAAGAGTACACACATAGTTGCTTTTCTAATGGAGACAGTTCTCTGACTCCTTATATTAAAAAGCTTAAAAGGCTGGGGCTTGCAACTAGAAAAGATGCAGGTTCTCATGCCCCATGTCTTACAAGAACATTTTACTAAATACACCTTAACAGCTATTTTTTATATATGGGTGGACAGTTTATTTTTACAGTTGAGATTTTGCTTTTAATTGAAAATTCCTTGTAATAGATTCACATTAAAATTTAGGTTCGCAATAATCCTGTACCTCATCTTGTCTATTGTATTTTTCAAAAAAGAGCCAACTTCAAAGTCAGATCAGGTTTCAGAGAGCCATGTCCAGCTGAATTCTGAATGTATCCAAAACCTGGGTTTATACAGTCATTTTTGGGAAACCTATACTAGTGCTTTATTACCTTCATCTTGACGGACTTCTTTATCAAATTTGATTTTTTTCATTGCTGCCACTAATACCTTTCACCTCTCATTCTTTTGCTGTATTCCTTCTGAGAAGATTCCGGTTATCTCTTCCTTCTAAACCACCTTAGATATTTGAAAACTTAAGATACCCACCAACCCTTCTCTTCCCAAACCGAACAAATGCAGGTCTCTCAGCCTCTCCTGGCACATCAGGTGCTGCAGTTCCTAGCCATCTTGGTGGCCCTCCACTGGACTTCCCTCAATTTCCCAGTGTCTTGCACTGCTGGTTATTGAGCTGGACATAGTCCAGATGTGGACTCACATGTCCTGAGTGGTGAGCAATATTCTTTCTCCAGTGCCTGCTGGCTCTGCTCTAGCTAATGCAGCCAAATGTGCAGTTGTTGGTCATTGCCACAAGGGCACACTGGTGGCTCGTGTTCAAGTTTCCTGTCAGGACCCTCTCCAAGGGCTTTTTCTGCAAACCTGCCTTCCTCTGGCCGGTTTCCCCTTGCCTTTATCGATGCATGGGGTTATTTTGTGTGAAGCACAATAAGTTTGTCTTGGCTGATCTTCATGAAGGTCTGGTCAGCCCATTTCTCTGTCTTGTCAAGGTCCCTCTAAATAGAAGCCACACCCTTTAGCATATTTAGCAACTGGGACTAGTGGTCCCAGTTGAATTTCACCTGTGAATGCCATCTGGTGCACTCTGTGCCATCACTCAGGTTGTTGGTGCAGGTGTTAAATATTTTCATCTCTGCTCCCACTGGTCAGCAATGCTGCTCATAACCAGCCAAAATCCTAGTCTTCCAACTTGATAGTACGTGTCAGTGTTCCCTAGTTCTAGAGTCAAAACTATATAGAACAGGCAAAATGAAGGTCTCATCCAATATGGTAGCTGCTGAATTGTCTTCATGCTCTCCTTTGGCTTGAAGGCAGAACACAATAGGTCCAGGTGACAAGATCACCTGTTATGCTGAAGACTTGAATGTGGTTTTCAGAAAAAATGTGTCAGTGCTCAATTATTTCAGTTTCTTAGTGAACCACAAGGCATATTTTACTTCACTAATGGATGAGCAAAGTCAGGAATGTGTTTGGTTTAACCAGGTTATTTAAAAGTAATTATACTTAACAACTTCAAAAGAAGCTTCTGCTTCTGTAATGAGAGAAAGAATATTTAGGAATCCCTTGAGTCTCAGATGCAGACCAATTTAAATGAAAGAAAATTATTTGTTTTTAAATATTGAATCACAGCTCATCAGATGAGATTAAGAAATGAAGATTATTCCTTTAAGTAAGGTAACATATTTGAACTGGAGTTCTTCTGTTTAAAAACTTCTACAGAATTTTCCACTATAAGTTTTCTTATGTCAACTGCTCATGTTTTTACTAGAAGTTTCAACCTGGAGTGGAAAACTCAATTCTTCCTGAAAATTTTTGAAATATAAATGGTCCCATGAAACATTGCTTCTTTTGACAGAGATGCTCCAAACAGGAACAAAATGTAGTTGGAATTCTGAAGTATCTCTAATAATACAATTATTAAGCAATCTTTAGACCAGTTTTAGACTATGTAACATCTAGTTTGCTGACATGCCCTCATTTAATGAATTTAAAAAGCTAACTTATATCTTACTGAAGATGCAGTACAAGGACAAATCTCAGTAATGCTCTGATTTAGGCAGTACCTTATACTAATAGCACTATTGCTGCAAATAATGTAGTTTCACTAGAATAGCTAAGAATTTAGTTTGTATTAGCATTAAAACATTTTTCTTTACACATATAACCATAAAATATTGAGAGATAATGTCTTGTAAGATCTTTATAACATTAAGTGGCTTCAATAGAAATTGAGCTGCTTTATCCCAAAGATTCTGGTCTTTCTGAAATATATAGTAGTATCAAGTTTACACAGCAGAAAGGGAAGTAATTGAAGTAGTTGAACTGATTTAAGCAAGAAAGAGTATAGATATATAGCAGGTTTCTTCTAGGATTGTACTGTCCTGTGTTCTTCTAAGATTCGGTATTTAACCTCAAAATTTAATGCAGGTATATGCAATATGTTTAGTAACTGTATATACTTTTCTACAAAGGTTTGTTTCTCTGCCAATGAACTTGTGAAGATATTTTTGAAAAACAGTTCTTCCTCCATTTCTAAGGACCACTTCAAGCAAATCAGTCCAGCTATCATTCAACAAATTTTAAGTTGTTCATGTCAGCTTCCCGACTTCAAACAGACAAAGCTTCCACCAACAACTGTGGAAAGTGAGTTATGCTCTTATTAATAAATTATTATTTAAATTCAGATAAAGAGGTGAAAGGACATCTGGACAGATTTCATTCATTGATAAATCAAAACCTGGGATTTATGCTGTCTGTAGTTTATGCATTCTATAATTTCATAGCATACATGTCAGATAATACTATTATATTGAGAAGTGAGGGGATTCAATGGTCTAAATTTTAAGTATTTGAAATTCTATTTCAACATGTAAGGTTTTAAGCTTTATTTTCTTCATTTGTTAGAGGACTGCTGGATATTGCCAGCAGGTAGGCAATAACAGGTCCTCATCTATGGATTGCTGGGCAGTATTTCACTTATTTTGTGAAATTTGCACCAGGTTTATATTGCAATCATTGCATTGCTCTTACATATAGCTTCAAGGTTACATTAGCTGGCATTTTATACCATGATGTGGCAAATGCTTGATATAGATAAGTTGTGCATGAATGCTGCGGGTGTTTCAGCTTGTGATATTTTATAGCAGAGAAGCTTTGAGGTTACTATTGTGATAAGAAAAATATCCAGAATAAACAGTAACAAGGCAGCAGGACCTATGTGATAGAGCTGGAGCAAGAACTGATTTAGGGCATAATTATGTTGTTTCCACTTGCAGTGCCTCTGCTTCCAGTGTTTTCTGCCCCATCTGTTCTGTGGATTCTACTTCTCCTGTAATCAATCCTTAGTCCACCTTGTAAAGGAAAAATGTGAATCTGAGATGACCTAAGGGCTTTCTAATGTATTTTCTGGGGTTTTTTCTTACTTTAGGCCAATGATATGTGGGAAATGGTTGCAAATCAAGGTGAGCTGGAGAGACGTTAATTTTGATGGGGAATTTGGGAGTCAGGAATGACCAAAAAGGAGCAGGCATCTAACCATAATTGCCTGCATCTAGAGGAGCAATTTTTAGGCTACAAATCAATGTCTTCAATACCTTTATCCTAACATCTACGTGGCCAGCTTTAGATTACTAGGTCTTTTTGGAGCTAATAAGCTTTTCCCACATCCTGCTGCCCAATGATCCTTATGGAGCAACACATGAATTAAAAAGCATGAAAGGACACATGTGGATATCACAGAAATAAAAAGCATGGGAGAGCACTCATGGATATGCCAAGAATTGTTACAGTAGAAAGAGACATACAGAATAGAAAGAATCATTATGAGTCTTCAATAGGCAACAGTCCTTCTTTCTTACCTCACTGCTCATTATCTGAACACCTTGCAGTCTTTACTGCTTTGATCTTTTCTGTGCTACACAGATATGATCATTTTTTAGATCAGGAATCAAGGGACAAAGAAAGAAGAGAAAAGAACTTACCCAGGTCACATGCAAGGTTCATAAAAAATTCAGTGTTAAGTGGGATTCTTCCAAGTCTAAAGCCATCAGCTCAATCAATGACATTTTAGTGATCTCATAAAGGTGAGAGATGAGAAAAATTGAGCTATTCAAGAGCAGAATGGAATTAATAAGAGCCCTTTCTGCAGCCCTTTCCCTGTGCTTTTTGACAAAGGAAGGTTTCCATGACCACAGGGACACTTCGGCTGTCTTGATCCAGATGAAGGACTCCATGTTTGACCTATGTATGACCTAGTGACCTGAGCATAGGCTCATCAGTTTTATTTTGAGCTCTCTTTTACTGACAGGCTATGCTGTTTTGGCTAAGCCACCAAGGCCTGACATTCCATATATATCTACTATCCTCCTGTATTTGGATGTGCAGTCTGTGGAATTAGCTGTCTGATTTTATGAGGTGTTGAGCACTTGCAGTAGTATGAAAGTTTGAAATGTTAAGTGAAGTTTTAAACATTTTGGCATGAATTCATTTATATGTGTTTATTATCTGTGTTTTACCTCCCATTATAAGACTTCCATAGAAACTAATCAGGATTCATGTTGTGCAAAAGGTTGGGAATGTGAGCAGCATGTAACTCTGGGAAATTATACGACTAACATTCAAGTACATCCCAGTAACCTGGGAAAAATAGACTGGTGGTCCTGGTGTTTTAATGGAAGGGATGTATTTCCACAGCAGATTTGTAAATATAATTTGGACTGAAATGTTTGTGCTTAAAACCTAGATTAGATTGCCACATTCATTTGAGGCTTCAGGCCTTGGTTTGTTTACAGAAAATGATTTGGTTAAAAATGTGATGTTGACTGTAAAGAAACACAGGTGTGGCATGTGAGAACATAGAATCTCAAGCATAAATCTGTTAATAGAGGAAGCAAATGCAGAGCAGTATTCACTGGGCTGCTCTGAGTGTCTCTAATTTACATAGCTACAGTCTGTTTGGCTTGTAAGGTCTGAAATTTGGAACTACAAGACTACTACATGTAAAGCCTGAAAAAATTAATGCTTTCTGGGCTTTTAATTCTGTCATGTGTTCACACCTGACTAGAAAAATCTACATGGCTTTTGTGGCTTAACCCCAGACAGAAGCTAAATATGAAGCAGCCACTCAAATACTCCCCCACTGCCTCCCCTCACAGCGGTTGGGGAGGAGAACTGGACAAAGGTAAAATGCATCAGTTGAGCTATGATCAGTTTAATAATTGAGATAAAGTAAAATGTACAATTCATCCTCCTCCTCTTCCTCCTCCTTAATTAGTAATGGAAAGGAAGATTACAAAAAAAACCCAAACCAAAACAAACAAACAAACAAATAAACAAAAAAATCCACCACCACCACCACCACCAACAACAACAAAAGAAAGAGAAATAAACCTCAAGAATAAACCCCAAGATAAACAAGTGATGCACAATACAATTGCTCGCCACCTGCTGACTGACCAGCTCACCCCTGGGCAGCAATCAACCTCTCCTGGCCAATTCATCACAGTTTCTACACTGGGCATGATGTTGTGTGGTGTGGAATATCCCTTTGGCCAGTTTGGTCAGCTATCCCAGATGTGTTCCCCCTCCTCCCCAGATTATTGTACAGCTCCTCACTTTCAGAGCATGAGACACTGAAAAGACCTTGGCTCAGGGTAAGCACAGCTTAGCAGCAACCAAAACATCAGTGTGTTATCTACATAATTCTCATCCTGCATCCAAACCACTGCACTGTACCAGGTACTAGGAAAATTAACTCAATCCCAGCTGAAATCAGACAGTGTCACAATGAATCACTTCTCCTGTGTGCTTGTATATAGAGGTATGAAAACATCATACACTCAAAAGCAGTTACAAGCACAAAGCAAATACTCAAACACAAATACAATATTGGATGATTAAAGGTGCCCTTGTTTTTTTTCATTTGTTTTCCCCTACAGAATATGGTTACAGCACTGTTGCTGTTTTACTTATTACTATTGGATCTATGTTTGGTACAACTCTCATTTTATTTAACTCCTGTCAAGAAATCTATACACTCATTTTACAGCTGTTTGTTGGCTTGGCTGTTGGAACCCTTTCTGGAGATGCATTGCTACATCTTATTCCTCAGGTAATTGTGCTTTTAAAATGTTGACACGTGTGTGTGTGCAAACATGCACACGCACAGAGAAAAGTTTCATTTAAGCCTGGATAATGCTCATCAGTTTATAAATAAAGCTTTCCATGAAATCCCCCCAGCACTCCAATTACATTTGCACTCTGTAGCTCAGAGAGAGATTAAAAATAATAAGTAGATATCCATGATTGATGAATTCAAAGAAAAAGGGGTTTGTATCTTTCAAAAAAAATTTCAGAAACCCCACAAGTCCTGTGCAAGGCACGTTCTAGATGTGTGTTAATTTCTTTCATGAGATTCTGTAACAGACTTTAACATAAATTTTTCTAAGGTTGTATGAGGCATTCACAGTCCTCTCCACAGATTGTTCCAGAGAACCAGATGCTATCAGCCTAATTAATCCTGATGCCTAGAACTGTAATAAAATGGGTGGCATGATCTTTTCCTAAATTCATAATCTAAATTTTAAGAACAGTATAACATGTAAAACAGAACCAAATTTTCCATTGTGTATTCATTTATTTTTAACAATCTCCTCTGATATGACACAGATGTTGTGAGTACACTTGTAGTGGTCACAAAAAGAGAGCTTCGCAGCTTCACTTAAGATTCTGGTTAAAATTTTCTCTCTGGAAGCAAAACTGGAGAGTGGTTTAAGGAAGACAACTCTCACTGAGTGTCAAATAAATGCATTTCCTTCACCAACACCTTTTAAATGTGAAAGTATTCTCCTTCACCAGTTTTAAGTGATGTATCCAGTAGCATTTAGACTCCTCCCTCTCAGAACAAAGGAGGGCTGCTGTGCTGTGACACTAGGGAAAAGAAGGAAGCATACCCACCAACAGAAATGCATTTTTGCATTAATTATGAATTACTTAATTTATGCATTATTTTCACAGAATCACAGAGTTACAGAATTACAGAATAGTTAGAGTTGGAAGGGACATCTGGAGATCATCTAGTCCGACCCACTGCCATGGCAGGATAACCTAGAGCTGCTTACAAAGGAATACATCGAGGTGTTTTTGAATGTCTTCAGAGAGGGAAAATCCACAACTTCCCCGCACAGCCCATGCCAGTGCTCTGCCACCCTCAGTGTAAAGAAATTCTACTTCATGTTGAGTTGGAACTTGTGTTTTAGTTTATGGCCATTGCTCTTCATCCTGTTGCTGGTCACCACTGAAAAGAGTCTGGCATCACTGTCTTGGCACCAGCCTTTGAGATATTTGTATGCATTAATGAGATCCCCTCTCAGACTTCTCTTCTCTAGACTGAACAGGCACAGTTCCAGCAGACTCTCCTCATAAGAGAGATGCTCCAGTCCCCTAAACATCTTTGTGGCCTCTGCTGACCCTCTCCAGTAGCTCCTTATCTATTTTCAGTATGAAGTTTGCATATTAAGATAATGCAAGTAATTTTATAGAATTTTAGCATCAATATATTGCAAACAAAATATATATCATATATATAAAGGGTGATTTCATAAAAATGTCCCTAAAAATAATGTTACTTTCACCACTGAGTGATGAAGAAGTGCAACTGTGCTCCTAATGATTCATGTCATCCTCCATTATTCAGGTGATTATTTCAGAATACAATTTACCTTTGAAAGAACTGGGAAAATAAAATTCTGGGAATAAAATGAATTAACATGTTACAGCTTGCCCTAGCAAGAAGTAAAACATTGCTATTTTAATTTTTTTTTAACTTTGTCTCTTTTGTTTTAGACTCTTGGTTTGCACAAACATGAAGCACAAGACATAGAGCATTTCTATGAGGGAAAAGAATATATTTGGAAGCTTTTGGGCATAATTGGAGGAATTCATGGATTTTTTCTCATAGAAAAGTGTTTCTTTCTTTTGGTAACACCTCGTGACCAGGTAAAGCTTTGTACAATTCATCCTTTAAAAAAACTCTTGTATTTTGAGATTTTGCAGTGAAGCATTGAGAATTGTTTTCCCAATGTGTTCAGTTTCTATTTTTCTTTGCTTGCTTCATGAGTGTGTTCCATATTTATAATTCCAGAAAGGGGACAGTTAATCGAACTTATTCCATAAGCCTGAATTCATGACTCACACTGGAGCAGGTGAAAAGTGTGTATCCATATGAAATAGCAGTGACAGTTGTTTACTCTAGGTTTGAAGAGGAGAAAGGTGCAATAGAAAGATAGATGCAAGCATAAGATATTTTCAAGAATAGTATCTTAAAATTTCCAATTGTTTTTGATCCCTATCACAGTGATGTGAAAATCTATTACGTGTTGCAGACAGTAGGACCCAATCTTATATTATTAAGATCTCCTTGCTCATTGCCATGCTTACAGTAATTCTATTACTTTGTTTCCATGTGGCTGGAGCCTGAAGATATGATTATGCACCAGGATAGAATGTAGCACAAAATGTGATGGCTCATTAAGTCTCTCAGCATGAGAGACAATCCTAAGGTGACTTAAGAAGGCTAAACCTTTGCTTGTTCTATTCTACAGTGTGTGTGAAGATTGATTTAGATATGTAGCAATGCCCACTACCTTTGAGTCACTATAATAATATAATGTGAGATTAACACAATGAGAGTATTTTGATTAGGCTGATATTCTATTTGCTTCGTGAAAAGGAGTCCTTTTAGTTACTTGTTTGAGAGAAGGGTTTTATCATCATCCCACAAATTCTTAAACATTTTCTACTGAGAACTAGATGAATCCTCAGAGTTAATTTTTGTATCTATATCAGCTTCAAATTTGAATTTTATTTTTAAAATAAATTAAGTTTTATCAAACCATTGTGATTGTCACTGATTTATCTGATTTACTTTTCAGGATTTTTAACATAATATGCATTACAAAATGTTGATGCCAGCCAATCATCTTTTTCAATAGATATTGTTTGGAAAAAAAAATCTTAAAAATTCTAAACTTTCACAAAAGACTGAGAAATGCTGCACCTGTGTTCATTGGGTTTCAGAACTAATTGCAAAGCATCTTCATTCAGCAGGGCCTTTCTTTAGTTAATGGGCACTGGGGACATTCCCATGATCTTCCAGTGGAGTCTGAATTAAATGAACATTCAGGCAGAGGCAAATCTACTTCAACTATACAGTTGGTAGGTTACCAATATGACATACTTCCCTAAATTTATATTCTTCTTTCTCTGTTCCTCAAAAAAATGAACAAAATTAATGTAAAAAATCAGTATTATTTTTCAGTCTTTATTAATTTGTTGTTTATTACTTGACATGATTGTCAAGAATCTCTAGATTTTGAAGTTTATCATGAGCTTTCACAGAGATATCAAGAATAGATATTTTACAATAACTTTTCTTAAGTGTGTACCAGATTGATATAACAATACACTTCCTGTATTGTTATACATTGTTGATAAAATTCTTGAAGATTTTCCTTCTCCCTTCTTTTCAAACATTAATCACGTGTAAAGGCAGACTCTCCTTAGGAAAAACTTCAGAATTTCTTGCAATGAGAGTTAAGTGCATAATTAGTGAACAGATTAAATCCTGGACTGTTCTTGGGCATTTTCCCACAGATTTGAAGAGTAATGTAAACACTTGGATATCTGGGAATTGTGCTTACCTATAAGAAGTTACACTCTTTAATATTTGTCTGTGGATAGTATCCAGACAGATAAATCCTTGCACATTAAATTGAGTCATAAATTTTACCCTGTTTTCTTTTTCTTTCAACAAATCTCTTCAGTTTATATCCAGTATCTCGGTGCACAGGTGAACTCCATTTTACTAATGTAGTTGTGATTGGCAAGAGCCTCATGAATCACTGCTAATCTTTAAAACAGTTGGAAAACTCTTAATAAAAAACAGATCAAACAGAGGAGTGAAGCATGTTTACTATTTTCTGAGACACATCAAAGCTTTGTGTTTGTGATAATGAATGAACATGTCATTCTCCTCAAATGCAAGATCCCCCCAAAGTTCTAAATAGATCACATTATCTATATAGAATTTGCCTGGCTGAGCTGGTTTGTACATGAGCAGCCAATTTTTCAGAATCATGTGAGTAATACTAAGACAAACACTGGCTGACTAAGAAAAACTTATAAATCCTTCAGATCAGTAATTAGTCTTGCAGTTTTGACTCATAGTTCAAAGAAGTGACATGTGAATAAATATTGTAGGAGAAGGGGAACAATTTCTGGAATTCATATGACTGGCTGCAATCATGGGAATTAGAGACATTTATTTTTCCTTTAAAATGTAGAATATGCGAAACAATTCTTTTTCCTTCTCTCCTCATGCTTCTACAGCACATATCCTTCATCACAAGCAATCTAAGACCAACCAATAAACATATCTTATTTTGTAGTCAGTGCACATCTCTGGTACAATTTTTGGAGTGGTGGCTTCTGTCCCCAACAGCTCTTGTGCTGTTGTTGAATTCACTGGCTGCCATAACAGGTTTTAACACACTTTTTTTGGGAAAAAAACCCTCAGAAATTAAGATTCAGTCATTCTAGTTTCAAGCAAACAAGTTTTTTTGGCTTCTCTCTTCCTCACATGAGTTTCTAATAATTTCTCCAATCAGAAAGCAAAGCCCCAAAGAGGTAGGGGCAGTGAGAGATTACTCATGTTCTCCCTTATCTCCCAACAGTTGCAATATCTATTAACTAAATGTTAGGGCTGGTACATCAGTTTATCTCTCTAGGATAAGGAAGAAGACACTGTCTCTTTCTTCACTTGAAGTAAATTTCACCATGGAGTGTACTCAAGTGCTGCTATTCTCAGCCAGTGTTGCCCGGTGCTGAGATGAAGCCCTTGCTAAAAGCCAAGACACAAGACATTGCAGGTTGCACCACCCTGAAGAAAAACCCCTGTATTTTGAAAGGGGATGACACCTACTGATGACCATCTTTTTTAGTCTAGTGTTTTCACAGAGAAACTCTGAAGAACATGAGTGCCTAAAAGACTGTTTTTCCCTGGAAATCCTATGGACATATTCTCTAGGAAAATACAGTCATCCAGTCATGACAAAATCAAAACATGCCATTTTAATTATAATGTCCCTTCTAGTCTTGCATTTGGCTCAAATTTTTGTGTATTCAAGCAGAAGTGTGTTTTTTTCATTGTTGAGCTACAACAATGCCTATGAATGTATTTTTTCCTACCTGAACTAGACTTAACCCTCTCTGGGTGAGGCAGATTTCTTTTTTATGTGTTTCTGCAATACCAATCAGACTGCCAGTGGCCAATAAATTATTCTAATTATATCTGTGCAAATAACCATTGACTATCTTTAATTCAAATAGCTTGAGCTTAATTGACATTTTCCTGTATTTATGGTAGCAGCTGGAAGAGACCCTTAACACTGATCCATTATCTTTGCTTTTAACTAGAGAAGCCCAGAAGATTCTGAACCTGCTGAAGTTCCTCCAGAGAGCAAGGTGATCAGCAAAAAAAGTTAGTATCAATAAAAAGACTAGACAAGACAGGAAAATCCTTCAGACCTAAGATGGAATAGAAAGTGTGCAGCTGGCTTAGCTCTGTGTTTGCAGTGTGCTACATCACATCTGGTGGCGCCTGGCTACATAATTTAATCTCTGCTTAAAGACCTTCTCAACTGCCAACCCTGGAATTGTCAAGTTCATTAATCTTACACTGTCCTTGCTTTAGTATTTGCTGTCTCACTGTTGCAATCTATTTTGCTAAAGCCTTTGCTTAAAGGGAAATAGTCAAAAATTAATGCAAAATATATTCTTATAATTTTAAACTTAGCTCAGGCTTTTATTTCTGAAGGTGGTGAAACATTTTTTGTAGGCTTGCTATGCTAATATAATTCTGCATCCTTCTTCTCTTACACAGTGAAACAATAGACTCTGTAAACCAGTAATGATTTATCACAGGTATGGAATTATAGCCTTATGATGGCTCTCAGTTTTAGAGTAATCTGTTTGCTTCTGAGAACTTCAAATAACTCCTGTCTTCTGTGCTTTTTTGCTGATTAGTAAAAATACGGAAATAGAGTATAAACCAAATTTTGCCTTTAACTGTACTTTGTGACCTTGGTTAATTCAGCAGAGTTTCGGTCATTCAGCTGAGGGAATTATATTTTAATTGAAATCAGTTTATTTACATAATTAACTCCCCTTTATTTGTGATCTCAGGTCATCAGTTTGATTTATTTAATTGTGTCATTATCTTCTTCTAGGTTCTAATGTTCTCTTCTGTTCTTGTGGACTTGATATCTATTTCTGTAGCATTAGAAATCTGGATTTTCTTTTCTTCACTTCCACTCCTTCAATAATACACAATCCAGTGCCAGTTTGAATGTGACTACATAGTTCATCTCCAGATATTTCTGTTTGGTTCAGTCATCATTACCTCCTAAGCATCATTACCTCCACCTTCTAGTGATCTTTGTTTTGTTTAATCTTTCCTCATATCTCAGTCTTACCACCATAAACAAAACCTTAGTCAGGAAGGGTGGGAGGTTATTTGGGGGGGTTTTTTTTGGGAATATGTAATTACAGAAGTTTGTTTCATTACAGTTCTTTTAAATAGCTAAGTGCATAAATATAGCTGGGTACCTTGATACTGAGTGAGGTGTTTCTTCCCCAAAACTGAGTGGAATCTGCAGGTCTAAGAGAGAAGCCTGACAACTCCAGATCTGCAAAGCTTCACTGTAAATGCCTGTCAAGTAGGACTGCAAAAAGAGTCGATCACCACAGATAGTCAGGGAGTAATTTAGAAAGCAAGAAACTTTCTAAAGAAAAAGATGTCTGACTGGCCCTCTCTGCATTTATCCCATTGTTCTATCATATCATTTATCATATTGTTCTATCAATATCAGAGAAGACCAAACAGTATCATTTTATATTTGTTATACTTAGTGATGCTTTACATCCACTAGAAATGTTTTTTCTGTTTTAGTCATGGAAACATTGTAAAAGATCTATTTATGGATAAATGTTTGCTTTAAACTCTTACTCTAAACTTAAAAATTGTAGTATATGGTTGAGGTCTTGTGCCTTTTGGTTTTATGAAAATTGTAGAATAAAATTTGCTGTGAGTTCTGATCCCCTATTTAAGCAAAGAAAAAATAAAAGTAAGATTGTTGGAGAAGAAAAGGGATGGTAGAAATAGTTCACGTAAAAAGTTAATAGTTAATAGTTTGTGTTGGAATACAATGCAGTGAGATAATTGCCAGTAACAAAGCTGCTTTAAAATAGGCTGAAAGTAAAGTAAGATAAACATTCAGATTTGTTTATACATGCATCTTCTTAACTTTCTGTCAAGTAATTTCACAAAGCTTGTATCTAATTGCTCCACAATGCTAACCTGATCCCTGTGTTATACTAAAGCACACTGGAATGAGTTCCAGTAATCATGATATATCTTCTCCAACAATCAGATACTTGAACAAAACTGACTAACTAATAAGACCTCAAGGCAGGCCATGATTTGATCCTTGCCAGTGCTTATTACAAATCACAAACTTAATGTAACACAGCAATCTATTATTTCTATGTAATTCATGCTCTGCACTATTGATTATAAACTGCCCATAGTGTTTAGAAAGAACTGTGCAAACTGGGGACATCCACGTCCGGCTCTGTAAGCTGGCAGCAAAATGTAACAAGCCTGCCAATTTTTCTGAACCCACAGAGCTCCCAGACAACCAGGGAGGATTTTCTGAATATGGTTGTTAGATTTTTTTATGTGCTCTGTGTGATTTTTATAATAGTCTGAAGACTTCAGTTCTAGCCAGTTTCTGTAAGAAAAATATCTCCCCCATCATTATAAAATGGTCTTCTCTGAGTGAAAGCTGGTAATAACTGTGTTCAGACAGATCAGTGCAGCTTCATGTTTGCTCCTTCGTCTGTCATATTATGTCTATGTGGGGTCACCAAAAATCAGAAAAATACATATTTAGGGCCCAAATCATGACTCTGCTCCTTCAGGTATGAAACCAGTCCTTTTCAAAGTGTTCTGTCCATTCTGCGTAGAGGAAAGCTGGAGGAGTTTCTTTACAGACGTTAGGCAGTCCTGACTAGAAGACTCTGGATAACATGAATGAAAAAAGTACAGGATGGGGCAGCCAATTATGTGTTGCTAAGTTTATACATTGAACCTATATGGAGCCTTGTTGCTTCTTGAAGAGATAAACTGCCTCCCTGTGAATCTGTTCAGCATTCCACCCAGCTGTCTCTGTTACAGGCTGGGCACAGAGACTGTCCCTGATTCTCTGCCTTGATTTCAGTACTTGCATCACTCGTAGCACCTTTCCACTCATGTCAGGTGACACGATGCCATGAACATCTGGTGTACTGTTCCACACAAAAAGAAGGTCAGAGAACAGCATGGGAAAGACAAACAGCCATCTCCACCCATGAGTGGTGCTCCATATAGGAGTACTATGAGCATAACAGCCATTAATTGATTGGAACAAATGTTGGATATAACCATGCTGTAACCCTGTACTATAAGTGATACTCCGAGGCTTGCTGTCTTTAATTTCTATCTTTCACTGTAATACAATTGCAAAAAAAAAAAAAAAAAAAAAAAAAAAAAAAAAAAAAACAGAACC
>JAOTQP010001286.1:19823168-19854784 GCA_026413545.1 Cichladusa arquata | reverse complement strand
TTAGCTCCAAATATACCTTCTTAATTCTGGGGCAGTAGTGCCCCAGTTCAAAGTGACCTTTTTGCAGTCATGGAGCAAAATATTTCAAATCTTCTAGTTGTGAAATCTTTTAATTTAGAAGAAAAATCTTGCTGGGATTCTGATATACAGCTTACTCCAATTGATTAGGACTGAAAGTGGGATTAAACTCAAACTGGAATCAGAATTGAGCTCAGACTGGCATAGATTACTCTGACTTGCAGCACCTGTAAAACACTCAAAGACCATGCTGCAAATATACCCACATGATTTGAACTGGCAAGTTCCCAGTGTAGAAAGATTTAGAAACTCTGGGAAACCACGTGACTTCACTTTTGCATGTATCCAAGCTGGAAATGGAAAATGTCACAGAACACAGAGAACTAACAGAAAGCCACTCCTCAATACTGTATGCTATCTTTAGGAACAGCTAAACAAATACAAGTCAATATGACTTTTTTGTTGTTTTGAGATTTTTTCTTTCACTCAGGACAAGTTTATAACTAATTCTACAGAATTCTAAAGGCAGGCCTCCATCATTCACTATCTTTGTGCATATCTTAATTATTTTCTTTCATATTTTATTACCAAGAGTCTTAAAAATACATTTATCAGCTAAATAATAAATGTTCTTTTTCTCTATGCAGGAGATTTTGCTGTGCTGCTAAGTACAGGGCTCCCCACGAAGATTGCAATTTTGATGAATTTTATAAGTGCTCTAACAGCATTCTTAGGACTTTATATTGGCCTTTCTCTGTCAACTGACCCATCCATTCAAAACTGGATCTTTACTATTACAGCTGGAATGTTCTTATATTTGTCTTTAGCAGAAATGGTGAGAACTTCAGTCTATTTTTATATTTTCCTTACAGCATATCCACATCAGAGATGAGTGTCAGACAAATGCAGGGGGATGAACTTGTAGAGAAAAAGAGCTCATAGACTTGTTGGGAAGAGCATGTTGTCTGCCCTGTGTGTGTACAGTGCTTAGAAAAGTAATCTGTTTTTCTTCTGTATCACTGTCATCCTAGGTGTCATTATAATGAAAAAGGAAAATAAAGACCATTAAGAGACTAATATAAGAGAAAGGCATAATGGTCTTTTAGAGTCTTTAAAAAAGATCTTCTGAAGACTTTTAAACAATGTATTTTTATTTATTTAGTAAAACATATATTTAAACCTTCAGGGGATTTTAAGATCTTGAAAAAAATGGTTATTTTTTTCTTCTTCTGCCCTTTTCTTTATATATTTTTCACCTGTTGTGTCAATGCAAATTAGCTGTTTCAGGACTAAAATGTAAGATGCTTATCTTTAACACTTCCTTTCTGTCCTAGGGAGCTTTCAATTAGCTCTTAAGCAAAAAAAACCCCCTTCAGATTACTGCAACTTTTTAATAGTTGTCCAATGTTTTTCATACTCCCAGTTCAATAGAAATAGAAAAATAAAGTCTATAGAAAAATAAAGTGTGAAGTTAGGAGGAAGCTCTAAGGACTGAGCAAAAATGTGGAGCAATCATAGCTCATGCAAGTGCCTCAGGGCACATAATTTATTGAAGAGATGGATAACTGTTACACTTGTGGCAATGCAGAACTTAAATGCCTGCCCAGCTTTGTTGCACAGCTCTTTAACCATCATGTGTTGACGTAAAGTTTCTTGCAAGCTCCTCCACAAAGATGGAATGTTTTGAGTGAGTAGATCAAGAGGGAGGGGGAAAAAAAAGTCTCTTCATAAATTATTACTTTAATTTTTTTTTCCTCTTGTGTTCATTACCACTTTATGCCTGAGATGCTCTTTACCAGGTTCAGGCATCATACTTTAAACCTGATATGCCATTCCAGTACTATAACCTATTTAGAATTCTACTTACAGGAATTGATCTTAGACCTCGGTAGTATTTTAGTCTATTTTTGCTATTGTAAGTAAAATAAAATGAACATAAAGTTCACCTAAGAGCTTAAGAGGGAGCTGCCAAAAGATTGTGGCTGTGTCAACAGTCCTGACTGAGGTAGTAAATAACAGACAAGAACACTGTGTACCAAGTTTCAGCTTGTTCTGACAGAGAAATTTGGAAGTGAGGCTCCCTCCCAACTGTGTAGGCATGGTTTTACTAATGGGGCTGAGAATGATGTACACATATTTTTCCTTCAGTGTAGGATCAGCATCCATCAAGGATCCCCAAGCTCCTAGAACAATACCATCTTTTTCCCTGAGTCTTCAAAGCAACGTGCCAGCTGTAAATCCCAAGAGAAAATATAGTTCCAGGCAGAGACAGGGACATGTTTTCCCTTGTTCTCAGCTTGTCACCATAATCTTGGCCGTGATGTGGAGGGGAGAAAGAAGGGAGGGAAAGGGAAGGAACTTACTTCTCTCAATCCTCTTATTAATAAGACTCTAATTAGCCTTCTCTGCATTTTCTCAAAATAACTGCCATTGGATGGATCACCTGTTTGTCAGTGTCAAATATCGCAGGGATTATTTTATTTAAAAAATTATTTATGTAGCATAGCAAAAAAATTATTTAGGTAGCACTGCAGGCTACATATATAGATATGAATAGTTTTGTATGTTTGTATAGTGCATCTCAAGAGAAGATTATACATCTCAAGTCAAAATGAGTCATTCTTTATGTATTTTCCTGCTTTCTGCAGAGAAATCGGTTCTATTCTCTGCTGTACTCTCATCTGCAAACAACAGTAATCAGTGCTCCTGCTGATGGTGTACAAACACTTAATAGTACAAAATGTTTGACTGTAGTTTTCAGTATTTGTTTTATGAGCTTTCACATATTCATGTGCTTGTCAGAATAGCAGTTAAAAAAACTGAACAACCTCACTGGTTTCTGAACTGAGGAACATTGAGGGGTGTGAGTGGAGGTTTGTTGACAGAATAACACTGTGAGACTGCCACCACAGAAAAAGTAGCACAAATCTACTTCTGTGGTTAATTAAAGGTTTTTCATTTCTACAAATGGCATTGTAACTCCATTAGCATTAGGGTAGAACTAATGATTTCAGAAACTGAATAAGGGACAAAAGATAAAATCACTTATATCCATCATTTTTCACCAAGAAATTATGCAAAACTGAAGTTTTCCCTGACTAATTTAAAAAATATTTTCAATTTTGAAGATAAGGGAGTAGTTTTTAAAGTGATTTACTGGGCAGTGGCAGTGCAGCAGCCAGGCCACATGTGCCCAACTTGGTAAGAACTCTTTTTTAGCCAGTACATGCCTGAGAGCCTCTCATGCCTTCTTCCAGCAGGCTGCTTCCTATTTCTTCTTATCTTTTGTGCACTCATGATAACATGAGCTGGAGTGGAACAGAGCAGTCCCTTGATTAGCAGTACCTCTTTTGCCTCTGACAGACTTGAAGCATTAGCAAGTGTGACAGCTTCCACCAGCTTGGATGTGGTACTATGTTCCCTTAATTTGTGGAGTGGTTTGCATCTGCCAGTTGAATGGGCTTATGCTTCTTAAACAAGATTCTCTCTGCTATACCACACACTTTTTTGTTCAGAGTTGGGTACCCATAGCTGATACTGTGACAACAGCCATTTTATTTTAACAGATAAGCAGAGATGTCACACTAGATATGGCTATAGAAGTGGTTTGTGTGTTGATTACATGCACACAGGTTAGATGGAGGGAGCAGATGTCAGCATTGGACATGGAAAGAGTACAATTTGCTAAGAATTCCTTTTGAAAACTCTCTTAGGAACCTACTGTGCATGCATGTAGCTCTTAAATTGTCACTGACAGCAATGAAAATTCAATTTTGCAGTGGGGGGAGAAAATTTTCCTGTTTGGAGAACTTTTCACTCACGTACTGGGCAAGAGGAAAAAATATACTGATTATAAGGATAAATAAGAAAGCATGAGCATCTAGACTGGAACCCTGGATTCAGGCTAGGTCTTAATTTTAAGTTTTTACTTATATACACAAAAAACTGAGCATTTAAAACTGTCAGTTCAGATTTTTATTTACATCAGAACTTTGAGGTGTTTACACTTGCTTTAGATTAAAAGTTTCTGATTATCTTTAAACACTGATCCCATATAATTACATAAGTTTTCTGTACTGTAATTTAAACCACTGCCTGGTTGTAATGAAAATCCAGGGCATTTGGATTTCTCTGTTATTTTCAGGCAAAACTTTAAAGTGAAGGCAGATTTTTCAGAACAGTTTTGTTTTGAGCATATGCCAACTTTCAGAGAAAGAAGAATGCAGAAGCAGCAGCCCCAGAGACCCCCCTCTGCCAGAGGGAAGGACAAGCATAGCAAACACTCCCATTAACCTCCTTGGTCAGCACCACTCCACTGTCTCCCAGTGGCTGCTGCTGTTACAGCTACTGTGAACAGCCTCCAAAATGCACAGGAACTCAGTAGTTTTATTCAAGCACAGAAAAAACACACAACCAAAACCAGAGGTCAGCACCAAACTATTGCTCTGTATTTATTTCCAGAACTGATGTGACAGTATTAGCAGTCATCAGTGATTCCTCTGAACAAAGAAGAAATATTAAGAGAATTTGAGCCTGAGGAGTCACTTTTGCAAGCTGTGTTTAGACACATATTTAGTTTAAACCTTTGATAAAATACACTATGTGGAGTGAAAGGTCAATGCAAGTAGCTTTTATTAGGATTATAAACAAATGTTGCTTCATTACATGATTTAAAACTTACAGAGAAAAATATTAAACATGATTTTTTTCAAGCATATTTAAGAAGTCCTGTTTTCTGCTTGAACATTTACAAAAATCCAAGTAAATAGGAATGTTGCCAGTTATTTCAGAAGAAGCATGATTGACTCTATATATAGTACTGAAGCAAAAAATACTACAACTAGTTTGTTCCCACAAAAGGAAATCACTAATTTTCCTAAATAAGCATTTCCTTGCAGACAGATGTATACAATTACTACAAAATATTGAGAAGTTAACAAATTTACTTGTCAGTGCTAGTAAAAGAGCCAAAGTGGGTAGAATTTGATTAATTTAAATATTTCACTGTCAAGATCAGCTTTGTCAAAATGTACAGAAAATGCTACACATTAATACATATAGTCAGAAGCTCAGCATTTTGAAAGTTGCTTTTTTTAAAATTAAGTTTGCCTTGTTTTCCCATAACTTTTTTTTTTCCCACAGATGAATGTATCTGGCTCTCATTCTGCTGTCTTATTCTTTTTTTAGCTTCCTGAAATGACTCACATTCAGACACGGCGACCCTGGTTGATGTTTCTCCTACAGAACCTTGGATTACTATTAGGCTGGCTTTGCCTCTTACTTTTGGCTGTATTTGAACAGAAAATTAAAATATAAGTTTTCTGTTGGAAATCTCAAAGTACCACTTATGACAGTGGATAGCATTATTCACAATTTTGTCATGTCTGCCATAGTGATATGTAAATTAAGTTGTTGGGATTTTATATCTGAACAGTAGATAACTATTTTACTTTATTAACTTATTGTTCAGATTTTTGTAATTATTTTTTGTAAACATGAATGTTTAGAATTATGTTTTATTTGTTACTGAGTTTACCAGATCCCATGCTCAAACTCACAAGAGCTTTTAATTAGTTTTTATTGAGACTGTTCTAGTTGAATGCTCTAAGTGATCTCTGCCAGTCTGACTGAAGAAAAGGATAAAACACTTTTATATGCAATAATTAAAGTGGACTAACCATAGTTGAACAATTTGAATACAGAATGGTCTTTCGCCTTTCAGTACAAAGACTTATTTCTTTAAATCTGAAATGCATAACAAAGCTAAACTTCTAAATGGTATAAAGCAATCTCATAAAGTCTGCACTTTCTGCTTTGTCAGCATAAAGATTCTCATCAGTTGCATCTTACTGGTCCACTGTGTCAGGAAAAAAAAGACAAGTGTAAATGTTGAAGTTTATGATACAGAAGTTTGGGAATACTCTTTTCCAACTACAGTACAGTTTCTCATATGTGTGAAGGAACCTGTGACAGTCAAGCACCTTTTGCATTATCTCATCTCTGGTAATTGCTTATAGCAACTCCTTATGAAGGATTATAAAAATATGTTTAAATTGCTTTTCCCTGATATCTCTTCCAGGCTCCTCAAATGAAGGGATTTCTTGACCCAAATGTTGCTTCTGAGACATCACATTCAATAAATACTTGCCTTCCTGTCAGCAATTAGCTTAATCATAGATATGTGATATGCATTGTGGAAAGAGCTTTTTCAATTGTCTAGAATGTGTGTAGCCTCACTGCAGTTCCTCCCATCCTGAGTGATTTTTGTGTAATTAGTCCTCTTGATTTCAAGGCAATTCTGCAGAAGTTGAGATGATTCATATAATTCAGTTTTGCAGAACCGGGTCTAAAACAAATATACAAATTCTGTCCTGAGCTGCTGAGCAGCTTCCAGGAGGTATTGAGCAACACTCAGCTGTGTGGTTTCAGTTCTTTACATGCTTTCAATTTCTGGTGCAAGGACTTCTCCTCTTCTTATTTATACTTTTGTATGAGAACTAAATTTTATTCTTTCTTTCTCCGCTGATGAGCTGTGGAAACAAGGAGAGCAAGTTACAGATCAGACATATATTCTTTATGAAGCAACTGAAAGTTTTCTTTTCTTTGTCTAAACTCTGTCTTGAAATATCTCTACATTATGACAAGACATGACTGTCTCACAATGTGTCCTGTGATTATTTGATAGCTCCTAGTGACGGTACAATTATTCTGGGGGATAGAGACTCTACTCTCCTACAGCAGACTGTCAGACCTGTTAGTTCTCAAAAGCTTAATGGGCACCATACTAATTTATCAAGTGAAAAAAAATATTGAATTTCACTGTTTATGATAGCCCACACTCATGGGCTTGTGAACCCTTAGTCAACCACTGACTAACCCTCAGGGAAAAAACCACCAAACTTAGAGATAATTTTAAAAGTCGATATGCATTCATTTTCAGTGCCTGTTAGTTATGAGAATCTGTAGCAAATATCTCAATGCAAATCTAGGCAAACTTAGACATATCCTCAGAAACCTTGTCCCAAACAATTTATCCAAGGTAATGCAGGAAGTCTCTATCTGACAGGAAGTGAACTGAGCTCTTTTTAAGGCCCAAAGTACAATCCTAGCTTCTTTTATTTAGATGTGCAAATATTATGATTGCTTTTATGTTGATGAAAGGTGAGTTGAGAAGCCATGTCTAATGCTTCTGTATTCAAAGTTTACATTTTTTTCTCGGAGCTTGTGCTTGATTTTATTAAGGTAATATTTTTAAAAAGTGGTTTCTCAGTATTTCATCTGTTTGTATTGGCACTGAGTTACTTCATGACCTTCAGCTGTGACAGTCAATTCAAGCAATAGCAGGGCATCACTGGACGTAAGCAAAATCTATTCTTGTATCAGATGGTGCAAATGAATATTGGAAACATTCATTATTTCAAAGAGGAGAGTTACCATAATTTGAATGCTTATGTATGCCTAATGTTTGCTTCCATGGAAAACAAGATTACCAATATGATCATGTTTTGATAATGTTATTGTATTCTGAAATATTTGTCTGCTACTTATTAATGAGAGCAGTCTGAATGAGAGCAAGTAATTTCTAGCAGTGTGTCCTTTGAAGTTGTGTAGGAGCATAGGTTTCCATCCAGATATGTTCTGTGAACTTATTGTATCCACACTTATTAAGAAAATGCCATCTCTTGGCTAAATATGCTTATCAGGCATCTTGGTCACATTTAACAACCAAATGTATTTATACAGCTTCCACCAAAGGCACAGGTATGTTGATCAGAAAGCCAGTTAATCTTTATTTCTGCCACAGAGCTCTTTGGCTTTTGGGGTATTTGTCAATTAGTGACAAATGGTTCTAGACCATTTTGCCCTGGTGTCAAATCTAAGCACCTGAAGTCTCATCAGCATATGAAGGTTTGAATTCCTGTGGCACTTAGAACTTATCTCACTACTTAAGGTTAGTGGCTCTACTGTAAATCTCTTTACATTTGTGTCTTTAAAAAGATACTGAAGGTGAAGTGTAACCACATGTAAATCAAGACCTCTGGATTTACAGAGGGCTGGAAACTGTTCCTATAGATCATTGAAACAGAAAGCTAAAGAAGTTTAACACCAAAGAAATTTACCTGTAAAATTCATCATTATAGTCAATGTTCTCTAAAAATTCCAAGAAAAATAATAGAATATGTTTTTGTGTCCTTACAAAAGAGAAGACTCTGCACAAATTTTCTTAGGATGCATTCTCTTTTAGTTTGTTTTAAATCTACAGTCTGTTCATAGAGATTTGAAACAGACCTGTTTTTAAAGCCAGGTACATCTTCCTGTTGCTTCAAACCTAGCAGACAGAGAGCATAATATGCCAATGTTTTCATTGAGTCAAATCCTGAGTAAGGACTGCAGAACTTCATCACTTGCAGCCCTTAAATCAGGACTAGGTTTCTCTGTAAGAGGTATGCAATTACTCACACAGATGTTACATGCTTGATGGAGAGATTACTTGGTGAGGTTTTACAGCCAGTCAGGCAGTTCTAACTAGATAATCATAATGCTCCTTTGAAACTTTAAATACATGAATCTATAGATAAAGGAATTTTTCTGGAAGAAGCTGTTTAACATTTCTCCCTTTCATCTATTCTTAGTTTTCAGGCACTCTTAAGATGAAATGATCTTGCTTTCCTACACAGAAAACTAGAGAGAAAAGGAAAGGTTTAAAGAATTTGTTTGCTACGGTATTTTTTCTTGGAAGTTAGGTAGCAGAGGGCCTCATAAAGAATACTTCCAGTTCCAAACTACCAGCACTCCTGAGAGCTGACCTTGTACCTCTCTTTTCTGTATATGTTACACATTATCCAGTGACTCCTAAGATAAATAGTTCTTTCTTTGCAGTCAGTTATAGTAATGCCCTCAGGTTTCTGGAGCTCATCTACATGTTTTAAATACTGCCATCTTTTACTGTATTTTAATATTGCCATTCCTTTACAGTTTTTTATGCTTTAAACATGAATGTGGCATTTTCTCCAGAGACAGAAAAATACCTTTTAAATAGAAGAAAATATAGTTTTGGTATTTATCCTTGATTTGTTTTTCTATCACCGTATTGAGAAACCTATCAAACTATTGAGAGAGTGAGTGAATTATCGTTGTAACAATTTCAATCAGGTTTGTATCTGTCTGATGTATGGATTTGGGCCGATACCTTATCAATGTTCTTACCTTTTTTTTCTTTACTGTAACCTTTTGTCAAGCCCTTCTCTCATTTTAAAAATAAGCTGCCTTCTATTGTGAGTGTAGCTGTAGGAATGTGACTACAGAAAATACAAGCAGTAGTTGCACAATGGCTTTAATCAAAACAAAAAGTCCTGCAATTTATTTTACTAGGCCCACCTACATTCCCTTCTCCCCAAAAGAACAAAAAATCTACGCACGGATTCGCTGTGGGTCACGTAGGGGAATGTAAGAAGTGCCTCTTTCCTTTTATGTCCCTGATAACAGGAGCGAGCGCGGCGGGAGCTCCGCACAGACGCCGGGCGCGCTGAAATCCCAGCCGAGCTGCCGTGGGCGGCAGCGCGGAGCAGCGTCCCGGGGCAGGGTGCGGGGACCAGGAGCGACCGGGAGGGACCGGGAGGGACCGGGAGGGCTGGTGCCGCTCCCCCGGCAAGGACAGGACAGGGACTGCCGAGGGGAACCGCAGGGTGGCACTTGGGCGCTGAGCGGGAGGATCCAGGGGTTTCCAGCTGCACCCTGCAGCAGCTCACTGCCGGGCACGGTGGCTCATGCTGCCTGCTTTGGAAGTGAAAGCTATGGTGAAAGCGATCCCCCCGTGAGTGCGGGCTCCCGCAGGGCAATAACCCGCAGCACCCAGCACTCGGGGTGACCCCAGGGATTCCCGGAGAGCTCCATCCATCCCCACTACAGCCGCAGGGCGCCCAGTCTCTCTCTGCCCGGGTCTCTGCTCTGACATTGCCAGAGAACATTAAGCACAGGATTACTTGGCAACCTAAATCTGCCTAGCAACCATTTACATATTGGCCCAAGATAATGCCGACCAGCTCTAATGCAGTGCTATAGATGTGTCTATATGTGACATCGTTTTGTTCCACTGCAGCTGGCTGGGAAACCCTCCTCGTTTTCCTAGGGGCCAGAAGAACCTAGTTTGACCCATCCAAGAGAGGTGACAAGAGATATGCATAGGGAAATAGACCAGCCAATTATTATGACATATTCTTCTCTTAATTTTAGATCACACCAAATTGTCCTCCACGGACTCTCACGCTGCAGGGCAGGCAGCAGGACAATGCTCTGTTGGGTAGCTGCCCAGGCTGTCCAAGTCAGGGTAAAGGGTAGGTGAACAGCAGCCATAGCTCAGTGCTTCAGAGTATCCCAGGTGTCCCTGTATTGCTGGTTTAGATCCACCAGCACACCCACCACCTCAGGAAAACTCTTATTAGCTTTTTGGGCAAGGACTTTCTAGTGTTTGTCCTTCCACCTGCTATGCAAATACCATAACCCATATGATATAGGATGTTACCTGTTCTTGTCCACCACCCATGAGGATGGTTTTGGAGAGGTTTTTGTGTTGCCACAGTTTATTTCTTCAGAAAGGAAAATTGTTAGAGAATTAACTGAGAGTTGCACAGAAGGAGATATTATTATATACATAGTGATACCAGTAATGCAACTCATTTTTGGGGAACACAAACACAAGTAATCTTTTGATTCCACACTGAAGTGTGCTGGTGTTGTCTTGAGTGGTTTTATCACTAACCACTGGTAGAGTGCCTTAGTTTCAGGACTTCAAAGGCCACCTACATACTCCTGTGCAAAGGCATAGTATGAGCTCTGGAGCAAGAGTACACCTACTTCTTGACTGTCATCCCAATCCAGAAGGGGGTGGGTATTGAATTCAAGTTTACAACCTAATGCCTGCTATATGCATGGTACAGTGACTCAGGAGAAGGCAGCTGTAATAATCAGCAAGTTTAGAAAGTTGTAAATGGGCTATATACATCTGGTAGTTCATTCAGTATGCCCAGGACAGCACAGCAGCATTCAGAAAACATCCACACTGCACTATAGCCATGAATGCAATTCTTTTCCCAGGTACTAACCATATGAGAAGTCCCATGCACGTTAAAATCATTCTGTTACACTCCAGAACATCACTGATGATAATTTTTTGTGCACTTTGCACAAGGTTTCAGAGAAAAAGATAAAATGGACAATAAGGTCTCTTCTGTAATATGGTAAAAACCTGAACACAAGTGGTAACACACTGCAAGTTGCACACTGATTCCTCATCATGCTCACATGCAAAGCATCTCCCTTTTCACTTTGAGACAAACAGGACAAAACCTATACAGAACAGGAAAGCCAGAACAAGGAACTGTCAAAGAGAAAATTCTTTATCTGATTATAGATGTAGAAGGTGTATGGGTGTAAATGTCAAAACAAACAACAAATACATGAAGATTTACTCTCTTCTCATTGCAGTACCTTCTCACTGACAAACACAAATCCCACACAATTGTCCCAAGTGTTGCTGTAAAATATTGTGACTAAGAAATCAAGTTTTAGCACTGGAAATAGTTCATACATTACAAAATAGATTACTTTTAATGACTCTTAAACTTGAGGCAGGCATTGAAAATATAATCTATATGTTCATAGCCATGTAGCTTGGAAAATACATATTCATGGTTGATGAAATCTGTGGAATTTTGTGAACAGGATATAAATTCCTTCTCAAGTAATGAGAGGGACAAAAGCTAATGAAAGCACAGTCCATTTTCTATCATTTCCTACTACCGTAAAATCTAGTTTTCAAATTGGCTTTTTGTACTTGCAATTAGTAGAATATGCCACTTGTCTAGACAACAGAGTAGCTGAATATCTGATGTTTCTGGCATTATTAGGGTAGACTAAGAAAGCACATGACTATTTGTAAATTCCTTTCCAGCATGTAATATTTTAATACACCATCAAAATTCTTAGGTTGGAGTGCACACAATTAACCCTTCATTCTTGACTGTGACTCCTGCTCATGGAACTGTGTTTTCTAGATGTAATTAAAATGCATTTAACTTGAGTGAAGTGGCTTTTTTGTTTCTTTCTCTTTCTCTCAATTTCTCCCACCAATATAATATAATACCTGCTTTGTGTTAAGTTTCAGTTTTGGTGAAGAAGACCTGATTTTTTTAGGGACATTTAATTACTGTAGTGTATGTTGGATCATGGGCAAGAGAGACTTCAGAAAGGATGGTTTGAATTCTAAGGAAGCATAAATAGAGCAAGAGGTTCCTACCCTTTTTTTGGTTGGTTTGTTGCTGGAGATTTTTTAATCTGTTAGTTTTATTTTTTTATTAGAAAGTATACTTCAGCTTTAAAGAAAAAGAAAAAAAAAAAGAACAACTAAAACCCCAACAAAATATTTAAATGTCAAGGTGCAAATACTGACACTGGTATTCACCAGTTTACATTAGACTGCAAGTGATCAGGTCTTCTGCACATCTACAATCACTCTTTTAAAGCTATTGCTTCCCAGCTGAGACATATTAGCTGACCTTGGCCATGTGCCTAATGTTTTGAAAATTCTCATAAAACAATTGCTAACCACTTTCATTTCTACAGCCTACTAGTATTACAGATGACGCAGAAAAACAGTTTCTAATAATGGATAAATATTGGATTTAGGCAGTATTAACTGAAAATTGCTGATGACTTGAAGCAGATATGTACTTGCAATACACTCTTGCAGCTTATAGCTCTGGTATGAATGTAAACTACAGCAATAACAAGAGTTGCTTTGGAGTATCTCCTATTGATTTCAAGTAAGAAATATTCCATACTTTTCCCTTCAGAATTCACAACACAAAGGATATCTCAGACATTAAAAACAAACTGTCAGGTCCCTGGCTTTATCAAAAATTACGTTTTTCTGTGTTCAGTGTGGCTATTTGAATAGTAAAAAGGTCCTTTCCTGTCTTCTGCACTTTTGTCCTACTTATTTCAGAAATAGCCACCTTTTACAAAGAATTGCCAAGCTTGCTCCCCAGGGAAATTGGTGGTTCACATGGTAAGACAGACAAAGTTTCGGCGGAAGAGACATTTACATTCACTATTTTCATGGTAACAAAATAGCATCAGACTCAAGACTTTGCTCTCTAACGCTCCTAAAATCAGTGAGACTTTGCAGGATCTAAAGAATAAACCACTTCTGAATTCTCAGGTTTTTTGTTTTCTCTCAGCAAGATTTTACTAAAATCAGTAATTTCTGCTTCATGCTATTTTAAACAAAAGACAACACGGGCTTTTGGATTCTTTGTAACAAAACTCCCAGTTCTGCACAGTGCCTCTGTTACTGAGATCTACATGATAAGGAGATCATCTGAAATCCAGCTGGCAACCAGCACTGTTTCTCAAGTACTGAAAGTTCCTAGGCAGTATGCTTGATGAAAAACACATTGCATGTTCATTTATCCTCTATGTCTATTTAAAATATGAGATATAAACATCTCTACTACAGACCAACTCAAAAACCCTATATCTGGTTTGCATCCTTCAGTCACCGCAAGGACACTTCATTAGCTGATCCATTCTGGAACTGATTTTTAACAAAATAAAAGCAAATTCAATTTGTTAAGTTTAACCAGATCATGTAATACCCTTCCAGTAAGTCTACAACCACAGTTCTTGCTGCCTTGTGTTATTATTTTCTGGTGACAGATAGGCTGCTGCAAATACTTCTACCATAATTAATCTGCTCCAAGAAAAAAAAAAATTGTAAGTAAACTTCTAAATTACTTGGTACTGCACCTTGCAGCGTGAATTGGTCCTTGCAGCTTTGAGGTCTATAAATGTAGGACAAATAAGACAAAACAATTTCCCATGCAGTGACAGGGAAGAAGCAGTGTTTGATATGTCTGTGATGCCACATAATAATCATCAATAGTAATGTAACAGTTTTGGCACTAGTCTGCTTGTCTTTGCCTGTTGGCTACATCTACTCTTTTCACTCTAATTATACAGTGTTCCATACAGTGCTCCTACTTAAATGTGAGAATAATCAATCAAGCTCTCTCAGGGAAAAATCTAATGAAGAAAAGAGCTCCTTCATAAATGAGATTTTTTTCCATTTCTCATCTCTCGCATTATCTCATCAGCTGAATTCTCTAGAATGGTAAGGAAATTGAAAGGATTTCTGCTAGAGTTCAACAGAAAGCTCAAAATATGGGGATTTCCAACCAGTTCTAAACAGCATCTCTGGTTGCTTCAAGTAACCCCTAGAGCTTGGTAAGTTTGCCAATTTGTCTATCAGTAGTCAGATACAGCAAAAGAAACTTCCTCAGCTCTGTGATCTTATCTTTGCACAAGACTTTGTAAGGGAGCACAAAGGCACTAGGATGGAAAAGCATTGTCAATGAAAAGCCACAAATACTGGTACAGAAACTACCTGTTTCTAGGTATGGCTAATGCAAAAGGTAGCAACATTTATTAATACTACCTTTTTCTCTAGAGTTAAGAGGCCTTGGAGATTGCAAGGATAATCCAGTTTGGAAGGAGAGAATTGGATGTAATCCTCTCCGGATAGTGCACACATTTTCTATCAAAGATCTGCATCTGGTCATTCTTCTCTGTTAGAGATTGGCTGAAGGAGGCTATTCTGCCAGGTTGTAAAAACATAATTCCAGATCAGAATACTCAAAAACTAATCCAAAACTAGTTCCAGAGACTGTTTGTGCATTTTCACCTGTTCCTTGGAGCAAAGACTAGAATCCCCAAGTGATAAACTGATCACCAGGCTGAAGAGTAACAGCCAAAGGAGAGCTGAGGTGGGCAAACACCTCTGGAGATTCTCTAATCCAACCACCCTAGCTCAGAGCAGGCTCAGCTAGATGAGGTTTCCCGCAGTCATGTCCAGCTAAGTGCTGAGAATCTCCAAGGATGGAGACTGCACAGCCTCTCTGGGCAACCTGTGCCAGCACTCAGTCACCCTGTTTTTGTGCACTTCACCTCTTGTCCTGTCACTAAATACCACTGAGAATAGTCTGCCTCCATCTTCTGCACAACAGCACTTTAAGTATCCATACTCATGGGTAGAATGCCCCCAGGCCTTCTCTTCCTGAGGCTGAACAGTCCCAGCCTCTCAGCTTCCCCTCATGCAGCAAATGCTACAAGCCCTTAAGCATCTTTGTAAAATCTGCTGGCCTTGTATTTCCATGTGTTTCTTGTCCTGGGAAGTTCAGCACTGGGCCCAGCACTCCAGATATGTCTCACCAGGCCTGAGTAGAGAGGCAATTCTGGCAATACTGACAGACAAGCTGCACATGAGCCAGCAACCTGTCCTTACAGCACAAAAGGACAAAAGTCTCCTTTGCAAAGCTGATTTCCAGCGTGATCCCAGCCTCTACTGATGTATGGGGTTACTCCTCCCCACGGATAGGACTTGGCATTTTGACTTTTTGAACTTGATGAGATTCCTGTTTGCCAGTTTCTCCAGCCCATCAAGATCCCTCTCAATAGCAGCACAATCCCCATTTCTGGACCACCTGCAGGTCACATTCCTTCTTTTCTTTTTCTCAAACCTACTACCTTAAATTAATTCCTGTGGAGTTCTGAAGAGAACAGAGCAGTGTCATGCCTCAGAGCTGCCAGTAAGTGTGATGTAAGCATAGTCCTTTGGGGAGTAGGAGACAGGGATCTCAAGCTCCTCCTGACAAAAGCAACAAGGCAATATCCCCAGCAACGTTCTTCACACATTAGATATCTTGCCTAAGAATAGGGATCTGTGTTTTTCTCACAACCATCTCTGGAAAGGCAGTGATCATGCTTTCAGTCAGAGGATAGTTCACAAATTAGGCAATTTTGAAGCATGTCTTGGCTGGGCCCCATAAAATTCTTAATTTCTAGGTCTTGAATCCTTGAGAGACAACACTCTGAATTGCTCAGACTGTAACAGAAGCTGAATTTAGGGAGCTTACCAATCAAATGGAGTTATTTAACAAGTTTATGTAACTCTAAAAATTATTCATCTATAGCAACTTTATCCTGATTTTGTCCTTTCCATCCAGCCTTATAGAGTTCCAAGAGTGTACAATATTCTCTGTCAAACTACTGCTACAGACTCTAGACATGGGAAAAGAATGAGATGAGACAGATATTGCATAGTTATTTTATTCTAACACTCCCAGCCAGTCCACATCCCTGCAAATTAGTACAACTTATGCTGTACAAAAGCCACTAGATCTACAGATTTATATGTTAAAAGTTTAAACAAGCAAGCATTTTTGAAAAGTAAAAATAAAGAAGTGCAAACTCTACTTACTACCATTTTCATTTCTGCCAAAGCTATGTCAATATGTGAAGTAACCAAACATCATTTCATTAATAAGCTTGTTTGAAAATCTGGAATTCAAAGAATGATGTTTTATTTTCATATGTTAACAGTTTACTTGCTATCAATAAACTCCTTCAGCTTCCTGCACTGCACAGATCTGACTGTACTTTCCATGCTTTTGTTAATGCCAAAATGTGCCCATCAGATAAAGTTTTCTATTTGGATAGCATTTCTTGTCTGTCCAAAGCTGTTCATAAGTCTGGAACAGGCTTTAAAATGCCAAGTTTGTAAGATGTCTCCTTATCTGAGTGAATGTGTCCTCAGTTAAAGCAATAGCCTCTTACACTTCAGAGATTGCCTTAGGAGAAACCAGAAAGAAATTAAAGGTAAATGTGAATGAACCACAAAAAAAACCTGAATACGTTTCAAATTTGATTTCAGTGCATTTATTTAAATAAAAAATTATAAATCACAAAATCCTTTAATTAAAACAGTTTTCAGAGCCCCTAAAGAATCACTGTAGGAAACAGTTCCCTCTGAATCTCAATTGCTTATTTCTTGCTATCAAAAAATTATCAGCATTTACAGTTGCAAATGTAGAAACTTGCACAACACTTCCTCTGTAGAAAATGAAAATTAAATCTTTGGAAGTTCACAAATACACACTTCTGTGCTGTTTCACTTACTTTTGCTACTTTGATCACACTCTTTCTCAAAGGCTTTTTCAGGCAATTACAACTAGCTGGCATTCACAAAGGTGCCACAAATAGAGCAGGGGGTATTCAGAAGGCTTATTGCAGCAGTATTTTCCCCTATTGACTTTTTTCCAAAATGTTCAAAATTTGGTTCCTCCAGGGAAAGCTTTTATTTGCCTTAAGACTCATAGTTTACTGTGGTACAATGAAAGACAATCTTTTGTGCTGTAAGCAGCTATGGAATTGAAAATTACTTCTATTCACCCAAGAAATGCTATGTTTCAATAATATTTAATCCCATGTTAATGTTTAATGCAAAATCCTCACAATGCATTTCCTTAAGAAGTGTAATCCTTCCTTCTCATGACACAATTTAGTGGGTTTAGGATAAAATAAGCTCATTGGTTTGCAAACCATGGAATTTTTTAGTTGTTGTTTCTTTTAGTTATAAACAATAAAACTGAAGTTGATGATATGGTTGCTCTAGAGAAACTAGTATCTATTTTCTAAATGTTTTAATTTTTCCTGGGTCAGATATATATATATATTGCTCATAAAGTCACAGAAAATAACAGTTCATGTCATAAATAATTTGAAAATAACAATACTTTTAGTGGTGGCACTACCTATATATTGCATGTTTGCCCCAAGAATAAATTTATGGTCTGAAGAAAATCTAGAGGTAATGAAAGTGGTAGTAAATGCATACTGTATGAATACTGTATATTTCATACTAATCCCTTTTTTATGGTGTGGGCCAGATTCAAGACAATAGAAATGAAAATTAATAGGTATTTTTCTGGAGGGAAAATTTACTCCATTATTATGCACTGGATATTACAACAAAGAAGGGCTGTTCCTTTTCGGGCTCTCATGGTGAATTGACAAGACATTTGGCTGTCATCCTTAAAATTTTTGGATATACAAAACCAGGCTTTGCAGTAAATACTTAAATTTGGTTGTGGTTTTTTGCACTGTGCCAGGACCAAATGAGAAAAAGGCTTTAAACCTTCAAAAACTGTTGAAGTAATATCAATGTCTTCTCATTTTATAGCATTCCTGTCTTTTAAATGCATTTTTATTTCTCATTCGGTAATTCCTAGCAAGATTAGATTTTAAACTAATGGAAGAGAAAATTTGGAAGCTGCTGTGGAAAACAGGTTACTAGGGTTACTAACCTGTGAACTTGTTTTCTACCCAAGATCTTGTAGAGGTTCAGAAGCTTGGAGTATTTCAGGTCTCTTATATTTTGTAATATAAAACTTGTAAAAAAATAATACCGGCTATCTGAATTGATCTCATTTTAAAGGTTTGAGTATTTAAAACTGTGCAACATCTTGAAGTGAGACTTGCATTTATTTATTTATTTATTACCAAAGTAAGCTAAGTTGCATTCATGTGAAGTTCTTACTGAGAAATGGAAAAGGTGGCAGTAATGCAGCTGCAGCACTCTCTGCTTTTTCTCACCAGCCTGTAGAGCAAAACAGTGTCAGGATGAGAGCAGTGGCTTTGCCTGGAGTGCCCAGCTCAGGGCACTGCTACTTCACTTCCACAGGTTTCCAATTTCCACCAGCTCCAGCAGCTCAGGGGAGCTGTATCAGGTGGGCATTAGATGAATGTGTGACTTGGGCTCATTGATTAGGACTGAAATTAATATTCTTTGGTATTACAGTGTGAAATCATTGCATCCGTAAAGGGAAGAGATGGAATACACTCAGTATTCCAACCTGTTTTTCAGGTTATTATGCAAAAAGGGCTAGGCAACAGCTGTCAGTGTTGTAAATCCTCTGAAGAACAATAATCTTAGCAAATTTAGTGAACTGCAATAAACCAACTTCATTTTATGGCAGTTTTAATACTTGATAGAAGCCCAGAGCACTGCAACAATCAAACTAGAAAAATCTGATCTCCCCTCTAGAGTGACTTATCTGGCAATTCTCAGAGAACCTGACCTAATTTGAGCTACTCTTCTTGCACCCTTGCTAATGTGAAATGTGACAAGAGCACTTAGAAACTATTCCTGAAAAAAATCTCAGGGGGAAAGGGTGGCTTATGTGTATATTCTACCTCATTACCCCAGCCAGCAGCTCTACAAACTGAGCTGTCTTAGCTGAAACTCAAATGACTCATCATTTTAAAGACAATTGTGATTTAAAGCATGCTTCTATAATAGCCTGAAATACTCCCTATGGATTGTAAATGAGATAACTGTTTATAAACAAGAGTGCATATTGATATTTTTAATATTTTCCTTGTCTCTGAAAGATTTATGATAAGAATTCCAAAATTGCTCATCCTTATAAAATATATAAGAAGAGTTCTGTTGAGAAAAATTGCTTTAAATTATTATTAAAGTAACTGCAGCTTGCCTGGTCTTGCCTCAATACAGAGCTCAGCTATAGAAGTTTATCAATCAAAATAATTAAATTATCCCAATGGGCTGTTACTCAGCTTAGTCATTTTAGAACAGCTGATGTCACAAAAAGGAATTTTTAAAAAATTATCATTACTTTTATACTAGCCTGCTTGCTAAGATATACTTTACTGGACTGGATTTCTATTTATGAAGCTGAAATAAAATACCAACTCTTTAAAAAGTTTTGCCTAGACCCGGTACATTGTGATTTTACAGGACACAACCACTGATGTGGGTATGGTGTTTACAAGTGTCTCAGGGGAGTTTTGTTGCTCAGAAGTAACACTGGTGAAACACTATTTTTGGAAGTGTTATCATATGTAGTGCTTTTACCAGCAGCATTCTTGTGCATGAGATTGGTGCTCTTAGATGTGTGTTCACATCAGTTTTGTTAATCTGAGAAGCTTCAATGAGTGCTACAACAAATATATGCTTAAAATAACCATGATGCAAGAGCTGCTGTAAAATTCTAATAATAAAGTCACCAGGTAGAAATGCCCTGATAACTCACATTACAATCAGAATGAATACCAAAGTATTTGGAATGGAATTACATGGAATAATATGGAACAACACTGAGCAATAGAGGGCCTGTTGCTTTGATGAAAAGGGAAGGAAACACCAGAGAGAAGATTTTGCACTTTTAGCCACAAGAAAGTGATAATATTTTTTAGGCAACTAATTATTTCCATTCTACATGGTGGCTTCAACAGCTACTGAATCAAACAGTATTTCAACACCACAGGTATTTGGTTGATTGGCACTTAATATGCCAGCCTGGAAGGTATGTATAAGCAGTCATCAGATAAACTCCAAACAGAAATGCAGAATCATTCTTCATCTCTGTCAATGAACGTTTTTTTTTATTATTCTGCCCTGCTTACTGCTAAAACTTTTTCAGCACAATGTAGCTTTTTGACATTTTGACTTTTTTCTAAGTGGGATGTACAGCTCTAAATAGGTTTATCTCTTAAACTTCATGAAAAGCAACTGAGGAGCCACAGAAACAAAGGTCTCTTGGCATATACATACTTACTATAGTGAAAGGGAATAGGTTATATAAACCAACATTTTACAATCTTTCCAAACTAATTACCAGATATTCAAGAAACTTTATCATTAGTGCAATCAGTCCTGATGTCCTTGCTTTGTGGTATATGTGGTTCTTGCCTTTCTGCCAATGTTTATTATTTCCTGTAGGGCTTAAAATGCTGCAGTTGTATGGCTCTTTGTATGAACTGATTTTACTGCACACATTTTTACACTGGTTTCTCTTTGTTATGGTGCAATCTGCAAAGTGCCAGCACGGAGTCTAACCTGTCTGTGCTCATAATGCATGGGAATTAAGTGTTAACAGAAGTTGTGTGTGGGACTCAGTCACAGTATCCGTAGAACAGCCAAGCATCACTTCCCATTCATGACATTCTGCTGTGTTTGTCTTAGGGAATTTTGGTCTCACAGTTTCCATGTGTGAAGTCATATCCACATGGAGAAGTCTTCAGTTAAATTACCTTCCCTCTAAGACAATAAGGAAAATGAAGAGCAGAAGGGTTAGACTCTGACAGCCCTACATTTAGCTGGCCTGTGAGTTTCAGCACACATCCCACTGTAGCTAAGGATCACACAGGCTGAAGCCATAAATCAAAGGTAACAGTTGGCCAGCACAGAGGCAGAACACTTCCAGCAGGACACAGTGCAGTGCATGCCAGACACCTGAGCACTACCAGCTTGCTCAGGTGGAATGTGCAGCCCTGGCTGGATCCCAACACTCTCCTGTCATCCCTGCCAGCTCCCTTCAGCCCTTCTCAGTACAGACTTCTGACTGCCAGGGGTTTGCCAGGACACAGCTTTACACTCTTTGCTAAACCATAGAGTCACAGAGCCATTGCTGTTCCACACTAAGCATCTGTCCTTGGCTTCAGAAATCTTTGTGAACAAGCAGTAGTGTTTAAAAAGAAATTCTGAAGCAGGGGAGAAGGTGAGGAAATAATTTGGATTTCCAATCTACAGTGATTTGTTTTCAGCAAAGCCAATGACTGACAAATATTTACCAATATATATGTTTTGTGCTAGAAATGCAAAGATGTCATCTATCTGCAGATGTCTTTGTTCATGGTATTAACATCTTGAGGTATTTTTCCAGAGAGCAAAGGAAGCTGAAATAGAGATTATAAAAACGTCTCTTGACAAGGCAAGTTCTCGTTAATCTAAGATCCCACAGAGAACTGTAATTTCCTACTGACAAAGATAATAAAGATCATGTGGTCTTTGTCATCTAACAAACAGAGAAGGGTGCTGATTTTACTTCTGCAGCAGGTATATTTTTTCTGTACTTACAGCCTGAGGGCTTCACACCTGAGATCCTACAGTACTGCTGATACCAGTGAAATGAGATAATTTAAGGTAGAGTCCACAGCATGGCTTTGTTAACAACATGATTTTCTTATTGCTTAGAATGGCTAAGTAAAGATCAAAACCACTAGGAAAATATTTTATATTCTATAGAAAACAATTGTTTTTCAAATATCTTTCTGTCTGTGTCTTCACTTTTCAAAATTTTCAGGTTTTTAATATTTTTTATTTTACCAGGAATTTTAATTTGTCTCTTCCTTTCTTTTGTCTTTCTTACTTTTCCTTTATTTTCCCATACTTGACCTTGGATCACAGACAGATAAACCTGTTATAGGGGTCACAGGTGGAGTTTACTATATACTTCTGCCAATAAAGTTGGCCAGTGAAATCTAGTCCTCCTTTTTTGTAAAGATGCTAAACCCACTTATAAAGTAACTGCATTTAATTATTCCAAAAAAGTTTGATTACACTTGTCTGGGAGATAAGAGTGGTAGCAAAAAAGCAATTTTAAGATACTAAGTCTTGAAAGACTTCATTTTGGTTTGGAGAGGGAGGAAGTTTGGTTTTGTAATAAACTGATGCTATACACTCCTTGTAAATGGCTCCCAGTCTGATAATTAACTTTCAAGGTAATACAGTGCTGCTTCTAACTCTCTGAGCTCTGAAAATACAGTCAAACTACATTTTCATATTATACCTAAGTTTATTCCTCAGTGCTTTCCTAACTGAAGTATATGTTCAGGAAGGAAGATGTGGAAGTATTAGTGAATGCCGAATGTTCCACTTCACTGGTAGGCTGCAATGTAACATTTTACCTCCTGGATATTTTTTTAAAGATTTTTTTCTGCTAAAGGAATTATTTTTAAAAACTTTGCGTTTATAGTTTTTGTACTTGTGTGTTACATTTACAACCAGTCTACCTTTTTAATATTTATGTCACCCATCATTAAGAGAAAGTTGCATACACAGACCAAGTGAGCAAACAGTAACTACACTGAGAGTGTTTGTTTCTGTTTTTAAGGATGTTTTGGTTTGTAAACTGATATCTGTTTAATTACTCAAAAGCCAAAAAAGGACATTTTAGGGTGTGCCAGATCAGATTTACCAGTGTGTTTTCAATACTTTTTGTCATGTTTTTCTGTTTGGAATTGACATTGTTTTCTTTGATTCAATAAGTTTGGATTTTCTCTAAAAGATGTTGTGTGGTATCTTGGAAATTTCAGCTACTTCTAAAATGGGATCTGAATTGAGGTTCAGCATAGTAAAGAGCAAACCTGAAAAACCCTCCTGGGGTGCAAGTGATCTTAAAGGCACTCAATTGAATGGACTTTGTATGTTGCACCTGGGACCAAAGAGTAGGTAACTTTTTCCCTAAGAAACTCCTATAAGGATGCTTCTATCTACAATATATATCTGTCAGGAAGTTCCTGTAAGCATCCCAGGCAGAGGATGTGCCATCTCTGAAAACATTGAGTCAGATTGAGCAGGGCTCTGAGCAACCTGACATAGTTGAGGATATCTCTGCTCATCACAGGGGAGCTCCAGATGAGCTTTAAATGTTCCTTCCAACCCAAACTGGTCTGTAGTTCTGTGATTCTTCCATCATGAATGGTCTCTGTTCTGAACACACATTATGATAGGACAAGGAATTTTTAGTCAGATGGTTGAATATTCCAAGAAGTTTGAAATATCCTGAAATTTGATTCCTGTTCTTAAAGAACATCTTAATTTATCCAATGCCTATTTTGGTTAAAACGCCAGTACAGTCTCACCTTGGAAACACTGAACTGCTCTGTACTTCTTTTTCCTGACCTGCAAGTTATAATTTCACTGGCTAATTATAATATTATCTCTATTCAACATTATATTTTAAAATGTTTTAAAAAAAGAAGATAGTATTTGAATTGTACAGTGCAAGCCATTTGTAGCTATGCACATGGAGATTATATATAGACACCATAGTAGATTGTGGTAAATGAACTTTCATTGCAGTGGCAAACAGCAACACGAATGCTAATTAGAAAGAGTTTATAGGCTTGTTGCACAACAGCATATGTGCAATCCAAGAAAAGCAGAGCAGACACCCAGCTATGTAGTGATCCAAACTGCAGTGTGAAGGAGCACTTATGAGCAGCACCTCATCTGTCTATGAGCTCTCAGAGCAAGAAGGATATAACAAGTTTCTTTCCTCTACATGGTCTGCATGTAGATACTTTGGTGTGCATTATGTTTTCATTGCTAATTGATAAAAAACATGTAAAAGCCCTTATTACAACTTTAACTTTTATTCAGGGGGGAAAAACCAAAAAGAAAAACACGCTTACTCTGGCAGAAGTTCCTAGTAAAAGCCCTTTTAGTTTACACTAATGGCTGAACAAACACTGAAAACAAACTGATGCCTCTTCCAGAAGGAACTACATGGCAAATGAAGTTGGAATTGCTGAGTGGGTGACCACATTCAGCCACTTTGCTGCTTTGGGACATTGCTGCTTCAGCAATGGCTGCTGTCTAGAGAGCTGTTACACTGAACATATGAGTGAGAATCAAGAATTAGTCTTGTTTTAAACTGGTACACTGGATTTGAAACAGCAGGAGTCCAGGAGTTGATTTCTGAACAATAGTTTGGCTACAAACAGCTAAAATTTTGCTTCTGACCATCTCACTGTTTACTGTCATTGTTTACTTTATTCTGGGTGACATATAGAGCAAAACTAAATAAAGCAGAATTGTTTTTTGTACAAGCATGCAACAGAGATTTTTCTCTGAGAAGCAACCTCACAGTGACCCAACATGAAGAGCCCAGGGATTCACACTGGTAAGTAATATTTATGACATTTGCCACACTATTTAGGCAAGCAGCCATTCACCTAAATGTTCTATTGTTGAGAGACTTACTTTAATACACAGTGTTTTCTTTTTTCATGTGTTTGATCTATTCTAAATGTTTTGTATCAGCCTGTAGAAACAAAATCATGGGGTTTTGTGACATATAGAATAGAAAAGAAATCATGTATCGAATAGCAGATGAGCATTCAGAAGATCTAAGCACACTAACTACAGTAAATATTGAATTGCTGTGTATAAAGTGCTAGAAAAAACTTGCATGAAATAAGAATTGTGTTAGTGTTTATAAGCCATACTGAAATATGTCCAATACATGAGAAATAATATTTGGGATTCTGGCATCCAGTCAAAAACTATTGTAGGGCACTTGGTAACTTATGAAGGGCTCTATAAAACTAATGAAGAGACATCCATGATTTTCAGGATTCCTTTTCATACTCTGATATGCAGCTCATTCAGAAATCTTGGAAAACTAGGGCTTAAGTAATAGCTGAACAGGAATGGTCCGTTTTTTTGATGCTTCTGTCTTCAGGTGGACGTGAAAAATTGCAGGACTTCCTGAGTTTTGAGTGAGTAAGCAGATGCACACTGATTATATCAGAAAAGAAGAGGAAAGAAAAAAGAAAAAGAATTTTAAAAAGGAGAAAAAAAAAAAAAAAAAAAAAAAGCAACAGCATGAATTTATTTGAATATTGTCCAAACAAAGGCTGTAAAATCTCATCCGGAATATATTTTGTTCTCAGGAAAAATCCTTTATGGGTAATTACCAAAGACAATGATCTGCTTCTCTTCTTGAGGAGGAAATTTTTTAAGGCTTTGCTCATTATCACTCTTTGAAATGCATTTTTCTTCCTGTTGAGCTAGAATATGCTCCATGTATTTTGCAGAATTAGGTCTCCAGCTAACAGGATGTTTCTTTAGTATTTGTTGTCATGGAGCTGCCTCTGCCTACTGAATTCACCTGGGCAGACTTCAGATGGCACACCAGAGCTGATGCACTCTGCCACTAACTCCTGTCTTTGGTGACCACAGAGTTTCACAGGTGCCATAAGGAAAAGCAGTTCTGATCAGATTTCCTTTTAAGGGATTGTTTCAACTAATACTAAACATTTGGGTTTTTATGGATGCCTTGTGAGATCACTGATGGCCTGAAATCCCTCCTTGAAAGAGCAGTGCTTCCTCACTGTCATTCTTTGCTGCCTTTTTCAAAAACATGCATTCAGGCAACTAACCCAACAGTGAACATGGATGTATTTCACCATGGCTTTCACCAGAGCAGCAGCTCCTGCACTCCCCACTGGAGTAGTACAGAGTGGTTTGATTTTTAAAGTCCTGGGTGGCACAGGCTTGGACACTGACACATTAGCTGTTGCTTTTAAGAGATATGTGATTTTAAAAGTTGATAATTTCCTATATTTTTTATTAATAAATGTAATTCCATCATTAAAAAAAAAAAGTCTATTTCAAGCTATTGCTCCTACAAAATAGACCAGAGCAAATTCCAAGGGAAATTTATTTTCTTAACATATAATGATATAAGGAAACCATACAGATTTGTCATAGGAAGTATTTGAGTATTTAAACCATATTTTAAAATAGATGGTTTCAAAATAATATAATAGTATATATTTACTTTCAAAATGTATAGTACATTTGATTGATACTTGCCACTGTTTGCTTTTTTGCACATGATTGGTATCAAAATGCTGCTATTAGGCTTTTGGCATTTTTTTTCTACAGAAGTCAGATGGGATTCTGTTACAATAGAAAATTATTATGTCAGTACTAACTTGGTTTTTAGTTTTTTGAAGGACACTTCAAGGATAGTTATCTCAATAAAATTCAGGGCAGCATGGAGTCAGAGAAGATGGTGGAACCTTATGCACCATTTCAAGTTTTAGGGTCACAAAGATTCCTCTTGAAAAATTTTCTCTGGAAACAGATAAGTTGGTTATGATGGCAATTAATTGACTGTGGCGATTACATCACAGTATTAATGTGACTGCTGATATTTTATTTCTCAGAATAATTTTTCTTATAAAACTTGAAGGGTGCTTTATTGAAAATCATTTTCTTACGGAATGAGAACTTCAGTTTTGGTAAAGATGGGGTGAAAGTTGAGTAAAAGAGGCTTACAAAAGAGGCAAACAAAAGCTTGAAGATTTGTCTTTCCTGGCCTCCTTTTGCTGCATAAACTCAAAGTACTTACCAAAAATTACTTTTCTGAAATCAAATCAGCATTATTCTGCAGTAATATTCTCAAAACCAAGCCTTTGCAGTGTGATGTTTATAGCTAGGCTGCCTTAAGGGTTGGTGTGCTGCCAGGAAGGAATTTTTCAGCCCTGCTCCGAGCTGTGTATCCCTGCTGTCTCTCCTTCCCCTTTCACCCTCGCAGTTGCACTACTCAATCTTCATGGTAGAATGGCTCATGGAGATCAAGCAGCAGATTTACCCTGTGGAAAGGTAATTAATTTTCTGCTACATTTTACCTTTAGTTCTTGAGCGGAGTCCCTGGTGCTCTGAGAGCCAAGTGGTGGGCCATGGAGGATCAGATTAGAGCAGCCAAGGCAAGCAGGGAGGGAAATGACATCTGGCAAATGCTCCCTGTTAAAACTGACTTGATGGCAACGTGGAGTGGTGCCATCATCGATTTGCGCTCCAGATCTGTGCATGTATAAATTGGCAAAGAATTCCAGTACTCTCGGATGTATTAACTGCCAGCAGCCTTGGTAACCATGAGTTAACTGTCAGCCACGTTGATGGCTTTGCAATCCTCACACCGACTAGAGATTGTCACTGTCTTCTCTTACACCGTTTATTCTGAATGAAGCTTTGCCTCCATGCCACAAATAAATGATTGTTGGGTGGAAAAAAAACAAATGAAACAACCTACCCAAAATCAGAGAAGCACAAATCGAGTACCAAGCTCAATGAAGGGTGGAGGAAAGGCCATCCCCAAAGAGCTGTGGAGAGCTCGGATGCTGTCCTTGGACACAGGCCACACACAATCTATTAAAATCTGTCTCTCATGTCAGTAACTCACATGGGCTGAGCATACTTGTGGGTGAGAATGCTATAAAGCCTTTTTGTGTTCTTGTGATTCAAGTATTTAATAAGAGAAAAATGATGCTATAAATAGGAACACCATAATTGGTAAGGACTGGGGATACAAAGGGAGATAAGCAGTCTCAGTTATGACAGGAGACCAAAGAAAAAGCAAAGAAAATATCAACTGAAACCAGCAACTTCTGCAGAAGTGCTTCATCAAACATGAACTTTGTACACAACCCATCGACAGCGAATTTGCCTCTCGCAAAGTGAACAGCTTGCGAGCGGGAGCGTGCCTTTTTTGGTCACGTTTTGCAAAGGGCTGAAAATATGTGCTTAGTAGGTGTTGTGGCTTTTTCAAGTATGGCGAGCCTTTCTGTGCATTAAAAGCATTTTTGCCAGTGTTTATATATTGCCTCTATCTTCCATCATGTGGAAACCTTCCTCCTTTCAGTCCTGTCCTCTCCTGAATACACTGTAGCAGTATCAATTGAGGCTTTCTTAGGTGCATGGCACTTATACCCAAGAATAAAATATAATAAATACGAGCTGGGAGAATGGAACAGTTCATTAAATCCAGCCAGGTGGTGGTGTGCTCTGATACAGACTGATAATGGATTCAAAAGTGAGCCTGTCTGGAGTGGTTTTGTTCAGGCTTGTGTGAAAGATAAAGCACTAAAATAAGAAGAATCCCTTTAATTTGCACTTGTGACAGGCAGCTTCCAGTTTATCACTGAAAAAGATGAACTATGTCTGTTTTGAGATATTAAAACCAGGTAATCAAGTGAATCCTTTTTTTCAGGAATATTGCATTCCTGGTGACAATTAATTTTAGACAGGAGGTGGCACAGACTAATAGATGGCCAGCATTTCTTTTCAACTGAAAGTCCTAAAGAAATTCTCTATATCAGGGCTTTAAACACATGCTCAGATAGAAGCATTTTATTAGTTTCATATGAATAATTGTAAACTCACTGGTCTGTATTTGTGGAAGTTTCTAATGAAGTCCCTTGTGTCTAAGTCATTAGCTTTTAGCTGCATTTGCACAAATACAAGCCAACCCTCCTTGGCCTATTTTTGCACATTTAGGTGATAGTTATAGGCTAAACCAGACATGTACCACACATGGGTAAAAAGATTAGGATATGGTGCTGACACCACATTCTTATACTGGTGGTAAAGAACAATTAAATATGCAAAGCATTACAGCCCTCCTTGCTTTAAAAGAACATCTAAACTCTCATGCAAAAAACCAGCGATTTTTGGCACCCAAATCAGGTTGTCTTGTTTGTCTAAGCCTAAGCTTTTGGGATTGTTTTTTTAAAGAAAAAAAAAAAAAGCCCTATGAACAAAACAGCTTGTGTTTTCTTCTGGTTTTCTAACATTTACATGTTTATAAAAATCCAAATAAGCATGCACAATACCTCTCTGTTGCAGATAAAAGTGTAAATAAATGCAGCAGTGTGGTTTTCTGCTGAGAACAGGTTAGGCATAACAGGTTTCTTTTCCCCTTGAGAAAGAGCAAGCAATTTAGAATCTCTGCACATTGTTTTTACACGTTGACCCTTATCCTGGAGCAGATGTGGCAAAAAACAGCATGCAGAGTGATGACTGCATGCATATGTGTTCAGCTGAAGGATTTTCACTGCACATTTCAAGGTTAGAGAACTTGGATTAACTGCTAAACAAAAGGAATGAAACAGAAAAAAATACAATTATTTTTCTGTGCTAATCTTCTAGGCACTCATTACATCAAGGCAATGAATGATAATTGCTGATAAAGAACACTTACATAGAATATTTTTCCTCAGAAAGGAGAACCAAATAAACTTACTAAAAATTCAGATGTTATTTGTGTGTTTGTGGGGGGATTTCTTTCCCAAGTCTTTGCTTTCTAGAGACCCAACATGTGTGTACATAAACATGCGAAATCATTACCATTTTATTTTTATAATGGAAAGAAAAAAAAGACAAACTAATCATAAAAGATATGACCGAGGACAAAAAAAAAAATGAGCTTCAATTGATATATTTAAGCTCTAATTTATAAGAGAGTAGAAATACTCTTTCAATCCAGATTCACAATTTATGGTTTTAGAAAATGTAATGTTTCAAAAATGATCACTACTACTCTTACAGAAGGATGGTATACTTAATAAAATGCTCTTATTTATACACTCTTTACAAAGTGAAACAGAAGGCAACATGAAGAGCCACTGTTACATGATTAAGTAACTTCTACTCCTTTCTCTGTGTGAGAGAGAACAGGCAATCCCTGACAGATGCCTGAAAATCTACCAAGTAAATGTACTGAATCATGGTGGATCTGGATCAAGTGCCTTTCCTAGAGCATGGCTCCAACCAGAAGGATAAATTGTGCCAAAGCTATAAAGGTGTTAGAAATTCAAAGACATCATCTTTCAATAAGAATATGCCACCCAGCAATCATTAACACGAATACTGTGATGATGTTCACAAAAAGTAATTCCATTTAAACAATTTAGTTTGTAAGTGTCAAAGAAATAACTACTTAAAGGCCTCTATTAGAGGGTGAAGTACGCATTTTTCACGTCAAATGTCTAAAAAGAAAATATCTTTTTGGTTAAAACCAGTTGAAGAACATCTGGAAGCAATCCAGGCTCCAGCATCTTTATAGTTTCAAGATTGTTGAGCATCTCTATTGAGTTGCTTGAATGAATGTTAAGCAATAAACACCACACTTTTCACTCTAATTTAAAGTTCTGTTTTTTCATGGACAAGACCTTAAAAAATTCTAGAAAATAATTTTGAAATGTTGTCTTCAAAAATAAATACGAAACTTTTGGGGCAAGTGAAAATTCTTCAAAACTCAGAGCACTTCCTCTTGCAGAGAAAGCCAATTCGTTCACAAAAAAAAAAGGGCAGTTCCTGCAAGATTTTCACTATTCATATAAGAAAATCCATAGGGGTAAGCCAATTCAGAAAGAAAGCTTATTAGCTAGTATGAAAAATTAAATAAATCAACCATACAGTCTGGACAAAGCTTGAAAGTACTTCTTGAAATTGATCTGGTTTTTGTGCTGTCTTTGGTTTGCTGGCTTCTTTTCCCGAAAGTGACTTTTATTGCTTTTAGTAATGGCTGTGATTTTATGTGTGTGACATTAGGCCAGTCAGTTTCTAGACTTAGTTTTCACCGTTTAAAATCAGCGGGTAAGAGATTTCACAAACCATCACAGAGTGATTCTGAAAACATAAGTTTCCCTCTCATGCTGCATGGGGCCCAGCCTGGTCCCATCCAATGGAAGAAAGGTCATTGTGGGCTTCACAGGGTCACAGGGTTTGGTCTCTCTCAGGACGGCCCTAAATTCAGCTGTCATAAGAAGAGACAGATCATCTCAGGGGTGGACCAAGTTTAGAACAGGTCTTTCAAAAGCTTCCTGTGGGCTAGCTGATAGCACGACTGAGATTGTGCAGACACAGGTTATATAAAATGAGGGGGCTTCATCGCACTCATCCCTTGTTGATATGTGCACAAGAGCCTACAAGCACAGGCAAAACCCTATCAGCACGAGAGACCGATGTGAAACTTTCTCTGTCGCAGTGCCGGTGTGCTCACTAAACCCACAGCTCTTATCCTAGGCGGGCTGAGGAGGCCGTGCCCTGCGGCCAGGGGCCAGATGTCCGGCAGGGCTGAGGGGAAACCAGGGCCTGACCGCACCCCTACACCCGGCCCAGAGCCCAGCTCTGCAGCTCGGGCCGGGCCGGCGCGGATCCCAGTCTGGATCCCGGCGCGGATCCCACCGTGAATCCCAGCGCGGATCCCAGTCTGGATCCCGGCGCGGATCCCACCGTGAATCCCAGCGCGGATCCCAGTCTGGATCCCGGCGCGGATCCCACCGTGAATCCCAGCGCGGATCCCAGTCTGGATCCCGGCGCG
>JAOTQP010001286.1:19792162-19822673 GCA_026413545.1 Cichladusa arquata | reverse complement strand
GGCTCGCCTCGGCTCAGCTCGCCCCGGCTCGGCTCGCCCCGGCTCGGCTCGGCTCGGCTCGGCTCGGCTCGGCTCGGCTCGGCTCGCCTCAGCACGGCTCAGCTCGGCTCTGTCCCGCCGAGGGACTCGTCGCCCAGCCACCCGCTCTGCTCGCCAATGGTCCAGGGCGACATGTCCAAATCGCCTCCCAGCCCGGCGCAGGAGGTGCAGATGGAGCTGCTGGACAATCCCGTGCCCGCGGCGGCAGCGCAGGTACCGCGGGCTCGGCGGGGGCGCGGGGCAGGGCCGGGGCTGGCGGGGCTCCCCGTCCTTCAACTTTGGCCACCGCCGTCAGAAAAGTTTGACGGCTCCCCTGAGATGCCCGAAACCCCTGTGTTCGTCCCCACCCTCAAAAATGCCATTTAATTAACATCCATGGGATGCTCTGTGCCGTGGAAGGATCGGAAGTCAAAAGAACCTTGCGGTTATTTGGAGGATGAATACGTAAGAACACATTGCTATTAAGCTGATCCTCAGTACATGTACTAATACACTCGCAGGGTACGGCTATCTTTCCCTGCTCTGTCACCTGTTGTATCTGTAGCTGGTGCTTACCACGCACGGCTGAACCCTCCTTCGCCCGTTCCAGGGGCTGGTGACGGTCTGTAGGTGAGCGAAGGCGATTCACGCCGCTTGTTCAGCAGGAATTTTGGAGAGGCTGAAGGTGTAGAACACGCTGCAGATTTAAGCTGCTCGATTTCCGTGGAGAAGGTGGTTGTACAGTCGTCTCAGAAATTTTAACAACTCAGTTCATGTGCAGTGTTCAGGTGGATGGGTGATGAGAAGGAGGCAGGGTAAGGCACACTTAGAAAAGACTTTATATTTTTAAAGGTTGTTTCTGTTCAATGTATGAATGTTGCATATCTTCAAGTTTGCAATAGTTAGCTACAAAGTCTTCAGAGTGCTGTTTTTGAACCCAGTAAAAGGGTAGTAAAATCTGATTGTGTGCATTTCAGATTACAAAAATGCATGTTCTTGTTAGGACACAAGTTTTTTCCTTTTGGGGTGCAATTTTTGCTGTTGCTGCCAAAGCTCTCTCTGATAGTTTGTTTGAGAAGCTGGACCAGCTTCATCCCAGAAGTGCTTGGTTGACAGAGGAGAATGCTGTCAGTCTGTCAGCAGTCTTGGTGACTGGTCTTTACTTACTCAGGCCCGGTGACAGCAGAACAAAATCCAGGCACTGAAGCAAAGACTAGGTTAAACTAGAAAAGAAAAAGTGTCTCTTTGGATGTGAATTTGTCAGTAGCCTCCCAGCACAGAACAGATTTCGGTGGAGCCATATGATTTGCCGGCTTCTCCAGAAATTGTGGCAAGGGAGCTAATTCCTGACCTATAAATCCCACCCTTTTTATATCTTTTCAGCCCTAAGCACAGAATCAGCAACTGTCAAATCATATGGTGCCTCTCTGCTGTGGACAAATGTCAAATACTGTTCATAAAATTGATTTCTCAACCCTCCTTTTTACTAGGCTTAAAGAACCTCTGTTTAGAGAGGAAGAATAGTTTGCTAACACCCACATTATTTATGTTTCAGGTAATGCATTTATATTCTGTTTTATAAAACAGGTTTCTGAACATTCACAGCCAAAAAGATTCACTTTTTAAGACAGTGATAATGCACCTTTTTGGTTCTGGCATGTTTTTTCAGTTTTTGGAATCCAAGTCATTAGGCAGAACAGGAATCATCTTTTCAATATGTACTTGTTTTAGTCATATGTAAACCTTTGGTATAGAGGAAATGTGATTATGGAAACAAAAGAGTCCTTTGTCTGAATAATACTGCAAATTAATTCCTTAACAAGCACTGCATTTAGAGACAATTATTTTGATTTTAATTTTTGTTCCATGAACATTTTAAAAAACCCAATATTGTAAAATCTTGGTGCTTCAGAACACACTCGCAGTGAAAAGGAAAGGCTTAATGAGGACATGTGAATCATCAAGTAGATTGCCTACAGGTAGTTCAGTTATGGGTACCACTACCTTTTTCACTAAGGTAATTGAATATCAATCCTAGAAACATTTCCTGCCAAATAATCTGTCAGGGAAGAAAAACCCAAACCAACATGCGAGTTTATGGAGTGATGTCACTCCTAAAAGTGTTCACTCTGAAGTGCTTCTTCTGGGAGTTATGATTTAAGGAAATATTACTGAAGAACCTTTCTAGAGTTGTACCAAGTCACAACAATTCTCTTATCCAAGAATTTTACTTTTGCAAAGCTGAGATTTCTTTTAACCTATCTTAACATCATGGTCAATATTTGGGATTGTACCCGTCCATCCATTTTGGCCAGACTTGTCACCATGGGGCAGAGGAGTGACATGTAGTTAACTCTCTTGAAGTAGTTCACTTAAAAGGCAGTTAAATATGTGAAATATTCCTGGATAGCATCTGTGTAAAATCTATTGCATATTTTCATAATGCATTTTCCTAACAAGATCTGCAAACAACATAAAATCTCTTTGGGAGTTGATCATGACAGATATACTGTATTTTTCCAGGGATGTTCTTTGCAACTGGGACAAGATATTGGTGTGTTTTACCTAAAATTCTGTGATTTTTAGGTCCATATGACTGTAAAAACATAGTTCTATTTATAGCTCAGTGTGATCTTAGTCTTAGATAGATTTTGGTCTTAAAAGGAATTGCAATATAGTTTCAGATGTCCAGTTTTATCCAGACAATCTGCATGCTAACAGTTACACTGTGGACTTATTCACAATGTCCAGGTATATGTCAGTGCAAAGTTTTAGATGTGCCCCTTTTGTAATAAAACCAGTATTAGGTTTTCTGAAAGAAAAGCAGCAAATCGTTCAAATGTATCAGTCTGGTGATCAATTTGTTTGGTTTTTTTTTTTTTAAATCAACTCTATTCTTCTTTTTAGCTCTTTATTTAATGAACCCCCTTTTTTTTAGGAATCTGAATTAGCGGAGTATTCAGTTTGATAATTTAAATTAACCCAGATACTATTCTGATGTGTTAGTAATATAACGTAACACATTAATGACTTACATGATAACTCTTAGCTGCTCTTCTTTTTTCCTTCGCTCCCATGTAATTTTCTTGTGATCCTACTTCAAAGTCCCTCAGTCCTCAAAAATCATTAGATGCAATTTCTGTTGCTGTTTTCTCATCCCCAAGCTTCCTGTGCTTGCATTAGGGACAGTCATAGCAAATCAGATGAGTAAATTGCACAAAGACATTTCAAAGAAAATATAAGGAAACCTTCTATCAAGCAACTACAAGACTGCCCTGTGGAGGGAGAATGTATCTTACAGTGGATGAATTCTTCCCAATTCCTCATTATTATTTTCCTCTTGTCCTTTTTTTAGCCTGTGTATGCATCATCTGTCAGTGCATGTCCTAACAACCTGACACATTTTAAGTGAAAACAATTCTCTTCTTGATTGTTTTCTTCAGCTCTTTCTCCTTCATTTAGATTTTCTCCGTTACATGGTACTGCTAAATGCTTCTGCCTTCTGAGTCTAAAGGTTTCATCATCCCTGGAGTGCTTGGCTTGTTTTTCAGGTTGCACTGCAGAAGGTAAACTGAATGCATGAGGCTAGGGGACAGGCTTGTTCAGTTTTCCTTCTGTATCAGCTACAATTGATGTTAAGGTGAATTTTAGAGTGAAGTGCATGTGGTGACTCCATAAAATCACTTAGGTACAGGCCCTTACACTGGCTGTTGTCCTTCCTTAATCTCCAACTATCTTCTCAATTGTATAGCACCATCCCTTCACTGCCTGTCTTGTGGTAATGAGGAATGGAAAAATATCCAGAGATTTATTCTCAGCAGATTAATCACACTGCCCTCTGCTGCTTTCAGCTGAGTTGATTTATCACAATTCATACTGTGTTTACCTGTTCTTCAAACAAACATTTTGCTACCATCTATTTCCCAGTACTGATTTGCAAGAATATTTTGTAAGCCATAAACAAACAAAATTTATATCTCTTTGCTTGCTTAAATAATAATAATACCCATTTGTTATAAAGGCATGGAAGGTTTTACTCTCTTCTGGCAGCACCCCTAGAAGCCAGATCCAATGTGGCAGCAATTCAGTGGAGGATATACAAACGAAGAAGAGATAAAATCCAGTTCCATTCGTTGGACTTCCTCATGGCCCTCAGCCAGAGGTAGTGTTTTCTCTCCTGATGTGGCAATCTCCTTTTCAGTGTTGTATTCCTTACTGACAAAAATAAATGATAATAGTCCTTCACTGAAGAAAGCCCTTCAGGTTTCAGCTATTACTTTTCTGATAATTCTCTGCTCTTCGAGTTTGTTTTTTTTTTGCATTATCCTATACTCAAGCAATAAAAGGTGATTTTGCATGCTCATCTCTTTCAGAGATATTTTCCACTAGAGTATTACACATTATCAGCATAAATGGGATATAATAGTTGTTCTTTACATTATCCTAGAGTGCAAAATCCCTCTGAAACAGTTCAGCAGTTTCAGTCCTAACTTATTTATTGGGTAACTATCTTCTAGAGGCAATCTCTGGTTTTGTCTTGTTTTGACTCTATGGATGAAAATTTCCTGTGCTATTCCAAGGCTGGCTTCTCTGGAGTCTCAGTTACTTTTTCTCTGCATCTTTTACTCAGGTCTTTCCTGTGCTGGGATAGAAGAGTTTAAAAATCAAGTTACCAAAATTGCCTTCCCTGCCCTCCGAGGGGTTGCCTTGGTCTCTGTCCTCAGAGTAGCAAACTCTTACAGAGGGAAACTCTCACAGTTGGCTGTTGGTCCCCAGGCATCCTTCTGTCACAGAGTCAGCTCTCTCTCTGCTTGTGCAAGTGGAATACAGAAATCCATGGGGAGCAGGTGGGGAGGTACAGGCACGTGGCCTGCAATGGTAGTTGCCAGTTTTTAAAGGATGCAGGAGGCACAGTGGGGTTTGGGCATGAGCTTCAGCACTTTCTGCTGTTGTGTGCTCCTGTTTTGCTGGGGTGGGAGCTGACATCTTCATCACTGGCATTGCAAATAGATGTGCAGCAGGTTTGCACTGAGGTGGGTTTTTAAGCCACTGGGGAGGAGGAGAGCCAGCCAAGTTCCCAGCTTCTTGTCTGGCAGGTGGAAACTGCCAGATGACCTGGTCTGAGGCCAGGCTGAGAGCACTGGGAGATGGCTTACAAGTGTAGGAACTGGTAAGAATAGGGCTGTTTCTAGATGAAGTGTTGACAAGGCTTTATCACAGGCCAGCAGAAAACAGCATCTAAGATTTAACCATTGCTCGGCAGAAATTAGTTTTCTTTTATTTCAATGGTGAAAAAGAAGCATCTGTCAAATACTTATTTATGTATTATATTTACAAGATTTAAGAAGAGAATTATTTGTGGAGGTTTTATTTGGGGGTTTTTGTTTGTTTGTTTGGATGGATTTTTGTTTTGGTGTAGGTGTAGGATTTTATAAAATGACTGTGAAGTGGACTTTGCAAACTGTCCCTGTAACTTGCATGAACTTGATGACTGTAGTGGAGATCTTCAATTTGACAGGATTCCTGAGGGGAGAGGGGAAGTCCTGTCTTTCCTGAGTTTTGTCCTGATAGGAAAAGTTGTTTGTTTGGAGAAATCCAGGTTTTGAGAGCTAAGCTGGAGATTTTTTTGGCTATGGGGACATGAGTGTGTGCTCCTCGGGCAACTCCTTTGCTGAAGGTGTGTGACAGAGCAGGGTGCCTGTCACAGGGCTGCACTGGTGTTGAACACATAGGGTGACTCAAAACCCTGCTCCCAAGGTGGAGACAAGCCAGGATTTACTGCTGTATCCTACCTTGCCCTCTTGCCCTCATTCCTGTCATGGAAGGGAGCTGTGGATTAATGGGGAACACATCACCAAGGTCTGTGTACATCTTCCAGCCCTTGGCTGTGTGGTCAGGAAGCTGATCTCTACTCCTTCATGAGACTAGTATGATTTGTGGTGCAAAAATCAGCAATATTCATGTCTTTTTATGTTGAGTGAGGGTGTGGGGGGTTGCATCTATGGAGCTGATGCTGGAAGGGTTAATTTCTGAGTGGTGGCAAGCCTGGCCAGTGGCCAGAAAGGGCTCAGGGGGTCTGATCTACAGGGACATGTTTTTCCTTGCTGTAAGGAATTGCTTAAAGTGGCAGTGGCTGTTCTTTTAAGGAAAGGGTGGAGCTGGATGTATATATTCCACACTGTCCTGACATGCTGTGTATGGAACATGAGCATCTTTAAACATTTTTGAAACTTTCACATGAGAAGGAAAAATACTTAGTGCATATTTGCGTTTCTGACCTTCTAGCAATTCCCTAATCCTTCAGGGGGTCACTTTTTACATTTAGGTGTTCTTTTGATTTTTGTAGTTGGTCCCTTGTTCATCTGAGATGATGTAAGATTCATTGTAGCTCTGAAATTTTGTTTTCTGGTTCTGTTTCCTCCAATTTATTTCTTCCATCTTTGTTTAAGGACCTGACTTGGTGTCAGTGACTCTACTGCCTAAATCATCTGTACCCTTCTTTCATGAGAGCAGTTTTTAAGGGTTTACCTCTACCACCTGCCATCAGTGTCAATGACTGGTGCTATTTTTACCTATGATAAATAGTTAAGGTTCAGATTCATCCTTTGTATAGTCCTCACCACTGCTTTGCTGTAAAACACCATTAGAGTGGTTACTGGTGGAGGGCATTTTAAGACTCTCACTGAAGACCATTTCCCTGGTTGTAGATAGTTGGCAATTTTAAATGTTTTAAATTTCCTCTTCCAGATGATAGTATTTTGCCTGCAGGGATAAACGATGCCTTCTGCTTGTCATGTGTGTTACAGATTAAATGTTACAGATGCATGTGTTTTATGTGTTGAGACAGAACCTCATTAAAATTAAAGGGCTTCCCTGAGTGACATTGATCTCATCTGTTTACAAAAACAAGTAATTGTATATAAAACTGTCAATTAGCAGGAAACTGCAGTGTATGCCTTTAATGCTTCATATGATTCCCATATTTCATTTGATTACATGGGTGGAATAACGGTTGCACAACGTACTTTCTAATCAGAGTTGAAAAGCAGAGTCTTTCTCTGCTTTGTTAAATCTTGGTTGATGAAATGGTTTTTACAAAACTGCTTTGGTTTGGGTTTTGGTTTGGGTATTTTTTGGTAAGGTTTCGCATTGTTTTCCAGGTATTTTATGAAGCTTTAGAACACAAATGTGTGTGTTTTATTTCTCGTCTCTGGCAAGTCAGCCAATTTTAAAAGAATTTCACACATCTGACTTATAAACAAAGCTACACTTGTGATCTTGTAAACACTTACATGTATACATAACTTTATGTTTGAGTAAGATGTTCTGCTAAAATGCAGTAAGAACATTACTGTCAGCAAGCATTTCATATAAACAGGCTCGTTCCCAGGGCTGGAGTCAGTTGTATCTGTGACAAGTGATGGTGTGCCAGCCCTGCCCTGCTGGCTTTGGAGGTTGCACCATTGGGCACTGTGTCCTGGGGTGCTGAGGTGTTTGGTCTCCAGAGGTTGTTCTGTCAGGTACAGCTGTCTTACAGGTTAAGAACGACGGCCCCGTGTTGCTGCTTTTACTGGCCAATGTCCTCATGTCGTGATTCAGCCCTTTATTTTTAGCTGCCTAATTGCAGCCAACTGCTGCGTAGAGCACAGATAAGGGAGTGTGTTTTAACATGAGAATCACAGTAACATATTGGGGAAAATGGTCTCTTTTTTTTCCCCTGAGAATTGAAAGTAACGGATTGATCGTTGTTTGTTTTATTATTTATTTATTTAAATTATTTTTTTAATAAAGTCCTCATTCTTGCACTAAGATCTTGTGTAAAAAAATACACACGAAGAAGCAAAACAACAACTATGACAGGATGAGTATTCAAGCTTCTCCACATGGCAGAGATAATTAGTAAATTTTAATAATAGATAAGATTGTTTTGATTATGGAAGGTTAATCTCATCTTCAGAGGAAAGTTTCAGGCATTTCTGACTGTGGGAATAAGCTTGAACAGCATGGAAAACAAATGTAGTCCCCAATTAGCATCCTTTAAAATAATGAGAAGAGTCATCAAATCCCAGTTTTCCCACACACCAAAGTTGTCCCCCGTTCTTCTGACTGAAAATTGCTCTGTGCAAAGAAGCAGGTGTAAAACTGACTCTGCCTACAATCTGTAGCCACAGCCTGCCATCATGTCAACAGGTTTTTTGTGTTTAAAGTTAGTATGTAGCTCATGCTTCTGAAGAGTTTTCAGTTATAGAGCGCTAGAACAAAAATGTGCATGTTGCTGTGCACAAAAAAACCTCCTCAAACTGAAAAATCAAGGTGAGTTTCAGCCTGAGCCTGAGCTGCATTTGCTGTGGTTACCAGAAATAAATGCTTTTAGTCATTGCTAGACTTCTCTGTCTGTGCTTATAACATATTCTTTTTCTGCTCTTATTTGTTTTATCCTCACTGCTCTACACTCAGTCCCTCTTTTGCCTTTCTCATGATTTTTTGTGTTAGCAAACTGAACACTATGAAACTTTAAATAAAATACATATTGTAGAAGCTGAAGACAAATGCAAAAATTGTGACTGTGAGAGAATATGTGTACATGTTTTTAATTATCTCCTTGGGAATTACACAATATTATTCTGTACACCATTAGTGAAATTGCCTAGATAGTGTGGTCTTCATGTAGATGCTTTATATTCTTGAGCTCCTTTGTAAATGTTAGATATTCTTTATTTTTTTGTAAGTATTTTTCTATATTCTTCCGCAAAAATTGTAGACAAGGAGTTCAGAATATTTGTGGGTAACCACAGATAATTAACTCAATGGGAACCATTCATAACAGGTAAATTTTGGTTTAAAGATGTTATATTTGAAGAATACTGATGTCAGAGATAATTTTTATGTATTTTAGGTACTTTGACATTATATTAGGTGGAATATTATATTAATTATATTAGGTGGAAAAAGATGTTTCTGGTAGAACTATATATTATAACTGGAAAATATTTTTAATAATTTGCTTGTAACAGTGGTTCCAATCTACTTATTACTCTTATGGATCTAGGAAGACCTTTTCATTACCAAAATGTTCTTCAGTTATAAAAGATTCCTTTTAGATATGCAACCATGTAAAACTATTCCTGATTGAAACTTAGTTTTATTTTTTGACACCTGCTGAGTTACACTCCTAGACTCATCAGAAAGTCGTATTTTCACCCCCTTAATGTTCATCATGCATGTTGAACCAGTATGTGTAGAATCAATTTGGGTGCCTTTCAGAAATTTCTTACATGGTGTTTTGCAGTTTTGAAAAAATCATATGAGCTTGGCAAACCATCTTTCCCAGAAATCTGTTTTTTTGAGGATAGAACATTGGTTTTGTTGTAGGTCATTGTTAGGTTAGTGAGATAACAGATACTATTTTTGCTAAGAGTGAGTGTCCAGCTGACAGAACTACTGTTCCTTGAGTCATCCTTTCTAAAAGATTGGTATATAAGATTTCAACCAGTGCTCCAAACTCACCCAGAATCAACACAGTTACAGTCAGATTGTTCTCTTGCAGCTGGTGGAGGCCATTACCTGGATTTGTCAAACAATCTGAAGTTAGTAGTGGCTATGTGTTGTCCTCCTCAGATAGTCTTAGACTATCTTGGACTATTTTAATAGTTAATCACGCTTACCATATGTGTTGCTGCTAAGAACAGCACTCAGGTTTTGAAGACATGATATTAAAAATCTGCCTGTGTGAGATTTTAAGTGTTTCAGCCTGCACTGGAGCCCACTCTTCCCTACCATGTAAGCTCAAGCCCAAAGCTCAGAAGGTTGCACGGCCCAGAGGTGGTGTCATGGCAGAGTTTATAGACTACACAGTTTACACAGAGTTAAGTGGTTGCAAATAACATAGTTTTGAACTGTTTCTTCTTTTTTTTCTTGTAATTTAATGTAAACATATTTATTGATGATCCACATTTAATGCACAAAACAAATAGCTTTTTGTGGACACACTCATGCATTTGCTTTGTTTCTAAACCATGATTTTCTGTGTTTCTAAACCATAGTTTTAAAGTTTTGTTTCAGCCAACCCTAGCTTTCTCCTCGTGTCTCTTTAAATTCCTAGTGGATAAAAGTGATGCCTTGCTTTTCAGTAGCATTACCCCTTTTCCAGTTATACATAGTCCTTTTTTATTATACTGCTTTTACTTTCTCGAACTTATTGTAAAAAAATTATTGTAAAATCTCCCTCAGTTTTAAGATTGTATTAACAAGTTGTTTGTCACTTCTTGCTGTTTAATGTTCCCTCAGCTGACTTGGCTCATAGCTGTGATGTACTGGGGACTGCTCCAGTACCTCCTTTCCTACCTTGTTTACTTAAACTAGCTGCTCAACAAACTGTACTTTTTAATCTCTGTGACTTGGGTGAATAATGCTACATCTATGTGAGTCTATAAATACTTTTCTGAACCCAAATGTGAAAAAAACTCAACAGCAAAACATTTATGGCTCAATTGACCAAGCCTGGTGAGCACTTGCACATGCATCCCATCAGTTACTTACTGAATATGTGCTTATTGATTGGCACAAAGCTGATAATCTGGATCCCTGCTAGCCTAGGAGACACTGGAAGATTTCTGTGCAACACAAACTAACGTTGTAATGTTGTTTCTCTAATCTGTGTTTTGTTTTTTGTTTTTCTTAACAGTCTTATAGTAAAGGGGCAAGAAGAAAAAACCGATTTAAAGGATCAGATGGGAGTACATCTTCTGACACTACCTCCAACAGTTTTGTACGCCAGGTATGGATTTTCAGCTTCTGAAAGGGTGGATGGCTTGCTGGTGTAAATGTTCAAAATACAATTTTTAGGGGTTTTTTTGCAAGTTGTCAACTCAGAGTGATGCTTTAGTCTGAGAAATAGCAGAAGTCTCTTCTGGCACAATGAAAAATATTTGGTTGCTATTGTTTTGGTCTTGGCATAAAAATACTTTTTCATTTCTCATTCATTTCCATGTATAGTATTTATCCTTGTTTTTGTTACTCTAATGCTGTCAGGTGATTAAAGCTGGAGGAGGAGGCAAAGTCTGATGGAAGTGCCTAAAGTGGCAACATTTGGAAGAATCAAAACCCTACCAGTCCTCAGGATTTTCCTGCTTAAAATAGTGCTGCATCAGGCAGTGTTAACCTAGATGCTTTCCTCCCACATCCCAGAGTTATTTTAAGGCATGGGTTGGAGGGGAAATCCCTGTCAGCATTTGTCCCCATTGCCCTGCTGCTGGAAAGAGCCTGTAGAAGATGGGGCAGTGGTGCAGGCTCTGTGCCCTGGTGTCTTGTGTCTCCTTCAAAGGGGCAGATCCTGGTGGAACTTCGTGGGGATCCCAGACCAGCTTGCAGGACAGCTCATTCTGGCTAACAAAGGGTATTGGGAAGTGTATCCAGAGCCCAGGGAAGCTCAGTTGCTACTGAGGCCTTTTGAGGAAGGAGGGTGTGTGTCAATGGACATGTGGTTGGCAGCTTGGAGAGCAGAAATGGTACCCAGAGCACCACAGTGACTGAGCCTGTCCAGTCTGAAATGCAGTTCTTCATGCCCAGCTGATTCAAGCCATGGTATCTTCAATGCAGACTTTGCCTTCTTTTTTCAGAGACATTCTGGAATTTGGGAACTTTCATAGTTTTGAGGGTTTTTTTACCATAAGCAGGCATCACACCTCTACTGGCTTGTTTTGCATGTTCTTTCATCCCAAATTATTTAGTGACTCCATTGATGTTGCATTGATTGTATCAGTACACATCTTCTGTTCACAAAATTCTTTGACTTTGTCCTACTGTAATTGTATTGGTAGGTTTTGTGGTAGGCTGAGGATTGATAAAGTCAGGCCCTTATTGCATTTCAGTATCTGTTAGACATAGGCATGAAATATAAATTGACCATGGGAGTTTTCAGTGGCAGTAAACTATATCAAGGCGGAAACCCTGTATCAAGTAAATTACTTGTTTGGAACATTTTGTCCTGTCTTAAAATACTGTGAGTCTAAATAGTGGTTGAGAGTAGCAACAGGATCTCCAGTTCCAAGGAATCTTTGTAAGGAATTCTGTGTTGCTGTTTTCCTTAGCTCCTCGTGGGTGTTCAATTCAGCCTGGAACATTTTCAGCAGAGTATGAGTGTTTATTTTACACCAGCTGCACATGCATCTTTGCCTTTCTTGTTTGCCTAAATGAAATCTGAAGTTGGTCTCAAATATCTCCTCTTGCTCCACTTGTCATGGTGAGGAGCAGGGCAAAGAGGATCCACAAGGAGGTGGATCATCAAACCAAGCAGTGATGTTGAGGTGGGCTCCTGTAGTCACTGGAGATCACAGAGTGTGAGGCATGGTTTATCAAATCTCCAAAACTAGCATAAAAAGCAGGTTTGGTGAGCTGTAGACTAAGTATGTCTATATTTTCCCAAGGGCTTTAAAGGGAGTGTAACTTCAAATGTAGATTTTTATAGAAGAGATTTATATATTTCCTTGGAATAAAATTTAGTAGCTACTCGAGTGATGTGATACAAATGACTGGATGGTGAACAGGCTTCTGTGAAAAATCAGAGATTTCATAGATTGCTGAAGCCAAACTCAATTTTGAAATGAAATGGTCACTGAAGGGATGTTAAAGGATAAATTAATTAATGAATAAATATGTTATGGGAAATTGTCCAGAGTAAATTTTTTAAAAGTCCCTACAAAACATTCCTAGCAAGTAATGTACAGGCGTGGCAGTTCAAGTTGTAGCAGAGGTATAAGAGAAATGCCTCTTCAGAGTTGCTGCTGAGGCATTTATATCAGAGCTTGGATTCCATCTTCAATAGGCTTTTCTGCTCTGGTTCTTCTCCTGGGACAGCTTGTTTTCTCTTGCACTGAGGAAGAGTTGCCACCGACATGACCAGGGTGCCCAGTGTTCCAGATATTAAACAGAATGGGGGCAGCATCTGGCTCAGCTGCTGTGCCCTTCTCAGAAACTCTCTTGGTCTACATATGTTTTATCTCCAGCTATCTTGCAGGATATTTTACATGGTATGAATGAACATAATTGTTTTGCAATAGTCATTTACTTTCAGGGAAAAAAAAATCCATTAATTTTGTGTTTCTCCAAGATGGATGAAAATTGCAGAAAAGCAGGGCAAACAAATGAATTTAAACCCTATAGAGTCAATGATGTGCCGTTCATTTCCTGTTATTTTATTTTAGTGCCATCTTAAAACCAGGAAATAAGTTCTTGCTTAAAAAATTAATTTGTGGAGTTGTTTAATGGGGATTTTGATCTAGACAATTCCTGTTTCCCATTGACTTAACTTCTCCTGCAACTTTATGTGCATCTCTACAAGTAGTCCCCTCTGCACTAAAGAAAGAATCCTGGGGTTGTCCTGAACATTTTTCACTAGGATCTGTCTGCATTCCTCGTAAGGAAGAATGTTTGGAAGGTGCTTTTGTGTCCTATTTAGATGGCTATCCTTAACCTGGGGGAGCTGTGAAAGGTGTGCACGTTCTTGTCATAAGCATAGACGGAAAGTGGTAGTTCCTAACACAGAAATATATTTTGGCTGGATAAAGGAAGACAAATACATCTAGTCCTAAGGAAATGTTATGCACATTGAAGGCAATTTGGCGAGAGCAAGGATATAGGATTAAGTCTTTTGAATCCACAGGGCTGCTGGGCATTTAAGTTAAAGCTGCTGCAGGAGAAAGGGACTTTGTGTTTATTGCTAACATTGATAGAGCTTTATTGTCTGGGTTTTAATATTTCCTTAAGGACACATGCTCCTCTTGCTCCAATATATACCCAGCAACTTTCCTGCTGGAAAATGCTACAGTAATAAAAATAATGCTAACTTTGTACTCTGTCCTTCAAATGAAACTAAGTAACATTCAAATTGCTTGAAAACTCCTGCTGTTGTATAAGAAGAATGAAATGTCCTCTGCACAGCCCTGTGTGCAATGATCTTTTCCATTTAAATCTGTTTTGTGGTGTGCTGAACGAGGGCAGAGCAATCTATCCAGTATTGTTTCTGATGTGTATAAAAGAAGACTTAAACTGGAGCAAGAGCATCTGTATATAATATACAAATTAACCCCCCATTCTTTTCAGTCCAGTTAGAGCTTTTTTGTGCTGTGAATTTTATGTATTGATATAGATTTTTATTATAATTTTTACTTGTGACACTATAAAACCTTTGAGATTTTAGAGGAATGTTTGGATCATGTTCTATTTGTTTGTTACAAAAAAAAAATGTTTGTTTAGTTTTGTCTCCAGCATGTTATTGATGATATTTGAGCTTAAAAAAATAACAATTAGGCCATCTTTTTATTTGCTAGCAACTACTGCTTGTCTTTTCAATAGCAGGAGAAGGAAATTTTTTCCTCTCTGTTTTCTTGTGAAGTTGTATTGGCAATTAAGCTGTGTATTTGGAAAGCAGAAGCATCATTGCACACCCATCAGCTCCTAACTGAATGTAATCAGTTGTCTTTAGGGAGCTAAAGGACATTGTGTTATATAGTTTTCATCATCTTTTTGAGCTTTGGAGTGATAAGCAGCTTGTTCTTAGGGTTAGTATGAAAGACTGAATTGGATTTGATCTCTAGTTGTTGCCATTTTGACTGATCCTTGGTAATGATTTTGTTCCCAAGGGTTTCTTCAAAATACAGTTCAGACAACATGTTTTGCACACAACACTATGGCACTTCCCAGGAACATTATTTTAAGCAAATTGCATGTTCTGATAGCATTACATATTTTGTGGTTGTGCTTCTGGACCTGTCTTTGTCAAGGTTTTATTTTAAATTGTAGTGATTAATCAGAGAGGCAGTCTAAGTTGTTGGGATTTTTATGTATTGCAAAGGCAGATTAGGTTGTGAAATAGGCTGTTGTCTACAGACTGGCTTACAGAAATATTTAAGGTTTTACAAATCTGTTTTTTTTCCTTTACATATTGGCTTGATGCCTGTTATACTGTGTTCACTCAAAAACACAGCTATAAATAATTATGTAGGGAATTCATTATTCTTCTGCATTCCTCTAAGGACGTTTGCCTAGCTGTGTAATTACCTATTGAATTTTATGAATGGTAAAACGAAGATTTGCTCTAAAAACCAATTTGAAAATATTGACTTAGTTTTGCTCATAAACATGCCTCTTAATCTTGATTTCACCAGAGAACTGGGCCGTGTCAGAAAAGTATTCCTCTTGTTTTAATTGCCTTTTTTCTTCCAGATGCAGAGCTTAGCTTTGATTTTTTAATTTTTTTTTTTCCTTTTTATGAGGGGAAGAGCTTATGTATTCAGCTCATAGGTGCAACCTGCCAGTGAGGCTATGCATTTACAGGCTGAGCCACAAAGAGCTGTTGTAGAGTGGGCACAGATTTTAGCTTTGGTCTTCATGCCCAGTACTAACAATCTTAGGCTGAAAACCTGCCTGTATTTAACCTGCTAGGACCATTCCTTCTTCTTGAAGACTGTATGTGTACAAGATTGTGGCTAGTCAGAAAATCTAAAGAAATTATTACAAATATGGCCCATTTGCCAGTTAATATATTCTTACATCCTTTGTATGCCTCAAATTATGAGACATATTTTGCTTGTAGAGAACAAAGGAGCATTGCAGACTTGCAGTTAGCTTTTATCCATTAAAAAATTAGCTATGTGAAGCACTTTTAGAGGTATTGTGCAAATACTGATTATAATACATAAAAATATATACCTGCTGCTCAGTTTAATTTTCTCATCTCATATTTCTGACGCAAATATCTGGGGTTGTTTTGTTAGATTTTTTCTGGTCTCTTTCTGCAGATTTCACTGAAAGCCACAGCAGTGATGCTTGTGGCCTGTGCTTGCTATTGTGGTTGCATTGAAGCCTTACTCAAGTGATAAATTCTAGAAAGTCTGCTTATTTCAAACACATTAAAACTGTTATTTTGTGGGGCACTGATAGAATTGTGGTGCCCTATGTTTTTCACCATAAATTTTAAGTTCTTGGGAGAAATGCATTGCACTTGGATGAAGCCAACTTAAAGTGAGGTTGGCATAGGGAGTGTGATGTCTGTACTGCTCTATTCTTCTGGTTTTAGTGGGAGCAACCAAACTTTGCTCTGAAGGCCAGTTTGTGACTTCAGATCCTGGGCAGGCAGGATTTCAGGGTGACCTGCTGTTTGTATTGAGCAATGTGAATCAGTTTTTAGCTAAATCCACTGAGACTGCCTTTTCTGTGTATTACTCTAGGAGTAGTACTAGCATGGGAAAGCAACTGGTTTTTATGTGCTTCTTGTTGTATGAAGTATACCAAGTTCACACTGGGGTGAAGAACTTAGAGCAGTGCAGGGATTCATAAGAATATGTCACTTCAGCTGTTGATGTGGAGTTACATTTATGGCTCATAAATGAATAAGTAAATTGTTCTCAGTTCCTCATGTGGTAAAAAGCAGTTGGATGGGGAGTGGGAGGAGGGCAGCTTTTAGAAGAGGCCTGGATTGGGAGCATGGGGCTGGAGGAAGGGAGAGGGGAGAAAGGGATTTTCCCTTCTGATGGTGCTTGTGGAGCTGCAGACATGGGGGAAAAAATCACATTATGCTCATCGAGCTATAGATTTCCTTGGCTGTAGTAAGCGTTTGAAAAGTCTCCTTTTTTGGCCTGCAGAGAATAGAACAGATGCCCCTATAAAGCATGGGATTTTGGCAGGCATGACTGGAGGGGAGATGGCTGAGAAAAAGTCAGCAGAAAGGAAGTTCATTTGTGGACTTCAATTCTTTCATGGGCCCTTTCTTGCCTCAAATAGTTTCTAAGAATAGAAATCAAAATGTTGCCATGTGTTTAAAAAAACCTCACACACCCTCTAACCAAAACAAACAGGCAAAACTTCTTAATGCTCTTCTTACACGTCTGTTTGTGCTTCTTGTAGCAGGGTAAGAGAAAATTACTGGGGGGGCGGGGGGGGGTGGACAACTAAACGTAATGCTTTATAAAAACTTCTCTTTATAGCTCTGAATGGGTGTACATGCTTGATGTTACTCTGCATGCAGCTGAAGTCAACACGTCCTTTTTAAGCAGCAGTGGAAATTTTGAAGGTGGGGCTCACACCTGATGTCTGCTGAGATGATTGCCAGCATTGCTTTGGACTTGCTAAGGTGATGGGTGGCTGTTGAGAGGTTCTGTCTGAGAGATGAAATGTGGCCTGCTGCGAGAGAGCAAGGGAGATGCACGCTCTGAAGGGGGGGGTGGCATCCCTGGAGAGGGGCAGCTCTTGAACATCCTTCTTTGGCATTCCCATTGCTGCTGGCTGTGTGCTTCTCTGGTTCTGTAAGGGAGGAGGAATGGGGCTTTCCAGTTGCTCAGTGTCTGCCACAACCATCACTCAATCAGGTTTGGCAGCATCAGATCCATCATTTTGTAGCAGGGATTTCAAAAGGTGTGGCAGGACTTGCACATGGCTGAGCCAAGGGAATTCTGCAGGTGACAGAACTGCTCCATGCAGAGGAGGGGGAGGAGGAGGCAAGGGCTTAGTTGTTTGGGCAGACAGAGGTGTGAAGGCTTTTTAAGCACTTAGTGAAACTAGTGAAGGATTTTTGGTAAAGATACAGTTGGAGACTCTTCCGTCATAGTGGATGGCATATGGAATGAGCAGAAAGCCTAAACTGGCTTAGGCTTAAGCCTTTCTCTTTGGCCAAATATCTTTATGGCTGGTGACTGCTCTCTGACTGTCTCCATCTTTCAGTTTTGTTCTAATCAGAGTAGGCTTGCAAGATCTGACCCTCCCAAAAGCCTTACAGCTGTGCTGGAAACCTCCTTGCCTGTATTTGCTGCTCTCTTATATGAGGTATAGCAGGAGCTCCAAGGAAAAACTATGCAGCTGTAAACAGTTAAGATCAAAATTAGAAATAGGATTGAGTGAGAATCAAGTGTTTTGTTTTATCTTGTCCCCTGCTTTACCCAGAAAATTCACTGTGGTTTCTAGTTCTTGTGTGCAGCATTGTCTATAAAATTGTGGTGAGATGCCAGGTTTATTATATGTTATCATAGATGTCTTCTAGTTATAGTAAGTACAGACATAGAAAGTATCTGCAATGGAAGAAGGTTTCTCATGCATATATTTAATTAAAGCTAATGCACAGACTGTAAAAATGTTTTATGAAGAGAAATGCAGTATTTTTACAACTTTTACTTATGGGCCTATCTAGTTAGAATTTTTTTTTAAATAAAGCCTTAAAATATGAGGGTTCTTTTTAGAAATAACATGTTTTAAGTTACTTGCAAAATTCAGTTTATAATTACATGTAAGTGCATCATAAACAATTGCTTAGTTCCTGAAGTGTTTTTTGTAGTTTTCAATATTGCATTGATTTTCAGGGTTTGCATTTACGCTGTGTGGTTTTGATTGGGAACAAACGCCTAACACAAGGGAACAGTTTGATCCTCTGTAAAGCAAATGTCATCTTCTGCTCTAAAATGCAGGCACATTCATAGAAAAATAACTGCTGGTTGGCCAACGTGCTGCAAGCTGCTTCAATTTCTCCCCATCGTGAAGATGAGCTGCTCCCAGTCGCTGGCAGGGGCTCAGGGGGTAAAGAAAGATCCTTTGCAATTAGCCAGGGGGATTTACTGAGTCTTTTGTCTTTCACAATACTCCACCAGTACATTCCTGCTTCAACTCAGGAGTGCTCAGTCCCTCACTAAGTAGATACACTGCAAAATATGTGTGCCATTTCTATTAATTTAGTCACAAAATTGCCAGTTTTATGGGCAGTTGCAGCAGAGAGCTGTCTTCTCCTGGGCTGTGTGTTTAGACAGTATTTCCAGTGGTGATTATATGTTCCTGTAGACTTGAATGTTGCTTTTTTTTGTGTGACCTCACTCAGACTTTGCTGGAATACGAGGTTCATTGAAAAGATTTATGCTCCAATACTTCGAAAATTAATTGTAAATCTTCCCAGGAATTTACAATATTTTTTCAATCAAATTGTAGAGTCACATCCATGTCAGCACAATTTAGTGAGTGTTATATCCACTGATGGTTATATCCACATAATATTTTAGTTCCTGAGTATGACTGGCCTGAAAAAGACTAGGGCCTTAAGCAAGCCTAGGCATATAAAAACAGTCCCTTAAAATCTGATATTGTAGAATATATGAATTCTTTTTCCTCTGCCAAAGGAAATAAGTAATTAATAATACTCTTGAGATGTGCAGTATTATTTCTTAGCACCATATAAACCTGTAGTCCCCTATGTGTTAAATGGTTTCAATCAGATGGTTTACTAATAGGATAATCAGGTCTTGGATAGGAGAGAGAAATGATTCCTGCAAACAGGTGGGGAGCTGAAAGAGGGGAGGATGGATGGAGTGAAAAAGGAGAAACATATTTATATATGCCTTTGATACACTTCCTCCTCATTGTCTCCACTGGTGTTTTCAAGATTTCAGTTGTTTTGCAGATTGAACCTGGGGTGTCTGCTGCAGGATGAGAAATAGCCGTCTCTTTTATGCCAAATTACCTTTAATTGCTGTGTCTTTTATCTTAGAAATATAGCTTTAAGCCATGGTTGATCAGATGGCTCTCAAAAGTATCAGATCCTGCTTTTTCAGGGACTGAGCTGAAGGCAGACATCATTGTTCCTGTAGAAACAGTGAAGCACAGCTAGCTGGGTTTATTTTTCCTACAAATGGAAAGTATAACATATGTTCAGTAATCTCCTCTTGCTACTTTTCTAAAAACATGTTATTGCATGTGTAGTTCTCTGAACAATCAATCACTCTTTGTCCAACTTCTTTGACCTTATTTATTTTTTAGGAATCCTTTTGAAAACAGTAATGGGTCAAGGAAATGTTTGTTTATAATAAGGAAAGATTAAAGACTATTTCAGCCTTGTCCTTGAAATAATTGCTGAGAAAATTGCCAGAGTTAGTAATAGAGTTTAATCAGGAGTTGGTTGGTTTTACACATCTCTTTCCAAGATTAGCTACAATTTATCCATCATCTGCCATTTAAACTGAAATGGTAATAAGATGCTTTCCTAAACTGCTGGTATTGTTAAATAAAATGCTGAAATAATATGTTAAAGTAAAATGTCCCATGCTCAGGAGAAATAATGTTTGCTCAAACTCCATAAGCAGTTTGAAGATACTGAAGGTTAAAATGTGTAAAATCTTCATGTTCCTGTTATTATCTGAGAAAAGTGAACAGTATTTAAAATGCTATTACAGACACGGCAAAGAAATGAAAGCACATCAATAGATTTTAACAATTATACTGTTACTATACTTTGAAATCTAATGTAGAAAATTAGTCAACACTTCACACAATAAATGTGATGATAAAATATGATGTTGAGATAAAGCCTTGGAATGAGATGGCACAGCCAAGTGAAAGAGAGACAGCATCATTTTGAGGCTCAAGAAGCAGTGATTCATTGGAGATAGTCTGGAAGAATTGGCAGTGTGCCGTGTGCTGTTTTTATGAAAATAACTTAACTCTGGAAGGTTGAAGATTTTTTCTAGTCTTACTGATTCACTGCTCATAAACAAGAGCTACTTAGAACAATACTTGAATTTTTTGCACAGTCTCAGCCTCCATATGATATTTATTTATTTTAGAAAGATTTCTGGCTGTTTGAAGTACATGGGAGTATTACATTTTATCTTTTTGGAAAATTTTCAACTCACAATTTACTTAATTTGGTCCTGTAATATGCCTAACAGTCAACGTGGTAGAATCCTATTTAACACATAATTTGGATTTAATTTGGTATTCCTTCTATCAGAAATCTGCTTTCTGCTGTGGCAAAGTTCATTACATCAGCCCAGAGCTCGATCCTGACATGGTTCTCAGAAAATCCTTTGGTCTCCTGTGACATATGATGTCACACTCTCTATATTATTCTTATACCCAGTATTTTCTCTCAAAGCAGGGTCAGCTAAACCTAGGGTTTATTTCCAGCATACATCAAATGTGTATCATTTGGAGAATGTCCTATTAGTTCTTAAATACTTGGAAGAGTAAATGGAGCCCAAAACCCCTGGAAAATGTGTATTTTTGATACTAAGTCTCCTGCTTGTAACTGTAGCTATGGTTGTTTGACTGTTGATGTGGCAAAGCACCTGTGGGTGGCTTGCATTTAGCTAGGAGTTACTAATAGCCAGGGGAAACGAAGAGGTGAAATAAAAATGAAACGCACTGTTGCAGTGTTTGCTTCATTAAATAAAAGAGAGAAAGTTCATCCATGGGAACAAGCATACAATGTTATTTATGATTTTGGGAGATGTGTGCATCATTTGTCTTTTTATCAACGCTGCAAAACAAAAGTCCCAGCCCCAGTTCTGAAGGGAGTCTGTCTTCTCTGATGGTTCCCTAGGGGTTCTCTCAAATCAATCTCCCTGTACTGTGCTTCTGACTAAAGGCTGCAATGTATTGTTCAGAGGGTGGCATTGATCTCTTCTGTTTTTCTAATTTTTGTGCTGTAAACTACTAACCTGTTTAGACTTGCCAGTTGGATCTGCGGGCGGTCTGCAAGTAAAGACAGACCTTGGCCAGATGAAATTATGATCTCTGCTGTTTCCATGACAGTTTTAATTTTCCCCCATTGGAAAATTTATAGTCAGTTAGCTTAAAATTCTGGATCAATTTACGCATCCAAAAAGAAGAGTCCTTGACTTAGACATTGAATGACCTCCTCTTATTGCCTGAATATTTGGTAGATGGACTTGGGGGAAATCCTATTCCTAGGTTGTAAAAAATTTAAACAGAAAGTTTCTAGGCAGACTTTCTTGGCAGCATACATGAGATTTTATTTTTCACATTAGGAAAGTTCGCTGTATTTATAAGACTGGCATTATTCATGGTTTTTCAGAACACGTGCTTGAAGTCAAGCAGCTGCAACTTACAGTTAATCTGACAAAAATTTACCTCTGCTTACTCTGAGATCCACTGAGGGATTTTTCTCTGCTAGCCCTTTATAAGGCATTTTGAAAGGTCTTACCCATGTGGCACTGCCAGCTGTGGAACAGGACCTTAACTTGGTCTTATTTGTACTAATGGACTTCCCTTTCAAGTCTGCATAAATAAATTTTTTTGTGAAAGTGGTATTTCTAGTGGTCATTCAAGAGTTGGAAACACAATTTCCCTTATATTTCCAGGAAGACAGGATCTGCCTGAGAATGCATCGTCAGTTTTATTACATAAGTTATCACCAAACCAGAACACTATGAAAATCTGAAATGTGTATAAACCCCATTTCTGCCAGCTTGAGAAAGTGCTTGTCATTGTTTTGCACTTGTTAGGCAGGAATGTTGTCAGCCACGGGGGCAAGGAGACTCCCTGAGACAAGAGGGTGAGCTGCTGGGGGGTCACTTGCCAGTGCTGTGGCTCCCAAACCATGCTGGTGCTGGTGTGCTGGGCCAGTGAGGCTGCACAGGCTGCTCAGCTGGTGGCCAGGGGGAGGTTTGGGTGCTTTGTCCCAGCAGGTGCCCTCTCCAGCCCCAGGTGGTGTGTCTTGAGTGCTCTTTGGGTCACATGTGCATGCTGCTTCAGGGGACTGTAGCGATGGTCCTGTCGGTTTTTGCTGCACACAGCACAGCCCTTGGCTGAAGAGTCATGCCAAAAGCCATCAGACTTGGGTGCCTCAGTCCCTCTGATTTTACCCACACCGTGGGAAGCCCCTGGGTTGGGAGCACACCCTATGTGCAGCATGGCAAGCAGAGATGCATGCAAACCCCACTGCCTTTTTCCTCACCCCTACACTGTAGTTTCCTTGGAAGTGAAGCAGTTTGCGAGGAGGCCCAACCTGCTGTGTGTTCCAGAAGTTTGAGTTTGGGCAATGGCTGGACCATTTTCTCCCTGTGACTGCTGGACATTTCTCCCACACACTGACACCTGTCTTGTTGGCATAGATGTCCCCAGCTGCTAGCACGAGACTTCAAATCCTGTTTCCAAAGAATGTTTTGACAAAAGTATTGGAAATTGTGATGTCAGCAGGTGTTAAGTGTGAGATAGGTCAGGAAGCAGACAGAAAAGGAAATGAAGGTAACATGTCAGCACAGAGAAGAATTCCCAGCCTTTGTAAGCAGAAAACCCAGAATATCAGGGTAAATAAAGGGAAATTTTCCCACTGTGCCTACAGACATTTTACAGGGCCCATTTGCTGCTGTATAGAGTATTCTAGGGATTTCGGAATAGAACCCATTTATCAGATTGCTTGCAGTCTGTTGTTTGTTAGGTCTCTAGGCACCATAAATGAGGGTGGCTGAGGCATTTGGCTAAATGTTGTTTGCTCCTTATATGGTGTATCATTGCCATTTGAGAGAGTATCTATTAATTACTATCCACTTTGCAAACTTGTCTGTTTTTTCATGAGAAGATAGGGTACAATTTGAACTATTCTATTTTAGAATCCTCTTTTCCTTACTTTTATCCTAATTTTCTTAGGAGAACAGGAGAAGCTGGTATATAGTCTCTGTTGCTTAGCTCATTTAGGTTGTCTCCAGTGGATGCTGTTGGCATTAAGCAGGGGGGAAAGTACTTTTTCACTTTCATCCAAGCTAGCAGCATTCTTGTGTGTGCTTGATGGTTATGGAGACAGACCATCTTTTCCAGAAGTTGATTTGTATTGCCTAAATTAGTCTTGTGCTCTGAAATACTCTCCAGAAGAAGGAATTGTAGTCCCACTGAGTGCAGGAGGAACATTAGGGAACCAGCTTTCTCATTTAGCTGCCTGTGGTTGGTTGCTGTGAATAGTCTCTTTTGCTCATACCTGTGTCTGATGCTCAGGCTTTCTTCTTGGTTGATGTTTCTGGAGCTGATTAGCATTAATAGCACCTGTTTAGTTATTGAGCACAGATTCAGCACACATTGCTATAGTGTTGTCTGTGTCTGTACATCTTGCTTCAATGGACACCTTTTGCATCTGTTCTAATCATATGTTCTAATACCTGTGGGGTGTAGAATACAGCAGCACATAAGCTGTTTTTAATTTTATTGCTGTTCTGCATTTAGGAGTGACTCATTGCTTTGGAGACTGAGTTGATAAAAAATTTGCACATCTCATTAATCTAATACTGTAGTTCCTGAGAAGCATTACACTGAAAAATCCCATTGTTCAGATGGTGCATGGTAACTTTTACTCTATGGAATAGTATTATGATCTGCATGAAGCCATCCTAGGTGCAATTTTCTAGCAAATAAAAATAAAACACAAGGACTTCTTTACAGAAACCAAAAAATGATGCCTTGGAACTCAGACCCCAGAATGAATTGAATCAAGAGTTTTAAGAAGCTTCAATTTCATTCTGTTAGTCATATGATTAATTGTTGTCTATATCAGCCTTGAAGCTTTTTGAACAGTGACATTTTTCTTCTTTTTCAATATAAATCTAATAGATTGATGACAACCACCTGACTGACCAAGAGATTGGTTTTAAAACTATTTTAAAGCTCTTGTTTTATGTAATAGTAGTCCATAACATGACAGAATAATAATAACAACTAAAGGAAACCGTTATGCATCTTTGCTCCCCTTTGGTTTTATGCTTCTCATTTAGACAAAATTTTTAATGAAGAACAAAGCTAAGTGAGCTACTTTTAAAATTTGTAGAACTAAGTTGATTATCATCTTGTTTCACTATTTGTTTTTAGTTTGTCTTGGAATATAGTGTCTCATGTCTTCCCTGCTTCCTTCCATCTGCCAAAAAGCCCAACCCTAAAAGAGCTAATGAAGGGTCCCTACAATCCATTTTTACATATAAAAAAGTTTCAAAAGTGAGGAGAAACTGAAAATAATGTTTGATGTAGCAAACAATAATTTCCAATATTAATTGTAATTAAATGTGCATAAAGCAAAAAAGTAGGAAAAAAAGAACAATGGAGAGAGCATTGGAAAACACTTGATCATAGTCATTCTTCAACCTCTCACTTCAAATGCAATAGCACTAGGTCAGTTTTAGACCAGATTTCTGGGGTCTGGGCAGCCCAACTCCTCGTGAGCTTGAAGACTGGAGCAAAAGCTGTAACATCCTTCAGGATAAGTGCCAGAGTTTGCAGCACTTTTGTATCTTCTGGGACTAATAGTTTTGGTGTAGTGACGTTGTTATGGTGATATACTAAGGATGAAAATTCTGAGTGTGGCAAAATGTATGGACAGTTTTTAACTTTAGCCAGACTGCCTGGCTGTAATTTTTTTGATGCTGTAAGAAGACAGCATGATGAATTGCACATGAGAGTGAAGCTGAGCTTCCCTTTCTTTTAAGTTATCCATAGGATTTGTGTGTGTGTGTGTGTATGTGTGTGTGTGTGTTTGTGTGTGTGTGTGTACTTGCTTTATTTCCTTTTTGTCTGGAGGACATAAAAATAGTTCTCTTGCCCTGAATTGTGGGCAGACTGGTGGGCACCTGATGTGTGAATTTAATCCACATTTTCTGAAGATAATGGCCCACAAGTTGCGGTGATTAGGTTTTTTTTGACTCATGTAAACAGCATCTGCTCTGTTCAACATTGTATGCATTCTGGGGACTTTCTGTTTATTGCAAGCACAAACTAGGCACAGAAACTCCAATTTAAGAAATATTTCTTTATAACTTCCTATAATTTGAGATTTTGACCTCCAGTTTAGCTTGGAGAGTATAGATGCAATTCAGTCTAGTAGGGAGTGTTTAATATGCCTTGATTCAAGACAGAGAAATATGAATAAGTGAGGAACAGGTAAATTGTATGAATATAATTACCTGTAATTACCTGTAATTACTTGTAATTGTGGGAGAATATTGCATAGACTGCAAACTTTTGTATTTGTGAGTGTGACTTTCCCTGATCCTGATGAAGTGCAGACTTAATAGACACAAGTGAGAGTGGCTGCATCTTGGAGGAAAGGCTCTTCTCCCTCGAAGCAGAGGCAGCTGATGCCTTACAGTGACCAGTGTTGCAGTTCTGCATGTGAGCAGCTGTCCTGTTACATGGAGGGGGTGTAGAGGCACTGATTTATAAACGAGTACATCCTACTCTCAAACTTTCTATTTCAGCCCTGCTTTGTTTCATAGTACTTTATGCCACTGGCCTTTGATTTTTTTATCCTGTGATTTAAAATCTAGCTACTGTGTTAAGAACAGTAGTAAAAGAAGTGTCCATCATTTACTGAAGAAAATCTAAAATTGTATGCATTGAAGTTTTTTATAGTAATTTTTTACATACATATTTATTCAAAACATTGGGGAAAAAATTGTTTGCCCTACTGTTTCTCTCCAGCAGTTCTACATCTAAGCTTTATACATTGTTCCACAATTGCTGTGCTCCAAGTCTTTCTACACCACATTGTGTCATCCATCTGTTTCTTTAGCTGATAGCATACAGCTATTCACAGAACACTGATCAAATTGATGACATTGACTAGTGTAGTTAGTATATCCTTAATTCTGGAGGCATCCCTTTTTTCTGTTCCTTCTATAGCACTTATGCTAGTTCTTTATTCTTCTACCTGTGGAATAACCTAGACTTTTCACTCTCATGTAAAGATGCTGGCTGCCATGCTAGACTACCAAAGGCTTGTGAAAGTTAAACATATTTAAATTTTATTCTTAAATTTGTGGGAGTTTTAGATACACAGACTGGTTCTGGTCATGATGCTTTTAAATTTATGGCTTTGTTTTTGCTTGACAAGAAAGGAAGCCAAACTCCATAAGAAAATAAAATTTTCTCTTTTCTGGGATCAAGATGCAATATATATAAAATATCACACAGAAATCTGTGCATTGTTTTCTAGATTATGTGTGTTTATTTCCAAAAGTAAACAAAACTTAGTATGGACTAATGGAATAAAATAATGAAAATATGAGGAGTTTTAAGTTTTCTCAGTAATGTCAAAAGTTAACATGCTAGTTGTCTGTTTTTAGATATTGGAGGCATCACCAAAAGTATGTTTTGATACCATGGTTGTTATGAGACCAAGTGACATTTTTTTGTTTTCATTTTCCATGTATTTTCTTCTGAGTATTCTAAAATAATTACCTTACTGTCCCTAATATTTTGGATACAGATTCTAAAATATATATCTGTCTGGACAATTTGTGAAAGGCGATAAGACGTGTATGTTGTCCCGAAAAAATAATCATGGGCTGACTAAAATTGAACCTCTGTTAGCTTGTTGTTTCATTTGCATGCTAAGCAATTACAAAAAAATTGTTTTACTGTTAGTCTGCATGCATTGTTTAATAAGATACAATTACTATGTCTTCTGAATAACCCCACAGGAAAATAGTTGAGCAGTATTAGCAATGTTAATAATAATTGATTGCACCAATTATCAAGTTGCCATAATGCTTTCATAATGAAACCTCATTTGTGAAACTTAAGTTTTTAATATATGTGCTTTTACCTTAAGAAATGTAGCAAAAAAAGGAATTTTCTTTTTCCTGGAAAGGAAGTAAACAAATAAGTTTTTATTGCAATTCTGTTAGTTTAGAAAAATGCTAATTAAACACATTAAATTGATTGAAGATGTAGACAGGTTTGTTCTTTACTTTTCCATATGTCCTTTCCATTGAACTTTTCTAATACTATGCATTTGGTTACATGCATTTGATTGGCAATCTTCTTTTCAGAAGCTTGCATCTTCTGCTTAAACTGGATGACTCTAGTTGGTAAATTCCCACCATAGTGTGTCATGTTCGATGCACCACTAAATGGAATTCCCACTGTGTAACTCTCCTGCTTCATGTTACTTGAGCTTTGAGCCTGAGAGCTCCAGCAGTGTGTGAGTCCCACCACACTGGACAGTTTGGAGTTTTTTTCATCCAATCATATGATAGTTTGGGTTGGAAGGAAGCTTGGAACATCATCCAGTGCTACTCCAATAAGCAGGGAGATCTTCAACAGGACCAGGTTGCTGAGAGCCGTGTCCAGCCTGGCTTTGAATGTTTCCTGGTGTGGGGCATCTACCACCTCTCTGGGCAGCTTCTTCCAGTGTCCCACTGCCCTCATTGTAAAAGTGTCTTCTTTGCATCTGGTCTGAGATGTGCTTTCCTTCCTGTCTGCTCTCTGTGTTCTTGAGGATGCTTGCACAGTGGCAGAAATTTCTCTCTTTGTTCCTGTCCCCATTTCGGAGTTACTTTGAACTCTAGAGATGATTACTGGAAGCCTCAAAAAGACTCCTTGGACCACAATGAACTAAAGCTCAGTAATCCTGAATAATTTGTATCAGTTTTGGCTCTGTCTCACCCCTGTAATTCCTGGAGCTCTCTTCTCAGAGGGCCCACTGTGTTTTTACCCATAATTCACTTCTTAGAGAATTCTTTCATGTTAAATGAAATCTGTTCTTTAATAGATACAGCTCATGAGCAGAGTAGAGGGTTGCTCAGAGTGGTGATTTTAAAACAGGACTGTTTTTAAGCAGGTGTGTTTCTTGTTTTATTCACTGGCTGGGAGCAGGGTTCAGGTGTCTGTAATCGTTCCCTGCAGAGCAGATGTTATCAATACCAGGTTCCCTCTGCAAGGAGCACTCTGTCCTTCCCCTCACCAGGGTGGGCCATGGAATCTGCTCTTGGAGATGAGACAGGGGGCCCAACACTGGACACGACACAGGAATCAAATATTTCAGATGTTGTAGAGGACACTCTAAATCTTAGATCCAAGGATGAGCTGGAAACAGCTCCTGCAGAAGAAATTCAAGACCTTAAACCTGAGGATTTGCAGGAATCTGCTCCTGCTGAAGCAACACAGGACACTAAACCTGGGACTGGACAGGTACAACAAAGGGATAACTGTGGATTAACAGTCTGGGGCATTTTTACAATTGCAGTATTTGTTAGCAATTATAAGCACACTGTTTTTCAGTTATACTTGAGAAGGCTTGCTTGCATTTTATGAAATCAGCTGTTATTTCTAGAGATTGGATATGTCAAGGTGGTGCATATCATGGGAACCCTTTTTGCTTTAACTAGGCAGAAGTTTATGTATGCTACTGTCATCTTCAGGGGGATTGAGTGGAATGAGAGTATCTGTTGCAAGCTGACCTACATAGCAAACTTCCAGGTGTAATGCTGAGCACTATCCTTAATGGATAAATTGAAGCTATTCTAATATGAGAAGAACTTTTGTGTGCAGTTTGAAATTACTGGCCTCATTTGAGAGTGAAACTAGAAATATAATTGTTCCTGTCTGTGGTATTTGTGGTATTGTGTTCCTTTGCAGAAAATTGCATTCTACTTTGATATCATAGTTCATGGAGAAACATGAATATTGAGGGCTTCAAGTAGAGCACAAAAAGATGCAAAATAGGTTTTCTTCATTGGAACAAACGTAAAACATTTTTCAGTGTTTTTCCAAACAGTGAAACAAAGACCTCAGGAGTGGGAGACAGGCTTTGACGACTGCTCCTGGTGATCTGACCTTTAACTGCAACATGAATCCTTGCTCTTCTGTGCTGCAAGAACCTGGTGTCCAAAATCCTGGACTGGGTTCTTACCCAGAAATTTTCTCATCTTAATGTTTCTCTATAAAGTTTTCCTATTTGTGTGAACTGTTCAGCTCTCAGTGCAGCAGGCATTTGAAACATCTCCTAAGCACTAGGTGAGTGCTTACCCAGTGTTTTCCTCCAGATCAGTAGTCCAGATCTACCAGAAGTTGGATCTCAGCCTGCTATCTACATCCTGAATGGGTGTCTTTCTGTTCCTTAAATATTTGTTTTGTGATAAGTGCTTTGGGGTTTTTTAATCTGAAACTTTAATCAGCAGTCCTATCTTGAACTTGAGAAGTCTATCCCAAAGAAGCTTTTATTAGAAATATCATATTATTGCTAAAAGTCTTGCTAACAGATTGAATGCTTTTATCTGCAGTATTGTTCTTTTGAAAAACTCTTTAATCAAGAAATGTTAGGAAGAATTGCTTGTCAGAATGAAAAAATGACTCTTGTTTCTGGGTGAAAGAATAGTTAATAATACAACAAGAAAATTATCAAGTGTCTCACATTACAACAATTCACGAATCTGAAAACTTTTTTTTACAGAGTGCCTTGACTGTTGGAAAATATGAGCTTCTGATGTTGAGGGTTTTTCTTCTTTCTTGCTGAAGGTTTGAGTCTTAGGGAAAAGGGTCGGGGTGGGAAGGTTGTCAGCGTGCCAGTCTCCACCAGTGTGACATGCTGTCATGGTTGTCAGCAATGAAGCTCCACGCAGCTGCTCGCTTGCTCCCCCAGCAGTGGGATTGCAGAAGGAATCAGGATGGTAAAAGGCAGAAAACCAGTGAATTGAGATAAAACCAGTTTAATGGGAAAAGCAAAAGCCACACACACAAGCAAAGCGAAACAAGGAATGAATTCACTGCTTCCCACGGGCAGGCAGGTGTTCAGCCATCTCCAGGAGAGCACGGCTCCAGCACACGTGATGGTGACTTGGGAATGCAAACACCATCACTCAAAATGTACCCCCCCTCTTCCTCCTTTATTTATATACTGAGCATGATGTCATATGGTCTGGAATATCCCTTTGGTCACTTTGGGTCACCTGTCCTGGCTGTCTTT
>JAOTQP010001286.1:19713572-19785216 GCA_026413545.1 Cichladusa arquata | reverse complement strand
AGAATTAAATTAAGTATTTCCTCTTCTTGTGGTTCAGAGGGATATCTCTTCACCATGCAAGGAAATTAAATTAAAAGCTGTTGCACCTTGCAGAGTTTTCATAGCTGGCATTTGATTGCACTAGAGTTAGATTGCAAGAATTGATAAATATTGTGTTATTAATAAATTGCCTCACTGATCAGCAAAACGTACCACTTTAGTTGCCTACAAAGTGGCTGCCAGAAGTTCAGATAATCAGATTGTAAACATTAGTGTCCAGTGATCTACTCTTGGCCTACCTCAGAAGACAATCTAGTCATATATAAAGCAAACACTAAAAAAAACACATTTAAAAATGGACAAGGGAATTTAATACACAGTATGCTGTAATGAAAATGTAAATATAAATGTAAAAAGTACATGAAAATGAATTCGCCAGAACTCACATTTAATTTTTTGACAAATACTGTGCACTCAACTCCATGAAGCTGAGCTACATGCTGCATTTGGCATCTTCTGGAAATCCTGGTGAAGGTGCTAAAAAGTACTGAAAGGTGTTATTGAAAGTTGGCAAGAAAGCAGAAAGACATTACAAGGAAGTATTATTCCAGATATGTGAACATGATGGATTCATCTGTTGAATATAAAATTAGGTTTTTGTTTGGGTTCTTTTTTTTTTGACCAACACAGTAAAGAATATACACAGGATAAATTATCATCGGAAAAAAAGAAAAGAGGCAGTCAGCATCAGTATTATTATTTGAGTTTTTAAAGTGGCTTTTGTTCTCTTTGGTTTATTTTTGTTATTCATTATTGTTATTGCCCAGGCATTGTCAGTTATTTACATAGTAAAGTAGCATTAGACTTTCCTACAATGCATTATAAGTTAAAAAAATACAAAGTTCAGAATGTAATAATATTCAAGGTGGAAGTACAACAGCTTTCTTTAGGAGTAAATTAAGTGTTTTATAATGTAGGGCAATAGCGTGCTCTATCTGGGTAATCTGTTTATGTGATATCTGTCAACATGTATTCAGGGAAACAAAATATATCTAGCTGTAGTTTCTGAAATATCAGTTTTTATTAGAGAAACATAATATGTATGTATCTTTTAATGGCTAAGGTACTGTGTCCATAATTACTACGGGAGAATGTTTTTTTAATTCATCTAAATAAAGCCAAAGCATTTAAAATTTTTAAATTGCATAGATACTTTGTGAAATAAGTTTGTCCTTTTTTCTTCTCAGCAGTCAGACTTAGGTCCCTTTGAATATGCATATTTATCTCTTGTCACTTTGGCATTAGAATAGCACAGAGATAGATGTGGTTGCACTGAAGTTACCATGCCCTGCCAGTATGTGTGTATTTTTTTCCTAATATGTATTCTGCTGCATGGACTGGCCAGCAGCACGTGTGAGTGTGTGCATAATGGATCCCTCTTTCTGTGTTTTCAAATATTCTCTGAGGATAAGTACTTTGCTGCATGTAATTATAATATCCAGAATATATTCTCTCAGTGACCCTAAATGTTGCAGATTTTTTAATTCTTGTATTCTTGTGTCAGCCAAGGGATATCTAAGCTTAAGGACACAAATACATGAAAAATGTGTGCTTCCATAGTTCTGATTTTGTCCTTCACTCTTTAATGTCTCATAAAGTTTCTCAATAGGTGAATAAACAAAAGCATGGCTATTAGTTAGCTCCATCTGAATTAATCTTCAGTGAGTACATATGGAGCACTAAATCACTTATTCAAGGATCCCTATAGATAATAATTTGCCAGTTGTGTTGACTTTGGCTCTGATGAGAAGAAAACTGACTTTGACTACAGTGCAAATGTGTTCTGCATCTTCTAAATTCTGCAGTAAAAAAAAGTTAAGACACAAAAGAAACTTTGTTAATGAATACTGAATTTATGTTATCAGTCTCATTGAATTAAAAGGAACATTTAATAAGGCAAGGCCAATATTAAATTGTTATTTAGCATATTTAGCAAGAAGATGACACACAATTAGTATTTTTTTCCTGTATACTTGCTGAAATGGCTTTGGATTTCAAAGAGTTACAGAAAAAACCCCAAAGTTCTAAAGAAATTCAGCTATGAAGAGTAGACCAACAAGAAGTCTAACGATGCTTTCAGTTTACATGCAATTGTGTGCAAGTTATACATAAATTGTAAAAACAATCAGATGACAGTGAACTGGTTAATATTTACAGAATTGTATTTTTGGATACAGAACTGTTGGTCTGGAAAATGAAATTCCATTTTTAATTTCTAAATATATGTTTGTTCCCTCTGCTCTCTGAATTTTATATTTAGTCGAATACACATGACATGGATGCTAAGTTTACCTAAAACAATTATCAATCTTGCCAGTCTTGACAAGGTTAGGGGAATAGTTCTGACCTTTTGCAGTGTCATTTAAAATTGAATATATCTCATGCTGTAGTGTTACAGATATCAGACATGAAGACAAACTTTCTAATAAGAGTAGTTTTGATTACATCTTAAACTTCACCATTGTATGCTGGAAGTAGATCTCCGTTCCAATGGGTTTATTTTGTGTTTAACATTCATGCATGATACTTTAAAAATTTTCATAAATTTTCATTTATCTGGTAGTGCACATACATTCATCATATATACAGCATCAAAGATATTGGGACATAATGAATATCCAGATATCATAAGTTGTATATAGCTGTATAATTGCAGGGAAGAAGTTCTGTGATACTGTGAACATCTGAGAGTATAATAATTATTAATGCTCATTAACTTGGTAAGACATATATTTTGAAAATACAAAGCAAGTGGGATCAAACACTGTTTTTAGTAAACATTTGTGAAACATTTTTATTTCATTTTAAGGAGATTTGGTGGTTTTTTCCTAAATTGTCATTTTCACCATAGTCCATTTGCTCTCATATTTCCACTTTTGAGGTTTAAAAGATCAAAACTGAACAAAACTCAGGTTTTCTTTGTGCTGAAAATGTACATGATATTGCTGAAGGGACACAAGTCAGCTCTGGTTTACTGCAAGATTTCAGGGACTTCTTTCTTTATATATTGAGAATACTCTAAAATTTGAAAAGGAAATAAATCTTCTCATTATAGAATGGTTTTGGTAAGCCTGATAGGAAACTAAAGTGGCAGCTGTGTAAAAGCAGAAGCTCAAGGTGTGCCCCAAATGTTCCACAATCCTTTATGGTTTTAGTAGGGTCTAAACCAATGGTTGAATCATATGTGTGCTTTTAAACATTTTGTCCAAGACTAAATCTTGTCTGAAATAAAAACCTTTCTGTGTACAGTGGAGGCCTACAGGGGCATTGGACTGATTTTTTTTACTTATGCAGCCAGAGGATATGTTTTTGGAAGTTGCTCCCCACATGTATGTGTTATCAGGAGGGATGTACATCCTAAAATTTGCTTCTATGTTCACTGATGTTTAAAATGTGAAAAATCACCAAATGTGTTTGTGAACAAAATTATGAAAACATTGCTTTAGATCTATTCAATTTTGACTGTGAAAGAATCTACACTGACTACAGTTGGTTGTTATTTTTCAGGATAATTATAGATCCAAGCTAAGATTGCTTGGGTGCTAAAATTACTTTCAGATCTAAATGAATACAGATATCTTTGCAAAAGGGGTGTAGAAGGTCTGTAGCATGAATGATGGTATTTAGCACTGGACTGAACTCTTCTTACAAGACTCATTCTGAACTCTCTTGTAGTACTGTACACAGTTGAGTAACTTACAGCTTTGAGTGACAATGCAAGCCTATGTTTCTTATAGAAATAAAAGAACCTAGTGATGAAAATCTGATTGTTGGGTTATTTTTTTCCTGTTATATTTTGCTGTCTGGGTTAGGCTGTGTTTCTTTTTCATATGGTGTGAGGTGTGTGGTGTGGTGGCTTTTGTCACCAGAAGACACAGGCCTGGGTAGGCTGTTTTCTCCCATATCTGAAGGATGGAAAGGATGGTGACAGGGAAAGCACAGCCATTGCCACAGCAATTTATTAGCCTGTGTGCTTTTTCCAGTGCTATTTGGATACAGGCAGGGAGTAGGTTTGATATTCATCAACCTTGATGAATATTTAGCCATAATTATTTTCTCTCAGCCACCACCTTGACGAGAGATTTCTGTTTCTTCTGATCTTGGTGCCTCAGGCTGAGCAGAGCAGTGAAGGACAGTGTGTGGTGAAGCCACCAGTGCTGCCATGTAGTTATTCTTCTGCCTTGTCCCAGAGAAGTGACAGGGGGACAGACCATCCAGGTAATTGGCTGAACATCTGTGGCATACTCCAGTTGAGGTTTAGTTTCCAGGTGTCGTGGAAACTCTGGTGAAGAATGAACCCGACAGGATAGGATCACCATGGTGATTCTCTAGTGCCCCTTCCCCATACTAAAGAGAGAACTGAATTTTGTTATTCCAGATTGCCCCTCTCTACTTTGCATGAGCCCAGGAGGCTGGAATACCCACCTTCAGCATGTGGCTGATAGATGTTCTGCAAATTAGCATTTTCCCAAGCGAAAGAAATGGGTCAATGTCAAGAATAAGACTTATTCACTGATTGTTAGTTCTATAATTTTTAAAAGGCTATGTATATCCAGTTAATTTCTACCAAAAATTACATTTAATGTTAAAATAGTTCCCTATTTAGAAGTAGGAGTCCCGTTTATGTTCTCTGGATTTAAAACACTGAAAGGCAAAGAAGAGAGTGTCTTGCATAATTAACACTGAATTTACCTTCCACTCACGTGTAGTGTGCGTTAACATAATATTGCTCTGTTCAGGACATGAGCTGCATCACAAAAATGCCTCTGGTTATAGGGGGGGTTAATTTCTTTTCTCTTTGTTGTTTTCCTGCATATGGATTTGTTTGTTTGTTTGTTTGTTTGTTTTTTCGCATTAGGTAGATAAGTCTTTATTTATTTGTATTTTAGAAAAATGTGGTTAAATGTTTCTATCTGAAACGCTATCTTTCTAAAAGCAGTTCTGTATAATAGATAGAAGTATATTACTGAATGTATAGTAAATCCCTCTTATAGTATTTATAAGAGTTATAGAGTTTCAGAATGGAATAGTAACCAAGTACTTGATGAGCTCATGGATTCTGGATCTTGAGGGTCATATGTCTGGTGTCTGGAAAACATTGGCTATTTAGAAAGGACGTCTTGTCATGATAGAGATAGAACTGGTGAGCTTTAATTAGTATTTCATTTAGTAAAAGCTTTTTTCCAGTAGCTTTTGTAGGTTTCTTGCACTTAAATAATATTTTGGGACTAGAACAGAATGAACATCAAGGAGTGATATGTTGAATAGTCTTGTGCCACTAACATGAATAGTCTTCCACTGTGCAAAATCCCCCATTTTGTTTCCTTTGCTAGGTTTTCTTTTGATTACAGATGGCCTGTGTGATAGTTGCTATAGAAACCAGACCATTTTACTTCAATCTCTCTCTGTTGCTATGGTGTGCAGAGAGCTGCTATGTGTAAAGTGTCATTTAGATTTTTTTTGTGATACCCCATGTAATAGTTAACTTGCAATCAATACTCTCTAACAGCAGATAGAGCAATGTGACATGCTAATTAATGCTTTCGGCCACCAACTGTTGGATGCAACAGTTTTGGCAGAAATTAGTTGCAAAGTTAATTTAATGTCAAAGAAAGCTTTCTTTAAATGCTCTAATATTAGCAGAAAATAACTCTATTAACTCACTGTTAGGCGGAGTTGTTTTTCCTGCCATAGCACGTTTCCTAACTAAGGACAAGTATATAGAAGGCACCCAGAGCCTCTGAAGACAGAAACTTCAGGTCTGCAGGGAGGCTCCAGCAGCCAGAGAAGCTGGTTTTGCAGTTTTGCAGCCTGCAGTAGCCAGTGCCAGCTGTAGCCTCCCAGCAGGTCCCAAAGCAGCAGCAGCCGGGGCTGCTGAGTGTGAATGAGCTGGAACGCAGCTGTCCCGGCCTCCAGCCCCCGTCCTGCTGCCAGCCTGAAATAAAACCTGTGTGGGGTGGGTGTATGACTTGTAACACTGCCGTGTGGCAGTCTTCATAACTGCCTTTGGCAACTAAAACTTAAAATTAAATCAACTTCTGTAAGACTACCAAAATTAAGTTTTGAAGAAATGCTACAAGAGTGGCATGAATCTTCAGTGAAGATGATGATCCTATGCTTATCCCAAGGTGAGGATAAGATTATTTTTCGTGCAAAATAGCTGTATCCAGAACAAATGCCTTTTGTGAAGCAGGTTGGTGAGGATATCTAATACATACTATGGCAAAATGTTCAGTCATCAGTTGCCAGACTTGGTTAGTAATAGCTCCTACTTAAATTGTTTTGCTCCAACCCCAATTGCCAATGCAGCATAGAAGTACCAGAGCTTGCCCTGGATCTGAAGTGTCAGGAGGAGTCCCCATGTTAGGAGCAGGGTGGCTCTTTGCCTCCCTGCTGGGGTGAGCAGCCCCTGGAGGGGTGTCCTGGGGGGATCAGCAGTCAGGATCAGTTTGCAGAACTGCAGCACCGCCACACTCCCCTGGAACACTGCAAATGAAGAGCTTCATTTGTTCCCGAGTATTGTCATCCCAGAGAGGCTCCAAAACCGTCCTTCTGCTTTCCCTGCCCAGTTTAGGAGTGTTTAGATGATGGTAGCTACATCCTGAAACCTCATCAACCCCCTGCTCTGTGACCTGTCTCTTCAGATGGGAAAATGGTACCAGGGTGCGTCTGTGTGTGGCTTTGGTGAAGTTTCAAGGTAAAGTTTCAAGGGAGAGACTTTGAGTTATGAAACAGAACTAATTTTGAAACAGAAAATCTTAATAACAGTCCCTTTTCAGATGTGAAATCTTTAATATTATTTAGCCTCCAGTAAAGAAGAATAAAAAAACTTGGTTTGCTTAGAGGAGTTCTTGGGAAGTGATATGTGCTCTCTGGAAGTGCAATGGGATATACTTTTGTAAACATCAGGATCTCCTTTTCAGATGTGAAATGTTCTTTAAGATTTTTAACCTCCAGAAAATAATCGTAAAGAAAACTTTTTTGTTCTGTTGTTGTTGAGAGGAATTCTGGAGAAGTGATGTGTGCTCTTTGGAAGTGGAACAAGATAAACATTATCATCCCTCAGTGTCCTGAACAGACCAAAGTCCACCCTCCAGAAGTCCAAGGCAGAGGTTTTCTTGACCCCTTTCTTTATTTCATCCAGAATAAAAAACTCTTTATCATTTTGTAGCTGCTGTGCCCAAGATGAGCTCAGAGCACCACATCTCCCACCAGCCCTTCTCTGTTTTTAAGCAGCAAGTTTAGTGGAGCACCATCCCTGGTAGGCTTGCCTGCCAGCTGTGTCAGGAATTTATGATCCATACACCCCAGGGACTTCATATACTTTCTCCTCTTCACTCTACTGAGTTTCCAGCAGAGTTCCAGCAAGTTAAAGTGTCCCAAAAAACTTCATCATGTTTTTTTTCAATGCAATAAATATATGAAGTTAAATGTGGTGAATTTAATTTTTTCTAAATGTGATTTACAATGCTGAAGTTGGGTGGCATAGATTCCCATTACCTGCCATTGGAGCAGCTGAATCAGGAGGCAGTCATGGCACTTACACTTTCCACTGTTTTTTGGTTTTTGTAATCACTTATTTTTTGGTTTTTGCAAATGAGCCTACTTTGTTCTTGTAATTGACCCTAAACCTTAATAATTGAAGCTTCTGGTTTAGGTCTCATGCCTTTGTTTAGAAAAAATATGAATTTTTGCATCTTGGAGAGCCATTAGATCACAGAACTATTAGTGCAAAGCACAGTTCCTGATTCTGTGAGAGAGGGATTTGTCTACCATGTTGAACTGGCTTCTAGATTGCACCCTTCCCACACAGAATGGCACTGGCAGGGTTTGTATTTCTCGTGGCTGCATTACTGAAAGAATGGGAATTCTGTCACAGTCCATAAGGACAATGTGTGTGCTCTGTTGTATTCTAATGATACGGATTTTCACAATTGAAATACTTTGTTAATATTTACAAAGGAGAGGATAAATTCCCTTAAGGAGCTATATTGCACTAAAGTAAATGCACATTTCAGCGTAATTTGTCATATTAAAAGTAAAAGTCTTGTTTAACTAGTCTGCTTAATTAAAAATTAATTCACCAAAGACACTACAGCATTGACGAAAGCTGTCTGAAGCTGTTCCTGTAGGAGTCAAAATTGAAATGGAGGGCAACATATGTTTTTGTTCTACCTAATGCATTGGGTTTTTTTGTTATTGCTGTATGTGAGCTAATGAAAATGAAAGACCTCTAATGTGGATAATTGAGCCTAGTCATCCAAGATGTATTGAGAATCTGACATCTGGAAACATCAGAGTGTATTAGTTTTGTTATTTTAAATGGTTATGGTTTAAAGGACACTACTTAGACACTACTAAGACTGCTGTGCTGTGTTTATGGTTTGGATTGCTTTCAAAGTCAATCTTTGTCTTAAAATGTATGTCCATGTGGGTAGTATTGAACATAGGTACGCAGATGGATGCTCACTGGTTATCAAGCAACATGTAATCCAGAGATTGTTCTAAAAAAACTAAGGTGGTTTTTTTTTTAACAAGTCATTATTAAGTTGCTTCTTTGGATCGCTGGGGATCTAGGGGAAACAGAAAAGTCATGGCAACCATAGAAGTCACAGTTCATTACTGAGTCACACATAATGTGCTCTTGAGCAAGAAATGTTACTTGCACCATGCTGGCAGAAGTAATTTTCAGTTATTGACTGGACTGCATTTAACTCTATTAATAATTTCAGGCATGTCTTGATAATTTTGAGTATAGTTTTACTTTTTGAACTTATGTAGCAACTAATGTAGAATTAACATAGTCTTTACAGATGAAGTATTTTTCATTTATTTTTTACAGGTTGAGCTTGTGTGTAGTATTTTAGTTTTTAAGTGACTTTTAAAAACACCTGAAAGCAAAAAAAAAAATAAATTAAGGTTTTTTGAAAGACCCTTAAAAGACCCTCTTAAACGTTTAAAGACTCTTTTCCAAGTCTTTATATTTTATGTATAAGTCTGCTTCCTACAGAGATTTCCTTTATACCTCAAGAAAGGCTGTTGTATTTCTGTCTTTCTGGTTGTCTTTATCTCTCTTCAGCAAAAGTGAGACATCTCTTGCTTCTCTGGTTGTGATGAGCTGTATTGGCTTTTAAAAACTCAGCGAATATTGTCATAAAGTTGGAGTAGGACTGCAGGATGTCTTTATTGGGTCAGAAGAGGAGCAAGAGCTTATTGGTGCCACTTCAGAGAGAGACGTCTTGTATCTGGTCGCAAATTAGCATGGAAATAGCCTCTATTTTTATTTTTTTTTTAAAAAGGTTAGACTCAAAATAGCACTCTAAGAGCAAAATCACAAAATCATGCCCATGTGATTTGTGGGGTTTAGGTCAGTATTTCCTGCAGGGAAAGTATTACCAGTAGTGCAGGGATTTTATTTTTGTTTTTAAGAGAAGCTTTATGTAGCAGTGCTTTATAATTAACTGTAAAGGTAGGTTTCTTTTACATTTGTCTCAGTAGAATACAAGATGTGTTGGGTATACATGTATTTCTAGAAATGGAAGTTTCTCTGTTGAGGAGTTAAGTCAAAGTGAAATGAAGCTGCTCATGAAATTATGTTTTTTGTATCTTTGCTGAAAATGGTTGTAGGTCTAAATAATTTGCTTCTGAGCTTTAGTGGCTCAGCATGCTGTGAATATTAACTGAACAGCCTTTTTATCAGTTTGTTGATTAATTTGTTTTATTTATGGTTAGTGGTAGAGTTCTAGTTGATTCTACTAATGGCTTTCTTCTGTCCTTGTGCTTCCCCCCTCCCCCCCCTTTGTACTACTTCTAAAAATCACTTTGCAATCTCTTTGGAACACATGCTTTGCTCTGTTTGAATTCCTTGAAGTGCTGTGCACAGTTGGGAACAATGAAAATTTTCAAGTATTACAAATAACATCTAAAGTAATTTCTAGATGGTGAAAAGTAGACAAGATTAAGGTGGTATGTTGAGGGGTTTTGTATGTTTTGGTGAGAGGTTTTTGGGTGTGTTTTTTTGGTTTGGTTTGTTTTGTTTTGTTTAAGGAAAAGAAATGGAAAATATGTCAATAACGTAAAAAAATAGAAAGGAAAATTATCCTTGTTTTCTTCCAGAATTCTGAATCTGTTTTGGATTAATTTTAGGTTTCCCACCATTGCTCAGCTGTTGCAATTTTTGTGTAAGATATTGCAAACAGAACTAAATTCCAAATCAAACTTGCAGGAAACAAAACTTGCTTTGCTACATTTAAACAGAAATGGTGAGTATACTGTAGAGATTCCTAGTGGCAATTAAATCTACACAATTTGCTGGAGCATAATATAAATTCAAACAGCAAGTCCATAAACGTGCTTGACAACTAATTACTTCATTCAAGAGAAAACTGCCTCCTCCTTTGTTTGATGCCAGCACCATTCTGTGCCTATTGTGTGTGTGGCAGCAGCTGTATAAAACGATTTCCTATACTGTGAATACAGTTAATTGCTGCAGCTATTGCTTCCCTTGGTGGAAGAAAACCTGCATGCCATTTGAAGGGAAAAGGAGAAAAGGAAAAAAAGTCCTTCAGGATTGGAATTGTAATTGTGGGTTTGTTTTCTCCAGTCTTTGTCAAGGTAGCTGGGCTCTGAGCCTGCCAGTGAGTGGAAGGTTGCTGTCCTGGTGACGAATGCAAGGCCAGCAGTGTGACATCTGTGAGCAGATACTCATCCCCATGAGTCACTGGTGGCGAGTAATGCTCTTGGTTATTCTCAGGCATAGGGGTGTGCTGAGAAACGTTTTTCATGAGATGCATCTTTCTCCACAGCCTGGACCTGTTTGCCACCTCATTAGCACTGTCACTTCTGTATTTAATTTGCTGAGGGAAGTAACAGCTTAGTGTGTTCTAGGCACATCCTCTTTCACCTACCCTGCAAAAGTCTCAAGCTGCTCAGAATGTGAAAGATGTGTTGGACTCTTTCTTCCTAGCTCCTGTTAACCCTCCTTACTCTCCTGAAGATGAAAATAAGGGAATATGCTAATGTATAGATTTTACCTTCTGTCTTTGTTTTTTCTTTAATCTTTTTAGTATTTTCTGTCTATAAAAAATTATAAGAATGGGTAGATATGCAAAACAACACTTTTCAAATTGATTATTAGTGCTTTCTTTAGGAATCACAGTTGAGTTGTGTTTCAAAGGAGAAGGAGCTATAAATGCAGAACTACTTTCAATCCCTGGTATAAAAAAAGGAAAGCTCTAAAATATTTCAATTCCCCTTCTGAATATTGTAGGTTTGGTAGTGTCTGGGTTTTTTTCAAAAATCAGCTCACAAACTTACTATGTTGATTATTGGTGTCACATTACAGACAAGCTGGAGAGCATGGCTAAACATAAGATGTACAAACTTTCCCGTGTCTGTGATCCTGGACAGATAGAATTTGGGACACATCTTTCTGACTCATTTCATCTGTGAATGAAACCAAACTGGTAATCATCCAGGAGCAGGCGTTTGGTGTGTGCCACATGATAGTGGTGTTTAGCCTGTTACCAAGTGTCACAACTTACCTGATGCTATGCAGGAACACATCTACAATTGATCTGAATCCAGCTGCACGCTTTGCTAATATAATTTATGTGCTCTGTTGTAACCAAAGCAGTATGCAGTCATAGTATAAATCAGCCATTTCGTGAGTGAAGTAAACTGCACTACGAGTCTCTGTGGAGAAACAGTGAGGGTATAAGATTGGTCATGGAAGGTTATTTTTGTCTTTTGTTTCTGTTTCCAAAATGTATTAATTATTGTGTGCAGTTGACACCTAACTTCTGCCCTCTGCAATATGTGAAGAAAATTCTGTCAAGCCTGTGACAATCATCTTTTTTGTAAGAGGAAAAGTTCTAAAAAGAGTGAATGATGTCAAGTGATGGCAGAAAGCAAGATTTATGTAACTGCTTGTAGTGACCTGGTAAAGCTGTGATGAGAAGAGCAGAAGTACTGTATTGCTTTTTAAAAGTGCTGCAGCATACGTCTGTGGAAGAGATTGTCCTTAAGCAAGGATAGACACTCCTGAATTAGCAGAAGTTAAGATTTTTATGCACTGCGAAGAGTAGGTGAGAGACTGAAGGGGATAGCAGAACATCTTTTTGCATAAAGATTTGTTCTGTTTTGACTTTCCTGAAGCAGAGATTGAAATACCGGCACTGAGGTGCAGCACAGAAGTGTGAAAGGGTATGCTGGCCTCTCTGCCATTTTCTAACCATTCACGAGCAGCCTCAGTGCTGGTGTTAAACAAATTGAAATTAGATATTCCTGCGCCACCCAAGCCTCCTTCCAGGGATAAAGTGGGGTAAACTGGACCATCTGCTCCAGAAGCAGGTCCCAGGTGTGGAACTCCTGTGGATTTTAGCAGGGCTGCAGCAGTGCCAGGGACTGTGCTGGGCAGTGCGTGGTGAGGGGGAGACGTGTCCTGTCCCCAGCTCTCCTGTCACCCCAGCAGTCACTCTCCTTCCAGGCCAGACTGCTGGTGAGTGTGGGACGGGGCCTGTGTTTGCTCATCTGGGAAGGATACCAATGCCAATTCCCACTCTTTCCCTGGGGAGGGTGTGGTAGGCAGTTGGAAAGCATTTGGCTGGCTGACAGCAGAGCCCTGCAGGATATTAAGCTACATTGTAAATTAGTAATGTTAGCACTGGGCAGTTGAAGTTCTGGCTCTGTTTCAAAGTTTTTGCTTTCAAGGCACACTGTATTTTTATTTTATTATTTTATTTTATTTTAATTAAGTAGTTAAAGAATACAGAAACTAAACATTTCATAATAGATCAAACCAAGTGTTTGGGGTTCTTAATTGCTTCATTAACTGTTTATGTCTGTGTAAAAAAAGTTTGATTCTTCCTTATATTGGAACCCAATTCACTTTCTTAATCTGTAAAAGTTCAAAAATTATTTTATAAAGGATGTGGTTTGAATCCTGACACCTTTTTAGTTATTTGCTCAGATTGCTTTTCAGAATGGAGTTTCTGTTTTTGGGTTATTTTAGTCACCATTTTATGTCAATTACTATACTCACTTCACGATTCAAAGTGGCATCTACAAGGAAATGTAAAGGTATTAGCAGCACAGAGCTCTACAGTTTGTTTTCTATATTGTACTTTTGTTTGCTACTGATAACAGTTTTTGACTTGATTATGCCTCTAGAAGACAAAAACTTACAGTGACATACTGCATTTCACAATTATGGACTGTATGCTTTATGATTTGTATGTTGCATGGCTATAAAGCCTGCACTCCCTCTTCTGCTACTCTTTCCTCATTCCAGTCTGTTTGAACTTCTGATCACTCTGTTATCAAAACAAAATGCCATCCAAACAGAGAAGCCAAGATTAGTCAGGCTTAAGTCGTCATGTATGGAGTCTGTCTCAGGAGACAGGAGCTTCTTGACACCGCATCAGGTTTCAAGCAAAGTAGGACTGCAAGGTTTAAAGTGTTTTCATTTCCAGTGAAATGCTTTGGTGCCATCTGAATTCTTCAAGCAACAAGTAGCTGGAGGAAGTAGAGATTTCATTAGTTAATACCCCAGGGATATCTTATTTGAGTTCACAAGATGTGCCATCTGGAAATTCTTGTTCATTCACATGTTGCATCCTTTTTTGGACACTGAAGAGATCCAAGGTGCTTTATTTGAGTTGCTTTGGAAGTGCTTAAAATAAAATGGGGAGAAATATTTGAAAGTCTCTATTAAAAATAAATAAATAATGAAAAAAATCTGTTTCCATCTGAGTTGCCCAGCTTACCCTTCTTTCCTATGAAATCAGTCCAAGCTTTGGTGCTGCTTTACTGCTATGGTCTAAGCACTGCCTCTTTTTCTTCTACTTTTCATCCATTTATCCTTTAAAATTCCCAAGAAGTCACCTTTCAGAAACATATCCTTCTCTCTCCCTCTCTTTTTTGTATGCCCCCCAGCCTTTACCCACGAGAGTGTTCAGTGTGGTCCATAGGAACTTTGGGAACACAGCCAACTCCAGACAAGAATACTCAGCACAGCCATTGTGACGTTTTCATCCTTGCTGTTGTCTTGTTTATCATGGGGTATATTTGCTAGGATGAAACATGAGGTCTCCTGGTTCAGTTGTGCTTTGCTTGCAAGCTGCTAACTTGGGAAAGGTCTGTGATTTGGCAGAGCCCCAAAGGTGGCAGGGGTGTACCTTGTGGTTCGCTGTCTCTCTCTGCCTCCTACCCCGTGACCCCAGCCCTGGAGCTCAAGGATTTCTGGCCTTTCCTTGTCTGGGGTGTAGAAGCTGCCCTAGAGCCAGGGGCTGGGGAAGCCACATCTCCACAGAGACTGGCAAAGCTCAGGGGGTGCCACAAAACTGGTGGTAACGTGTGTTTTTTTTCACTTGCCATTGTGTAATGCAGACATTCTTTCCGGGTCTCGGGTCAGTTTGGAGAAGAATGTTTTGAATTACTTTAATGAAGTGTGCTGAAATTTTAATAATAAAGTAGGATTTATTTTGCTGTTTCAAAATCTATTCAAATATATTTAGCCTTAGCTTCTAAGGCATTTTGTCCAAAATTGAGGCCCTTTGTGTAATGGTTGCCATGTTTATTCCTCAGTGTTTCTCATAGAACCTACATTTACTTTTTACTTGGCTACTCATTTAAGCAAATCTGTAGGAAATTAATGCTTAGTGAGGTCAAATACTATCAAAACTGGCAAATAAGCCCATTACAAAGAGGGAAACATAAGTTTTATTAGGAAACTAGTCTGAATGGTGAATATTTTTTCATTCTGCTTGATTGGAAATAGTGAAGTATTGCCCATAATTTTCAGAAAAGCCATTCATATTGCATGAGCTGCTTTTAATTTACTAGATTTATTTTCCTAGAAAAATTTTGCTTTAAATAAGCTGTGATATGTATTTTAAAAAAGAAGTTGGTGCATTTTTTCCCGGGTACTCTGCCCTTCTTTAAAAAATGTAGTTTGTGTTGATTTGGACTTCTCCATTCCTTATATTATGGTTTGCCAATCAGTAACAATACAATTCAGTAGGAATATATTAGACAGCTGTTTTCCAACAGTCCAACAATTCTGGTAATTATGAACGGAATGTTTGAAGGAGGCTTTGGAAGTTAGTGGCACTATCGTAAGAGGAAAGTTTTGTTATGCTGGTTTTTTAAATGTTGTAGTTAATGTTTACATTTTCATAGCAGCACGTTCTTAAAACTTTCCAGCATCTTAATATCTACAAAAGCTTCACAAAACAATTATACATCTTTTTATTGTCTTTTGAATACAATTATTCTTTGGTTAGGAATAAGGACAGATTTAGAAAAACAGACTTCTTTTCAATAAAAAATACACTGGTTGTGTCCTTGCTCACAATACAGAAGTAGGTCATCATTACATTCCTTTTGTTTTCTAGAAGCTGGACATTAGGTAGTATAAGAAATGGAGATTATAAGTTCTTTTTTCTAAGCAAAAAGACTATTGCAAGTTAAGCTTAGGTGAAATCCAGTGGCATTTTGTGTGTTTAGTGTTTGTTGAGTCAGAGAATGATTGAAGTAGGAAGGCATAACTGGAGATCATTGAGTCCAACCCCTTGCTCAGAGCAGACTCAGCTAGAGCTGTTTGCTCAGGGCCATGTCTAGGAGGATTTTGAGGATATCCAAGGATGATGACTGTGTACTGTCCCTGGCCAACCTGTTGAAGTTGTAAAATAGCTTTCTGATAATTAATTGGAATTGTCTGTATTTCAGATTGTGCCCATTGCCTCTTGTCCTGCCATGGGGCATCACTGAGTTGCTGGTGCTCTTTATAATGTCCCTTTGGGTATGTGAACATATGCATAAAGTCTCTTCTCTAGGCTGAGCATTACCAACTTTCTGTCTCTTTCATGTAAGAAAAGGCTTGTACCTCAAGCCTTTCATCATCTTCATGGCCCATGGCTGGACTCACTCTAGTATGTCCCTGTATGTTTTGATGATGCTGTGTTTCTCTGGGCAAGAAAATTTTCTGAGGGAAAGAAGGTTTGCAAAATTATGCCCTGTTTACAGTGTGTGATGAACTCCGCACCTCATAAAGGTGCTGTGAGTGATTTGGAGCCCTCCTGAGTTACAGGGACTCACACTGTGTCCTCACTATGGACATTATTGTAATCCGCTTCCAAGTGACCTGTCAGCAGGCTCCTGATTTTTGGGGGGCAGAAAAACAAAGGTGGCCAGCTGTGGGAGTACTTGCTCTCTCTCTTATGCTCCAGAAACTGAGTTGCTCAAATGTGCTTAGCAGGTGCCTCGTTCTTTCATTCCCCCTTATGATCCCCTCCTCTTTCCTCACATTGTACTTTGGATAAGAGACATGCAGCAGTTTAGATTAAAAACTCAGCATGCTTTTGGCTGCTTCTTTTGGCCTTCTTTTGGCTGCTCCTTTTGGTCTTCTTTTGGCTGCTTCCTGTGACACAGAAGCTCAGAGATTTTATAGCTGCGTCACTGTGATCAGTGGTTTTCTGACATGTTAGATGTCACACATCTAGGAATGGGAGTGGATGCTACTGAGCAAAAATACATTCCACATCTACTGCGTGTAGCTGGTAACATTCCAAGGGGGCAGTGCTCACTGCTTTGGAATGACTAGTCCTTAGTCTGGTTTGTTCTGTTTTCTTTCCTCCTTATTCTGAGAGGGATGTTTCTTAATGACTGTCACATAAAAGAAAATGCAAGCTAAATAGTGATGATGCTCAGCATTAGCTCTTCCCCCTTTACTGTAAAGAATGCGATCAAAACTGTTGAGCCTTTACTGTCTGCAGTGGTTGTCTCACATTCCTTCATCTCTCCAGTCTCCCTCCCTTGCAATGCTGGAGCCCCAGTGGCTTGTAAAGAGCTTGATATGACAAGAGCTTACCATTAGAACACACACTCAATACAGTATGTTTATAATTTTCTGACTGGTCAAGTAGTTTAGCTTAGTGAAAAATCCTTAACTGTGGAGCTCACAATACTTCTGTCTTGGAGCTCAGCAGATTTGTCCCATGAAACAGGAAAACACAGGCCAGGATTGTCCCACCTTTGTTCACTCTTTGGACACTTCATGCTCCTTGTTCGTGATTTTTTTTTTTTTTTTTGGTAGAGGGAGATACTAATATTGTGAGTAGATTTTCACTGAGTGATCACTCAGTTCTTTGGGAGCCATGGGACAGGAGAGCTCCTCTTCCAGAGTCTTTTCTTTAACATGAGTTCCAGGTGAGTCAGTGGGGTTTGCAGTATGTTTGTGGAGAGTTTGTGGATCAGCTAATGTTCATTTCATGTCACTTTTAGCTGTACTGGGGATACCACTGAATCCAGTACAGTGGGATGTGTAAGTGTAGACAGCGTGGAATTTAATTTAAAGCATGAATCAACAGGCAGATGTGCTGAAATAAAGAGTTAGCCAGAAAAGGCTAAGGAGAGGAAAGTACTAAAAGAAAAGGTTAAAAGACTGTCTTTCTTTGTAAAGTATTTTCTGAAATTCAACCAGATGGAGAGTGACTGTGCTAGTTTGAAAGGCAGAAGAGCAGCTCTTATATCAAGAAACATAAGGAATACTGTGTCTCCTGTAGTCAAAAAGATAGCATTACTGTGCCTGCTGTCAAGTCACAAGATATTGTATGTGTTAGTAGGTATTCTCTTCTAAACTTAAATTCTGTATTTAGTGTTTTTGTTGTTGCCCAGTGCAGTAATTACTTCATGTGATTTCAAGAACATTCGCTAAAATGATTTTACCATCTTTTAAGGATTTTAATAGATGGATGAAGCAGTTTTAATTCCTTACAGATAATGTCATAAAATAGGTTTATGATTACTGAATTTATTTTTTCCTTTACACCTTTAAAATTTTGTGTCATTTTTTAAAATAAGCCTTTTGTATTCAAATAGAAAGATGCAGTCGTTTCAAACACTTGGTTTTCTGGCCAACTTTGCCACCTAGTGGCTGTAATTAAATAGAACAGCTTGTTTTCTGCATTTTCAAAAATGGTAATGTAGCACAGTGCTGATGTCTTTTTTTCCTTTGCATTGAATTATTCGAGGATTTTTGAATGAGCATAATATTCAGGTGCAACTAAAGCCACTCATAATATGCTATGAAAATAAACACTTTATCTTCTAATGTTTACAAGCTTGGTATGCAAGTACAGGAGAGTTCAATATTTCCCTTTTCCTTTTTTTAAAAAAATAGTCTGCTCATAATAGAATCAAAAGAAAAAATATCTCTGTTATAATCTCCTATGAAAAGATGTCATTTTGGGTCTCTGTTTGTATCTACTGTGATTTTTTTCCCTTTAATATCTCTTTGGCATATATAAAATGAATTATCCTTCTTCAGATATGATCCCTACAATATAGAGGGAAGAACCCTGCACCTGCAGTGCTTGTGCTTCTATTACCCTTTATAGGCAGATTGAGTCCAAAGTAGGAGTAATATAGACTGTGTAAGTATTGTTTTCTCCTCTTCCACTTGCTCCTAGTTCTGATACAGAACCAAGTCAAAAAGAAATAGAAATTAATCTGGCTGTAAATTGTAATTTTGTATGTTGTAGTGCCTATGTTTCTGTGAAATTCTGTTAAAATAGAAACTCTGTGAGAGCTGTTTCCTCACCTTCCTACCCTGCGGTGGCACAGGTGGTGTGAACAGCTGCAGTAGGCAAGAAATGTGTGGTGGGTGCACCAATGACCCCTAAAACCTCTGGACAGTGTTCCACCTGGCATCTTCTCCCTGGACTGCATAAAGCCACAGGCAAGGCACTTCCCCAATTTGTATGTAAACCTCCTTTCCCCCCTGCTCCCTTTTTCTTTTTAACCAGGAATGTCTTTTGTTTTTCTTCCTCATGCACTTTGAGCTGACCTTTTTTACATTTAGTAGAAATTGGCTTAAAGAGAGCTGTTGAGGGAAAATTCATTCTTTCAACAGAAAAAAAAGCAGATCTTTATCCATAACATGGACATTTGAAATTAACTGTTAAATTTAATTTTGGAAAATATGATTGCAGCACATAGCTTTTCAGACATGAATATTGTCGTTCAATCTCTCTTGAAAGGTTCAGAGGAAAAAAGTAGCCATTGTCTGAGCAGCAGAGCTACAGAATCATGATTTTCTTTTGCTCTATGTCATTTTTATGTCATATATCCCAATAATTCTTTCTAGGCAAGTAACAGCATGTGCTGTGACTCTTTCAAAGTTATATGTGTGGTGACTTCCCATGCATGTAAGCATGACAGAGTATTTGTGGCAAAGCCTGAGATGCTTGTTTATAATTTAATATGATTTTGTAATTATCAGGGAGTATGTGTGTCTCTTACTTTATCCATCTTCTATTAGTTGCGAAGCCTGTAGAAACGAAATATCCTTGAAATTTCCAGTCTTTGAATTATGTAGTATGACAAGTGGAGAATCTGAATATAGTGTGACAAGTGCAGAATCTGATGAGATGGTGAAAGGGAGGAGGATCTGCTGCATGAAAGGAAGAATCACAGAATTACATAAAGCTTTGTTTCCTAAGAAATTTATCTAGTAATTCTATCTAGATAAATGCTATTTATCTAGCATTCTGCAGGCAGTAAGAAACTACAATAAGGAACTGAAACTAATAAGATATAGCATGGACATCTTCTTAATATTTCATAGCTTTCATATTATCAGATTCAGCGTAGCAGACTATTTAACTTTTGAAACTTGTTCAATAAATCCCTAAAGTACAGGAAGTGGTAGACATAGAACCAGAAGAAAAAGGAGGCAGGAGTGCAGATTGTCTTTAATGAGAAAGAAACAGGTCCTTGGATTTTGAGCTGGGGACAAGGGAGAGATACTGATAGTATCTGAGATGGCATGAGAGATGACCTTCACATGAAGGAGAAAACAAAGATCACTGCGTGTAGACGCTGCCAAATGTGCATTGGCAATGAGATTTCTGATAACATCTGTATATGATATGACCTGAACTGGGGGCAGCTGGAAACAGTAGGACTGGAGACAAATTGGAGCAAGAAGAGAACACACCACATAGAAAGAAACATGGTGTGTGCAAACACCTGTCTGACAGGAGAACCCGAAAAGCAGGCTGCCACTACAGAGGGTGATAGATCCAAGCACAGAGTCACAAGAAAAGAAGTTGAAATACAGTTGATGTTTGTGGGTAAAAAGAGACAGAATGAACTGCAGGCAAAGGGAACAATGAGACATAACCTCAGCTGACATGCAGACTGTGTCTGTAAGCAGAAATCCCTTTAAAAAAGACTAGATAGCAAGGATACCAGATCACATAAAATCTCCTCCTGCATCAAAGTGATGGTCCTTCTAGCACAGTAGTCTAACTGTACTTAAATTTATGCTAGTTAGAGAGTATCTAACAGAGCCTGTTGGCTTTTTGAGGGTTCTTGTTTTCCTTGGTTTTTTGGAGGCTATATCCTTGACTACTTGCATTTGTGCCAGCTTATGTGACTGCCATCCTTGAATTTGTCCCCTCTTCTCCACTAATGTCTGTGGTACTGCCAGTGGCAGAAAATTCCAGAATTTAATGCCTGATACTGTAAGAATTATTTTATTTTATTTGTTTAACTTTCTAGGAAATCAGTTTCAAAGAAGTCAAATAAGATTAAACTATGACTTGCTGGTTGCAATTCTCTGACGTAAATCTGTATGAGAACAGTACAGCTTGGAGGATAGCTTGACAGATTCATATAAACCTAGGTTAATGATCATCTGAAGGAAATAGTTTATTATCTGTCTTTGGAGAGCTTTTAACATTGAAAAATGATCTTGAAAATATTGCAGTTTGCTTTACAATTCTAGATTAACAGGCACAGTAGGGTTTGCATACATTGCTTCTTTTCTGGATCAACTCTGAGGGACTGTTTTATTAAAAAATAATTTTAAAATTATTTAAGTTTTTGCTCAGCAATTACATATGCACAGATGTTTTAAGCAAGATCTAAATATTGCTAATTAATACATGTAAACCAGCAAAAATAGCATAGTGATAGATAACTAAATCAAATTATTTCAGGTTGAAAGGGTTTTGTTCTTTTCCAGTCTGTTTAGAAATAGTTGCATGCAGCTTCAGCAGCTTTATAAGAAAATAAAATTAAAAATCCAGCAACACAGCTCTGAGGTAGAGACCGCCAGCATGAAGCTCTCTTAATGAACATAGAGACTCCTTAGCACTGATATTCTTGTCCAGAGAAAGGCTGGAAGAGAAGACATTTATAACATTAATAAAAAGTCAACAACATTCTTTTCTGATGGAAGACAGGAAGATGGGAGTCATACTTTGCAGAAGCTCATTGTCAGATTAAATCAGCAAACTGTTATTTAAAAATGTTATCTGAATGCAGAATTCTTGAGCTAGTAATGAGTATTTTTTTTTATATTAAATTAATTTCTTAGTTTTTTCCTGGACAATAGGGATTATATATGGATGATACAGTAGAGTTATCAGTTTGGAATACTGTTAAAAAAGCAGCTGACTGAGGAAAACTGTTGTGGTCTTTCAAGCAGTGGAAGAGTTAGATGTCATCAAAAGCAGGTTCTTGAAAAGCCTTTGGAGGAATTGAGTACAGCACGTGATCAGTAAAATATCATGTGGAGAAAGATGACACCACTTGAGAGACATAATTTTCTTAAGTTATTTCCAGCTGTTTCTGAGAGCCAAATTTTTCCTTTTTTTTTTTTTTCCTTCTTCCTGTGTGCAGTTTATTGCATAATACATAGGAAATGCTTTGTTAAAGTTGGGCTGGTTTTGAGAATCTCATACAGGTTTTTTACCTGTAACTTCATAAGTTTTGATTTGGTTTTGATTTTTAAGGGGGAAGGACTGCATCACTTTCTCTACAGTTCAGAAAACTGGGGGGTTCAGAAAACTGGGGGATTCAGAAACAGTTTATTCTGCCAAAAAGTCTGAGATGTTTTTGTTATGATTTTTCTGTCACCATAGGCCCTTCCAGTTTAGCACAGATGCTTAAATACTTAAAATGTTTTATTTGTAGGTAACTGAGTGGCTTAAAAAAATCCCAAATCAGCTTCTCTGAAGTTCTTCATGTTAAATGGAAATAAGTAATTTTATCTATTTAAAGACTGACCAATATGCTAAAAACATTCAAGTAAAATAATACATTATTTCACAAACACTGGCTCTGATAAACTGCTAATAAGTGAGCCTGAAAAGCTTTAAAAGGATTAAAATTAGAAGAAAATTCAACATTTTGATGTAAATTTAGGAATCTATTTACATACTTAGAATTAAGTTATGATGAAACTGGTAAAATCAGACCTAAATGTGTGTGTAACATTTTAGGACAGAGGCCTTTCTGAGGGACAGTGACTTACACTGAGTATCCACACCACAAAGCTGACATCCCAGTAAATTGGATCTTAATAATCTTTTAAGAGTCGTGCTGATTAGGGAAAGTTTGTAGAGACTTGAAGAAAGCAAATATAACCAGGGTGAGAAGAAGGAGCTAGAGGCTGGTCACCTTTGCTTTGATCTCTGTGGAAGTGCTGGAGCAAGTCCTCTTGGAAACATGATTAAACATATGAAGGATAAGTAGATGAGTGGGAGTAGTCAGCATACATTTACACAGGGCAAATCGGGCTTGACCACCTTGACAGCCTTTTATGAGGAGGTGAAAGGCTTAGAGGACAAGGGTAGAAGGGTGGGTGCTGGTTATCCTGCCTCTGGTGAGGTTTTATAAGCTGTTTCCCAGCACATCCTCATAGACAAAGTGATGGAATGAGTAAGTGGATGGTGGACTGAAACTTTTGCTAAAACTGCCAGACTAAACTGTCTTTAGAAGCTTGAAGTCCAGCCCAGACTGGAATCCAGTCACTAGTTTTGTGCCCTTAGGGTGGTCCTGCAGCCAGTACAGTTTAACCTCTTTATTTAATAGTCTGGGTGATTTTTATACAGAACATACCCACAGCAAGTTTGCTGGTGCTACAAAACTGGGAGAAGTGGGTGATACATCAGAGGGTTGTGCTGCCATCCACATGGATCTTAACAGGCTGGACAAATGGTCTGACAGGAGCCTTGTGAAGTTCAGCGAAGGGAAAGGCAATGTCATCCACCCAGAAGAAAATAGCCCCATGCACTGGTATAGACTTAATCATTTACAAAGGAGCTTTGTAGGAAAGGCCCTGGATCCTGATGGAATCCAAGGGAGCATGAGCCAGCAATGTGTCCTTGCAGCAAAGGTCACCAGCCCTCTAGGCTGTGTTAGGAAGAGTGCTGCCAGCAGGTGGGAGATGACCTCTCTCTGCTCAGCACTGGTGAGACACATCTGGAGTGCTTCATCCGGTTCTGGGCTCCCCAGGACAAGAGGGACATGGACATTCTAGAGTGAGTCAATCCAAGAGCCAGAAAAATACAGGCAATTGTTGTTAAACGTAAGATAAGCCTTTCTTTTCCTGTGGGGATGGTCAAGCACTTCAACAGGTTGCCCTGAGAACTTATGGAGCCTTCATCCTTGGAGATAACTTTAAATGGATATGGCCCTGAGCAACCTGCTCCAGCTGAGTCTGCTCTGCCCAGGGGGTTGGACTCAGTGGTCTCCAGCAGGGCCTTCCTACCTCAACCCTTTAATGGATAAATTGAAATAATAATGTAATGGAACTTACCTGAAAAGGATCCTGAAGGATCCACCATAGATTGGACAGTCATTTTTTTTGTGACTTTTTACAGAGGGTTTGGAGGGGCAGGTTGTGTCTTTTGTTTTGGGGTTTTTTCATCCAGAAGAAGGACTCAGCATGGTTATATTTTGTCATTGTTTTCCTTTGGAGTGGATGCAATGACATTTGAGGTAGCTGGGAAGCAGTGCCTTGAGCTTGCTGGCACTGAACACTTCAGATCCATCTCATTATCTCTGGACAGTCACTTGATCACATTATGGAAGATCTGGCCATGAGCTTCAGTTGACTGTGAGCTGGCAGAGGCTTCACCCAGACACTGCTGGTTAGCTGAAGAAACCAATCAAAGTAAATGATAACACCTCTGTGACAGCCTCTTTTTCCTCCCTCAGCCTTCAGTTTATATAACCTGTGAAATGAAGCACTTGAGGACAATACAAATAGCTGTATCACTCATTTACCTTCTAAAGGTTCATTCCTATTTCCCTTCTCATGCCAGCCTGTTCATTTAATTTCAGATAAGAACTTTTGTCCTTTCTTTCATGCTCTTTTACCTTTGGAGAAGCTGCATCTAAAAATTGAAAAATTAGCCTCACTGATTGCTTCAAAACACTTTAAAATTTTCTCCTTATTTATTGTACCTGTTGGCATATATTCACCATTTCTTTCTTGCTCGCCAAGTGCCTGTACAAGTCTTTAAAATGTTTTGAATGTGTCTGATAAGCTCCTTTTTTGAAGGTGCTATCATTTTGCCCTGTATGCAAAAATAAAATCAATCCTTGACTACATTAACCTTGGTATTGTCTTAATGATAATGGCTAACTGAAAGGTCATTGCAAAAACACATTACAAGAAAAACAAGACTCATGGAGGGTTTTTTTTCCATGTTAGAGCAGAGAAAAAATACCTTTTACTGGCTTGATAGTTTTCTACCTTTTAATGAGATTTTTAGGGTTTTAAAAATTATTTTTGGGTTAGATGCCTTGTTGCACTTTCAGTTTAAGGTAACGTGTTTTTTTTTTTTTTATTTAACAGAAAATGTAAGTGTTCTGATTCTGTATTCACTGCATTGTCCTACAGGGACTGTGGCAAAGTCATATTTGCTGAACACAACATTTTACCAGATTTCAATTAGATGAGTTTGACTTGTGTCCCTTCTATCCCCATATAGCCATCCTTTCCTTACATATCCATAAAAAGCAACAAAGACTCACATTTTAAAAATTGTCTTTGGTAATTGTTTGAGGTAGAGTCATGACAAAGTATTTTGGTAATTGGGAATAGGAAGGGAGAGAGACAACCAAACAATTTTCCTGCCTGTGTTGAAAGGAGAGATTTATTGGGTAAATTATGAAGTCTTTTGTTGTGAGAATAGTTGCAAACTAATTTGAGTAAGAGTTCTGATACTGGCTTTGTAAGACATGCTCGTGGTTGCTGGGAATCTTCTTGATGAATTTCAGGAAGAATTAAAGACTTAGATGGACTTGTGCTCCTCAGAAGCAATTGAAACTTCTAAAATTAATTGCTACCTCTCATATTGTTTCCTTACCAGTGCAAGAAACACTTACGTGAAGCCAATATTATTGGTGATTTCCAAATACGTTTTGCAGATCTTTGAAACAAGTTGAATGTATAACATATAGTTGATGTGTGGCTTTTATATTTGTGGTATTTTATGTCTGGATGTTCCCCAAGAGTAAAAATAGTCATTATAATGAGAGAATTTAGCAAACCGATTTTTGCATACATACGTAAGCTAGTGCTGCATTTTTCTGTCTAACTTTATTTCATTAGCTATTTTGAAAAGTGATACTTTTTTATGGTAAAGTATGTCCTACTTCAAAATGCTTTGTTCTTCTTGCTAGTTATCATTATTGCTTTTATTAATGGTTTTATTAGAATAACTCTAAGCAGTCCTGGTCTGAAGAGATTAATGTTCTGCATTGCTTATTGATCTGATATTCTGCTTTTGAACTGTGAAATTGCTACGAGGACACTTCCTTATGGGTCACTGGGAAGTACCAACTTCTATTCTTCTTCTAAAGATAAATCAATATATATCAGACTGTGTGGTAGGAGGTAAAATAAAGATAACTTAGATTTAGGTGTATATATTAGGTCCTTACAGACGCAATTTCCTGTTTTTAATTTTATTAGTCTTATTATATTTTTTTAAGATGCTGAGAGCATCTGCAGGTCCAGCTGAGATGAGTTATCAGCAATACATCTTCACTAACAATTGTGGCTTTACACCAAAAGCACATTTGACTTGAAAAGACCAGTCAGCCCATTGGTGTCCATAGGGATGGATGGTTGTTAGTTGGACTGAAAAAATAAACTGCCAGAAAACCTCCACCCAAACCACTCTAGCTGGTGATACTTGAGTGGCTGAACAGGCATTTTCATCCCCAAAGACACAGAGATGCTTAGCACCACTGATTTTTGTTGTTTTAAGAGGGATGTTGCACATGAAAAAGAGGTGTTCTTGAAATTGTCGGGGGGTGAATTTTAGTTACCAGACTTAGGGCTTGTAAATGTTAACTCTTTGTTACATGATTTCATCACCGTCCGAGGGCTTCCTACTCCAATGAACAGACCCCTTACCTTACACTGGGATAAAACTCTGACCATTCAACTGGCTTCAGTATATGATGATGATGATGCTGATGATATAATAAATAATAATAATAATAATAATGATAATAATAATAATAATAATGATGATGATGATTTTGCCCATACACAGATAGCTTGACTTCTTTGGAGTTCCCTCTTTCAAGCTTAAATCCAAACCAATCTCTGAGGAATACCAGCTTTCTTTTCTTTACCTTTTTGGGAAGATTTAAGCCTTTCATTAGTCATTGTATCAGAGCCTACATAAAAGACAGGATAGAGATAGCTCGTATAATCTCTAATTTTCTCATTGCAACTTTAAATAATATTGTAGTATAATAATACTTGTAGTTAATACTACAAGTATTATTTTATTAACTATTATTTTAGTAATGATAACTATTATTTTATTAATAACTATTTTAATTGCATTGCTTATTCTAGTTTTTAGCAAAATGCCAGTGCTGAAAGAGTTAAGTGTACTTCAGTATTAAAAAACGTGCCCCATGTATTCATCTGGCAGGAGATATACCGTACTGGGGACGTTTGAGACTCAGACCACTGCCATAAAGTAGTGAAGGATCGAGTTTTAAGATATAATGTGGCTATTAAGCCTTTTCAGTATTGGAATACTCAGTCTCTCCCATAAGAAAAGTGATGAACTGTGATCATAAACAGGTTAATTTAATCTGACCTGATTTCAGAAGTGTCCCCTTACTGCTTTATGGATAATAATTTTTCATTATATTTGTCTTTTCAAAATCATTATCTGTAAGTCTCAATTATCCATGTATTTAATTAGTTCTCTGCGTGCGTATTCAGAGTTTTAATGTTTTCTCAAGTTCTTTTTATAAAACAGTATCAGCAGAGGAGACTGTGCCTCTGATGCAGGTCAGGTAGGAAGGCCACTGAGCAGTCCTGCCTGCAATTCATGTGAAACACGTCTCGCCAGACAAAGCATCTGCCTGTTTGGAGGGTGGTTCTGTAGTCTTGCGAATCCAGAGTGAATTCAAGTCTAGACTCCGTCATTTTTCCAGGCTGTTGGGAAGGGTTAAATAGCAGATCAGATATGCCTAAGATAGAGCAGAGGTAATGCTGAAGCAAGGATGGTGTTGCTGGTTTGTGCATTGGGAAGAAAGCTGTAATAGCAGCAGCAGCAATAACAACAGCAGCAGCAGCAGCAGCAGCGAGAGACCTTCAGAGAGCCGGGCTGCAGTGGTCTGAGATATAAAGATCCTCTAATGTCTCTGTCTCTCCTAAGTTCAGGATGGTTCATACAAGCCTTCTGCCACGTGTAGTAAAGGATGTACAGGAATACGGAATTTGCTTTGTAATAACTGGATGCTGAGGAAATAAAGACGTGCCTCTGGATTTTTGTTGTTGTTTTTTTTTTTCTGCCTTTCTTTTTAAATCATCGGAAACAGAAGAGATTGATTTACTCAGAGAAAGTAAGTTTCATCTGTCTTGATGATAATTTAAAGGGATAGTTTTGGAGCTGAAGGGTGACTGTTTTGCTACCTGTTCCCTTGCACCTGGGTCTGAAAAGTGAAGAGAAATGGACAATGTCTCAGAGGAGACAGGAATGACGGGGGCTCGGTGAAAGCACGCGCTGATTGTTGTCTGCTGTCCTCTTCATGCAGTGCTGTGGGCTGGTGCACCGACGGCGAGTACGGGTTTCCTATGTAAGTTTTCATTTGGTTAGAATGATGCTGACTTGTATGTTCCACTCCTAGTACATTAGATGTTGTGGTGTGACTGAGGCAGGGATTTTAATGCATAGCTGAATGACTGACCAGAGCACTAAGTACCTGTGAAGTAAGTTTTTACAGCCCCGACACAAGGATCTTTTTAACAGCTATGAGTCTTGCTGTCTATTTTCTTGTAACTTGTTCATATTCTCAAGGATACGTTGTTTTTGGGTTTTTTTTTGTTTTTTTTTTTTTTTTAATGACATGTAGTATTAAAAGACTGGAAGCCTGACCATTCTGACTTCCTCTTTTAAATTGTGTATTTGTTCTTGCTAGTAGCCTCTGTGTAAGTGGAATCATTAGAAAAGGACATCTCTACTTATCCATATATGATAACTGAAAATCAGTTAAAGTTATAAGCAATTATGGGCTGGGAACAAAAATTATTGGAAAGACCCTGAGGAAACATATAAAAAATCTTGTGAGATATTTCTTTTGAAAAAGAGCAGTTAGTACAGTGGCAGAACTACAGTGGCCTGATGTTTTGCATGGTGCATTTGCTTTCCAGAACAGGGTGTTTCAATACTCAGGTATGATATGACTGCTCTGTCTTGCAAAATGGCTGTCTCCAGTAAATTCCAAGGAAGGCCAGCACCAAAGCTCAAGTATTAGTAATGGAAAAGATCAGAAATATATCTGAACTATACTCAGCTGACATGATTACCCTCAAGTAATTTATGTTTTAACATTCCTCTTATCTTCTGTTCAGTTGTCAGACAGGATAAGAAACAGGAGGTTGCAATGATCAGGATAAGCTGCAAATTGAAATTGCTGACTATTAGCAACAAGCAGCTTGTAGCTTGTTGCACAAGAAAAGAGCAAAGGTATCAGGAGATATAGTTCTGTTGTCAGAATTAATGGGGGTTTCTCTGTGTCATAGAAAGGTCTTTTAGAAATGCTTAAAAATTGATTACAGATCAAGCAAGGTCATACATAGGTGCAATCTTAGTAAAAGTTTGTGTAGGGGATTGATGGAAAGAACTGAATTATTAAAAAAACTAAGTCTCTCCTTCAGAACAAATTGCAGAGATGTAAACAACTGGAAATGTGAGTGTGGTCACAGTTGTTTAGCACAAAGCTAATTTGACTTTGGGTGTATTTTGTTCTCAGTGTTGCAACAGTTGATACTGTAAGAAGCAGGCAGGAGTATGGAGCATCAGATGAGATAAAGGAAAGAACTTAAGCAGTACTGTATTTTGTATAAATTATGCAAAACACAATATGTAATTACTTTTAACTGTCAATTCGGTTTAAAATCAAAACTTGGATATCACTTATTCAGATACTTACTTGATAATATTCCCACATCTGCAGAAGTAGAAATGCAAATATATTGAAAAGACTTCTTGTTAGCTCCTCCATGTCAGTGGAGTATAGGGCATATGATAATAATGACCTCTTGAGATGCATCACCCACCCTTTCTTTTCTACATGCTACTGTTATTTAGCAGTAGGACCCCCCACTCTGAATAATACTATCTAGACAGAATCCCATGAACTCCATCATTTCTTCATGTTTGTGGGTAATAGAGAGAAAGGTGCTTAGTGGATATTTTATAAAGTAATAAAATTTGTACCTTTTTTGTATGAAGGGTGTTGTGCAAAGCTGATGGATCTCGTGGTATTCTGAATATCTTAGTAACTGTTTACAAAGGAGAAGGTTGCTCAGTCTTAGTTAGGACAAGTGAAATGAAGTTTGCTCTTGATCTTTTTGGTCTGAATGCCATTACGTGAAAGATGACCGTGTTCTTAAATAACTTAATTACAATGAAAATTTTCTCTGTTGTTGGAATCCTTGATTATCCAAACCTATTATTATTGAATTTTTTTTGGCACTCCCAATGGTATTGGACTAATTGAGGTTGCACTGTGTGATTCTTTTGGGATGAAAGCACTGAAATTAAAGTGAGCCAGGATATGACCCTTTTTATTAACGTATGATTCACTGGGGAAAAACATTAGACTTTTATTCTGGGTTATTAGTTTACAATTCTGAAGTTGCTTCTGAATTGTAGTTGTAAATGATCTTGGGAGTTTGGTTTTTTTGGTTTTTTTTGGAGGGGAGTTTAAGGTACTGCACTTTATGTAAATGAAACATATGTACAAACCTAACTGACTGTTATGTGCCAGCAATACAGCTCATTCTAGTCTGGGTCCTAAAATTTGTGCAGATCTTAGGCATAATCAATCCCTTTGTTGATGCTTTGGGTCTGGAATAGACCACTACCCTTAGTACCCAGGCTCCCACTGTTTCTTTGGAGGAGCAGCATTGTTGGTAGAGAAGATATTTGTATTCATATATTGCTCCTTTCTGTGATCTCCTGCGTGTTGGACTGTCATTCACAGAGATTAGTCCTGCATGTGTGTGCTGGGATAAAACTGAAGGCCCTGATGGGTTGTATCCATCTTTATCTTCTCTCCAGGTTTTGCAGCTAATGACTGGTGTGCAGACCACACAATGTTAACAAAATTAAATCTGGCTCAGGCATTCTTTCTTGGCTTGTCTGATCATTAACTCTTCTTTCATCCTGGCACCATGTAATGCCTGAATCCACAAAATTTCCACTCTTCTGTGGTTTCTTTGGATGGGTAATCAGGGTGATGGGAGCATGGGGTATCATTTAATGCAATTTTTTTAACATGGTGTGGAATAATCTGCAGCCTCTGATGGTAGGAAGCGTCATAAGGACATTATGACTGCATGCTAATACTCAATTCCAGAAATAAAGACCCTCATACTGGGCATCTTCATGGCAAAAGCTGGAGATAATTCCAAGTAGTATCTTCACCTTATTCCATCAGTCATGTCTGTGAGATAGGGTCATGCCATTTATTAAATAGGATCTATTTGGAGTAGTGTGGAGGAACAGCTGAGTGAAGTCCTTCCAGTGAATAATCTCATATCTTTCTGGAAGTGAAGTTTAAAACATTAATACTAATTATATATTGCCCAGAAATATTTTCACAATTCTTACTGCCTGCATGGTATAGAATATCTAAAACACTGGAGCCTGAAGACTGAGCAGTTTATTTCATTTTCAAACTTTAGTCCAGTCTATCTGCTGTTCCATCCTTCAGGAGAAGTTGCAATCTGATGGGAGTCACTCAGAAATCTTGTACTGTCTCCAGCTCTGTGTTCTCCCTGGAAGAGTCTGGAAGTGAAGGCTGTTTGAACAGAGTCCAAGATAATCCCAGAGTCTGCATGTTTCTGAGCACAGCAATTCTGTTAGCCTCTTTGCCTGACTGTGCGTGCGCTGCCTTCTCTTACTGCTGCGAGTGGTCTCACTTGGTGTGGTTCAACTTGCCAGCCAAACTGGAAAAATTGGTTTTATGGCAACATAATAGGGTTGACTGAACTTTTAAATCCATGGCAAGTGAGATTCAAGGAGGAAGGTCTATATAGTTTCTTGAAAGACTGTTCAAGTCCCTGTGTGTGGAAGGGACCAAATCCATATCTGGAAAGCATCTGCTGGAGCGTACAGACAGGTAATTTCAACCCCTTGAGCATCCCAGTGTACTGCAGAGCCTCCTGGTTTCTCAGGATTCAGGTGTGTTTGCAGAGTTTGTGTTTATTGCTATTTTTACAGCTGTGTAAACAAGGAGTAGGTGAGTGTGGCCAGGGAGGACCAATACACAATAATCTGGATAGGCAAGCCATTGATTGGAATCCATTGTACTTCAAATAAAAGCTTAAAATTGTTAGCTGTCTGAATTTCCAAATACTGAATTTAATACTGATTTGTTTGAAAACTCATGTGGTTGACTTTCTGATTTTTTTATTTTATTTTTATTTTTGATTATGTTTTAGAATTATTGAATTACACTTTTGTTTTTACATTTTTGTTTATGTGGAAGGACTATTCAGAATAAGTCTGAGCTGATGTTTTAAATATTTTTCTCAGATATTTAACTAATTTGATAAAGCATCAAGATGATATCTGGAAAGCAAATATTCATTACTCTGGCTCTGGCTCTAATCTTAACAAAGGACTATTATAATTTGATATATAAAAAAAGGAGAAATTTAAAAAATGCATTCCAAAACAATATAAACTTTATTTGAACATTAGTAGTGCAAATTATGGTATGGCTTGTCCTGTGTGTTTTAGTTTAATGTAATTAAAGGACCTTGGTATGGTTTTGTTTCAAGATGCTTCTTTTCTAATGGTGGGGACTGTAATTGGAGAGCTTTCTGCCTGCAGCAGTGAGTGGGCTCCAGACATCAGGCTTTTTGTGCCTGTGTCTGGAGGATATTTCAGACCTCCTGAGGGAATGTTCTCTTTTTGGTGTTGTTAGATTTGTGTTAGGGTTTTTTTTCCCTGTTCCTTTTGAGACCGTAATCTTTTCTATCTATCACTTAATAATGTTTCTCACCAGATCATTCTTTATCATAGCAGATGCTCTCCTTTTCTTTGTTTTTTTTTTTGCTTGCCACCTTCCTTTCTCTTCTTCATTGCTGATTTATACTTCTTTTTTTCTAGACAGAGCTACTTTTTTTACTCTTCTCCACCATGCTTCTCATTTTGACCTGCAGAATTCTTGCTTCACATTTGAAAAGTGTTTTTGCTTCTGTTGACATTAGTCTCAGCCCAGGATGGCACCTGCCAGGGCTATTTCTGTGACCCACCCCCAACTAATACTCCTGTGCCATCAGCTCTAGTCTTGTATCTACCCCTTTTCTTCATTGCTACTCTTGTCAGTTTTAGTGGAAGTTTGAGCTTCCCAAAAACACAAGGAGAAGTGCAGGCTAAGCCAGCTGTGGATAAACTGCTGTTAAAGTGAAACCGAATTTACATTCATGATTCTCTTCGTTGTGTATTGTTGACAGAAGAGCACATGCTGAGGAGGAGGAGGAGGAAAGAAAGTATAAACAAGTTGTGGTTTACTAATTAAGACATTTAAAGGAATTCCTTTAGGATAAAAAAGTTATATTTACATCTTAAGGGAGCTGGCTGGAAAAGGGGAAAGTCCTTTAACATGTTTAAGTGACTGCACTGCCCTCAGTACTGGGTCCCTCAGTACTGTTAGGAAGAAACTAATAATAATCTATGGATTTGGGGGGATATTTTCTATATTTAGGTTGTCTCTAGGAAGTCCTCTTGCATTTTTTCTGTACCCTAATTGTCTTATTTGTTGTTTCTCTAGTATAGGGAGAAGACTGTCAGTGAATAAAGTGGAATAAACCAATGTGGCAATATTTAAAGGGAAAGTGATTTGAACCAAGACTCTCTTAGTCATTGTATGTCAGCCAAACCAGGATTGCCAAACTTTGCACTGCCAAAATTAAAACTAATAAATTCACTTTATTTGCATTTACTCTCTTACATCTGTCTAATAACCTGTCTTCGTTATGCTGGAGAGTAGTATTTAAGCTAAACTCTTTTGATTGCAGCTCCAGTCCTTTCAAGTGTGAAACGTCACACATTTGTTCCAGTTGTTTTTCCTTTACCATCATTAAGTGGCCATAGTTGTTCTTTTTTAACTTTGTGGCTCCATTTAAAAGATTTTATAGCATAGATTTTGGACTGCAAAGCTCTGTTTTCTTGTCTCCCTTATTTAAAATTCTTGCTGCATTTCCTAGGTGCAACCTTAGAATTTAATTAACTAGCAAAAGCGGCTTCTTTTGAAAAATAATCTTACATTTAGGAGAATTAGATGGAACATTTGCAGCTCATTGTGCATTCTGAAGTAAACTATAAAACTATAAACTGTAGTAAAACTATATAGCAGTATGGCTGGTGGATAAAATACTGTGACAATATCAGCAATAACGGCTCACTGTCATTCCTTTTTCAGTCTGTGTGTAATGTAACTGCTTGAGTAATAGATTTAAAATATGTAAAATTTCAAGGTAGCAGCAGTATCAAAATTTTGATTTTATACTGAAGTAAAGAATTAGAGAACCCCATTTTCATTATTTTTCACTACCCTCATCTCTTAAGGCTGAGTTCATATTTCCTTTGGTAATTCTATCACAATTTCACTGTTGCTTAAATGGAGCATTATTTTGTTATTCCTTGCTAATTTGGGTATATCAAAGTAGTGACATTATTTGCATTGTTTCTGGCAAGAAAAGCTCAGATGTGTGGAACCAACTGGCTTCCCTTGTGAGCTCCTGTTTCTCCATCAGTAGCACCCTTGACTTGAATGTTATGCATATTTTAATGTTATTTTTCTGAAGCCGTGTTTTGATAAGGTGCTTTGAAAAAGGCTTTGTGTTTTCTGAAACCTGTGATATATTACTGAAAATAAGTTGCAAATTTTCAACAAGCTGTACACTTCAGTCACTGGATGGTCTGTGATTAGTCTGTTGGAGATAGGAAGTGGGAATTGGCATTTGTAACCTCTGTCTCCCAACACACCAGTGATTCATCCTGTGGCTGTGAAAAAATCACATGGATAGAAGCCTGGGGCATTTCCTTTCCATAAAACTTCAGGAGAATCCTACTGCCCCAGTATGTGTGCAGAAGTATAATTTTCTTTTACAAAACCTGAAAAAATGAGTATTTGTTAAAAATAAACACTTAAAGCTAGCTTAAGAGATTGTTACAAGTAAAATGTAACCCATTTTCACACTTCATTTCTTTTTAGCTTTTTCTCCTTTGCCTTTTCTCCCAATTCATACGCAGTGAACTTTGCCATCCTCATTTGGTAAAATGTTTTCTCCTTTGTTCGTAGTGTTTTATTGGTTTGGTTCTTTTGTTCTTTCCTGAATATATTATTTTTTTCCTTTCAGCAGTTCTCTTTTTCTTTCTGCTCTTCTTGAGTACAGTGTCTTTGAGTACAATACTTACTGACTTCAATGGTGGAGGAAAAATTCAAGTATTCTTGGCAATTTTAATGCATTTTCTGATGAGCTGGCATTCCATAACAATTTTATGAGTGTGAAGTCATGAAAAATTAACTGGCTGTCTTACAATACTTATTGAGTCCCCTGAATTCGCTGTGGAAGAATGCCATGCTTAATGTCTTTCCTACTATCTTTATACTAAACCAAAGTGGCAAAATTAGTAACTTGGTAATAGGGAAATGAGAGGAAGATAAAAGAATTTTGGTTTTGAATGGAAAAGATAGATTCATGAAGTGCTGAACATTGCAAGAGTACTTCATTGAACAGAAACACTTCTGGAAAAGTCTTGTAATTATTCTGTTATGATTAAACATCCCCTTCCATCAGGAATGTTGAAGGAATACAGAAAAATTTTCTGAACAAAGTTCTCATAGAACTAAATCTGCTCAAAGATGTCAAAGGCAACAAGAAAAACTCCTGCAGGTGTATTGATGATAAAAGAAAAACAAGGGAAAATGTGGGACCTCTCCAGACAGAAACAGGAGACCTGGCTACTTGGGACATGAAGGCTGAGGTACTTAATGGCTGTTTTGCCTCATTCTTCATGGAAAAATGCTCCAGCCACACCAGCTAAGTCACAGAAGGCAAAGGCAGAGACTGGGAAAATGTAGAACTGCCTGCTGTAGCAGATTAGGTTTGAGACCATCTAAGGAACCTGAAGGTGGGCAGGTCCTTGGGACCTGAGGAAATGCATTTGTGGATCCTAGGGGAGCTTCCAGGTGAAATGGCCAAGCCACTATCAATCATGTGTGAGAGGTCATGGCAGTCCAGAGGAGTTGTCATGGACTGGAAAAGGGGAAACATAATTCTGTGTGTTACAGAACAAGGAAAATAAGGATATTCTTGGTGACAGCTATCATGGCTTTGCTATGGACAAGTCATGCCTGATAGATTGGGTGTATTTCCACAACTTGATTACAGCATTGGTGGATGGGCAGTTGGTCAGAGCATGGTGCTAATAACACCAAGGTTGTGAGTTCAGTCCCTGTACACTCAGAGTTGGACTCAATAATCCTTGTGGGTCCCTTCCAATGCAGAATATTCTGTGAATCTTCCTGGACTTGTGCAAAAGGTTTGACGCAGTCCGGCGCAGCATCTTGGTCTCTAAACTGGGGAGCAATGGATCTGGCACATGGATAACCTCATAAATTCCAATTACACCAACTACAAGGTCCTGCACCTGGATCAGGACAATCCCAAGAACAGGCAAAGGCTGCACAGAGATTATTCTGAGTGGAATGAGAGCAGGCCTGAGGAGAAGGACTTGGTGTCCTTGGACCTGGGGAGGTGGTGTTGGTAGATGAGAAGCTCCGTGTGACCCATCAATGTGCACTCCAGACCAGAAATCCTGAGCTGCATCATCAGTAGAAGCAGATTGTCCAGATTATAGATGTTAAATTTTGATGCTTACAACATTATAATTTCTGTCCAGTTAACAAGCATGCCGTACACACTTGTGTAAGGAACAGAGCACTCTTGGAGCTATGGTAGCAGGGCCTTTATACTGAGTGTGCTGTAGTAATGGTTTATGCTTACTCTTTATTTAAAATAGCTAACCATCAGGAATGAGTAGTTTTTACACACTCTTCCTCTAGGTGGAACCACTCTGCTGCTTCACTTGGATGAAATACTATTTGTTTAACAGCTGAATAATCTATTGCAGTGTGTATTTGCAGTCATGCATCTATGTTCACGTGTGCATGTGTGGCTTGGAGCAATCTGTGTGGCATTAGAGTGTGATGCAAGAGAAGGAATACTCCTGGGGCTTGTGCTGCTTCTGGAAATAAATAATTTGAAGGTAGTGTTTGCACACTTTAATCTGTTACAGAGTAATAAAAATTACTATATTTATGGGAATAATGACCTATTTATTCTACAGCTGATGAAATGTTTCATCTTGTCCATCATCTCTGTAAAGTCTGTTTCAGAATTTATAACCAGACTACTAGCAATAACACTTCCAATCTTCACATTTTATAATCTTTTCTGCTTATGGATTTGTGCACAGGACTTGTTTGACTACAAGAGACATTGATACCTCTATTTTCAGTAGAAATACCTTGCTTCATTTATTGCTTCTCTATTTCCATTTGTTACTTTCAGAAACCATCCCAGTCAAAATATCTTTCTTATTCTTTACTAACACTTTTCCCATATTTTCTGATCATGAGTTTTTCAGTAGTTGTGAATACAACTTTTCTAAGGTTCCTCTGCTTTACCCCACTTAAAAGTATTCTGTTTACCTCTTGTTTTTCCAGTTGTTAATGTGAGCTACATGTATTACATAATATACTCTTCATATTGTTTTCACTGAATTGTGAGCCACAGATTTTACTTGCACTGGATAGTTTACTATTTCTAAGAGCAACCTTCTTTCTAAGGCTTGTTTCACTGCTGGCTGTGCAAAAGGTTCAGAAGACAGTCTAGTTGGATTAGTTAACTGCCTAATCAGAATCAAACATAGTAAAAGGTTGTCCAAAGGAGAAGAAAAAAATGTTGTGATACAGTTAATTTAATGTTTTTTAATCTTCATTTTCTCATAGAATACTGAAAGTGTTGAAAAAGCGTGACCCTATGCAAAACCAGCATCAGTAAATAAATGTAAAATGCTAGTTCTTGTTCCCCAGCAGCTAAGGAAAGAAAGGTGTAGTCGTGCAAGTCTTTAAGAACTTACCAGAAAAATTCTAATTGAGAGGTTAGAAATCAGATTAAATTAGATCATATTTTTATGGAATAATAATAAGCTACTTGAACTTAAAGAATTAGAGACATGATAAAGAGAAATTTAAAGAGGATGTCAAAGAGTAGAAGTCACAGACCCAGAGGAGCTTTGCCATGTGTACAGAAAAAGAAGGTGGAGAGGAGTCACAGTCATGGCACCTTCTTTTGTGGAAGAAATGGTAAATATTGTTGTGAACTACTGCACACATTTAATTAGAGACACATGTTTAATTTCATTCAAGATACATGTTTGCATGTGTCTGAAACCACAGCACCATAATTCAAGCAAAAAGAGCAGCACAATTTTTTGCAAATTTTGATTAAACTGTACTGTCTAATGATTGCTGATAATTGTTCAAGTATTGCCATGTTTACCTTTTGAATTGTCACTGTTCCATTACTTATTAATTTACTTGCATTTTAGTAATAGTCTTTCTCTACAAGGATTAACATATTTGTGTAGGTTGCATATTAATTACAACACATACCTTAGGAGAGGACATCAGGTGCAACAAGTCACCAAAGGGCAGGAGAGATGAAAGAAATCTTATCCTGACCGAGGCAAAGAAGTGTGCATTAAACCAGGCAAACCTATGAAATGATACCTTGTCTAAGAAGGAAATACTTGCATCTCTGAGGAAACAAAACAGGATTTATTTTGAGAGGCAAGACTAACCACAGAGTTCTGAATGTTGGCAGGAAATAAATTGAGTCTCAGTGACAAATGTTGAGGGAGAATTCAATGTTCAGGTTAATTATAAAATGCTAAATGTTTCACCAAAAACAGGTACTCAGTGGGAGTTGCATCCTGAGGGTAAAGATATGCAGAAAGATGGGAAACGGAATAGAAACACAGGAATGACTGTGGAAAGGAAAGATTCAGCTTCCTTACCTTTGTCTTCATAAAAAATTTAACTGTTGACTGATTTGGAAGGTTTAAGGAAATCTTTTTGTTTTAATCTTAAAGGGGCTTGTGTCAAGGATTGCGAAGCTCCTGGGTAATAACATACCTCATCTAAACCTATAGTGAGTCAAACAATTAATTCACTCTGTCTTTCAAGAAACATTCTGTTTGTCCAAAGTGTATCCAGGGTGACCAATGGGTAATAAGATTTGCCCTGGAAAAGGGTGTCCTAGGGTCACATGAGTCTGTGTGTCCCACTCTGGTGGGGAACTGAGACAGCAGTTTTTAAATGGGTCTGAAGTGAGCTTGCCAAGAAAACATTTTAAAACTATTTCCCTTGTTGTGATCTATGGTGATGCATTTTCCCATCCATATGGGGTAGGATTTCTGAAAATTAAAAAGATTTAACAAACAGCAACCAAAAAACTCAGCAAATCCCCCCCATCACACACACACACACGCACAAAACCCCAAACCCAAAATTAATTAAGGCTTCCAAGGAAAGCTGGAGAATTGCACAGCAAATCTCTCCTGGTCTGAAATGCAGTGACCTGGCTCAGCCTTGCCATTGCCAAGCTCCTGCCAGCAGCAGACACAAGACTTCCTGCAGGGGACCCTTCTTCTAGGTGTGCATTTGAAAATGTGGTGTTTATGCCAAATATTTTCCTTTTATTTCAAACTTAATTTTGAAATTGCTTCGGATTCAAAGAGATAAGACATCATGACATCATGTTTTCATGCTAGTACTGTTACTTACAGGGAAGGAGTTGACCCCAGTCTTAGTTACATTTCTAAGCTGGATAAAGTGATCCTTGTAAATTTTGAAGAAAAATGCTGAAGTGCTGTAGACTGAAATAAACCTCAGACATAAATTGAAATAATTTTTTCTTCAAAGAGAGAAATAAAAAGGAGACAGAGCAGAGAAGATAAAAACTCTTTCCAGAAATAGTGATATTTACCTATGGTACAGGCAGAGATCACAGAGGTGGTTTTTGTTCAGTGAACTCTGCAGTCACTCATGGCAGAGCTCTGGCTGGATTCAAAGGAAAAATCTCTTGTCTTCTTGTGAAAAGCTTGCTCACAGTACCAGTTGTTATTGTGAGGCTGTGTCTCAGGAACACTGAACAGAAAGACTTTCTGAACTCTTAGAGAAATGGCATGATTATAGGCAGAAAAAGTTCTTTTTCTTAGATACTGTAAAAAACCCAAAAGGAATAGTGTAGCTGTTTGGCATTAGGGAGGTCATACATATTCTAGAAAAAAAATAAATGTATTCAGCATACATGGATGGTAGATGAGACAGAAGAGGGTTTTATGACTACTGCAGTAAAATAAAAAAGTTGTTCAAGAACAGTTCAACCAGCTGGAAATAAAAAATTTGTAAAACTGCCAAAGTCAGTGAGACCCAAAGCAATTTGCTGATTGAATGATGATCACATGTGCATGTGCCTGTGGGTTCTGTTTCATTTCTGTATTTTCATGCTGTAAATTTAAAGCATTTAAAGCTAAAAAGGGACAAAATAGACCACAAAATAAAACTTGTAGTGCCAGTAATTTCTTTAGAGCTTCTATTCTTTATTTATTGTGTTTGACGAGTCTCTTGGGGTGCTCTCCAAATATGAAGGTGTATGAATAACAAATTGAGAGAAATTCTCTGTCTCTTTGCTATCACATAGCATGTGGATTTCTGCCCTAGAAGGTGGAAAATTATTTTTTTATTTCATTTTTTAAAATAAATTACTGCAATCTTGTTGCTTGATTTAATACAGCAAATTACATTAACAGTTCCTAATATAAGAATTTGTTTTGCCTAGACAATCTGTGGATGCCCCATCCCTGGAAGTGTTCAAGGCCAGGTTGGATGGAGCTCTGAGCAACCTGATCTAGTGAATGGCACACTGCCCATGGCAGGGGGCTTGGAATTGAAAAATCCTTTGAAGTCCTTTCCAAACCAAAAAATTCTTCATTATGTGAATACAAGTAGCTAAATTATTGAGGTAAATGCAGAACTCTCACTGTGATTTCAAAAGGTTAACTTTTTCAGTTTGAACTTCAGAACTCTGTGTGTTTCCCAAACTGAGTGGTGCAGTGTGGTATCATTATTATTACAGACCAGATTGTCCAAGCTGAAGGGCTGGCCAACAACAGTGACCATTAGGGCCAGGGAAAAATTGATTATAAGAAATTCCTTCTTTCTGGACTGGGGATTGTTTAAATTTCCCAATAAGAAGTGGATGAGAAAATAAAATGTATCAGTTACTCACAACTCAGTAAGGTAAAGTCTGTTGTCCAGGGCAAGTAAATTGAATGAATTTAAGGCCTATTTGATGGAATTGTAATTGAGTCTTGCCAAATCTAGATGCAAACTCCAGGAAGCTGGAGAAGGTGTGATCAGGACTATTTTCAGCCACCAAGGCTGGTTCTCCTGTTTTGGTTTCAGCTTGTTGAGGCAGGATGTCTGTGCCCAGCCCAGCACCAAGAATGTATGGGAACATGCTGCAGTGCTAGGTAGACCTGTTCTCCAAATGCTCTAAGTCCTAGCGATCAGTGAGAGTATGAATGGCTTCACACATTTTGTGAAAATGAAGTTTCAAAACTCTGCCAGTGGCTGCACTTTGCTGTGAAGGAGGACGAAGTAGAGACCCCAGGAGAAGCCACTGCTACTGTGCTCCTGCAGCTCCCTCCTCCTGCCTTTTCTGCCTCCAGCCTGCCTCCTCCTGTCTCCTCCTGCCTCCTGCTGCCTAATCCTGCCTCCTCCTGCCTCCTCCTTCCTAATCCTGCCTCCTCCTGCCTCCTCCTTCCTAATCCTGCCTCCTCCTGCCTCCTCCTGCCTCCTCCTTCCTAATCCTGCCTCCTCCTGCCTCCTCCTTTCTAATCCTGCCTCCTCCTGCCTCCTCCTGCCCAATCCTGCTGGAGTGATGCTGCCTCTTCACCAGCTTGAAGACAGATTGCAGCCTCAGTGTTACATATTGTGAATCATGTTGAGATAAACATGCTTTATAAGAATCTCTCCCATTTTTCCTTCACATAAACTCTTTTGGGTTTGCAGAGTGGTCTGTTCCACTGGCTCTTCTGATCTCAGGAGCCCACTCTGACACACTGACAACAGGACTCTCCTGTTAACCATAAACTGCTGCCCATCATTGTGTCATGTGCTGATCTCTTTCATCCCTCAATGCCCTGAGATGTGCTCCTGAGCGTGCTCTGCTGCTGGAACATTTAATTTGGTGCATGAGGGATGATGTAATTTGTGGCCTTTTTCCAGTACACTACTCCTGATTATATTGGATTGTGTTGGGCAGCCCAGGAGGATAATCTGTGTATATAATACATAAATATTACCTGGTCAAGCTGAACTTTATTTAATTACCTTTTCTTTGTCCCCTCTTCTGCCTTTTCTCCCCAGAATGTCTCTTTGACTTTGACTACAAGGTACTCTAAGCCAGAGCCAAGTGTTCTCCCTTGATCTGTTCTGGACTGGCTGCTCTGACCACTCTTGCTGTCTTCCCTGCATGTAGGTGCTATAACATGAGAAGCAGAGGTACAGATCCATCATAACATTTTGCCTATAACAGATACAAATAGGCATGAGAAAAGAGAGATTTACTAAAGGCTGTATAAGCCAGAATATTTTTTGATGCATGGTCTTCAAATTTTGCAATCTTTTAATAGCATTTTTGAGAGCATTTTTGTTTCGAAATCAGCTCTTTGCAGTATGTTGTTTGTCCCTGAGGAATGATGTGACATAGTAGGACAGACTCTGATTTGAACTGATGATTTCATCGATTAAAAAAGACAACACTGTGTGAGCTTAAAATAAAACTGTCTTTCTGAAGGGTTTTCATGATTCTAGTAGTGATTTTTAATATCACTCTTCTAACCTCCAGTATTTTTGGCAATTTGGGCTTGAAATGCTTGATGATGTTGTCTAACAGCAACATCTAATAAACTCTGTTATTGCTATAGTCTAGGGTATTTGGCTTTTCAGTCCATGACATTTTTCAGTTGATAGCCACAGGAAAACAGGATCATCTGATGGTGTATTTAATTAGGGTTAGAAGTAAATAAAAAGTTATAACAAATTTTTGTTTCCCTAAGCACTGCTATACTTTTCATGGCTTTGCTTGTGTGTGTACCATGTTTTTGTTGTTTTGTTGTATAAAATATTGCAAATGAGTCAGTCTCTTTTTTTTGTCTCTGTGCATATTCTGAAGGAACTGTTTGAGTGATCATAAGACAAAGAACAGAAAAATAAAAAAGAAAATGCTCAAGTCATGTGAGTAACTTGTAGTAAAGGATATTAGACAGCTATTCAAATAATTGCATTAAAAAGCATTTATTTAATGTATATATTTGGATGAGAGATGCACACAAATAGGTTGGGGTAGTAGGTTCCATAGTGCACTCACTGTACTTTTAATTTTCTTACATAAGAATTGTACAAAATTTTTCAAATATAGAAACAAATAATACATTTTAAAAAGAGAGAAATGAGAATTCCTTTTGCTCACCAAGGAATTTTGAGGAATTTTGTTTCATAGAAACATTATGAGAATTAACATACTGCTTCAGGAATTGATACCCTTCTTAACATGTAGTACATCTTTTACAAAAATATTTGGTTTGCCATTGATTACTGATAGTTTATTTTGGTTGTTTTTCTTAGTGATTTTGAATACAGTTTAATATGTGACACTCACCAACTCTTAAATTTTAGTTCTTTGAGTATTTTTGGTACTTCCATTATTATTTATATACAATGAACTGAAATACCACTGAAATACTACATTTACATACTCTTTAAGCTTTCTTTTGCTGTGAGCATGTAATTAATTTTCTACTTATAAATATCTAATGTGAATTTTTCCTTTACCTCTAAAGCACAATGTAGAAGCCAGTAAAAATAAGATTAATTTTTGTTTTACCTTTCTTGTGGTGAACCATTTTTTTTACACTTTCCTGCATTATTAGGAAACTTTGGTTTTTTGTACTACTGAATACAACAGTATTCAAATATGGAAAGAAATGGAAGAAGTTTTTATCCTACCAACCTTAGAAACTAACTACAGAAACAGATACTGTAATTCCATAGAATTTCTTCCTGTTCTGAGAAACATCATCTCTGAGTCAGCTGCAGTATAATATACATTGAAAATATGAATGATGATTATAAACTATGACAAATGCTGGAAAATTATTTTTGGATCAAACTTTGAGTTATGTGAATTTTGGTTGGTTTTTTGCAGTTGGGGGCCCTTTGTAAATCCATCCAATTTTCTTCCCTCTCTTCTGGGCTGTAGCAGCTGGGCAGCAGCTTTCTTGCCTTGCTGTCTGACTCCTCCATTCACCCCAGGCACATTGACTCTGGATTGTGCAACTGGGAGGTTTTCTACAACCATGGCCTATATTCCAGAAGATTTTTATTTTGGATGAGATTAGAGGAAATAAGCTGATCCTTGGAGAAGCACTAGTTACAAATATCATTTGGCTGTGGGCGTCTGCCCCGAGCAAGGGCTGGGTTTGCTGCTGTCCTTAGTTTGGCTGGCCAGGCTGGGTGGTAGCACTGCTGGCTGGGGCTCAGGAGAGGGGCAGGAGGCTGGGGGTCAGAGGATTTGGAGGGAGCCTCAGCAGCTGGGCTGTGCAGTCAGGAGTCATTGGTGGCAGGGAGGAGATGGCAGCGAGATGCAGAGCTGGCAGGGACAGCAGCTGGAGGGCACGGTGTCAAAGCTGCAATATCTTTCCACTCTCAGTAAGCAGAAGATTGACCATGTGTCTCATCCTTTCTGCAGCCAGGCCATTCATTTCACTGTGTAAAGAATAGCAATTATGGTTTGGCAGCCCATGTCACGGTGTGTTATGTATGCAAAGGCTTTTCTTTAATCATCTTCATTAGCAGTGCAGTCCCGTCATGTTCTAATTGCTTCACAAACTTTAAGGAGCAAATTGGCAGCATTTTCTTGCAAGGTCTTATTTCTGTTTTATATCTAGGGAGAAGATGCAATAATTTAAACATCTGCTTATTCTGAAGAGAGAAAATGAATGATTTGGGTAACATGCATCTGTTTCAGCCACAGCTCTGAACTGAGGACAGTGGCTGTGAGGCTTGTTGCAATCAAAATCAATGCAATACATTCATATGGTTTCTATTCTGATAGAACTGGAACTTTTATTAAAACCTATTAAAAAAGGAAAACCTGTCATAAGAAAGCATTGAGATTAGAAGTGAATTATTTGCAAGCTAAGACATCCTAGAATTCTGTGTATATGCTACAGTGTGGTATTTAAAGGCCAAGAAACAAATTCTCTTTTTCTTAGGTTTTGACTGTATTCATCACTGGATGGCTGATACTCAGGGAAAAAAAATCCATTTTCTTGATGTGAAACATCACTTTCTTTCTGAAGACAGAGCTAACAAATGTAGAGCAGGAAGAGAGAGGATAGTTTTAAGAGTAAAATGGAAATAGATTTGATGCTTACTTGGCTTTTGGCAAGGCTGAACATTTTGCTTAAATCTTTTTTTTTGCTTAAATTCTTTTAACAGTCTAAGTGTCTTGTGTACCACCATTGGGGAATACCCAGCTTAAAACAGGTCTGTGATCTCAAAAATGATGTGATGAAGATTTGTTTGCAGAACTGCTGAGTATGCAATGCAGAGGAAGTCCACAAGTGTACTCTAAATACAGAAAACATTACAGAATGTTAAATTCTTGAAAGGATCAGACCAGAATCCTCTCAGACTGGATTCTTCATTAACTAATGGACTCATCTGGAATATATATTCCAGCTATCAAATGAGAATAACAGCAGCAGCTTCCCTCACCAGCATCTTCTGAAAACATGCTCCTTAAAGACAGAATGGTGCTGCAGAATATTTCTGTCATTTCAGGTTTATTGTTCAGCATTGTTCCTCGTACTAGGGCTTTCTGTTTGTTCTACAATGAGATTTGTAGAATCTGGAATGAAAGATTGCACCACAGGTCATACTTATAACAGGGTTAATTTCTGGACTTTTTAGTCTTGTTAGCATCTCAATTTTCGAGTTTTATTGTCTTTTATTTCACTATATTTTAGCAGTAGGATTTTTTTTATGTATGCCATTGGCAGTAACTTAGCTGCTTAAAGTACAATTCAGTATTTCAAAATCATTCTGTGTGAGGGAATAAATTTAGTTCATTTTATTTGAGCACGTCTGGCAAGCCATTAGCAGCTGCTGCTCTAAAATTCTGTGAACTGAGTTAATATTAAGAAGGAGAAAGCTCAAATGCCAGCTGTTTTTTGGCTTGTATGTCTAGGACCAAGTGCATATTTATTGTTTCAGTATATAGGGGCAGATCTGATCTAATCCATTCCACACCAGTGACAGTCCTGGAGGATACCTTTGTGTTAGATACTAATGTGACAGACTCTAGACTTATATTCTTTAACTTTAGAATGGAGTAATTTCTCTGTGAAATATTTTCTTTAATATGTCTAGACATGGTATATTTGAAACAGAACTGTTTCTAATAACTGCTTAACATCTCAAAACAGAGAATTTTTTGCTGCATAAAGTTTCCACACTGCTGGATTTATATCCAGTCATACACCTTTGTATTCCACCTGTCCATCTACTAGAGTTTGAATCTCAGTGCACTTATTGAAGGCAATCATCCACTCTTTTATTTGAGTCCCAGTCATGTAAAGCTACAGACAGTGCTTCAGCTCCATGAGACTGAGCAGACTTATGAAAAATAGGGGGATCTAATTAAAAATTGCATGTATATAAACCTTCTTTCTGGTATATGCAATGCAGAGTGTACCAGACTTAGCTTCTGATTACCTGCAATGTGGACTAGGAATAAGCAGAGGACTGTGATTATTTAAAAATCAGGTAGTTATTTCCACTGGGAAATACACACATTTTATCTCTGTCCCAGTCACATAGGCAGTTTCTAGAATTTCTTTTAACAAAATAAGAAGTGTATGTTGCCACCTTGAAAAAGACCTTAATATTATTTTAATACCCACAAACAAATCATGGACCATCCACAAATTGAATTCTTGAAATCGTAAACCCATTGCATTTATGCAAATACATTAAATAATCAGTGAAGTGACAGATGATGCTTGAAGCATAATCTAGGTCTGTATCATGAGTAGATAATAATATTAAGTTATTATTTTGGAAGTCCTAGAAAAATGGTATGTTGTCATGCAGATTGCATCTGTCTGTCATATTCACAGTGTCTGTCAGCTGGACTTAATTTTGTACTTTTTTTTTTAATGCTTTTTATCAGATTGCTCCCTTGTTCTGTGTCACCATCTTTTCTATTTTGTGTTTTGTTTTCTTCTTTTCAAGATAAAATATCACTATTTTAGGATGGTACTGTACCTTTTTACCTCATAGATCATATTCATATTTAAATAAATATATATATATATATTTGAATATGGTTCAGGTGGGTCACCTTCCTTGTACATTTAACGATATGCTTTGGAAAAAGTACGTTTGAATTAAGTGTTCTGGGTGAGTTGTGTAGATACTGTCAGTAGGATTTGCAGATGTTATCCCAGGGAAGGATGATGCTTCTCACAAGTTCAGATGCCATGTAGGTACACTTGGACTGTGCCCACATCTGAGCAGTACACAGAGCACTTTAGGTACATAATGCCACTCTTTGATGCTTTGTGGTGAATCTGAGAGACTCCAACAAACTCTTCCATCTGGAAATGGTCTGAAACACCCCCCTGTAAATTCATGCAGCTGCTGAAAATGGGATCCCTTTTCTCTGGTTTATAAAGACAGTGCAGTCTGGCTTGTTTCCACTGCACTGTTTCTCCCTTAATGGACTGCTCCAAATGCTCTCATGCTGTGCACTGAAGCAGAAGTATTTTGCAAATGGTACTGGCCCGTGTGCTGAGTGAGGAAGCAGAGGTCTTCCTGTATAATCCGATTTCAATCAACTCACTCTAATCACTACTGATAGTTGCAAAATTTAGCCTGGATCTGCACTGGTAATCTAGATTGACAGGAGGTAAAAGTAAAAGGACAGAAGGGCAGAGGAACAAAGAGCAGCGAGCAGGAGCAGTGCTTTGAGGCTTTGCCGGCCGCTCCGGGACGCGTCTGCGGCGGCGAGCCCGGCGCAGAGGTGCTGCAGAACAGGTGCCCTCTGCGGGGCTGGAGTGGCAGCCACCACTGCAACAGGCACCTGCCAGAGCTGATGGCATGCACTTCTGATTGACATCGAGATCCTGGCTCTCTTATTGCTCCAAAGATCCTGGAAATATTCAGGCATAGCAGCAGTTAGAGGGTGCAGCCGGCAGCTGTGTGTGTCTTTGACATCCTCTGAAGGCGACTGGCTCCCAGTGCTGGGCTTCATTCTGCAAGATCAATGCTTGGCTGGAAGCTTGGAGGATAACTGGACTCTGCATTTTCTCCCTGGGAAGGTGAAGTGTCTGTGGGAGTAAGTCCCTTTGACTTCTGCTTGTAGCTTTTCAGAGAGAAGAGCCAACTTTGGATTTCATGGATATACAGAAATACAGCCAGCTGCTGCTGATGACAGACATGTCTCAGTTTGGTTGGACTGTACATCGGGAAGGAAAATGACCTTTTTTATTGTTACCTGACCACATGCTCAGTGCGCCTGTGTCAGCCAGGCTAAGGAACTCCACACCCTGGGGTAACCAAGGCACCTGGACTACCCCTCCATCTGACTTTCCATGCTGGTGGGGCTGCTGTTGGTCGTTTCAGCCTTGCATGTTGCCATGCTAAAAACACCTAAGGCTAAAAATGTGTCCTGGGTAAGTACATAAGTGTGAACAAAGTTTCTATAAGTATGGATTTTTTAAGTATAAAGTAAACTTAGACTGAGGTGTAAGGTAGATGAAAAAATTGTAAGTCATTCAAGATCAGAACTTCTTAAAATATTCCTAAGAATTAAGAAAAAAACCACATTATTTTGAACACTGGAATTTTGCAGAAACTGTACTAGGAAATATAACAATGACAGACTTGCAGCTTGTTTATTATAGATACTTTCCATCTATGCTAGTAAAGGGTTTATACTACGTACTTTCCAGTCAATTGAAAAATTTTTGTGGCTTTCAGGATCCAGACTTAAGACTTAAAAAGTTAGGTTTAAAGATTTTGAGGGGATTAATGGATGACTGTAGTTTAATTTCTACGTTTTTATATTTCAGTGGTTTGATACTGTAGGTGTTCTTCTATGTAGTATGATTCACATCTTTAAACACTGTTTTAAAAGTCCCAGGAGTTGTTTTAGTACATTGTAATAAGTTATAGTACACAGTGGGATGAGGAAGTCCAGGTTCAGTGTCTTTTCTGTTGACTTTCTTCTCTTTTACTAAGAAAATGCATTGTTATTTTGTCCTTATCAATTATTTTTGTATCAAAAACTAGGCTTCCTGTTGTAACCCCCATCATATATGATTATACAATGCTAGCACAGCCTGCTCTACCAAATAAACACAGAATCATCAAATCCCAGTTCCACACAGATTCCTGGAATGCAGGCAACTGCTCAGTTGATAGCTTTAGGGCTTCTTCAGTGACCTCACCGAGTCCCAGATACTGCCCTGAGTGTCCCCCTGCATAAGGTAACTGCATTACCTTATCTAGAGTGCTGGGGTTGTTCAGGAGTAAAGGATGTCACTGCCAGCTCTGAGGTTCAGATACCTTCCCTCCCCTGCTGTGAAAATGCATTCAGTTTCAGATTACTTGGAAACGTAAGTGTGTCCATGGAGCAGGTTGTGGTTGCATATGAGCCTAGCTGAGAGATGTTTGTATCCCCCAATTTATGTACTGATGCAGTATGTCTCTTCTTGGAAGTAGAAATCTCAGAAGTCTTCAGCTGTGATGGGCTCCAGGTGTGGCTACTTAAATATAAGGTATATTTAGGTGTTTAGATACCTGTTTCCTGTGATTATGTTGGAAAATGCTGAAATACTTACTCTTAGCCATAGTTTTGCACTGTGCAATAGTCACCAAGGATGAAATAAATAAGTCCTTCCTTTCTCTCCATCCTTTCATTACCAATTTGCATAAAAAAAGGAAATAGATCCATGTTGTCATGAAAATGGTAAATTTTCGTAGTTGTTTCAACTGGGTGATTGATACAGAGTTTATCTATCATAGCATAGTCCTGCATTGCAGACATTAATGACCTTTAATTGTTTCACTAAACCCAGAATTGCACTTGTGAAATGCATAAACTATAAGCTGATTTGAAAATTCCAGTGCAAAAATGACAAATTACATGACTGCAGCTGTGTGCTATATAAAGAGATAGATGCAGCATCCAAACCACTGTAGCTTCTGGGATTACTTCTACTTCATGGACCATTTTTTTCTTTCAATGAAAACTGCAAATAAACCTGCAAAAATTATCTGTGAGGATTTCTGACTTCATATTTAACTAAGCATATTCTATTAGTAATTTACAATTGTAACTGGATAGCTGTTGGAGAAAAACAAGGAAATTAGTAGTTATAAAAGGATGGAGATAGTTTTATCTAAGTCTTGCATTCATCTCTTTCCCTTTAGTTTTCTTGGGGGCTGTGTGTTTAATCACTTCATCTCTCTTTTGCAATACAATATAAAAATTATTCACAACTCAGCCATGGAAGGTGTCACTTCCTTAGTGAGTATAATCTGTGGCCAGTGCTTTAATTGAGAAAAATAATACCTATTTTTCAGAGGATGATTAAAAAAAGTAAAAAGAATAGTGAGGGCATTTTTAAAATGCTTTAATATTTTGAAAATCTGACATAGCCTACAGCGAAGTACAAGGGCACCTTAGAGAATCAGATACCTGCTCAGAGTATCACTTGGTTTAAATCCCAACAAGTGGAGATTAACTTCAACTCCTCGGAAATCTGGATTTTGACTCTGCAAGTTTTACCTGTCTGGGAATTTGATCTTGACCTTTGTGCATATGCAATGAAAATACAAGGGTCCTTGGCTGAATCACAAAGATAAAACTGCATGGTAAATATTTTGGCTGTAATCTAGCAAGATGCTTTGACATCTGCTGAAAAAAAAATAAAAATAATTTTAAAAAGTTTAATTTTAACCTGCTTAAAACTTGAGATTTGTGCCACCTTTTGACAACTACTTGACTGAATCAGTGTTTGCCAAATCTTTGTTATTCTGTAATGGAAGTTGGCATTTGATCCTTGTATCTTCAGCATATAATGATTTAAGAAACCATGCTCTGCTGGTGTATCTTTTTACAAAAAAACCTTCTGCCTGCATAATTTGTAGTTGCTCTTCAAGGCTTCAAGGTGCCTGAGTGCCTTCCCCTGTCAAAAACAAAACTCAAACATTTAAAAACCAGGCAACTTCTGCAGCCTTTGCTAAAATTTTGCACCACTGTGTCTGACAGTCCCTGGCTGCTGCAAGCACCCTCACATCAGAATTTGCAAGGCTTAGAAGTTAATATCTGATGTCTTTCAAGAGCTGAGGAGTCATCAAATTTTTAGTGGGTTGTTGTTTCTTTCCCAGAAGTTCTTCTGATATCCTTTGATAGTTCTCCACGTCTTCGACACGGGTTCTGTGAATATCAGCTTTGGTTTTGTGCTAAAACCAAGACATGTGCCGTCTGGCTTTTTAAAGGCACTAAATGGTCTTCTAGGAGCTGTGGGGACTTGAATTTTAAATTCTGTAGAGAATGTTTTCCATCTCTCTCTAATGGCTGTTGGTGCTGCCACGTGTGAATATTTTTGAAAATGACTGGGAAGAACTGAGGCTGACCTAGACAAGATGACTCTAAAATCTGTTTGTCATCGAGTGCCTTGAGGTTTCTTATATTTGATTTGCAAAATGAATTCATTTAATTATCCCTAATGGAATAATTTTGTTAAATTGACTCCTATTGACATAAATTTAATTTTCATTGTCTAATATAAGCAATTTGATTGTTTGTTACTTTATATAACAAAGCTACCTTTGAGCTCTGTCACAACTGTGCCTGTACCTGTGGCAGGTTACAATAAAGGCAGTAGGTTACAATAAATGCACCTATGGGGCATGGTGTATTTGTTTAAACTATGTTTTTTTACCTAAGCAGCAGATGGTTGTGAGGATTGTAAAGAAAGGAACTTTGAAATTTGAAATAGCATCTTCAAAGTATGGTTCTATGCACGTTAATGAAAGATGTCTCCCCTAGGGTTCCTGTAAATGACTTGGCTAGTCTGTTATACCAGTATATTAGAGGAGTAAGCAGCTTCCAGTATTCTGTAAAAGACATTCAATTGTGACCTGATGTAATTTTCAAGGGTAGCACCATTTTAGAGTTCTAACTACAGCCATTTTTACCTATCTGAGCATCCTCTGGCCTTTGGAGCCATACAAGCCCTGCTGGAGGGCTGCAAACCTTGACTCTGTGCCAAGGCAACCTACTGAGCAGAAAGGTCATTGAGCCACAAATACTCAAAATAAATTCTAGCTCTTTAGCTGAAAGCTGTAGAGCTGCCTGCCCTGCTCTGCTGTCAGTAGTTATAGATTGTGGTACCCACTGCAAAAAGAGAGCAAAGTCTGTCTCTTTGGCAGAGTAGCTCTTCTTCCCTGATAGACTGGGTAGGGTGGGTAGGAAATCTGCTGCATTGTTGTTACTGTAAGTAGGATGCTTGTGAGTGCACACATAGTGTGTTTCTGCTTGTATTTGTATTAAAATTTGGTTGTCAGTGTTGGTATTAAAGAGATAAATCTTCTTGATTGCACAGTATGTTTTATCTCTTCTTACTTAATAACGCTCTGTTGCACACCTTGTATCACTCAGGTTCAAAGGAGTGGAGTTTCCAGAGGAGGAAGACTGACTTTTATGTAATTAATGGAATTATAACATTATAATATAATGAAATTATAATTATGGTGAATTCCCTCAGCCAATAAGAGGGATTGATATTTCTATCTCACATTATTACTTTAAAAAGTAATATGGTGATATGGTGTAACATGCAGTGTTACAAAGGTACAGAAAGTGAATGAGAAAAGAAGAAAAATAGAATGTGAATAGTGAAATATGCTTGAAATATCACGTAATGTGAAAAAAAATGGAGTGTTATGCAATCAAATAAAATGGGAGAGCAGAGGATAAATTCTGCAGGAGAAAAGAGAGAAAAAGAAAAAGACATAGAAAAGAAAATAGAGCTTTGAATCTTAAGCAATATTATTAGAAAGGAAGGATTAAACAAATACAGAAACACAAAGAAGAGGATGTGGCTACATTAAGATCTCTATTTTTGTACAGTTGGGGTCAACTTGAAAATAGGAAATGAAACAAGTAGTTCAAAGGAAGAGACAGCGGAAAAAGCTTTGAAATAATAAGAAAATTATCTGAGGATGATTTCATGTTTACCCTGAAGTATGAAAGATAATGGTAATACAAATGAAATTTGATGTGCTTCTAACAGAGGACAAAAATGAGTTCTTTTCTGTTGAGGTTCTTGAGGCACATGGATGAGAGGAAAACGTGGAGAGCAGTACCTGCTATTCACAGGCATGCTATTGCTGTGGGTTAGTATTGGTCTTGTGAAGAGACTGCAAAAGTGCATGAAGTCAGGAAATATTGAAGGTGCACACCTCACCTGTCTGTGAAGCAGTAATAAAACTACTGCTCATTTCACAGCACTCTTCTAAAATGTTACTGAAGGAGGGTAAGTTAGGGTTTGATGGAAGGTCTATGGAGAGGGCTCCTGACTGCAGCAGTATCTCCCTGAACTTAAAGGTGTATCCATGCAATAATTGCAGGAGTATGTGGCATAAAAGACAAAAGTAATTGATTGTTCTACTCACGCTTGCATGGAGGACTTTCATCCTTTGATAAATCATGGGTTTGGCACTTAAAGATTGACACAGTTGAAACAGCTGTATATATTTTTTTTTTATCTGAAGGGCACCATTATTGGGGAAAAACAGATAAAAAAAAATCTTGTGTGTTACATTGCTGATGAAGTTCTGTTTCTTTTCAGTAAATTGGTGGGTTGCTGTTTTGGTTCTGTCTTGTCCTGGTCTAGTGTGTGCTAATGTGATACAAACTCACTCTGTCAAATAATTATTGACTGAAATGACATTGCAATTTGCCTTCTTTCTGGTTGTTTTCAAGTTCTTAGATTCTAGTGGAGACATCTCTTAGCATTCCTGAGTAATAGAGCAAGCTTCCTTAGCAAAGTTCTTATGACAAGTTTGGCTCTCTCTGCTGGCAGCACAGGTTTTTTTCTATTAATAGAGGCAGGTCTGGGTTGTCTCCATCCTTCAGAGGCAAACCTTTTCTAAAAGCTCCTGTGGCTGCTGGAGTGTCTTCCTTTGGTTGCATGGGGCTCTAGTGGTGTCCTGCAGAAAGTTCAGGGGATTGAAAGCACTAGGAAAGAAAAGGCAAAAAGCTTAGCTACATATTATCCCTTCCTCTGTTTTTTCTTGTACTTATTCATCAGTGTAATTCCCACTGATTTTGGTTGGAGCTACATTAATAATCTGATTAGCAGAAAGGTCATCAGGACATGCAGAATTTTAAGTAGTCTGCTGTAAGCTAGAGCACTTGCTTCCCTCGATATTTCTGGAAGTTTTCCCTTGAGTGAGGGCAACCAGGGTTCTGCCACACCCCAGAGCAGCCAGGCTGTTCCAGGAGCAGAGCTGCATGGGTGGCATGGATGGCAGGATGACATGGATGGCAGGATGGCATGAATGGCAGTGTGGCAGGATGACATGGATGGCAGTGTGGCATGGATGGCAGTGTGGCATGGATGGCATGGATGGCAGGATGACATGGATGGCAGGGTGTCATTGATGGCATGGATGGCAGCGTGGAGGGTGACATGGGTGGCATGGGTGGCTGTGTGGCATGGATGGCATGGATGGCAGTGTGGCATGGATGGCATGGATGGCATGGATGGCAGGGTGGCATGGATGGCATGGATGGCATGGATGGCAGTGTGACATGGATGGCATGGATGGCAGGGTGGCATGGATGGCAGGATGGCCGGGTGGCATGGGTGTCAGGGTGGCATGGGTGGATGGCTGTGTCTGCAGGAGCACAAGGCTGGGGCTGCACTCATCTGCTGGCACTGCCAGTCTGGGCTGCACAGGGTGATGCATCCTGTCCATAACGCTGCTTGACTCAGCCTGAATGATCTCTGACATTGAAGCCTGCACTCAAGTCTGAAAAATAAATTAGTAGTGCATTCCAAATTGGAATCTGTCATTAATTTTAGCAGTTCTGTACAGTGTGCTGAGGTCGTGACTACCAGGCAGCAATTTTAGAGCCTTGAGGGTGATTTGTTTTAAAGGTAGAAAGTTGTTGTTGTCTGACTTCATACAGTAAGGAGAAGTTAACTTTCTCAGAGTACATTTTTCTTAATGCTGTGTAACAACATGCATTTACTGCAGATTTCTAATTGTTGCTTCTAATTTCTATGGACTTCTGTAACCTCACAGATATAATGGGGAGGGCAAGAGAAATATGCTTTCCACTTTTTAAGATGTAAAAGTTTGGGTGGGGTTTTTCTTTCCCACTATCAAGAGCTAATAAAAAAAACAGAAGTTAAACAGTAGAACCAACCACAACTGATTTGAGCTGTCTTGAAATTTTTAGAAACTTTCCATTTTTCTGGGACAGAGGAGAGTGTTGGAAAAAAATACAAACCTTAGTTTGAAAGTCATGTTGTCGGACATGAAATAGAAAGTGAAATTACAGATGCATCTGTGGACAAAAGGAAATTGTGCCTGTTTTTCTCTGCAGTACTTGTACTGGCCTTGGACATTAGAATCTGGATACAGGAATGCCAGCTGTATACTCCAGTGGTTTAGTTATTTCTATTGTAATTTCATTTTTAGTTTCCTAAGGTTTTTGTCTCTACTAAAATTGGAGGTGCTTGCAATATAAATTTATAATGTAATTTTCCTATATTTGAAGTGCAATGATTAAAACTGACTGGGGTTGCAATTTATGGCAAATTCTCAGATATATCTCACATTTCTAGAGGCATAAATGGACTCAGAGTGAATAAAGTGTAAATGGTTTATTTTTCCAGTGATGCATGACAAATTTAAACATGTAACTCCATAAGCATTTATGAATTCTTCACTCAAAACATTAGTGTCTTAATGGGAAAATTATTCTTAAAATTATGGTAGCCAAGGGAAACAGAAAGGCAATCAAAAGAATGGATAGTGGACATTTAGGACTGAGAACATACTGCAACCTAGGAATGCTCTGTACAAACTGAGGAAAATGGAGAAGTTTTAATCTTTTGGACTTGCTTAATGTTACAGCTGATAGGGATTTTTTTTTTCTTTTTTTTTTTAGTGCTCTATGTTAAGGCTGTATCATTTTCTGTTTGAATTCATCTTGCTCCCTTTCAGAAATATTTGTCCTCAACACATTTGCTACATCTCAGCTGGGATTCTGCTTGTGTATAGATCTTGTAATGTCCTGTTGTTAATGTATTCCATGAAGTTATACTGCTCTTCAAGTAATGTGTGATGCTGAATGAGGATTATGCATACAATGAAAAAGGCTCATGAGAAACGTTCAAGAAATGTGCCCATATTTTAGTAATAAATGTATGGATATAGCTGATCAGAATTTCATGGAAATTTAGTCATTATATGCTCAAAGTATTCTGTATTTATTTCTTGCTATGTATACTCATTCATAGAAGAGTATTTTTATCTAATGATCAATTATTTTATACTGAATTCCTAGAGGATACTGATTACTTTGAAAGTCTTCTGAAGCTCTGTTTTTACAAGGCACCTGTTCTTGAAGGAAACTATAACCAAGATTTCCCTCATGGAAATTGTTTTTGAGTATTTCGAAGCAATTTGAATTTAACATTGTGCAGAAAATGAAACCAAATAAACCATGCATTTTTATTATTTATTATGGTAAAAAAAGCTGTGACAAAAATTACTACAATAAAAACACCCAGCAGCACAGTTAATATAGTTTCTCTGGATGATCATCAACTGTCAGTAAGCTGTGTCAGTAAGATGTCTTCTTTAGAATAAAAACAGCATCAACACTTGTTATCACAAAATAACAGTTGATTAATAGACTAGATAAATCTGGACAAAAATATGCAAAGGTGTGCCACACGTAGGGTGGAAAAAAGTACAAATAAAAAGTTGCATATGTGGAAGTGTATGCTACAGTCCCAAGATACACTCTGGCAGTGAAAGTTTCTCTTTTCTATTATACATGATTTATAAATGCTTTCAGTCACAAGTGGAAACACTGCAGAAATGAGAGAAGAGATTCAAAGGACATTAGGGAGAGAAGATAATTAGGCCTGAAAGACAGGAAAGAACTAAATAGGACTGTAAAAGCTCTAGAATTCAAGGATTCAAAAGTCTGGACCTGTACCTAGAGCCTGTCAGTGGAGCCTGCTCTGCAGAGGCTTAGGGCTGGCCTTTGTATCTGACTTCCTACCCTGCTTCCTAATTTCTTTCAATTTATGTTAGCTTTGGTAAATAAGTGTTGGGGTGCTATAATGCAGTATATTGAGTTCTCACCCTATGTCCATGCTGAATGCTGTTTCCTCATTTCAACACGTCTTTGGCTTTTCTTCCATGAAAATCCCACTCTGAGATTTCTCCCATGTTATAGAACCTGGTTCTTGAATGCACGATATTTGTAGTTGATTTTTTAATTTAATTAAATTTGATAAACTTAAACAGACATTTTGATATTTTCTGTAATAGACTCCGTTGAGTCTTCCAGTAATTTTGAGGTTTCATTGTCTGTTTTCCCTCCATATCCTACCCCGTGTTGAATAGAGAAGGGAGCTGGGCCTGTTCAGCCTGGAGAAGAGGCAGCTGAGAGGAGACTTTACCTCTCAGTGTCTGAAGGGACATGTCAAGAGGGTGGGCCAGGCTCTCCTCAGGGGTGCCAAGCAATAGGACAAGAGGCAAAGGGCAGAAACTGATGCACAGGTAGTTCTACCTGAATATGAGGAAGAACTTCTTTAGCATGAGGGTGACTGGGCATTGGAACAGAGTGGAGTCACCCTCCCTGGAGATACTCAAGAACCATCTGGGCACAATCCTGTGCCATGTGCTCTGGGATGGCCCTGCTCGAGCAGGGAGGTTGGAGCAGATGACTACTGTCATCCCTTCCAGCCTTACCCACCTGATTCTGTGGAACACATAAAGCACTGCCTAGTGTACAAGGTACTCCTGTTGTGAGTAAGAATAATATTGTTGTTAAGTAACAGCAAATGCCACTTCTTAAAATAAGACTAGTAAACAATTTGAGATAGATGCATTCAAAGAACATAATCTCCTTAAGACTGAGAGGCAGCTCTCATAAAAAAAAAAAAAAAAAACAAAAAAAACCCCAACAAACGCAAACAACTGCATATAACTGTGTTGGGTCATTTGAGTGCACTTAAATGCAAGATATTATTTGACAGATTTGTTCACAGCTGCACTTCTGAATGTGATTTCATGCTATTAAACTCCAAGTACCAAATGTTTTTACTCTTTCTTTGTCTGAAGAGAGCCATTCAGATGTCCTTGAAGTTCAAAGTTCCTCCCTGAAGATTCAAGAATGTCTAGAGACATCAGAAAAAAACAGAACGAAATCCCAAATCACAAAGGGAACAGGGAAAACAGCTGCTATCCCAGCTGCTTCTTTATTTATTTCATATTGGAAGGCATGAATCAGATACATCTTCTGAGAAACTGTTTACTATAAACATAAACCATAGTCTCAATCTAGTGCTAGAGCTGTTCTTGCCTGTTGGTGAAATGGGATGTTGCTGGAATGCCTCAGCATAATTATTGCCTTTATTAGTTGTCAGAAATTAGAACAACACTTAATATGGTCTGCTGTGATTCAGACAGATGAATATGAAGCAGAAGCACCATTGTACAGCACTCAAATTCAAGAACTTTTTGCTTCTCCTCACAAAATCCTTGATTTGCAGACTTTAAAGTTGCCCATATACTGCACCTTGTTTCTCACACAGTACACAACTAATTTTTTTATTCTATTTCATTTAACACTTAGAAAACAGTGCAGCACTTCCTTGTAATTTTTATCATGGTTTCTATTGTACAGAAACTGAGATTCTAATTAATGTCTTGGTCACTTTCTAAACACTGACAAAACAGGAATTTGTAAGTACTTGGTGTATACGTGCATGGAATACTGTGCTTGGAAGACATTAATGGCACAAAAATGTTGTGATGTTCTTTTGAGTCATTAAAAATTGATAGAGAATAAAGCAAAATATATTCATTTCCTCTTAACATATTTTTAGGAGAATATTTTTTGTAGGAAGAAGAAACATCATCACCCATTGCCAGCTATAGCAGATTTTTAATTCAGCAACTGATAAATTGTATTCTTTCATGGAAAACAAAATATTTTGAACTGTAAAAAATTTTAATGTAATATTAATATATTATTAATGTAGTAATAGAGCCTATAATACTTTCACTTAGGTAGCTTTAATTTTAAGAGTTTTGACAAATTTTTGTTGGTTTATTGCAATTGTAAAATGCTTCTCAATATCACAGAAACCTGTGTTAGGAGGTTTTTCCCATTGTAAACAGAAATTAAACAAGCTATGTGCCAGCTATTTCAGCACTGACAATTGGGCCCTTGCAAGGTCACTTACAAAAGCTCATAAACTTAATTGAGTTCTTCTATGAGTTTCAATATGAAGACTAAGTGGAGAAGTGTTGGATTGCCAGATATTTTGAAGTGTTCCCAGTGCTTTGGCCAACAAAGCAGCAGGAGGGAGGACAGGGCAGAACGGAGATGTGCTCTGCAGTTCCTGGCAGAATGACACAGTGGTAGGGCAAAATCTATTGAATGACTTTCCAACTTTGTTCTGAACAAACTGTACTCTCAAGTATCATTTCAAATGTCGTCAGCTCTGTCAAATGCTTAGTATTGTCCTGTAAGGTTAAGTAATTATCTCTGAATGCTTGTTTGAAGTCAGTAAATTTGTTCTGATGTAACCTCTGTGTGCTGTGTAACTGCAAGACAATGGGAAGTGTGGTTATACTATATTAGTGACGAGTAAAATAGCATCAGTCACACAACATCTTTCTCCACTGTCGCCAGATCAGACATTTCAGTCTTTTCACCTGCATTAGGGATGACAGGAATGTGGGCTGCACTGTAATGCATATGTTATTGGCCTGTTCTCCTCTGTCAGAAAATCTCAAGCTATCAGTCAATCACCTCTGTACACTGTTGGATTGGAAGTCTTTTAAATGAATAAAACTGATGTCTCACCTTTCCAAAACAAGTGGGAAGTTGATTTTTTATCAGCAAGTGCAGTGACCAGCAGCAGCCCCCAAGGCTCAGTCCCTGGGCCTGAAAAGTGGCTGGTGTGACCAGGCACTGCTGCTCTCTGGGGTTTTGAAGGGATCTGTGTGGAGCCTTCAGCTGCTGTGTGTGATTTCTAGGGGAAGGACCCAGATTTGGGGTCCCTTAATAAGTACCCCCAAATAGTCACTCCAGCAATCTGTCATTTCTTATTATCTCATCTTTCCTGCTAAATTCTTCCCTTTTCTCACTCTGTAAAAGCAGTTGTCCCCTAATCACTTTTTTCCCCAGTTTGTCCCAATTTTGGTATGTCTGACAATGTTGCTCAGGTAATATGGCCTTACATCACCTTACTGATAGGGTTACCTGCACACTGTGTGCACACATGTGCAGGTTTGGTGGGAGAAAGGGCTCATGTGTTGATGGGTAAATGAGGCACTGACACCTCTCTAAATCTGAACTGCTGCTGGGACAATGTGCTAAGGGATCAGATCCCACTAAGGATGCAGGTTTTGTGGGTGATTTAAGCACTCATGAAGAAGTGGCTTTTGAATTGCAGCTTTTCCTGTAAATTTCCCTTATCATCTCAGTAAATTGGAAAGAGATTATTTTAAGAGATGTTTTGTAAGTGACCTCTTTCATGGTCTCCCACAAGGGACAAAGTTTCTGGTTTATTTTTCAAAGTACCTCCTTTGAAATTTGTTTATGACTAAAATCTTAAAAATGTGCACATTGCCTTCTTTAGGAAAAAAGAATTTAGAAATCACTTTAGTGAAGATCTAAACCCCAGTTGGTCTAAATCATTGGAGTAATTTCTGTATATTGATGACTGGAATGTCACTAGACTAGCTCATGATTGTAAATTAAGGACTTCGTTTCATTTACAGCCAATGCTTTTAACTACTCCCTTGTATGTTTGTGAGTTTATTGTTGCTAGGGGAAATACTTTGAATCCTATGAGAAATGTGGCATGTTCCCACACTAATGGAAACTACTGTATTTTTGTACTAAACAGTTTTCAAGGCATAGGAACTCCTCATGCTGCAAGTTACATCACGAATAATGAACACATTGGATCTGGGAAATTATGTTCTCCTTGTGATGGTGTAAATACAGCACTTTTAAGGAAAAGGAATGAAAAAGCTCTTTAGCAGTAAATGCTCAGGCATTTTATAATATTGTGTGATAATCTTTGAATTTAAGATTGGGGCATTCCCACTTCTCTGGGAAGCTGGTTCCAGTGCCTCATCCATTTCACCATGAAGAATTTCTTTGTAGTGTCTGATGTCCCCTCCTTCAGTTTAAAACCATTCTGCTTGTCCTATCAGTGCATGTTCTTGTAAAATACTCCTCTCCAGCTTTCTTATCAGGTCCATTTGAATTGTGGAAGGCTAACCCAAGGTCTCCTTGGATCCTTCTCTTCTCCCGGCTGAACTGCCCCAATTCTCTTGGTTTGTCTTCATAGGGATGGTGCTCCAGCCCTGTCTGATCATCTTTTTGGCCTCCTCTGGACCCAGTCTGACAGGTCCATGTCCTTATGCTGGGTGCAGCACTCCAGGAGGGTCTCTCTCACCAGGGCAGAGCACAGGGGCAAATCCCTCTCTAACCCTGCTGTCTGCACTGCTTTTCATGCAGCCCACGTTTGGCTCTCTGTACTGCAGGTGCACTGTGTCTGCTCATCTTGAGCTTCTCATCCACCAGCAACCCCAAGTCCTTCTCTTCAGGGCAGCTCTCAGCCCATTTTCTGCCCAGCCTGTACCTTTGCTTGCAATTGCCCTGACCCAGGTGAATTTATTGTTAACACAAGACTTAATGGAACTGTTAAAACTGTAGTTTAGGTTGAAATTTCCAAGACTTCCCAGACTGTAGTTTGTAAAAATATGTAGATAATTCCCCAAGTCCATAATAAACTATTTCATGCATACATGCTGGTAGAATTTTTCTTGTATGAATGTGCCTCATTAAAAAGGTGGAGGTTAGAAGAAAGCTATTCAAAACCATTGTGCTTCCAAAGTCAATGTTACCTGTTTTTTCTGGTATCAGCCATGGCTTGCATCAAGCTACACAAAAAGTAGCCTAGTTAGATGTCCACTTCTTGTGTGGTTGTAATGTGCAAATTGACAGAGAATATAAAATCCAAAGAGAAAATATTCCTCCCTAAAGATGCCAAGTAGTCAATGTGTTAAAGAATGAGAAGAGGCTGACTGATAAGTGCAGGATTCCAAATGTAATTTTTATGAACATAAGAGAGACAATTACCTGCCTGTTGAATTGGGACAAACTAGATTCTTAATTAAAAGAGTGGCCAGGCTATTCTCTACTTAAGACAGGAGGAAAGGATTTTAGAAAAAAAAAAATAAAAAATAAACCTTTTGAAAATCTCAAGGTGGAACTAGCTGTGAAAACCTATCTTCCTTTTCATCAGAAAACTACCTAGAATCGAGAAAGTATTGCAGGGTAAAAACATAAAAAGTAAAAAAATTTCAAAATAATTCAGCAATAACAGAAATTATTGACAGGAAATTTATCTAGTAGTTAAAGAAAAACGTTATACATTATTTACTATTTACTTTAAAGCTATCATCAATTTCTACTTGCACATTCATTTTCAGAAACATGGTGAAGCTACTGAGAAACACAGGTTTGTGTCAAAATTTACTTAAAGAATGCATTCACTAAATGCTGTAGAATAGACAGACCAGTGTAACACTATGGGCTCAAAGTCTTCAAGTTGCTTGCAGTAACTCATGATACCTTTTCAAGTCTATGTTTAGGGTTATATATCTTATTCTTTCATTAATATATTGTTTATCCTCTGAGATGTGACTGTCTGTTGCACAAAATGTAACAGCTGTGGCTTCATCCTCTTAAAAGGTCTGGGGTCACATTTTTTAAGTTATTCGTGGCACTTTCATCCCTTGCAAGTCATGTTTTGGTGCACTGTGTTTCTTAACAGTGCTGAACGTACTGGTCCAGTGACTGGTCAGTTCTCTGAGAGCTGAATGTGTGCAGATCCTCAGGACTGCCAATCTGAGGTTTTAAATTTTTAATTTGTATGTCTAAGCATTACTTCACCTGTTTACAGCTGTAAATTAGGACAGTCAAATGCTTTTATTTATGGAAATTTATCATGGTGTACAAGGAGGCATTTGGGACCATTTACTGCATCCCTCAATTTCCTCCAGAGGTTGTCCCCAGGCAGTCAGCCTTTTCCAGGGCTCTCAGTTTCCTGGGAGAGAATTCTTCCTTCATGATGGCAAATCTGTGATCAGACTGGGGGACCAGAACTTGAAGTCTTATAATTTTGAAGAGTTTTTACTTATTACCATGGGTCCCCTGGTGTGGGCACTCTTGATGAGATGTTGGTAAAGATCATCCATCTGTTGAGCTTGACTTTTCCTTGGTCAAACATAATCTCCAGTCTGAGGAGCACTTGGGGTTCATACATGTGTGAGTGTGAACTGGGGACTCTATGGAATGGGAGGAGGGGCGTGAGAAATACCTTCAGTGGGACCCGTTTCCGACATTCTTCAGACATCAAGTCAGCATATTAAAAAGGGCTGTATTTTTAGCCAGGATTGCTTCCTAGCAACAGACCATTTACTGTACTGTGGGCTTAAAAAGTATTAAATAATTTTAGCTTTCCTACATTTAACCTCGATGGATTACACTAATGCCTCTAGGCTCTTTTCCTGTGCCATGCTCTCTGCCTTCCGGTGCAGCAAACTCCTGCCAGGGCCAGACTGCTCTTAAACCAAACGCTGTGAAACTTTCTTAGCATAAGGATGGTAACATAATTTCTGCTACCTTCCTCCTAAGCAACTAAATAAGTAAATAATTAGCACCTCAAGAGGTTGCTATCCGAAAGCTACCCTGATATATACTTTCACAAGTTAATTAAAAAAAAAAAAACCAAAACACTTTACTGATTATAGTTCTGTTAATATATTATTTAAATGTTAAAAAATTAATATTGATTAGTTTCCTTCTAGTTCTAAGGATTTAAGACATTACTCAGTGGTTTTCACTGAATGGTTCATTTTTGACTTTTATATTCACATTACAGTATTGTTTTGTAGAACTTATTGCAAAAGTAGTTTTGATTTTCAGCAGTGACCAGTGTGCATATCCTGCTGAAACAAATTAACCTGTCTGCTTGATCAGCTTATTGTCTAAATAAAGCCTGTATTGTTTAAAGAGGATACTTTGACTAAAGTAGGTAAATGGTCCAGACCTGAGAGTGCAAGAAGGCAAAGGTCATGAAAGTCATTTTCTTCCATACCCTCCCACCTTCTAAATGCTGATTAAATCTAAAGAAAATCGTCTCCTCAGACAAAAAACCTGCCCTTCCATTGGCACAGTGTAGGCACCTAGACTAAAGCCAAATTTACTCTTATGCACATTTTAAACAGCTAGAAATTGTTATAGAAAGAAGCAAATAATAAACCTTCAGTAAATTCTAGCCAGTGACTACTCCTGGTAGACTTCAAAAAATCTTAAAATTAATCATAGAATAGATTAATCAAAGTATTTTAAGGTACTTCAAATTACTGTAAAATCCTAAAAGTATTTTGAAGTTATTTTAATTTTATTTAAAAAATTTGAAATATTTGTATCTTCTCAAATATACAAATACACAAATGGTGGATATTTGAAATATTGAGTTCTTAAAACACTTAAAATATTCTTTACCATTTAAAAGAAACATCTATTGATTTATCACTCGTGACTATATTTTTGTCCCATTCAGCCCTGAGGTCAATATATTGAGTATAAATCTCCTGTGATTTGGGAATTTTATATTCTTTACTTACCATTTCTGTTTTGTGTTTTCTTTTCTAGTATGTACTTTCTAGGTCTAGGCTAAGTGGTTTTCCAGTGTTTCTGGAAGTGATAACCTTTCTCTTTGCCCTGCTAGGCTTCACATTTAAAATGTGAAGTAAAAGTCTTTGGGCCGATTTTGTTGTTATTTATGCATGGGTAAAGCGAATCACAGCTGTCAAGTTTTGTGCATGCCGTGGAAGATGCTTATGCAAATCACTGAACAAGTCATTATACATGCTTAATGCAATTTTGCATATGATAAAAACCTTCCATTTGAAGAACAAAAATGCTGATGAAAAGATGACTATTCACTCTGGTTGGGCAAGTCTTTTATTATGCACAGGGTAAACATAAATGGCAAACACATTGCCCTATTGCCATGTCCGAGTTCATGACCAAGAGGAATGGAAAGGTTATTTCTGTCCTGTTTCTTTGCTTCAGGTGCTTTTCTGTTTGATTACCAATTAATATTAACTGTGATGAGTATGTAGCATGGAAGCTGGAACTGAAAACTTAGGAATGTGACAGATGTGAGATATGTTTAACTATTACTGAGATGCAAAGGGATATCATCAATGAATTCATGATACTCTTCATTACCCAGACCCAAAGGTCTGTAAGGTTCTGAAGGGGGGATTGTACTTATCCTACAAACATACACCCTGAATTTGGACGTTTCTAAAAATCAAGCCCTGAATCAGACATCAATTCTTAAAATACTAATTTTTTAAATTCAAAATTATTAATTTTGTAATTGTATTTCAGTAAAAGTAAATAGAATTGGGAAAAAAAGGTGTATTCCTAGGGTTCTAAAAGACATTACATAATGTTCCAAGACACTGATTTGGCCCCTGCTCCCAAAAAGGAATGATTCAAGAAGCTCTAACATGGAACATGACCTTCAGCACTTCTTTCCTGCACTAGACAAGGTGTTTGAAATGGGCTGATTTTCCCTACTCTTCATATAGCAATTTCATTATTTTTATTCTATTATTTTTTAAATTTAATTGTGTGTCAGTATTTCCCATGTTTTGTTGCAGTAGGCTGCTCCTGTTTGTGCATTCTCTGAAGCTGCCAGGTGAAGTCTGGTGAGGGAAGAGTGCAGAGATACTCTGTGATCTAAACAAGAGCTGAGCTCTTGTTTGTCTCAGCAGTAAATGCTGCTTTCCCATAAGAAGTTTTGGAGTGTAGCAGGAAGGAGCTTCCAGGGTTGAAATGCCAGGTTTGACCTCTACCCTTGCCAGATCCTTTCCCGGATCTGGTGTTGCCATCCTTCCTGAGCATGTGGTATTTTGGCATGGGCCTGCCTTAGCTGTTTGGCAGGCTGGATGTGGATCTGGTCAGGACAGCCTGAGGTGCCATCACTCCCCAGTGTGGCCCAGGGGTGGCTGGAAATGTGGCCAAGTGCAGTGCTGTGCTTCCCTTCCCATGCTCAGCGTTCATTACTCTGGCTGCCCAGCTCTGTGTAAGTGTGTCCAAATGCAATCCACACTGCCTGTCTTGGTGGGAGATTGTGCAGGTCTGTTCTCTGCCCATGGCCATGAATTATCCATTCTTCAAGGTTGGGATAATTCAATCTGAAAATGCTGTATAGTAAATATTAGGATTATTTAAAACATTCCACAATGTCTTTTTTTATTGTGCCAGGAAGATTTCAGCCCTTTCAAAAACTATAGTTTGGGATGCCATTTAATGCTTGTTTTGTATTGAGCATCCTATTTTCTCTTTTACATATAGTTTGACATAAGAAAAGATGAAATCATTGAATATATTTCAGAGCAAAAAGGCATGCTGAAATTGAGTGTCTGTGTTGATATGACAGTGGGCTGCAGAGCGCTGAGCTGAAAACTGTTTTGGAAAGTCTAAGGTCGTATTTTTCAAGCCCTGAATTTTCAAAGAGAGAGAGAGAGAGATGTTTCAAATAGCGTTTTTATATATGTTTTAAAAACACAAGCAGTGCTTCCTGCCTGGCATCGAGGCTGCCCAGGGGGCCTCTCAGTGGTCTGTGCTGGGAGGTGCAGAATCAGCTCCTTAAGGTGCTCTTCTCTTCTACCTTCTACAAAATCCCACCATACAGTGAGTTTACACTGCTGCCAGCACATCATGTTTTTATCCTTCCAAGTTTTGTATTGTCCCAGTTTCAGGATGCATCTCAAGAGATTTTAGTAGAGAATAAGTGAGAGACTAAGTCTTTTAAATTTTCCTTAGTACATCTGAATAGATGAGTCTGAATCGTACACATAAGAAAAAGATATTGAGGTAATAGTACTAAAATTCAAGGATAAAACACTATCCTGAGTTCTTCTGAAAAATAGCCTTGCCACTGCCAGCAAAATGACCTTCTTGGAGCCCATTTCCTTCCCTGCTCTGAAGAATTTTTGTGTTCTTTTGCACGCAACTTTTTGTTACTTGTCCCCTTTCTAAGGATTTTGGTGAAATTCAGAAATATTTATAGCTGGCTGCAGTGTTTTATGGTATAACATTATCAGTTTCCAGTCGATGGTATAGGAAAAAACCCCAAGTCCCCAAGTCTTTTACAGGTGGTCTGATACATGATGTGGCTCCAAAAGTCTTTCAATGTTTCTATATAAGGTTTGAAATTTAGTATTCTTTTGTGGTTCATGGTTTATAAAATTGTATTTATGCAGAACTTAGGAAATTATTTTGCTACTGAATGCAATCTATTTACTGGGAAAAACTTTTTAAAATCGTGTATGCTGAATATGTAATTAAATACCCATCAGAATCTGTCTAGTTGCACATTTGCCTAAGTATTAGTTCTAATATCTGTTTAGATATCTGTCAGAATTGAATAAAACTGCATGTTTAAATATTTGGTTGACTTGATAGTCTTAGTTTTCTTACTAAAATTATCTTTAGGGAAGGGCAGTGGAGTGTGGAGCACTAGGGAGCAGATATGAATCTCCTTATTCTGCTACACTGTGTTTTTTTAAAAGGTTTTATGTTTCTGCTTTGCAAAGAAAAAGAAAAGAGAAGAGAAAGAGAAAAACAAAGAAAAAGCAGTCTCATGACTGGCAGAGTTAAAAGTTAGCTTTACCAGTGTCATGGTTTAACTCCAGCCAGCAGCCAAGCCCCACTTGCTCCCCCACTGGAGAGATCAGGGAAAGAATCAGAAGGCTGAAAATGTAGAGAACTCATGGGTTGAGGTAAAACCAGTTTAATAGGAAAAGGAAAAGCAAAAGCCACACACTCAAGTAAAGCAAAACAAGGAATAAATTCACTGCTTCCCATGGGCAGGCAGGTGTTCAGTCATCCCCAGGAGAGCACGGCTCCAGCACATGTGATGGTGACTTGGGAATGCAAACACCATCACTCCAAAAGTCCCCCTCTTCCTCCTTCTTCCTCAGACTTTATATACTGAGCATGATGTCATATGGTCTGGAATATCCCTTTGGTCACTTTGGGTCACCTGTCCTGGCTGTCTTTCCTTGAACCTCCCATGCACTCCCAGCTCCATTGCCAGTAGTGTGGCTGTATGAAAGGCAGAAAAGGCCTTGGCTCTGTGTAAACTCTGCAACAACAAAAACATCTCTATATTATCAACCCCATGTTCAGCATAAATCCAAAACACGGCCTCATACTAATCACTGTGGAGAAAATTAACTCTACCCCAGCTGAAAACAGCACAACCAAGGATATTAAATTTGAGTGTTTTAAGCAAGGCAGTGGAAAACAGGTGAAGAAATTGTGTGAAATTTAAGCTGTAAAAAAATGTTTGTGGTCCTTAAATGTTACCCCTGGTGCTCTGAGAAGGGGCACCAGTGAAAATGAAAAGCTATGTCATTCATGTACCTTATGTGATGAATATCCTGAGAAGTGTTGTTGTATTTATCTGTGTAATAGACAGTTCCTGGCTTCAGAATCAGGCAAAGTGGTGTCTTCTTTTAGCCTTGCTGAGCTGCCCATTTTTCAGAGCTATGCACAAGCAGCAAGTGCTGCTGGGTGAGCTCTTACTCACCTGCATAGGCAGCTGGAAATGAAGCTGATAAAGCCAGGCTGCCAAAGAGTGCAAAACCCTGGGCTTGGTACAGAAGCTGGCCCTGTTTAATCTCTACATGGCATAAAGGGGAAAACACAGTACTGCTTCCTGGAAACAGCAGCAGTGCAGATTGCCCTTTGTTCCACACAGATTATAGTGTCAGCACAGCAAGGACCTGAACCTATAAATATTTAGAAAAATGACTTCCATTTAGTAGAAAAAGCTAATTTGTTTGCAGGATCTGGTTTTATTTACATCATAGTTTTCTATGCTAAACCCTCACTACAGGGTTGTAGGTAGTGAGCTGTAAGTGCAGCTTGGACAAGGAGGTGTAAAATGGCCTCTGGAGCTGTCAGCCTTGGGGCAAATGATGCAACCAAACATAAACTCTCCCAGCTCTGCTCCAGCAGCCTCTGGGATGTCAGCCCATCACTTCTCCCTATGTTCCCCTGCCCTCACAGGCCCTTTTTCTGAGAGCCAGGAGCTAAATATTGTAAAAACAGCTGCTCTGCTCTTGCTGTTCCAATGTCTCACTTTAAATGCAGTCCTAATGCATGGAGCAAACGGGTTTGTTATCTTTAGATAACAAGACTCGTCAGATGATTCTCTGGCTCTCTGTGACTCTCTTTCTAACTGTTCTGCTTGTATTTTGTAATTTGTGGGGGACCTTTTATACGTACAGTAAATGAGGGGTGATGCTGCCCTTGCAAAGACTCAGTAATTTTCAAATGAGTGTCCCAATCTAGAGGCAAAAATAGTCATAGTTGGTTCTGATTTCTTTCTAAAAAAGATTTCATTACCACCATTTCTATGTTGTAATACAAGTACAGTCAAGTGGAAAAGGCTTAGAAATTAAATCGTAGCACTGGGCAAACTGATTCGATGGCATTGAAATGTCATTTCTAGAATTATCCGGCTTACTGGGGAGTGTTTCAAGGAATAACCTTCTGGTGTGGCAGACTACAGTGGAGGGATTAGATGTGGCTTGTACAGCGGGCCAAATTCTGCCAGTGTTAATTAGGATTGAGTGAGCATAAGTGAGGACAAGAACTGTCCCAGTGATTGCCATTTTACTTTTTAAATTTCTGTGGAATATTTATTTCCATTTCCATGTTACATTATTTATTTTCATACCCCTTTGACTTATAGAAAATAAAAGATAATCAGATAGTGTGTTGACAAAATCATTCTACAAAAGTCCCAGCATTTACTTTTTTTTTGGTGAAATTTAGGATATGTTTGGGACACTCTTTTCAAGAGAAGTACATCTGATTTTAATTTTGTTGAAGAAGCTGGGTGATATCACCCCTTGAGCAGGACCTAGAGTTTTGAAGGCTTATGAAAACATCCTTAGAACATAATTGAATGCTTTTTAAATGGGGTTTCCTAAAAAGGCAGGGAGGGTCCTAAGGAAGCCACAAAGTGAAGAATAGGTGCTGGGCCTGCAAATCAGTTCAGTCCTACAACTCTCCCTGCTTTTGCAGGGACATGGAAAGAGAGAAGGAAGTTGAGGGTAGAAAGTTTTGGATTTGACTCCCAAAATCTGTCAGCAGCAGAACATGGGAAGTTAAGATGGACAAGCCTTACCTGAAAATGCTTCCTAAATTGCTCTATAGCAGCATCAGAATGAAATTACTCGAAGACACAGCTTTGAACTTCAGGTCAATCTGAGTGTAGAATAGAATACACAGCCCACTGCCTTCTGCTTCAAGAGACTAGAAGAAAACTGGGGTGATTAAATAGCATTAATACTGTTATTTTCAATAATGTTCTTTAAACTGGGACTCTTTGCTATTTTTAAGAAAATCAGATCAAAAGTTCAAGTGCTAAGAGCTGATGTAATTGTAATAAGCTTCTGACATAGTGAAGGGAACTTTTGGAACCATGGCTACAAGGGTGACTGTGACTGGTTTAGTGGTGTTCAGTAGGAGCTACTGAACAGCTTAGTGAAAGGAGAATCTAGGGCAAAGAAGAGGTACTTGTATTTAAATTATTTTATGAAGAAATAAAACATGTGAGCTGTATCTAGGCCTCTTCATTTTAACCTGTGAGAAAAATGCCGATGTGCTTGTGGTGAGGAGTGAGGAAATGTACCTGACTGCTGGATAACAGATCCTTTAGGGGGAAGGGATGTTCCCTTGTCTGCCTTCTACTGGGCATCTGGCAAATTGCTAATTGCACAATAATTTCCTGAAGTTCATTGTGCACTGATTAAGCCAGTTTTTAAAGACTTCATAATTCTGTTGTATAATTGTTTGGTTTGCAGGTATGTGGTTGAACTTGGTCAGGTTTAAAAATCAGAAGCGATTGTTTCCAAAATCAAGGAGGTTTTGTGTTGGTTTTGCAATTTGAAACAGCGACATCAAGATTTTTAATTAAATCTTTTATATATTTATTATTAATGATATTTTTGTAATGTAATATATAAAATAGCAAGAATATTAACTGAATACTAATTGAATAATATTCAGTATTATTCAGTCTACTAGAAATTTTGGCAAGGCTTGAGGCCCTGTAATTTGTGAATGCTAATTTTTTCTGCATTTGATTTGAGTTTTGATATAGATGTATTCTACTTCATGGACCAAGACTTAAGCCTTATACACTAACTCATTATTTGAGTTCTGTCTGCTTCCTTATTTAGACAATTGTCATTGGAAAAATTTTTAATGACTGCCTATGTTTACCCTGTTAATGGTTTTCATACTCTGTAAGTAATTCAGGGATTTTAAAATTGTTTTTCTTAAGGATTCCCCTGGTATTTATACCTGCCTTCATAGTTTTTTAAGCACTTTTTTTGATACTGTGGAGAAATGAGAACCTTTAAAATCAGTCCTGTGATTAACTGATAGATTAAATAGTGAAAGAGGAGCATTCACCAGAAATCACTAACTTTTTGCCAGCCGCCCATGCACCCTTGTCCCATCAAGAAAGGTGCTGGCAGCTGTTTGTTCGTGTTAAGAGGGGATGGCATTTATGTCTTGTGTTAAATCCTTGATTGACGCAAACTGCCTAAATCTCCTTAGGAAGAAGCAATCAGAGAG
>JAOTQP010001286.1:19691210-19707929 GCA_026413545.1 Cichladusa arquata | reverse complement strand
GAGTAGAATTAAAGCCTCTATTTCAGAGGAAACTTCTGCCTCTACTGGCAGACACCTGTCCTTCAAACCAGGACACTAGTTTATGGTAAAAAGCATTGTTTAATGCTGTAGGGAAAACTCCCTCCCATAACCTGGTACTTGAAACACAAGTGTCAGTACTGGCCTATGTAGTTTAGTGAAATTGCACAGCAGTTCCTTGTGTACAGTAATATAAAAGGACGGGTTGCACCTAGTACCCCACATTTGGATTTGATGTTTCTGGAAATTTGTGCTCTAACACAACAAGAGTTTGCGTTTTATTTTACCAGAGGGAAAGATAAGTCTGTGATCACAAGAACAGAACCAGAGTCAAAAGAGAAAAGCATAAAAGGAACAAAAAGGAAACTTTAAGTATATTTAACACCAGCCTCTTTCCCTGGAAGATTTTTGCAGGGTTGTCTCTAAGCCCTGAAGGGGGCTTAGGGGCAGCTTAGCACAATGATGCTTCCTGGGAATTATGTGTTGTATCAGCCTTTAAGCTAACTTTGAAAGTTGAAGAACTTGTTGTGTATCTCTTTTTCTTCTCTTTCTTCCCCTAATCTGTTAATTTAGTGCTTGACATAAAATATGCTTTACTAAATTAGATCAAAGATCTATTTAGCTGTTTGCAATATTAGCCAGTAGCAGAAGGAGAGAGAAATATAAACATAAAGCAAGTATGCAGTGATATCATTTCACATAACAGTTTATTGTCCATGAATACTGGCACAAAAACTGCAGCTGTGGTACTATTCCTAAGTTTTATTTAAAGTGTGTTTATGGCTGTCAGTGGATTTGTATTCCAAGAATGTGTTGTGTCCACTCACTTTCTGGGTCCAGTTCTGTCATCTGCTGTGTATGTTACCCGACAGCAATATGGTTTCTGAATTTACATGGCAGATGGCTGTGATGGCTTAAGTTTTTTCTTGACAACTGATCTTTAGATCAAAATGCAAGACGAGGGAATGCTCCTGCCTTAAGGGTTTTGCCTGCATTTAAATTCTGTACTACCCGTTAATTCGCACTTTTGTTCTACTTTAAAAAAGCTTTCTTCCTTTTTGTTGTCATGTGAGTGAATGACAGATTTTCTTCATGTCTTCCTGAGATTCCTTACAAGAGGTTCTCTTCTTGTGAGCTGCTTGGAGGTGAAACACTGGTACTGGGAGCAGGAGGCTTTCTTTCACTCACCAACCTTTGGTGCTACAGGCAACAAGAAGATTACATTCTCCAATTTCAAGTACTGGGGTGGTATTGTGTCCTCTTTTGCCTGTATTCTGCCTGCTTAAAGTCTTATCTGAAAAGTAGGAAAAGGGTTCCCTTCATTTTACTGTGCTTCTATTGTGAAGATCATTTTTTGAAGCTATAGATAATTCTCATGATGAGCTTCTCATTTAAAGAAAAAAAAAGTTAATAACATGGGTTTCAGAACAATACAGGAGGCCTGGGGCCCAAGTACTCAGGGGAACAAAGAGAAGAAAAAATATATATAACATAGTAGATCAGTAAGCATTCCTGTGTCCGAGTGCTGAAACACGTAGGAGCTCCCTGGAAATGAGAATATGGTTATGTAGGTGAGAACAAGGGAAATCAATTAATGTTGACTAAATGCTTAATTGCTTTATTTTGCAGTTTATTCTTCTGTCAAAGTAGGTAATGTGTGTAATATGTTGTAGTTTAAGCTTGGTATGATTCTGGTTTTTATTATTCTTTCCCTGTTTAAAACTAAATAATCCAAAGTACAGTGTTTGTTATTATTAAAAAGAGTAAGTTAGCATTCTTTTTGCTTGTTGCATTGTTTTCTTGAGCTTATTTACATGTCTTAATTGGCAAGTAATTGCTTTCCTAATCCAGATAAGTAGTGTTGAACTGTGAATTGCAAATCCCAGTGCCTTTTAGATTCATGGGTGGAGACTGCTGTTTGCAGAGGATCACTGAAAATTCTGCATTATCAGGCTAGTAAACTATGGTGTCTATTGATACAGGTAGATAATCTCAGATATTTAATTCTGCATTATCAGGCTAATAAACTATGGTGTCTATTGATACAGGTAGATGATCTCAGATATTTGTAGACTGTAGTATTCTGTGACAAATGGTTCTCCAGTGGAGAACATGAAATAAACAGTGTGAATAAGCCACCCCTATTGCATTGATAGGAGTTGGGAAAATAAATTCTAAAATTGCATATTTTAGTCCTTATAATGAATGGTTGTGCTGACCTATTTTTGATATAATCTTAGAGGCTGTAATCTGAAGACTGTTCTCTGATTCCCTGTAAATCAGTGCACCTTACTCTGGTAGTAGTTCTGACTTAACCATTTATTTCAGCAAGATTTTTTTCTATAGCAGTAAAAATGAATTCTTTGAAGGGATTTAGTGATAATCCTGCTAACATTTTATTGTTTGTGCATTTACAAGGATGGATATAGATATCCTTGTGTGATGGTTTTTATTGCCAGTAGAAAAAAAAAGCAACTTAACAAGAATTTGTAATTGTTCTTAACTGTAGGAAAACGATGCTTCAGGAGAAAGTAGATTATAATAGTTCATCATACTTCTGCATTACCTATAGCTTAATGGGCTGGTGTGTGCTATCAAATTTACTATTTGATAGCAATCCCTTTTCTTGGAGAATATGTATTAGCTGTTCCAAATTACAGGTGTCTATTGAACAAAAACTAATTTATACACACAGAAATTGTGTCTGCTGGAATTTGCATAGTTGAAATGGGGCCCAGATGTTGCAGTTATGTAAGGGCCTAATCTAAAGCCAACCAAAGAGAGCCTTGTGGGCTTCAGATCATGCCAATAAGAATATTTTCAGAAGAATTAACATCGAAGGAGATTGCAGTAAGATAACATTGTCTGTAGCTATTATAAGTCTAAAATGAAAATATACTAATGGAGAGGTGTGCCTTATTTTCTGTGGATGGAGTAAAATTTGTATTTTAGTGGGGAAAAATGTGACATGAACTATCTGTAACAAAAAAAACCTCCTTCATTTAAATATTAAGCTCAATTTATGTATCTTAAAAGCCATCTTTTTTTTTTGTTTGTTTGCTTAAGTAGTTATGTGGGAGTAGTTAATTGTTAATATTTTTATTGTGAGATGCTTTTGAATTAGATCTCTTTTCTGCTTTAAAACTGATACAGCTTTACATTGCATAGCTATTGCCATACATTGCAAAACAGAAATTAAACTCACAAAGGGATTTACACCCTTGGTGGGTTATTTTGTAAGGCTTTGCAGTGATGGAACTGCCCCATCACTACCAGCATCCATTCCCCCACTGTTGTTTTCTTTTATCCATTTCATCTTAATGACTGGAATAAACCTCCACAAAACAAAAAGTAGTTCCTGACTAAGTCAGGTACGTCACTGTTTTCCTGGAAGGGTCTGACAGGTTCTGGGATGGTAGAGGAGAAGGAAGCACCTGCTGGGGGTACCAGGGATGGGGGCAGGAGAGGAGCAAGAGCTCTGCTCCCAGCAGTAGTATGAATTTATCTAAACCTTCAGTTTAGCTGGTTTATGTGATGTTTGCATTTTATGTGCTGCATTCAGATTCCTGTAAATTTGCTAACACATCTCTCAGTGCCATCTTAAAATTTTATCTCGTGCTGAAGCTCCTTCTCTGAAGAAACCAAAGTCAAACTGTAGATGCTCTGTGAACCCTGCTTGTCTAACCAACATTTAACTGTGAAGTGGTGTTGTGCACTGATCGTACTTGCAGTAAGTGTCAGGAGAAAACAGGAGTGTATTTAGAGTGCTTGAATCCCTCATTTTCCACTAAACTTATTTTGCAAAGCAGTGTGTCCTTGAACTCGTGAAGATCAACAGACACAAAGCTGCAATAATCCACTCTCAGATGTAGCTGATGGTCTCAGGAGCAACAATTTGCAGGAGTGCTCTGCTGCTGACTGGGCTTGGGTGGGTTTCTGTGGTTTCTGTTGACAAGCTGTTGGAACAATTTAAATGTTTGCTTATGAATTGTTGTCTCTGTCTGACCTTTGGCTAATTTTTTATCTTCCTTCTCAACAAAATGTTTTAGATTTTGTTGATCTAGATTTATATATGTCAAAATTCATATATATCAACTTCATGTAGACATATACAGTGTTCTGCTGTCTTGTTGTGATAAATAAATGAGGGATTTTAATTCCTTGGTGTCTTTTGGAAAGACTTTGGGTCTTCTAAAAGGCGAAAGAAAACTCTTCTAAAGCTGACTCTTGCCAGGTGAGAAGAGCTGATAATATGTATCACTTATAGGAATGGCAAAGGGATAAATGCTCATCTTTAAATAGGAAAAGGGAACTGCTTGGGTTGCAGTTAACTCAACCTGAGCTCTTTGTATGGGTTGCTTGAGTACCTAAAGGACCAACTGAGGCAGCTCAGAAACATGAAGTTATGTTTTGAGAACTTGTGTAAGACTGATGAGATACTTGATAACTGAATAAAAGCAAATGTGATATCTGAAGTAACTGGAGAAAAACAAATGCATTACCTGCCTTTAAAATGGGAAGGCAAAACTGAAAAATCTTCCAGTATATATATATATGTATTAGACTTAGATATTCAAATTTATGAGTTGCTATGTTCATGCATATACTCATCAGCAAATGTCAGATAACATAATTCATAATGAGGCAGAATTACAATAAATTGCCTTAATTTTTTTGCCATATGCTAAGCATGCCCACATGTCCACATATGGATCAGCTGATGCACAATAACTTGGTGATGAGAAAAATTACTCATATGTCTTAAGGTTTTACCAGTTCTGAGTTGCTGACTGTGTGATCTCTTAACAACACATTTTTGATTTGTTTATCAACAAGAACTTTTATAGACTAACATCCATCTTGCTTTGTTACACAAAAAGACAAAACCAAAGGAGCTTAAATATTTACAAGCAAAATTCTATTAGTATGTTACTATTTAGTTAGATTTAGTTAGATTTTATTTAGATTTTCTCATGTGCTTAATGACATTTATAGTCCAAACATAATAAAATTTTATAAAGTTGTGTTTAAAATTAATTGAGACTTCTGGTGAAATCACTGTGTAAATACAGAGTATTAAGATTTAAAGTTAAGGCTACTTCTCCATTAGAACTATACAGGCTTAAAGAATGAGTTAAAATAGTAATCTATAAATTAATTGTGTTCCTATTCTCTTAGCAAAGATGTGTTTTTCTGTAAGAGGTTGAAGGTCTAAGACACCTGATTTGTCAGGTTACAAATCATTTAACAAATCTGGCACTTCTTAGGTGATTATTCACCCTTTTTGTGGGGCAAAAAAAGGGTGGAAGTCATCTAGCACTTACTGCATACTGGTTCCATGCTGTTTGCTGCTCAGAAGTTAGCAAAAAGAAAAAAAAATAGGAATAAAAAGAGGAGTTTCTATTCTATGACTGAAAGATTTAGGGAGCTGTAGAAACTAAAATTGGTACAGGCAAATTTTTTCTATTGCTGTCTCTACATTTTAAATTATCTCATTACTGTGTTTTCTATTACAAAGTTATTTTGTTTCAATATTATGATACCAAAATTTGCCGTGATAACAGCATGGTCTTGCAAGCTTAGTTTCAGTATTCTGCAAAATCTGCTGAAGGGCAGAAAATCAGCCTCTGGAATGAGAGTTGCTCTGTCCTAATTGCAATATTCCAGCTGGGACTGTGACTGTGTAATCTTCAGAGTAGTTCTGATTTGCCCCAAGGTGTTTGTGTCCCACAGCATGTATTAAACTTTTTAAGGGTAATAAGTTTGCTAAAAAGCTTGCTCAGTAATTTTAATGTAAACCTCCCAAAATTATTAATGCAGTATTGCATCAGAAAACACTATACTCCTCACAGCCTTCTAAAATTATATTTGTTGGAGTTTACTGTTTGCATCCTTGGAAACCAGTAGTTGTTTCAACATTGATTTTAATACCCATCCTAGACGTGCCTTACAGAAGTAAAAATAAATTGTGCAAGAGATTGTCAATGTTCTGTGTATTTTTCTTTGCTCAGTCTATTTCAGGTAAATATAAATGTCTATTTCATGAGAAATAAGGGCAAAGTTTCTCTTTTGGCATCCAAAATGGACCTAACATGAATGCTGAGTTCTGAAACAGTGGTAAAATGTTGAGAATCTTGCATTCCCATAGTCCCCTAAAAAAAAAAAAAAAATCACAGAAAACCCTGCAAACGAACAACCACGTGATCAGGCATTAACAAAAGGTCACTTCTTGTTTCAGTGAGAGAGAATTTTTAACAATATAATAATATAAATAATATAAATAGGAAATTACGTTTTAAGAGGATAACTTTCTATCGATCAATCCTGGAACATCTTAAATGTGTCTGTGTGAAAAAATGGGTAGGAACCAGTTAAATGGAAGAAAAGAAAAAAAAGAAAAATGGAAGCCAGTCTGAGGTCCTTGTTTGAATGGAAAAAAAAATCTGTTTTGATACTTGTTGTGAGACATGTAGGTAGGGTCTGCCCTTCCCTCTCCAAGTACCATTAACTTTACAGAGTCTACACATGATGTCAGTGTTATGAGTTTAGGCTTTGGAAATAGGCAGTGTTTTCAGCTGTCGTGGAACAGAGGCTGGACTTTGGGGGGCTTTGCTTGCCTTGAATGCCTGTTGAAGACCAGTCTTGAGGCATAGGCAGAGGAGAAGATTGCCCAGCTCATTAAGCAGCTGGAACCCAAACAATGTTTGTGCTTGTTGCTGCTCTGAGGAATCACTGCCTTGATATTCATTATCTCCGTGGTAACAGAGAGGGAAAGTGGCTTCTCTGGAGCTCGTTCTCTGTTTGTACCATTCCTTGCCTGTTGCTGTCTGCTCCTTTCTCCTCTTTACTACTCCAGAAGCCTCAGGCCAGTACAAACATGTGTCTTTCGTCCTTAATTACTTCTAACCTATGCTCTTATTTTAAGCCAGTTGACCTTAATCTTGCAAATTCTCAAACTCATTAGGGCCAATAATATTATGCATGTAAGTTTTCCTGATTATTTCAGTAGACTGGCAAATATATAGAAGTATTGCCATGATGAAATGTCTAGTGAGGGTTTTTTAGAATGATAGTTTATATAGAAATCATGATTAAGGCTCATTTATATGTATCTTCTATCATAATAGGTCTGCTACCTTAAATATAGTCAAGCAGAATTTTCCATTTACACAGAAAATTTCCAACTTAAATTGATATTTACAGCTTGAAATTCCAGCAAAATATTTGTGTGGGTAGGGGAGAACAAAATAAATCTATATCCACAAGCATCAATAGATCAATTATGGGGTGCTAATGCTCAGATGGCTTTCCTGTTTCTGGCTGCACAGCAGTTGTATGTTACCAGGGGGCCATGCATGTTGCAAGCTATACATCTGAGAGGAATAAAGTGTGGTGTTACTCCAGCAAGTGTGCAGGCTTTGTCCTTACAGCAGCTGGCGTCACCATGAGCACGGAGCCCTCCCACTCCTCCTTGGTAATTGATGGTGACAGGCTCTCTACTGAGCTGTCCCTAACGAAGGGGCTGAATCAGATCAACAGCTGAGAGGAGCGGCCAGCAAACAGTCTTGCTCTGTACAGACTAAAGCTGGGCCCTTCAAACCAGGCCCTAGAAGTACAGCGTTTGCAGTAATGGTCAGTGTGGGCTGAGGGGCTGAAGCTTTCGCTGGAGCGCTGCTTTGCGTCGGAGGTTTTGCTCCCGTGAGAAGGGTTGCTGCTGCTGGAAGGGCTGGCCTGCTTGGAGCAGGCTGACATGCTTGACAGACGCCTGATGTCTCCTCAAACTAAGCACATTGCTCCTGGGGTAAGCATATGTAGTAGGAGTGCAGGCCAGATGCTTGGGAGCCCTTTAATTTTGCAATTCCATGTAGAGGCTGGCTTGCAAGTTAATTTAATTACAGTTAAACTGTTTCACTTTGTTCTCATTTAGCCAAGCTGAAACGCTGTTGAGAAATGTCCCAGCCTTTTTGTGGAAGTCCAAACCATACTTTTGAGCTTCCTTTTTTTGAAACATACTAACTTGACTTACAGTTTGGAAAAACTGTAAAAAAATGAGTTGAGGGGGAGGGAAAGCACTTGCAGGTGGCTGCTGCTGAGGGCTTCTGTCTCTGACCCTATTAAAGTAGTTAAAAGTCGTTTGTTGTTTGTTCTGTGATTTTGGGGATTGTGCTAAATTGTTTTATTCTCAATATGAAAGCAATGGGACTCTCTGCTGGCAGTAGCTTGAAGTACATTCTCTCTACAGACACAAACATTGTACTCTCTATTATTTTTGCTTGAGTTAGGTTGTTACACGTTCATAAGTCTTGGTTTGGCAGCATTTGACCAGGTATGTGTATCCTGGGGCCAGGGAGCTTTAGTAGCAGACATCACAGTACAGCTGTGCTGTGGAATATAATTTAAATAGATGACAAATATTATTTTTAAAGTTCTAATGTATGTGCTTTTTCTTTTTACACTGGATAAATTAAAGGATGGGGATTAAAATAAAATTAACATAAACATAGATTTAAACTGAATGTTTGGCTTAAGCTTGCTTCTTTCTATAACATTTATGAGATATTTGAATAAAATTGCAGTAAAAGAACAGTACCTTAAGCATGACAGTAGCTTTCCAGAGTTGTTCTGAGAGAAGTCAGAGGCATTGTCTTTTGTAACAGCTGCTCCATAGTTTTTTTTCTAGAAGGAAATCAGATTTGGATCATTGCTATTCCTGGGTTATTTAGGGATCTCCACACAGGAAACTGATTAGTTATTGCTAATATTCATTCTGTTCTCTTACGGACAACTTGTCTTTATAAACAACTTCTTTTACTCCAATTAGACAATGCTCTTATGTTTGTGGGGGAAGTAACACAAGAGTGGGTCTTACAGGAAGTGTGCCATGAAGCAGGAAAAGGTACAAATACTATATACAATTCCACTGGAATTATTTTCGGCCTGGATATTCAGAATAGTAGAAATCAGCTACTACTAGAATCACAGAACCATTTAGCTTGGAGAAGACCCTTACAATCATCGAGTTTAAGCACAGCTATAGCTGCCTTTAGTCTTTTCTTATCTAATTAATATAGTAAAAAGCTTAAGCCTTTATGTTTTAATTTATATACATGCAATTATTAATAGTTCTGGTAAACAATATGTGTTTGGGTTCTCTGACAATCCATAGGTGGGGAGAAATCAGAACATCGATTTTTTGGTGGGAAAAAATTGTTTTAAAATGAAAAAACAAAATCAAATTGGAAAACACTGTTTTCTTCAAGAGAACCAATCTGATGTTGAAACTTAGCACAACTAATATGCATGTTCCCTTGCAGCATTTTCATCTTTCTACCTGCTGGTTGTCAAATAATTTCATCAAGGAGAAGCTATGTTTGTCTGGTCTATAGAGTAAAAGGAAGCTTTTCCCTCATATCACATCATGGAGAAGTTCAAATTCTATTTAGCATGATCATAGAGGTCCTGTTAGAGGAAGAAGAGGAAGAAGTTATTATCTGACAGGGTAAGGAATCACAAGGAGTGGTACTATGGATGTACAGCCCTTGTAAACAGGAGCAGCAAAGAAGCAGGATGGGTGAAGTGAAACAGATGGAAAGGAGTAAAAGGGATTCAGCCATGTACATGGGTCCCTCAGTATTTGATCAACCCTTCTTTCAACGTGATAGTCGATGACTATTCTGTTCCTGTTTCCTCAGTTTTTATTTTAGTCTCCAGATATGTCATGAGGGGAAGGCTATTTTGCTTTGCTAATGTGAATTTTGGCTGTAGTCACATATTGTTCAGAAGCATTTTACAGGAAGTTGTGCTTGCAATTTTTTTTAGCAGTACTAGTCCTCAGACATTATCTAACTGAAAAAAACAAATTGTTTAAATATCTAGGAGGAAAGTAATTGGGAAGATTAAAGAAGAGATATAGCTTGAGAACTTTCATCCTGTTGGCATGAATAATTAAGTAAGATTATTATTGATGATAGTCTTTGAATGGCAGGTGTTGCATCAAAAGTAGATTCAAATTGTATACTTGACCAGACATTCAGTTAACTGCTTTATGGGTACATTTTTCTAAATTTCCAGGTAACAGAATGTCCCTTGGAACATGCTGACCCCTGACCTATTCAAGTTAATTAAAATGTTATAGTAGGATTAATTAGAAGATTACTTACTCCATAACCACTGATACATTTTCACCACCACCAGTCATTGTAACATAGAAATTCTGAAGTATGGAAACTTCAGTAACTGTCAGAAAGTGTAAGGAAGGACATTTTATCCTTATCTCACCCTCTATGCAGAGAAGTGGCACCCTGCCTTTTTCCAATTTACCCAAATTTACCTGAACTTATATTTTTAGCATCAGTGAAATATATATTTGCTGCTAATATTTTTTATTTAGTGTTCAAATAGCAGTGGACAAGCCTAGGAATCAATAAACTTGAAAGGGCAAATTCTGCTATTTGCTTCTCAGGATCCCTAGTGTGGAAGTGCCACAAAAAAGAAAGAAAAAAGAAAAAAAAAAAAAAAGAAAAAGAAAAAGGTATAAAAGGAGGTAAAGAGCTTTGAAACTTCAGTTGCATTCAGATAGCCATTTCATAGGCTATTAAACCACTGGGATGCTTTATTTTTAATTTTTTAGTTTATTTTTTGTTATGGACCAAAATACAGAAGATATCAGAATTTTGAATATAGGTTGTCTAATTGCATATGAATTTATAAATGTTTGCAATATTGTAATCACTGATCCCTAAAGTCCTTTGTTATAAGTGCAGTATTTCTTTACAAATTTATTTGTGCCACTGGTGCTGCATGTACACGACACAAAAGCCTGTGTTTTATACAGACTCATAACTGCTTAATAACTGCAACCAGTGCCCTGTGACAATGATGATTTGAAAATTTTCTGTCAGAAGAAATGTTTAAATTGCTGCTCATGGCATCAGCTTATATTTAAACAAGCTGCTGAGTATTAAAGCGTACGGACAGTCTTTGTATAACAGCTCTGATTTCTTAGGTTTAGTTCCTAAGACAAGATTTATGCAATCCCACTTTCCATCTGTTAGTTGTGCTTCTCAGGAACTTCAGGGGCCGATTTAAACCTGCCTTGCAGAGGTCTCAGAAGCACTGAGAGATTACAGCAGAACTTCTTGGGGGCTGGAGGGGCCGGTGTGGGAGATGTAGAGCACTCTCTGGCCTCCTCTGGCATCTGGAAGGCAGCATCCATCCAGCTGAGGAGCAGAACTTTAACTCTGCAACAGAGCAAACAAATGCTCACTCCTGTTCAGCTCATGGAAAGGGAAGAGAAGTTCAGGGAAGGGAGGGGAGCTGAGGGTACAGAGCATGTGGTGTGTAGGGAAAATGGGAGAGAGCTGAAAGTATTGTGGAGGTGTGTGTGGGAACCCAAGCTTCATTACTTCTGCTGTCACTAAATAACTTTTTTTCTTCAGCTCATCAATGATACATTGCATTTTGCAGTATTTTACTGGATATAAACATCTATTTTTTTTCTGAATGTTTTGAGGCTGCTGAAAGGATGCTCTCAGGTTGATGATTTATTATATTCATAATTTAAAAATTACTAGCTGGCTAGTTAATGGCTTTGGTAGAATATTAGTATCAGAAGAAAATATAATTTTAAAGGTTTTCTAGATATAAAAGCTAAATTTCACTTTGAGTATGCACCTGCTGATCGAACGATGCCTGTAGAAAGACTGGCTTACAGACACAGCAATTGTCTTGGTGTCTTGTCAATTTGACAAAGTCCTCAGTCGAGTATGTATTACCATTTCTGTGCAATTCCCAAGTACATGGTTCAGCAGCTCACTTCAACAAGATACAGTTTCCCTGAAAATCTCTGTGACCAAAACGTGCATGGGCTTTATAGTTTTCTCTCTGATTAAAAGACTTACAATTGGGACTAAAAGACCTTTGAAAGTCCCTTGCCTCACAAAATATTCTATGATTCTATGATTTTGCCTATTTTTTAAGAAACATTAAGTGACTGATACTTATTTGAAAGGTTGTGGTTGGTTTTCCTCATGTCACATTTGCATATACTTTGTTCTTGTAAAATGATGAAGCTGTTTCTATGAGCTAACAATGAAACGAGTGTTTTCAAATAATAGTATTATTTGAAAGAGTCATCTCTTCAGTATTTGCTCTCTAGAAACTTTTAAACTCATACATAGAGAGCGGCATTGGAAAAATTAATTTTAGAAGTTTTAAAATACTGCTTTTATGAATATTTCTAGTTTGTCTTGGAAACAGGGTCACTTTGATGTGTAAGAAACAGGTTAATGCTTGATTATATAATAGTTTGAATAGCTGATGCTGTGGTGGAACGCTGGAAAAGGTGTTTTCAAACTAAGCACTTTGATAACTTCCTACAAAATTCAGAGTAAATCAGTGATTTCCTAGGATATCATGGTATTTTCAGGCTGAATGTTTTCTGTCACAGAAGTGTGATCGGATTCTATCACTTTGATTTCATATGGATGTCCCAGCTTCACTAGAACTTGTGTAGACATAAACAGAGCAACCAGACTTTTAATGGCAGAAGTATTTTATTTTAGGAGAAGTTTAAGGTGTCAGATGTGAACTACTTGAGAGAATAATTTCCTTCTTAAATTTTTAAAGCAACTTTCTGCATTGATGCTAGTTCAGTGTAAATTGATTATTCTGTTCATGTCATGCACAACATGATGTACAATTTAGGTTCAGTTTTATGAATTTAGGAGAGAACAAATTTGTGCATCTTGGAATTCTAAATATTGTCTTTTTATAGGTTGCTACTGTATTAAAATCAACAATTATGGATTCGATTAGAATTCTTATATTATCAACTTTTTTTCCACATATTAAATCTAATGTCTAGCAAATTTTTTTGTAGATAGGAGGAGTTTCTCAGTGACTTCAGAAATCCTCATCCAACACACCTTAGTATGATAGATTTGAACCTATAAAAGGTGGTGGGGGATGAGTTCTGAAACACAGGAACAGGTTCACCTTTAAAACTCTAGTCAGGATGTAGAAATGGCTGAATGCCTTTCTTGGAGTATGAGAGTCCTGCAGTCTGGGACAGAGAAGGAGAGCCCCACACAGAAATGCAGTTTGAGATACGCTCTTCGCTTGGAGGCTCGAGCCTCCAGTGCTCAGCATGGGGGAACCAGGCTGTTCAGAGCATTCTTTTCATGAATGCTGGTCAGGAATTGTGGCAAGAGGGAGGGGAAGAAAATGTGCAATACAGAAAAATGCAATTAAAAAATCACATTTGTACATTTTACAGTTATATCTAGATTATAACTGAGGGGGGAAAAAGTCATTTCAATGTAGAAGGAGAAAGACCTTTGCACCTTCTTACTCTCTGCCAAGTATCCACCTTCTTACTCTCTGCTAACAAGATCTTGTTAATTTAAGTGGACAAGGAAGATTGACTGAAAGTACCTTACCTTCATGATGCATCTCATCAGGGCAGTTCTGAGCATGTTGTTGTAACACATTGCATTAATTCTCTGTAAGGAGGAACTTTCTGCACTTATCTAATCCCTTGCATTACAAACTGCTGTCTATGCTTAGCTGGTTCCTCTGGCCGTGTTTTCACTGCAACACACTGCAAGTTCCAGCCAGGGTTGCACATCTGGCTCCCTGCTCGTTAAACTGGAGTATATTTCTGTTGTGTCAGGGTGACACCCAGCCTCATAGGTGAGAGAGCCATTACAGCAGCACATATGCTGCCCAAGTTCCACTTAATTGCTATTTTGAGCTCTGAAGTGGGTCCCAAGAGATATCTAGTCCTTTCTGCACAGACAAGTTTTCCACCTGTCACATTTAACCAGAACTTCTTTCACTGGAACTCATTAAATTGCACAAGGTAGTATACAAAAAATTAATTAATACAGATTTTAGGATTGCAAAACTGTGACCATCAGAAATATCAGAGGTTTCAAAAATGAGAAATGGGAACTGAGATTTGAAGAAGTGATGAGGCCAAAGAAACCACAACGTTTGGTGATAATCAATAATTTAAATTTATGGAATTGTGGAGTGATGGCTTGTGCCAAAAATGCATAAACAAAGGCAGAGTGAGCCAAAATTACTCCTGTAGCCTGCTGTTGTGGCTCTCCTGATTAGATGCATTTTATATTCTGAAATGAGAATAGAATTTGGAGGTATCAATAGCACAAGTTCTACAAGTACTTCTATAAATGTGATTTTGAGATATGGCTGGACATTTTAAAAGCCAAAGGCATTTTAAAGGCACAGAGGTTTCGATATCTCCTCTGTGAACTAACAGCTGCTAAGTTAATGTCCTGAGTATGGAATTGCATTGCTGTTGTCCCAGAGGACAACCTGTAAGTGGACCACAGTTTTCAGGATGTGGATGTGGCCAGAGGGTAATATTCCTACTAGTCTGGAGTAACTCCTGTGCATAGCTACGAGCCAAAGTTATTCCTCAGTCTCCAGCTCTGGGCACTCAGCATCTGGCCATGATGGAGCTGCCCATGGCACTTGAAACATTTCAGTGCCTCAGAGGCAGACAAGTGCTGAGGGCAAGAGATGAAAGCCTTTCACTGAGATTAAAAACCCGTTTGTTTAATGTTGCATTAGTGTATGGGTAACACTATAAAGTAGTAACCTTTCAGTGGAAAGATGTATTTTTTAAGGAAAAATAGCCAGCGCAGGCTGTTCTACAGTACTGTGTAAGTTTTATATATTCTACTTCAAGATATTAAGTGTTCTCTATGAAGGTTGTTTCTTTTATAGATATTTTTGTGTTTAAAAGTATATTAAGCTCCCTTTTTGCAATTAATGCATATAGCAAAGCAAACATTATCTCCTTTTTAATACTCAGGGTATTGCTTTTTTAACATATGGTTGTCGACTTAATTTTTTCTTCCAACCACCTAAAGTTATGACAGAATTTACTGCTCTTTTGGAAGTGTTTGGCAGCACATTCAGCTGCAGGTGACTTTTGTGACTGTCCTAGACCAGCAACAACATGTTGAGCACTAGAATTGCTCTTTCTGCCTCTCTCCCTGTTCTTTGTGTTTCACTACAGCAAGGCTTTAAGAAGACAATGTTCCACGTGACTCTACATCATATGTGAAAAATAAAAATAAAAAAATCTTGCCCACGCATGGGAGCAATCACCTATGGGCAGATTTTCCAATTTTATAGCATTGTAGCACCTCTGCAATATCTCAGTGATGCAGAGGATTCACAATACAACAGGTATTTGTATTATGTATCTGTAATACAAATGTTTTCAAACATGCTGTGTTCCTGACACTCATTGTGAGTTGGATTAGATGTTTTAACATCTGACTGCAGGGAGAACAGCAGCTCGTTATTTCTGTGGCACTGTGAGAACATACTCACGTTATCTTTCAGTGCAGCAGGAGATAGCATGTGCCCCTAATGTATGTATGTTTGCAAGTTAAGTCTGCTGTTAACGTTATCACTGCTGTATCCTGAAATAGAAAAGTGCAGGCAGATTGGATTGTGTTAGAGAATGGTAACCATAATAACCAATAACAATCTGCAAATGATAAGCAGCTTTAATGTTTAAAAATAAAATTTATATAGCATTCCAGTACTTCCATGGGCATACTTACGGATTTTATTTTATTATTCATTCATTTGAAGCTTGGTTTTGAGATTTAAGATGTGACATTAATCTTAAGGAAGTATTTCACTATTGCATCTTGAATTAGTTGACACTGGTTTATTATATACCTAAACTAAATCTCACGGAATAAAATTTTACTTGACAACCCTCTTTCAGATGTACACCATCTGTAAGGGAGAATTACAAGCATCCTACATGATGCATGGAATTTTATGGAAGGAGGTGGCTTTTTATTTTATGGTTGGATGTAAAATGGATAAATTCAGAAAAGAAATATAAAGTCTTCTGGAAATGACTGCAGTGTATCTTGATAATTTAGAATCTGCACCTTGTTCAGGGATGCTGCCCATCACTTCTGCTGATGTGAAAATAAAACAAACAAACAAACAACAAAACCTTCTAACTTGCCCCAAACCACGCTATTTCTTTTAAGAGCTACTTTTAAAAGAAAGGAAGGTATCATTCAAGAGAAGGAAGTGGTCCAAATTGTGTCCTGACCCTGCCATCTCCCTCCTTGCCTACCCCCAGCACACAAATTGGGGTGTTTAGCACAAGTCTGGGAAGCTCCAACTGAATTACTTAACCTGTCATGAAAGTGTCTGAGCAATGTGGTGCTATGAGCAAGCTTTTAATTCTTCTGGGTTGACATGCTCTCAGTCTTCCTTGCTGAGGCAATCCTATCATTTTCATAAAACTCATGTTTCTTAGAATATAGAATCCTATTTCAGTTGTTCTTAACTGCTGAGACACTGCAGTTACCATCATTCAGAGAGTACAGTGGCAATGAGAAGAACTGGAAAAGACCCATTCTTCTAAATGTGCTGATGTCCAGAGGAACAAGGCAGCCTGGGCTTCAGGTCCATGCTGTAGCTCTTTCAGGGCAGTAACACTCCTGAAAATTTAAGTTTATGCTGCTGGAAGTGTGTTGCCCACACTTAGAGTGACCCCTATGGGAGAAAATCAATGGGAGAGCTAAAATTCATAGGAAAAATTAAAAAAAACCTAGTTGCTAATCATAATTTTCACATATAAATAAACTTGTTAAGAAATTATTCAGTGCTGGTGTGGGATGGGATGGGATG
>JAOTQP010001286.1:19667476-19689998 GCA_026413545.1 Cichladusa arquata | reverse complement strand
CTGGTGTGGGATGGGATGGGATGGGATGGGATGGGATGGGATGGGATGGGATGGGATGGGATGGGATGGGGTGGGATGGGATGGGATGGGATGGGATGGGATGGGACGGGATGGTTTGGATGCCGGGTAATTAAAGTGAAATAGCTCTTGCCCTTTCATGCCATATGTGAGAGGGAACAGCTTATTCAGAGGTTTTTTGCCAAAAGTTCCCTTAACATGAAACATTCACATTTACAAGAAGCAATTCTTGTTGATAGCTGTGTAAAGAAGTTACAAGCTGTTGACATTCTTCTCTGGGATTTGAATTTGAATCTGAATTAGGTAAGAGAGAGTCAATTGCTTTCCATTAGAGTCCCCGAAGAAAAAAATTGTTGTTACCGTTGGATACAAGCTGAAAGATTCTTGTTTATCAAGAAAGGTCTGTTTAGTCTATTAACCTTGACAACCATGTCAGCATTTTTTTTCTGTTTGTTTTCCCAAAGGCACTGTGTTGAAGTACTATGATATACAAAGCTATTTATAGTGTAGACAGTTCATAGCTATGCTTAAAAGACATGGGTCAGGGTTTAAATACCAGAGTTAAATGCTATTCTCTTTGACAATCTGAAAAGTCATTACGCTTAATCCTTGAAAATTAAAATGTGAAGGAGAGATGGAATCCCTAAAATATCAATGTGAATCAGATAATTTTTAATTTCAGAGAGTGGTTGAGGTAAAAAGGAACGTCTGGAGCTATTCCAGTTACCTGCTTAGAGCAAGACCACCTAGAACTGGTAACCCTCATGTTAAGCATGTTCAGATTGTTTTTGACTGTCTCTAAGGATTGAGACTCTACAAACTCGCTGGGCAGTCTATGCCAGTGCTCTCTCACTCTCGCAGTAAAATAAAAAAATGCAACAAAACAAACCCTGTCACGCCAAAAAAATTTCTCAGTGTTCAAATGTATTTTCCTATATTTCAATCAAAACATCACTTTCTGCCTTTTCGTTAGGAGTCACTGAGAAGAGTCTGGCTCTGTCCTCTTTACTCCCCTTCTACCAGATACTATACACCTTAATAGATTTTTATGAAAGGAAAAAATTTAGGGAAGCAGTCAGGGAAAACAAAGTCCACACACATTGACACACCTGTGTTTGTGCCAGTTTTCCTCTTTTAACACATAATTAATATTGCTCTTTCTGTCTTGGCTTCCACAGATGAGCAAGAGCTACTTTAAAAGTGCTCGTATACATTGAATAAGTGTTTTATGATTTACTTCGTCATTTCAGATTGTAGTCTTGACTCTCATAGTCACAGTGTTTTATCTTTCTTTAGTCTGAATGCTGGTTTTTAAGGCCCAGTCTTCATCAGGTCATGTTGGTGTAGCTCTGTGTCACACATCTGCAAGAACACGTCATGCTGGAAAGTGCCAGTTGGGGGGAGGAGCAATTCCACCCTTAGCTTTGTTTCCATACACCATTTTTTAGACCTATTTCTGTGCTTTTGACACTTTCTGCCTTCATCCCAGTTCCATTCTATCCCAAAAGAGAGTAGCAGCTTTGTCTCTTGCTGAAGTCTCCAACTTACAGGTTTTCCAATGGTCCGCATTTGCTTGATCAGCCAGTTCTCCTCAGGCACCCCATCTCAGCATTTCTGCCCTGGTCCACACCATTCTACTCCTTCCTGGTTACCTCCTAGCTTTAGGCTAGTCAGGCAGCCAGCTGTCTCTGTGAAGGCCTTTTCAAATCCTACTGTGCTCCCTGCCTACCATGAACATTCTTCTTGTATAACCTTAATTTCTGTCTTCTGGCCTGACTTCTAGATTCTCCTCCCTGTGGGTCACACTGCTTCCATCTATTCTTGTTCTGCACTCTAGTTTTCTGCTTTTCCCATCCCACCACCTCTCCAGCTCCATTGTTCACAGATTCCTTTTTCCAACCTCTTTATCTGTCTCCACACCCCCCTTGGACTCCTCCATCTCCTCTACTTCTCTGCTCACTGTTTCTGTGTGGATCACGGAATTCTGTCTACAAGGGTCAGCACTGGTGAGATGCTGCCCACCCTCTGCTGGCCAAACCCTTCCACACTAAGCTACTGGGGGAGCGATGTGCAGCAAAATCCCTCTGCTGTCACTTACCTGGGAGAGGAGCACAGGTCATCCTAAGCACAGGTCATTGCTAAGTTTAAACATCCTCAACAGGGGTTGCATTTTTGCAGATTTTTAATTCTTCAACCATAAAAGCTATATGCAAATTTGCTTTGTGGACCCCTGAAGACAGACTTTGGTACTGTCATGATGTTTCAATTCAAGAGTGCAATGAGCAATTCAGCTTATTTACTGTCCAAGCTGCCAGACTCTGGCTGCTTGTGCTGTCTGTAGTGAGAATTACTTGTGACATGAAAGTCACTTATGGTGACAGCCTGAATAATGCCCTAAGTCTCTGTTGATTGTATGTGAACTGCAATCCTCCCTGATTTCATATTAATTCCCAAAGTACAGGAGCTGATGAAATGACGTTTTTTTAAAAAAATCATAATTTTAATACAGAGAAAGCAATATGTTTTCCTTATTTTTGGTGTTAGGAGTACTTGTAACATTTCTGCTAGTTTGTTTTGTGATTTTTTTTCCCTCCAGATTAGTTGTGAGAGCCATATCCAAAAAGGAGCAATCAAGCTATGGCATCCAAATTTCAATTGCTTACAAGAGCTATATCAGACAAGCAAAGTAATGCGTGATGACACTGGCTTTGCCTAGTATTGACAGGTGTGGTTTCACACTAAAAACACAGTGTGAGAAAGCTTAGGAAATTACATTAAGGCTAATAAGTGTCTGTGACCACACTCATTCAGCATCAATTGGAGCAACCGACTCAGACAAGTGGTTATTACATTCCAGTAGAGGTGTCTGATGCCTGTTAGCCTCCATGCAGGAATGATGCATGTTTTATTTAGTCTCTGGGAATGCACTACTATGATATTGTTTGTTTGAAGCATAATTTGCAATTGATATAATGCAAAGAGACCAGTTCAGCTGACAGATTAAATTAATGTTACTTTGTAAACATATGGTTGGAAATAAAATTAATGTATTTTGATTTCTAATTTGCCCTTTTCTAACCATTTTCTTGGGTTTAACTCTGCTTGTGGATACATACAAGAACGTAAAAAAATCCAGACTCATGAGTCACATCACGTATAGTCAACAGAGGACTAAAGGTCTGTTTTGAGAGCAGAATATCCTACTAACTCACGCAAAGAAACTGAGTTAGTCAAGACAAGATCTATTTAAAATAACCAGGGGATGGTGCAGGGGAAAGAACAGGGAAGATATTTACAATGTATTTGAACTGCTTCATTTGCTGCTTTTGTTAGGAAAGAGGTCTTTTTCTCTTTCTGCTGTGGAAGAGAAGGAAGTTGAGTAGGACAAACTGGTTTTCAATGCTATATCCTGTCATGAGATGTTGTGTATATTATATTAACTTGATTATAGATATCAATGGGCAAGCATACACCCACACATTTCCTCCTTAAGACATTAAGTATTCCATATTTTTTTCTTAGTGCTTATGTATAGTTCTGGCTATAGGATATAGCGCTAGCAGCAGTATGAACTATAAAGGAATTGAGGGGACTGAGCTGATAAGGGATGGGTTTCACAGAGCTGTTTGAAAGCAGTTTTGATGGGGTTGTGTTAATGGATGCCGACTGGTGGCCTCTTCCTCAGTTGTAAGGAAAAGCCTTTCCTAGACAGCAATATTTCTGCGTGCCTGGTTTACTTTATGCAGTATTCCTAAACTATCTTTAGTGGGATTTATTTTTAATCCCCATTTTAATATTAGTTTGGGAATGCAGTTGGTGAATTAGCCTCTGAAGTCTTTTAGTTGTGTTTTATCCTGCTCTTTGTCCTCTTTTACTCTTTCTTGCCTGCTCTGCCTGGGCTGGAAGTTGGCCAGGAGCAGGCGGGTCCTTGGATTCTTCTGTCCCGGTGTGGCATTGCGTGCCGGATCCGCTTCCCGTGCGCTGGAGGGAGCGGGTGTAGCTTTTCAGTTACCTCAGTGCCATTGTGCTGCAGAGATAAAGTTACACAGCGTTTACAGAGCGCTCTGGGACTAATCCGTGCGAGGAAGCAATGAAGCTATTCTGGGCTGTTTGTTTGCTTGTTTGTTTGTTTTCCAGAAGAGATTCTTCTTTTTGAGACACAGACAGTGAGATAGCTGCATGGGTTTCTGCAGCACGGTCAGAGCAGCGAGGGGTTACGTGTGATGGATCCGAGCTGCCCGCGGCTCGCCCGGCGCTGCCGGCTCGGCCCGGCCGCGGAGCGACCCCCTCACGGCCCCGGCCGTGGAGCGACCCCCTCACGGCCCCGGCTCCGGCCACAGAGCGACCCCTCACGGCCTCGGCCCCGGTCACAGAGCGACCCCCTCACGGCCCCGGCTCCGGCCGCGGAGCGACCCCCTCACGGCCCCGGCCACGGCAGCCGCTCCCTCACGGCCGCGGTCACAGAGCGACCCCCTCACGGCCCCGGCCACGGAGCGACCCCCTCACGGCCCCGGCCCCGACTCCCGGGCCGCACTCTGGCTCTCCCGGCCGCGCTTTCCCCGCACACAATTTGGGTGGTGTCTCGCCAGGCGGGGCAGGGCCGGAACGCGGCGCTGCCGCCCCCCGCTTCCCGCATCGCCCCATCCCTCAGTCCGCACCGTCCCGTCCCGTCCCGCGGCCCGCTCTGCTCCACCCCACCCCTCTGTCCCGCACCGCCCCGCACGGCCCCGGCTGGCGCTGCCCGCGCCGCCCCATGCCTCTGTCCCGCCCCATGCCGTCCCTCTGTCCCGCCCCGCACGGCTCCGCGGAGTTTCGCAGTTTCCCATCCCGCCGGTCCCGCGGCCCTCGCGGCAGACTCGGAGTTGATGCCCGAGAGCCGCGGTGCCTCAGGAGCAGCCCAGGCGTGGGAAAGCAGCCTGGGGAGCCGGCCCGGCTGGGACACGGCAGCGGAGGATGCAGTGGGAGATCTGACTTAAGGCGACTGGGCGCTCTGGGCAACTGGTGTCAGACTGTGAAGCAGTAGCTATGTACCTTTTTGGCAGTGAGGAGTACGAAGTGGTAAGATGTAAACTAGTGATTTATTATTTTTTTTTCTCAGTTGTTATTTACTTTCAGTGTTCCAGTCTCAGAGTTTATTTGCCAGCTTTGAATTTCTGTCAGTACCGTTTTTTCTGTGTTTGAACTTTAGTATTCACCAACTCTATTGCTTTTTAAATATGACATTTTTCTTCAAGTTCTTCAGGTAGTGAGGTACTGTTTGCTAGATTAAATTGATTTTACTTTCCTTGACTTGTTTGTTGCACTGTGGTGATATTTAAAGTGTTTAACTACTGAGTATTATGAGGCTATTTGGACTCTGAATTAAGCAAACCCATGCCTCCAAATAATTCAGAATTTGTCTCATACTTTGTAATGTAAATAGATTACATGGAGCTTACGGAACTGGCCTTAATAGTACGTTTGTGGGGATGTTGCCAAACCATTTCTTTTGTACAGTTCAAAGCATGTCATTGTAATGTATTGCAGTGTCCATCAAAAGAACTAGCTTATAAAAACCCAAACACGCCCACTTTAAGATCTGACACTACTTAAGTATGTGTGTAAAACAGTGTTTGAAATAAGCTGATGATGTCAGAGAAAACCAGAAGAAAACCACTAACAGCTCCACACTTTTGCATGACATTGTTAGCTGACATATAAGTTTGCAGTTTTGCAGCCTGTGGTTCAAGTGCTACTTTGTAAGCAAAATGGATGGATTCTTCCACCCACGCACATTTGTGACCGAGTCCAAATCTGAGGAGCTTTGGGGAAGAATAACACTGAAAAATACGCATGAACTCTACTATAGGACATCAAAATAAATTTCACAAGCTTAAAAGTGCTACATTCTTTGCATATAACTGGCAATTGCAAATGTTTTGTTTTGATTATTGAAGTTGCTCTTTGAAGTATGAAAGGGCCTTTTATGGCAGTCTGGGTTCTACAACACATTTCAAGGAAATAATTTAGTTATTTTGGATTTTTTTTCGTCTTTTTTTTCCTCTTTTAAATTCTAACCAGCTATGTTTTTGAGATGCAAGAAATGTAGAAGACATTCAGGAAAATAATTTAAGTGCAGCTGTCTGCGCATTGAACTCATTTGTGTGTGTGACTTGAACAAAGTTTCACAAACCAAGCTAGGGAACTGAAAAGAACTTAGTTTTTCCAAAGCAGTAAGCCACAGAGCACTGCACTGATTATACTATAGAATGTTTACTTGTGTATAAAAATTGTAAAGCAGGAGAGAGTGTCAAACTTCGAAGCTTTTTTTTTTAATTGGTTACATTCAGATATTCGCAAATGGTTGCAAATTGCTCTTAACAGATTTTTGCATTCTCCTCATCATTGTATCCTGTGGAGTTACTTCCTCACTCATACAGCAAGCAGGTCTGAAATTTTAAAATGTCTTGCAAATAACCTAGATGACTGAAGAATTGTGTTAGAGCTTTGGATTCAAATCTCAATCTCTTTATCTGATGCTGTTTCAACTTCTGAAAAATATCAAAGTATTCTGTTTCATGGAAAGTAGTTTAATGTTTGAGACAGCTTTCCCAGGCACATGAGCCATCTCGTTCCAGTCCCTTTTCTATGACATAGCTGTGCAAAGTGAAATAGCATCAATAGAAAAAGTAAGAAGCCCACCATGAATTGTGTGAGGTTGGGGTTTTTTTATTTCCTTTTTTCTTTTGTTCTCTTTGATATCTCTAGAGGTCCCTGAAACTGAAGAGTTTCTGTGCTCAAACAAAATGTGTCATTAAGTGCAAACTAAAATACCATTTGGGTTTTTCTTCTTAGTTTTTCTTTAGAGCAAGACAGTTCAGGGAAAAATAAGGATGCATTTTTTTGGTGTTATTTTGGCAGCCAGACTTACCAAGATGTTTGCTTTACTCAGTGATAAGTAAAATAGAATTGATGGTGTACATAAAGCTTGAAGAACACTTCTATTGTTCAGTAAAAGCTAAGTCAATGTGAAACTTCTATCTGTACAGATCTGTTGTTCATGAAGCCATATGCTCTGTACTGTGGAAAAGGCATTTGTTTTATCTTCCCACACAATTACTTGAGTCACTGAAGGACAAAGTGAGTGAAAAGTGACAGTGAAGAATTTCAGGGTTTAATTTTAAGTTTACTATTAATTTAAAACAGTTTTAAATAAGTTAAAGGAATTCTAGCTATGCATATAAAATTTGATTTTTTGCTAGGGAGGAGACTACTGATGAAAAGAAACATAGCATCATTAAAGCATCTCTTAGAGGAATTCAGTAAATCCATCTCTTAAGACTCAGTATTTAAATAGAGTAATAGAGAAATGGAACTGTATGTGATCATTGTTTGTATGTCATGTGCACACACATATGTCCACGTGAGCATGCACACACATTTGCAGAAACATGAGTATCTGAAGTGTACTCTAACTCAGCTGAATTTAATAGCAAAATGCCACAGACTGTTACTCCTAAATTTTGCATCCACTTTACTTTTTTTTAGTTCCTGTGTATAAACAAGCCTGGATTATTAGCTCACTCTGGGTGCATATTAAGTCCAGGTATCTGACAGCACTGCTCAACTTTGAATCAACTTTGATATCATCTCCCACCATCCCCAGCTGACAAAGATAGTATTGCTTAAGGACCAGTTATCAAAAGAAAAAAGCTGGTGTTTATGACCACTTCATATTAAAAGTAAAACCAAAGTGTCATGACACAGTGACAAAAGCTGTATTTTTAAAATTAATAATAAAACCAGGTAGCAGTGGTCCTTTCCTATTTCCATTAGTATTTTCAGAACTGTTATAACTTGGGATGCACAGTATCTTTCACATTACATTTTAAAACTTTAAGCAGATGCTTATTAAGCTCTTTATGGCTGATGAAATAAAGATATAGTATCTTTTTAGACAGTCTTTGCCATATACCTGGCAAAGTAGATTTGTTTGTCTATAGTAAGTGATTTAATTTCATAAATACAGGAAACTGTAAAAAGCTGCAGGCCCAACAGTCTCATTTGTGGCTGTAACTTGTTTGTTTAGGCCTCTTCCTGTTGGTTTGCGAAATAAACCTCTGGTTAAAGGGAATAAATAAATAAATAAATTAAACAGAACTGGAGTAGTTCATCAAAAATGAAACAGAAAGAGGGAGCTCCTTTGCACAGATGCCTGGTAGATCATGGTCTGCATTACCTTCCCAAAGCAACAGCATCTAAAACTTATTCCCAACAGTCTTTTGAGTTCCACATCAGGGATGATGGGACTCCAGATGGTGCTTGCAAGTTTGGGAGGCTCTTCTGTGCCCCTGGGCTACACTTTACCCAGCAGAGCATCTGCTCTTCCTCCCCCAGGTGGAGGTCTGTGGGTGCTGGGCAGCTCCAGCCACACCCCTCCTGCCTTCCCAGGGCCCAGAGGGAGGTGTGCCAGGGCTGATGGCACTGACTTGTCCCTAGTTGGGCACAGGAACCTTTAGTGTTTTGTCACTCCTTCCCACCAGCAGCCTCACCTGACAGAGACTTTGGCTCTGTTGCATTAGCACCACTGATCCAACACTGTTAAGTGTAGGGTTATTCAGGATTTCTTCTGAGGGAAACCTAATCACTGGAAAGCTATTCTTTTTGCAGATTAATTCAGAGGCAGCAAGTTTTCTTGGTTATCAGTCATTTATGAAAAATCATTGAATTTCATTCACTCTGTTGCATGCAACTTTTAGATTTTTGCGATCAGTTTTTAACTTTCCTAAGAAACTCAAAACTTGGCTTTTTTTATTTTCATCTCCATAGATATTTTTCTTGGAAAACATCCTTAAAAAGAGTGGGAAACCTCTTTATAAGTCCAGTGAATTTCTTGTGATGTCCAGAGCATATGTTTTGGTTGCCTTGGAAATCCAGCATTTGTCACTTGTTTTCTCCAGGCAAAAGTTTTGAACTTGTCTATTTAAATTGAATCTTCACTTCCGTTGAGTTTGCCTATGTCCTCTTGAAGGATGGAGCACTTCTTTTGGAATATTAAGTATGATGTTGATAAATGCCAGTTATACTCATGGCTCCTGCCAGGCAGAATTATCTTCCAAAGAGTATGAAAATCTGTCTGCTAAATTTCTAATGGAGGGGAATATCTTGGAGCGGTCAAATGTCATTCAGGTTTGAGAAGAGTTACATTTTGACTGTTCTTTATGAATCAGACAGATCCCAAATCTTTGTGTACAGGAATTCTGCTGATAAGGCTAATTTTCAAGGGAAAACCCCACCTATTTTAGAAATATTGTAAGTCCTAGAAATCAGTAGGGAGAGCACAGTAATGTGTTTACTCTGAGTCATTGCTACTTACCTTATTTCAGAAACTGAGTGAAGGGAGAAAAGGATGTTGTTTAAGATCGGAGAGAGTCACTTGTAGCTTTTTAGCAGTGGTAGTTTTCATCATACTGTGGATTGACATGGGAATGTATCTGAAAATCATAAATCAGAATTGTTTCTTTGGGAACCTCTCCCTTGAATTGCATGTTTATTATTACAAGGATAGTTTGGCAAATTACCTGTGACAGAACACTGTAAAAATCTAACCATAAGATTATGGAATGACTTTTCCATATTCACCTTATTTAACCTAAGGCAACAACATCTAATGCTATGTTCAGATAGGTAAGTTGTACAACACATGAGTGTAACTTGAAGTACAGACTTGAAAGGCAGTCCAGTTCAGTCTCTGAGGTTTACTTCGGAGCCATGAGTCTGTACTTTGTAAAATCCCTTTACTTGGTTTGTTTCTAGTGACAATAGCCATTGGTTAATTTTCAACTGCAAATATTGTACAGCTGCACAAGAAATGGAGTTATTGATGCCTGAAACCGTGTGTTTAGTGAGAAGAACTCTTCTGTGGAACAAGTGAATACGTGAAGATAGATGGGCTCACATCCAGAGCTGGATGCAGATTTGTGAAACAGTCACCCTTAGCAAGCCTTTTTCCTGTGGATTCTCTGCAGCAGCCAAAGTGTAGAAACAATACAGTTTTCTTTTCCTAAATTGGAAGAATGAGGGTCATTCTGTATGGCATCATTCCCTATGACTAGCTTGGAGACCTCGCAGCTGTGTTTTAAGCACTGCATATGAGTTTGGGATTTCCCCAAGGGAAGCCTGGGAGAGCTGCTGGTTTTGATGGTGTAGCAGAATGGCTCCTGAAACAGTTTCAGCTTAGAATAGGGAAACACTAGCGAGGAAAATCTTAATAAACCCATGCAGAGGAAAGTATTGGTCATTTCTGTGTTACTCCCAAGACACCCCATGTACTTGGCAGTTAGTGATTTGCACAACTGTAGTGACCATACTTTTTTCCTCTGAGAAAAGCCAGTGTTTAATCTAACATCCTGTAGTTTATGTGAAGTAAATTTTTTAATAATGATGTTACTGTTTGACCTTAATATAGTTTCTATTTCCTTGCCTCCTGTCTTTAATTTGAATTTCAGTGACTGAAAATGGAGCCTTTTTTAGTTCCAAGAGTGTATTGAAGGTATTTATGGTGTAATTGACCTTCCCTTGCCTCTGCCCCCACAATCCAATGCATGAACAGTCAGTAAAAAGGTGGAGAGCTCTGTGGAGGCCATGGGTGGAGGCAAGAGCTTTGGGCCCTGCTATGTACATAAGTCTGTGAGCAGTAGATTAGCTTCCCTTGTGTAGAGCTCAGAACATCAGTTTTTTAATGTAGGGTCCTGGGGAGTGTGTAGCTCTGGGAGATTAAAGACAAGGTTTCCCCTTCAGGAAATAACTTTTAGAAACAGGTATTTCCAACAAAAAATATGAGGCAAGCCAATGACTGCAATTTATCTGGATCTTTTTGCACTGGTTTAGTGCCAAGTGGTGTCTGAATGCAATGAAGGAAGGGAATGAGCATTTCTTTCATTGTGGAAGAGGATCAAAGTGAGTGCATGGTGTTTGAGAAGCAGGTTTGTGCCTGAGGCATGTGTGAGAGGGAGTCCTGTGAAAGTCAAATGGTTTCTGACATTTGGAACCAACCCAAATGACCAGCTCCAGGTGCTAAAATAGCAAAGGAGATGTTTACTTCTGTTTAGGGAGTAGAGCATAAGAGAAATGGAGAGCAAAAACTGTCCTGGGCTGGCAGGACCAGTGCAGTTCACCTCACAAAACACAAAGAAAAGATAACAAAATCAAAATACTTAAAAATCCCACCAAACTGTTTGAGGGAGCTCTGAACCACTCAGCTACTTTTCCATTTGTGAGAGAGCAGTGGGAAGAAGTCTCCCACAGGACCTGGCTTCTGAGTGTATTGATAGCACCAAGGCCTGGTGAAACCTGTAAATTCATCTATTGGTCTTGGTTTCAGTTTATTTCCATCTGAAGGAAATGGCCATGATAATGACCTGTCAATGCACTGATCAGCCTCATGCTGCACAAAGCACTTTACCTCAGTAATGCGAACCAGCATGGAGCTGGGGAAGAAAAATATAACCTGATAACTTAATGACCAGGAACACTTGAGTTTTTCTATTCCATATTCATCACTTATTCTAGAAGCCTTGATATATTAAAAAAAGGCTATTTTTCAGTGAGGAATTTGAATGAAGCTAATGTAGCCATAAAAAGTGTTAATGGTAGGAGCAGTAATATAGGCAGGGCAGTGCAGAGTTAACAACAACCTAGTTAGTTGGGCTTCTCTGATTTATGTAGTTCTTGGATTTGTCTGCACACCTGTGTGTGTGTCCAGGCTTTTGGAAATTATTTACAACTTCCTCCCTCTTATGCCACATATATTCATAGTTCTTATTTAATTAAATGTCAGGAGACCTGTGTAGCTACAATGTCCTCTGGGTAAATGAGGACATTTACTAATGTAATGGCATGTGGTTTAAGTAATCAATTTATAATGCTTGGGGTGGAGCACTGCGTGGAAAAGTTGAGATATTTAGAAGAAGGTGGCTTGAATGTCTTTAGTTAAGGAAATGGGGCATGCATATGCTGTGCATGAATATGGTGAAAAATAATTCCAGATCTTGCAGGGACCCCAATGTTCTGCCTCTAATAATAGCATTACTTTAAAGTTTGTTTTCCAGTTAAATATTTGTGACCTGCATTTTGATGCCTACGTTGTTTAGGATGGATGTAAGGTAGCAGAAGGGGTAGCAGAAGGGTTAGCAGAAGATGTTTTATGTGCAAAATGGAAATCATGGCTTTTCTACAGCACATATGGAAAGCTAAAGTCAAGAAGGCACGTTCACGCTGTCTGCAATCCGTGCCTGCTCGCCTGGTGCAGCACACTGCCTGTTTTAGACTCTGTCCTGGGTAGCACAGCTGCTCTCCCATCCATGGTGCGTGAGGTGGTGCCTGGCAGGCTGGATAGCTTGTTGCTCTCTTGACCTTTCAAAACTCGCAGTTACAACAGCTCAATTAAGCACTCCTAGCAGGCAGGCTGGATATAGTCCAGTCACATTTTGATAGAAACCTTCCACACAGGGAAACCAATGACCAAAAATCCCAGTTCAGAATATTTGATATGAAGTTTCTGTGATAGTCTTTTTGGGGCACAGGTCCTTTTTCTTTTTCCTTTGTTTTCCTCTTCTTTCACAGTGTGGCTGTTTGTTTATGTCTGTTTGGGAATATGTTTTTGTTTTCCAGTTGATGATAATAAGTAAGATGATTTGTTCTGATGTACAAATTCAGAAGCAGCTGACCAGAGCAAATCTCTAATTTATTTTTATTTAACATTGACTCTCAGGAAGGCTATCACAGACAAAAAAATCCGTCTACCTCTTTATTGAAGTCATGGACATCTATCATCATGAAGACATGTCTTCTCTAAATTATAAACAAGCCCCAGCAACTGGACTGACTAAATGAAATGCTGTTTGTTTACTTACACTGCATATTACTTTCCAGATAATTACTTCAGCTGATGAAAAAGAATTACAAAATCCTGAGGATAGGTACCACATCTTTAATAGGAATCATCAATTCTTTTTCCAGAAGTCTTTCATTTACACAGAAGTGGGTAATGATAGCCATGGTTTTTTATTATTGTTTATTATTTTATAAATCTCTGACCAGATTAATTTCTAAGATTCTGCTGGGAGAAAATTTAGCAAAACTTGGGTGTTCTCATTGCTGTGACTACAGAACCATAGGAACCAGCCATTTTAAAATGTTTTTTCCCTGAGAAATGAAAGATTAAAATCCCTGGGAAATTCTCCTGTGCACATTTAATTTTAAATTGTCATCTACAACACAGTGTGATTCTAGACTTAATATTATTATATTCTTAATTTAGCAATGCATAGAAATTTTTGGCATTTAAAATTCTAGAATTCAATACTATATTTTATGGTTTATGTTACAGTTTTAGTGTTGTGTTAGAATTTACAAACCAGTCAAATGGAATTAGTAAGGTTTGGGGTTAATACTTCTGGTTTTTTTACTTTTTAAAGGAAATTTCTGTGTTTTTTACGAATATCTATTCAGATGTTCATATTAAAAATAAATTATTTAAATCAAAGTAATTTCTTATTGGTATAAGCAAAGCACTTATGTTTCAGAAATAAAAACTAAGAGTACTTTCTACTCAGCTAAGTGTTTAAGTCTAAGACAGGCAGACCATTACAAGAATATATTTAAGCAGAGGGAACAGTAATAGGCCAGTTTATGGGTGCAAGGCTGATACATTAATATTACTAGCTGAGTATCATAAGAACATAATTGCATTTCAAAGCTATTCCCTTAAGTAACAACAAAGTATGATAGGAAAAAGATCTCTACATAGATTGAGGTCTTTTTATAAAGTATATTTGCCTGAAATGAAATGACAAACTGAGTTTTTTCTTCACTGGAGGTAGTTGAAGTTTATTATATGTGCAGAAATGGGCCTCACTAAAATTGACTTCGTGCATATCTTCATAGAATTGTTTCTGCTTGTGGAGGTAGCTCAGCAGGCTAATTTTTGAGGCTAAATGTCAAACTTTAGAGTTTATTATATTAAGACATACTTACTCTTAGAACTTCTTTTCACTTTTATCTGGTGTAGGAGTTAAAAATTAAAACTCTTTGTAAAGTTGCAAAATTTAAATCCATGGAGGTTGTCAGACCTCAACTAGACATGGTCCTGAGCAATGTGCTGTGGCTTTTCATATGGTACTATTGGGCAGGAGGTTGGCCTAGATGTCCTTTCCTCCATGTGTCTTCTCACCACTCTCTCTACTTTTTTTCTGTGATTCCACTGAGAGAATGCAGCTATATAAAAACCTTCAGGGCACAGAGGAGGAATCCCCATGGTTTTTTACATCATAAGTCATAACTCACACTTAGAAATTTTCATCTTGTGCAGCAGTTGCCCATGATTTAGATCCTATTAGTGAAGGATGCCCAGCATAATTCTGAAATTTTGGGCCTTTAATCTTTAATTCACTGTGATTCTTTTGCCTTAATCTGGATTCTATGTAAATATGGGGATAATAAAGTGAGATATGAAAGAGGCATTAGATTGTTACTCAAATATAGTCAATTTATTATATGTATCATATTGGGTTTACCCCATATATTTAAGAAAGTTGTGTTGTTTCCCTTAATTCCTTCTAAAACAGAATAATTCATATTGTGTGCTGTAATTCTGTTATTCATTATAGACATCCTGGCAAGAACATGGGTGACCTTTAGACGTGCTTAAGTGAAATCATAAGGTTCCCTGGACAAGACCTTAGTACTATATGTGAAGTTTTGATTTTGCTGGTGGACATTTCACTTGAACTTGACAGTGAGAAAATGCTTTTTTTCTTTTGAATGACCACCACATACACCAATTTCCTGATAATTTAAGCTGCTTTGCCTTCTAAGAGTTTTCCTATGTACACATGAATGTTATCCCCCTCCTCTCCTGCCAGGAACATAGATTTGTAAGGAAAAATGTTCCTTTCAAATCTCTGTTTTGTAATTCAATTCAGCCATGTCTTTTTAGTACAAAATAATGTTCTCATCCCTTTGAATCCAGAGGTTCAGTGGAATTTGCAGGCAAGAACATTTGGGAAATGGTCTGGATGGGACTGTCCTGGTGTGCTGAGGGACAAAACATAATTCAGCTGATACCATTTCCTAGAGCTGTTTTTGCCTTGTCACCACAGGGATAAAATTTGAGATGTTCCTGTAATCAAATGTTTCTCAGTAAAATGCATACATTAAAAAAAAAACAACCAAACACTGCAAATTGTGCTGTTTTGCTTAGGATTATTTTAAATAAACCTGGACATCTGTGTCTGTAAGTGTGGTGGGATAGATTAGTCCTGCCAGTTACACAACGTGTTTTGTGGATCAGCTTGACTTGTAACAATTGAAACTGTTGTCCTTGCACTTCTCTGGTAGACTTTATGATGTGAATGCAATGATATTCAATTTAAATAAAGTCTGTTTTAGTATAATCAAGAGAGGAAACAAGAAGGAACTGCTATGGAGATCATAGGAAATGATGATTTTGAAAATTAATAAAATTAATAAAATTAATTAATTCATTTAAAATTAATTTTAATAAAAAATACTGACACCTTTTCAAAACATGAAAAGATCCAGGTCTGCAGACAACTGACAAAACATGAGAGGTTATAAAAGAGCACACTTGTATTACTGTGCCAGCTTGAGCAAGAAGCATTTCCTTTTCTTCTGCATGATGAAGGAAACAATAACCCATGATTCTTTTTTTAAAGCATTCTAAACAGAAAAACTTTGAACAGGAAGGAAGATGCTAACTGTATGAATTATTGCTGATCATAGATGGAATAACTATTACAGAAGGAATAATGGAAGGAGTGTAGTGCAACTCAGGAATGACATTCTGGTTTACTTAAATGAGAGTTTTCAATATTTTGTAATAAGTATTTCAGCTTAATTGAAATCAGTTAAAAATAAATGTAAAATTAAAAAATAAAAAGGAATAAATAAGATAACGAATCCCTTTTTTTCCCCCTCCAAAATGGAGTTTAGCTGGCATAATATTGAGAGCCGGGAGGATTTCTTAAAGTGTGAAAATCCTGTCTTGAATTTAGTGATGACTTCTGACTTTTACCTGACCTGGGAATCTAGCATTGTGTCTGGAGAATTCTAGAATTGTGTCTGGGTTTTGAGTACAAATGTATTTGAACTGTGGTATAGCAGTGCATATACAATCTACTGAATGGGCCATAGGTGTGACCTAAGAGAGGTGATGCATCTTGGGTTTCTGTAGCATTTTTTAATTTTCACCTGCCCATGCACACTTTGGGACTAACTTCATCTAAAGCAAGGTGAACACAGAGCTCCTGTTGAATGCTTGTAAGCAAAAAAAAAACCAGTTGTGCAATTAGACTTCTGCCTGTGTGGTTCAATTCAGAAGCCTAGAACTGCTGGATATTTATTGGCTGGCTTTAATGGAAAGCTTCATAGAGTACAGAGGTGATTAAATGTTATAAAAATGTGTATTGTTAAAAATAAATGAAAGGAAGATAGTAGCTTACAAACTATCCTTCTCATGCCAGCCATATAAACTCAAATAACACTGAGGTAATTTTTTTGGTTTTGGTATTTTTATACAGTGTTTTTCATCCTTGAAAAGATATCTTTCTGCTTTTGTGATCTCTGCTGCTAAACTGGAGAGTGGCAAGAAGTAGCCAGAAAGTAGTTCAGAAATGCTCATTGGCCTGCCATCTCTTACATACTTGAAATACTCTCTCATATTTCTCTCATATTACCCTGATATTTCTCCTCTTGAAGCTTTGTCCTTCTTTGCTACATTGTCATGGTGCTCATCCTCTGGATAATCTGAACGATGCCCATCATCCACCTACCTGCTTTTGGCTGTTCCTTGTTCACTCTCTTTATCTTTAGGACTCTCATCCAAATATGAGTTTCTTTCCTAATTAGCACAGCAGAGTGGCAATCTCAGAGCAATCTCTCACCTTTGTCATATTCCTGTCCCTCAGTGGGAATCCAGCAGTACAGAGGTACAGCTGACACATTAGGGTGATAAACTGGAAGAAGTATAACTTTTGACTGAGCATAACTGTATGAGTTTAAGGGGAAAATTACTTTAATTTCCAAACAATGGATCAGAGAAGAAACAGCAGCCTCTAGCCAGTGCAGTTCCTGAAGAAAACAAATTGTCGGGGATGACATAGGCTTGTTTATATTTCTTTGATAAGAGTTAGCACAACATGCTTTGAGACCTTAAGACTTGCAGAACTGGAGTCTTTCATCACTGCAGGTGCTGGAGACTCATTTGTTACCAGAAACTTGCTAGGGTTGTATTGGAAGAGATCTCTTTATCTGAGGGGTTTTACAAAGTTGATTGATCCTTGTAACATAAACAATTCACTTTACAACAAAGTGAGGTACTGCTTGTCCTAAAATTTTTGAAGAAGTTGACTGTTACATAGCAGATCTGAAAATAAAGGTTTGCCCAAGGTGTACGTTGTCTCTTTTTTGAGAATTCTATTATATTTCTAGTCGTGGATTCCTTAGAAATCCCAAACTCCTGATTACTGTATGAAAAGTAATACATGCACTCTGTCCAGATCACACCATTCATTAGAGCATAGCTGCTTTACTGGGACCAGTTTTGGTGTCCCAACAGAATGATGTGGATAAATCAGAGACGATTCAGTGAAGGCCTGCCGGGATAGTTGCAGCTGGATCTCTTGACTTGCAGATACAGCCTGAGGGAATGGGGCTCGCACAGCCTGGAGTTGGGATCTCTCAGTGTCTACAAGGAGGTTATCAACAGCAAGGAGCTAGGCTCCTCAGAGGTGTGTGTGGCAAATGTAGGGTAATCAAACATGTATTTTCTGCCAGTGTTCAGTATTGCAACAATAGATGAAAGAAGAACCAGTGGTCCAAAATTTGGTGTATCCTCTAGAAGAGGAAATGGCTCAGTGAAGGATATGATGTAATGTGCTCTCCTGACCCAGGCAAAGTCTGTTCTGAAGCAGAAAGAGTGTTCCTGATGTTTCTCTTATGTCTGAAAAAGAGAAAATGCCTCTAGGTTGCAATAATTTTAGAAACCCGAGTTCAGTTGTTATCCTGGGAAATATCTGTTGTATTTTCCAACCTTTGAATGTCCCAGAACACAAAAGATATTCCAGTATTGAATTATGAAAGTTCACCACACCATTTGGTTCTTTTATGATTTCCTTTAATTTTTCTTCTGCAATTCATTTATATTTTATTTTCTTAATATTTTCTTAGTTAGCATCTAATGATTAGCACCATCTTCAGAAGCAAGCACATTTCTGTTTCCATATTGCCTAATACATACCCTGCCCTTTTAACCCTCCTGTCTTCACTTAAGCAATCTTGTCTCTAATGTTAGCATAAATCCGTAGTACAAGATCTGTTTTATCTAGGAGAAAATACATTTAGGTTTATCCAATATTGTATATTATATACTATCAGATGGTTTCCTTTTATTATTTTTTGTTTTAAATAAGTATTGTTTATGCTCTTTGCATGCTTGCATTGCCTTGCAGATGAAAAACAGGGACAATAACATACAGAGGCTTCGTTCTTATTTCTTAGGTAAAGAGATGGGGATAGTGCTCTAAAAATGAGCAGACTCAGAATCACAAACTGTCTCACTTGCCTTCTTTCAAAGGACAGTTGGTGGAGCTGTGCAAGCAGTGACAGCCGTGTAAATGGGACGGGAGAGTTAGGCATGTAGTGCTTCCTTTAGCTGGATACCCTCTGCTGTGTCATCTACTCCATCTGTGTGGATGCACCAGGTCAAGTGGCTTTTAGTGGCAAATCTAAATGAGCCAATGGATGTGAACAGTTGGCATCATACATTAACTGATGTATCTGTAGTTTAGAACAAAAACTATGAAAATATATGTTGGAGAAAGGGAATTTTTCAAGATTATTTTGGTAGGTAATAGACGAGAGGGACAAAATGCCTTTCCAGAGATATTTTCATTCACGTAAAGTATTGCAGACTGTTGTATTCTTGAAATCAGCTGAGAGTAGTTGTATTGTGTAAATAGTGAAAAATGAGCCTCAACCTCCTGGTAAAATCCCAAGTAGTTTGCTTTGTTTTATGCTAGACCTGGTGGATAGGTAATGGGTATAAAGAAACAGTCAAGAAGTCTATGAAGATGAAGACTAAAGAAAAGGACTAACACCTGAAACCACGAGGACTTGTGTAGCTTTGACACTCTTGGAAACTGGGCTTAGATTTAGATTTGGCCCACTGATATGGATTTGTGTATTTTTTGTCGTGTTTATATCCTGAAATAACTGATGCCAGGCAGTATAAAATGGCTTACTTGGTGTTTCTGGCAGTATCAAAAAGAAGGCTGCAGATGCTTAAAGGATCATTGTGTCTGCAAGAGATACCTGGGCTGAATCAGGAATGAACCTCTGTTTTAAGGGCTTGAGGTTTCAGTGAGCCTGAGTGAGGGAAATTTAATTAATTCCTTAGTCTTCATATGCACAGTTTAACAAAGGTGTTGGTAAGAAAACCTCTCCTAATCTAAGCAGTGAGCAAATGGCAGTATTCTATGTCATGACAGCCATCCAATGTTGTTAACAAGAGACCATGACTAGAAAATCAAAATTTCAGTAGCAGACGATCTGGAAAATAAACTTACCAGTAGGCAACTAGTGTATGACAGTGGTTTCTTCAGATTGTATGATTGTCAGACTAACTCATTAAGAGATGGCAAAAAAGATACTTATTTAAACAGACAAAAACTGTATTTATGGTATGGAAATGAAGGGTAGCAAGCAAAAATATGTATAAAAGCAGTTGTTACCTTTGAAAGCTGACAAAGTTTGAGTGCTGGAACTTGAAGCTGTTGTTGGCACAGTTGAGAGCCCCTGGGTAAGGATTAAGGGACAAACAAATAAAGCAGATATCATCGTGGGAGTCTTCTATAGGGCACTCAGCTAGGATGATGACAATGATGAATAATTCTTTAAGGAATTAAGGGATAAATCATCCATCCTTGTTCTTATGAGGGACTTCAACTTGCCAAGTGTTAACTGGGATCACTACAAAGCTAGCAAAAATAGGTCCAGAAGATTCCTAAAACATCTGGATGATAACGTCATGGTACAGGTACTAAGGGAGCTGCTGGGAAAGATGCCCCTTGATTTGCTGCTGGCTAATGAAAGGATCTCGTGAACTGGTAGTCAGTGACAGAGACAATCAAGAGCTGAACATCTCTGGTGATAGGAGGAAAACTGCCAGCAAAGCTTCACCTCTAGATATGCTAGTTATGAGGTGACCAGACTTCAGACTACTCAGGGAACTGGCGAATAAGGTTCCCTGGGAAAATGCTGCTGAAATGTTGGGACCCATCAGTGCTGGTTGTTCTTTTGGCACCACCTCCTAAGGGCACGGGAGCAGGCAATTTCAAAATGTCAGAGGTCCAGCAGGCAAGGCAGAAGCCTGGCTTGGCTGAGTAGAATCTTCTTCTGGAGCTAAGGCAAAAAAACCCAGTGAAGAAAGGTCAGGTGACATGGGATGACTGCAGAGAAGATACTCGCCACTGCAGGGAGAAAACTCATGCAGCTGAAGCTCAATTAGAGTTGAAGCTACCCACTGCTGTGGGGAACAGTAAAAAGTGTTTTTAAAGAGGCAATCCAATAATAACTTTTACCCATTACTTGATGAGTATGATCACCTCACAAACAGGGACATAGGAAAAGCAGAGACGTTTAATGCTTTCTTTGCTTTGACATTGATGATGGGCTTTGGGGGTCCCAGGGATCTGAGCATGGAGGAGCCATGACTGTGAGAATGATAAACTCCCAGTCAGCTCCAAATTTGTGCAGCATTTGCTGCCTGTCAGTCTGTGGGGCTTGATGAGATTCATCCAAGAGTCCTCAAAGAGCTGGCTGATGTCATTGCAAGACCTCTCTCAATGATTTTTGACCAGTCTTGGTGATCTGGAGAGGTCTCAGTTGACTGGAAGCTGGAAAATGTCCCAGTTTTCAAGAAGGGCAAGAGGGATGACCCTGAAAATTACAAGCCTGTCAGTCTCACTTCAGTGACTGGAAAACTATGGTGAATGTTGTTCTGGGAATTACTGAAAACCACCTGAAAGGCAATGCATTGTTGATCACAGCCAGACCACTTCTTGAGGGGAAGGTCCTGCTTGACAGATTCATTTTCTTTTTATGACAATATAATCCACCCAGTTGATCAAGGGGATCCAGTTGATGGAATCTTTTTTCAGTAAGGTTTTCAATGCCATCCCTCACAGTGTCCTTGTGCACAAGATGTCCAGCTCACAGCTGGATAAACACATCATGTGATGGGTAAGCAGCTGGCTCATGGTCAGGCACAAAGGGCTACAGTGAATGGAGTGACCTCAGACTGGTGACCTGTCACTAGTGGGGTTCCACAGGGCTCCATCCTCAGCCCTGTGCTCCTCAACATCTTCATCAATGACTTGGGCACAGGACATACTGATATACTGAATAGGTTTGGTGATGACACTAAGTTAGGATGAGCTGTTGGCTCCCTTGAAGGCAGAGATGCCCTGCAGAGAGATGTTAATAAATCAGAGGACTGAGAAATCACCAGCCATATGAAGTTCAGCAAGGGAAAGTGCTGAATTCTGCACCTGGGATGGGGCAACCCTGAATGTACGGACAGACTGGGGAATGAGAGGCTGGAAAGCAGTGCCATGGAAAGGGATCTGGAGGTCCTGGTCCATGACAAGTTGAACATGAGCCAGCAGTGCCCTGGCAGCCAGGAGGGCCAACCCTGTCCTGAGGGGCATCAGGCACAGCATCACCAGCAGGGCAAGGGAGGGATTGTCCTGCTCTGCTCTGCACTGAGGCAGCCTCACCTTGAGTGCTGGGGGCAGTTCTGGGTGCCACAATATAAAAAAAGACATTAAACTGTTAGAGAGCTTCCAAAGGAGAGCAACAAAGATGGTGAAGTCTGGAGGGGAAACTGTATGAGGAGCTGCTGAAGTCACTTGGTCTGTTCAGCTGGGAGGACATTGAGGGGAGATCTCATTGCAATTACAATTACAATTCACTTGTGAGAGGAAGCAGAGGGGCACGCACTGATCTTTTCAGTGACAGGACCCAAGGGAATGGCCTGAAGCTGAGTCAGGGGAAGCTTAGGCTGGATAGCAGAAAAGCTTCTTCCCCCACGGGGTGGTTGGGCACTGGAACAGCTCCCCAGGGAAGTGGTCACAGCACAAAGCCTGACAGAGTTCAAGAAGAGTTTGGAAAATGCTCACAACCAATGGTGTGATTCTTGGGGATGGTCCCTTGCAGGACCAGGAGTTAGACTTGATGATCCTTGTGGGTCGCTTTCAACCCAGGATGTTTTATGATTTTGTGAAATAGTAAAATATATAAGAGTTCACTGTATATGCTAAATATCACCATTTTAATAAGGTAAAAAGCAAACAAGAAAGCAAGCCCCCAAACCTTCAATTTTTTATCTGGAGTAGATTAAAAATGTTAGATTTGAAAACCAAGTAGGGCCTGTATGTATGGAGAT
>JAOTQP010001286.1:19645507-19656020 GCA_026413545.1 Cichladusa arquata | reverse complement strand
GGGGGGTTGGGGGTTTTTTTTAGAAGTTACTTGGATTTTTTAATAATCCTATAATGTGTCAGGCATTTTTCCTCTCCTAGAAAACAATCACTAGTCCACAGAATGAGAGTAGTATTGCTATTGCTGCTTGGTTCCATGTTTCTTTGTTTGTTGGCTTCCTTAATCTTGAAACTTCTTCCTGTACAGTTTGTGTGTTGTGATTACAAAGACTGTGGGGTATGTGCAATATTGGTAAAGGAAGTAGCCTAGTCATTAAGTATCTATCAAATAGAATAGTACATCTCTGTAGCTGATACGTTTTTAATTAATCTGTTCTATTTGTCTGATGGAAAAACACAGTCAAGTTGACACTTCTGATATTAAAAGTGTGGTTTACCATTGCAAATAACGCCATCACATTCATCTCTGTTGCATTTGCTTTCCTCACAGTAATTTTCCCTTTTTGAGCTTCCTTTGCTTATGTTTGTTTATGATGGAGGAACACTGTCTTTCCATAGAAAAGAAGGTGCAATGGTTGCATATCTAATGGAATGTGAGGTATTAAACTGTTCATGCATTGAGCATATTTTATAGGTATTATTTAAAGATTACTGAGTAACAGTGAGAAATATTTCACATTTTCACACCCTATTTATTGGTTGGATCTCTGAGTTTCCCAAGGTACTGCTTTCCTTCACTCTAACCACCAAATACGTTCTGCATGATCATATGGTATTTGGCACCAGGTTGCACATCAGGAGCGCCCTGAAGGGACCCTTTTACTGTTCTGTGGCAGAGAATTTGCAAACATTAATTTGGGAAGGACTTTGATTTTATAGCCCCCAGCATTATATATGGAAAGGATACTCTTGAATTCTGGATGTGGCTCTAACTTTATTCTTCTGTTTGGGAACATTTGGTACTTTCAAAGGCTAAAACCAGCTCTTGGCAGTGTAAAACTGAACAATATTTAACCCAAAAGATACCTCTTTTCGTTTTTCTTACCAGACATACGAGCATGCAAATGAGAGAAAAAAAAATCAATGTCTAAATCTGATGTATAAGATTTATAGTTCTGCATAAGCGGCATTGCTTAGTTTGAAAATTAGGGAGACCAAGGAGAAGGTTAGCTGCAAAATCAGCTTGGAAAAAAATCAGCATTTCAAACTTAATTTTTATAAAAGAAAACAGAACACAGGTACCGCTTAAGTGACATAGGAATGGTTGTGTCTGTGCCTGGTGCATTGCATATATTTTTGCATTTATACTGTGCTTTAAAAAGTATAATAAGTGAAATTTTAATAATTAGCCCATATTTCTACAAATATTTTTTTTCTCTATACAACAGAAAAACATAAGTATAACCCCAGCAAACTTTGGTTTTGGTTTATTTATTAATTGTAGTAATAAAAAAAGTTAACGCATTTGCGATTTTTGAAAGGGGCAGAATGAAGATAGGAGAAATATGATACTGAAGATATTTGGCTGGATGCTCCTTTGACATTTTTGAAGCAAAAATCTGAGTGATGTGGAAAACAACCATGATTAAATGCTGCCTATTCATCCAGCTAAGTTTTTTGGTTTTTTTTTTTTAATTTTTAAAATATTTTTGCGTATTTTTGAGGAGGCAAAAACCTTTGAACTTTTTCTGTTGTAATTGGTAGGGAAAATGAGCCAAATTCTATGTTTACCTTATAAACATCAGCATGTTTGATATGGGGAGGTTGAAGTTTTGGGAGAAGTTTTGTTGAATCATTACCAGGTTTTTACTCATAAAAGGAATGGACAAAAGCAAGCACTTTATATGGAAAGCCAGGATTTTATTGTTAGTTTAATTAAAGAACTGTTGTTATTCCAATTTTAATAGTATAGAATTATATGCAGTAAGAAGGATATACACACAAACTTTCTGGTATTTTCCTAAGGTCAGTGGCAGCTGTGATTAGGGTGGGGCTTCAGGGCGTCATCACAGCATCCTTACTGGTGGTTTCTTCCTCTTCTGTGTAAGATCCACCATGAATTGTTCTTACCTGTTTGTCAGCATGCTTTGGAGCTTGCACTGGGCTTTAATTCTCCATTACAGCTATTGCTGCTGAGTGTGGTGTACTTTATGTGAGCTGATAAAGGTTCTTGGTTCTCTTTTTATCCCCTAACACTGTTTATACCCAGTGCCTGAATTGGACTTGTTTAATGGCCAGTCTTAGAACACTGCACAGGTTGTTTTTAGCCCTTGGGCCCTTTATTGTAGGGACACAGAGAGTCCAGTCCACACATTATTTATTATTCGTGTAATATATCCAGTAGGTGTTACACAACACAGTTGTACAGAGCAAAGCAAAAGGCAAAGCAAAGTGTGTGCTGGTTGCTGGGACTTAGGTAATTCCTGATAGGAGCAAGTCTCCTGGCAGGGAAGCACAAGACCCTCAAATCTGTGGTGTTAATTTAACTGTAGGCTTGTGGCCTGTCACAAGAGACAGCAGCACTTTATTTCTTTGTCTGCAAGGCCTGCTGAATGTTGATGTTTATATGCTCCCTCATTTGCAGCTGGCACTTCTTGCATCTTTCCCTGTGAGCCTTTGAAAGAAGATTTGCAGAGATACTAGAGAGGCACCATGACAGCACCGAGGGCTGAGGGGATGGGCAGAGTTTTACTCAGTTAATACACAGTCAGCAGGAGAAGGGACAGAGGATGTGGTGAGAGTTTAAGATTAACACCAAAAATAATATTTTTTAAGTGTGCTCCCAAGTTTCTGAGCCTTTAGGCAACATCTGGGAAATATTTTCAAGACTTCTTTCACATTTGTAAGGGCTAGAATATAAGCCTTCTTTTATTTTTATAATGACAGTTTGTGTTGTAACTAAATTCTAAAATTTTAAAACCATGGACTTAAAGAGTAAGAACCAAAATAATCCAAGACTTTAAAATTATGCATATTGGCTACACTAGCTGCTTGCTTTCAAAAAGTCATTAACTGAAGGGGAGGTGAGAAAAGTGAATGTGCCTTGTTGTTTCACCTTTGAAAACTGTCCCCTAGTGCCTGTGGCCATCTGGGTCCCTCTGCTTCTACAGTTCAAATCCTCTTTTCTGAGCAACTTCAGCAAGTAACTCAGATACTCCAGCACATTACTACCTTCATGATTTCAAGGTTTCTGGGAACTAATGGAAACAGGTGAAAGGTGAAAGGTGAAAGTGACAACAGGTGAAATGTGATTATTGACATTTCGGAAGTTGATAGTATCTGTTGCAAATATTTTTGTGGCAAAGACTATACAGAGCCTCATTTTCATTTATTTTTTTCTTTCTGAAGTGAGTTTTTATCTCTGAAAACATTCTAGAATACATCTCTAAAAGAGGCAAATGCCCGGAAAGGAGACTTCCATTTATCAAGAAGAAAATGAAAATTAGTTTTGAGTTTGCTCTCCAGTTGGGAGTTTGCTCTCCAGTTGTGAGCAGCTTTAGCACTGTCTGTCCAGAAATTTCTGCAAAATTAGTGTGGAAAAGCTTACAGAAAAGCCATATAGCATATAGATTTAGTCACTGCTGTCAAATTTCTATATTTAATCAAGAGTTATTATAGAAATATTCCTTTTAAAGTAATAACAGTGTCACATGAGGATTATCTCAGGGGACTGTTTGTATCTTTTATGGTTATGACCTAAATTATCTATATTTAGAGCACATCACAGATCTGAATACCTGTGACTTCACATTTTGTACTGTGAATTTCAAGGTTTAGTCAGTCATGAATGCATTCAGGTAGCAGTATAAGCTTCTTTATTGTGGCCTTTTAGATCTGTGCAACTGTTTTCCATGGTAAAAGGCTCCCATTTTTTAACCTGGTTACACATCAGAGGAAGAACAAAGAAAACCTCTTTGCCGTGGTATTAGTCTATTCATGCTTACATGCATTATTCTTGTAAAAATTTACTGTGCTGGTAATTTTGTATTTTTAAAGAAGAGACTTACCATTTCCTCCTTGAAAGTTGTGTTACTCAGGATTTTTGTCTTGCCAGCTTCTCATTCGAGACTGGTTCTTCAATGTGATATTCTTTGCACTTGGAAGTTATATTTGTGATTTCTTAATTACGCTTTGTGATGCTTGGTCATTTTTTTGTCCAGACTAATGTAAAATGAAAGGCAATTTGTGATTTTTGCATAAAAGGAATGGCCTTCACAATTGATAGGTTTATCATATTTGCAAAGGTTACTAATGGAAATAACAGCATTGAATGGAGGACAGTAACCCTGCTAAATGGGAATTGATCATATAGTCATATATTTGGATAGCTAATTGAAATTCAAGAATCTTGTATTAAATGCAAAATTATTACTGGTAAATTAATGCAATGAAAAAAAGAGGCATTTTCTGGTTTGAGCACTCTTGTTGCATTGTCACATCTTTGTAAAGCATATTTTTATTTTAAATCAGCAATAAAGATTATTTCAAAGCAGGTGGTTTATCATACTTTGAAGATAGTCAATTTGTTATTTATGTTCTCTTGTCCTGAGAGTACCTTCAATAATGCTTTAGTATTGGATTTTACCCTATGGATTACTGTATGTTAATGAATTGTGCTTCCAGTTGTCCTGGAACTTTCTGATGGATATAGAAGTTGTCTGCCAGGATATCTCAGGAGTAAAATTGAACATTTGACTCCTTACAAATTTAGATAAAACTACTACAAAAGAACGAGAAGATTAATCTTCTCTGAAATACAATAATTTCTAGAATGTGATTGTTATTATTACTTCTTAAATAAGTTAAGTGATTCTTACACTTTTCTGAAAGTAATTCGCTCACAATTAGATTCAAACATACGACTTTTGAATCCAAATCAGTTTTTAAGCATCTTTGGGGGGCAAGAAGTCTGCAACTTTTGATCAGTAGAGCTTAGTTACAATTTGGAACAAGTAAACAAAATAAAAAATTTACAGCCTGTAGCACAATTTTACTTTTTATGTTAGAGAAAAATTTTAATAGAAACTCATTAAAAGGCAAGACAGAAAGGCTGGAGATCAGTCATTCGTGGGCTGCTTACACAATCAGTAGATAGTGAATTGCTTTCCCCTAGCTTGCTTTCATCAGCAGCCTTTTCCATACAATAACCAAGGCTGGGAAGCAGCATTTCTCCTAAGTTTCCTAGTGGAAATACCTGCTTCACCTTAGCCCTAAACTGTCTTGTTCAGTAAGATCCTGCATAGTATTTCTTAAATAATTCAACAGTGCACATACTACGTGTTCAATTTTGTATTTCAGCTGAATTATACAGGAGGGTGGGGAGTGTTGTGCCAGAGCAGAGACAGGAGGCTCCCAGGAGGCTGAGCAGGAGCAGGTCCAGGAGCTGCTGCCCTGGGGACAGGATGGCAGAACAGCATCAGCAACAGCCACCCTGTCCCTCAGGGCAGCAATTGCCTGTGCCTGAGGGAGCTGCACCTCCTCCTTCCTCACCTTGCCATGTCTTTATTCATGAACTCCAGTAATTTCAATAAGGATTCAACATCTTGAGTTTTGGTCAACACAAATACAGTGATTCATCAGGGTTTTTGCAGTTCTTACTTGCATTTTTCACTTAAGTAATTTGTTGTCATGGTGTGCTGTTCTGTTCATTCTTCCTTGGACATGAATGTGGAAAATGGCCATGCTTCAATACACTTTAAGAGGGAGGGTTTGTCAGATATTACCTTGCTGAAAGGATGGTGTAAAACCAAGACTGATCCTGCTCATTTTAACTTACCAGGGAACCACATTAACTTCTGAGTTAACTGAGCAAACTGAGTTTGTTGTGTGATGTTGGCAGGATGTCCCAACACTGCAACCACAAAATACTAGCTCAACAAATGCTCTTAACTTCCATCCTCTCAGAAACAAGGGAGCCAGGAGGGAGCAAGGATATGATACTGAATGGAGAGCAGCAATTTGTGAGGGCACTGCTGTGGTCAGTGAGATTTCTGAGGAACAGGGAGTGCAGCCAGGTTGGAAAGGCTGAACAGTGGAGAGGGATCATGATTTTTCCCTGTACAGCCTGTTAACAAGGGGAGCAACAGAGGTTTTGGAGGCAGCTTTGCACTAACTTGGAGGAACGGGATTAGGAGCCTGTTGGGAACTTCTCTAAACTGCAAAAAGGTCTGTGAGGGCCAAGAGAATGCCTGTAGTTAAAGATGGAGAGATCCTGGATGTCCTGGTGGAAAGAGGGAAGATATTCTGGGTTAAGGGCTACAGTATTCTTTTCAAGGACAAGAACTAGTGAAGTTTTTAGGAGTGGCAGATCTGAACTGGCATGTCTTCATTGCCACCTACATTTCTGTCCTCTGGCTGGGAGCACAGTTACCCTGCATTGTATGTTGCCTGTAAAGGTGGCAGAAAAATTGCACATCTTTTGTTGCACGTGTTAAAAAAAAAAAATAAAATTGAATACTGTAATGTTAAGATATTGTTATTTTGTGTATTCAAAGTATACCCTTTATTGTGTACCTCAAACACTTGAATTACTTGTGAATGTTCTCATTTCCCTCTGTATGTAAAGGAAAAGGTAGCAATTTCTAAGCCTAAGAACCTTTTAGTCCTTTCCTTCATATGCATTGCCCATTTACAGAAATGCTAGGTCTGCTTAACACGGGAATTTACTTTTCTGGCCTTTTGGCCTTTTTCTATTCCCGACACTGGGTGCAAGTGGTGTTTTTTTAATAATGAGCTGATTTTTTTTTCCTTAAAATCAGACATTTTTATCTTGGATTTCATTTAACCGGTTACTTATGTGCAAGATGAAGATGGGGAAAAAAAGAAACAGATCTATGCCCCTGTGATCTAATAAACAAGTTCATTTATAATTTGAAAAAAAAAAACCAAAAAATGAAAGGTAAAATATTCACAATACTTGAAACAGTTCATTAAATGCTGATGGGAGAGAAATGACACGGCCAGGGAATCTAATGGTTTGTGAGGTTATCAGAAGCGAAAGCTAGTCAGCTACCATTACCCTTCGGTTGACCACTTTGATATGGTGAACAAAAAGGTTAAAGGTTTCATGTTGTTTGCCTCTTCTCTTTTCATTCTGGGAACAGTTGCATCCCTTTTCTTGGCTGGATCAGCAGTAATGTCCTGACCTCATGAAGCATTTTCCCAGGAATTAAAGTCCCCTCCCTCTGTTCCCTGCCCTCCTGCATCCCATGGGATGGTGGTTCTCTCAGTAGCCTGACTAAATATCCCACCCAGAGAAGGAGGATGTGTCTTCCAAGGACTTTTCACTGGGGTGGTAGGATTTTCTCTTTCCAGAAAAGACACAGTATTTATGATAAAGGATCTTCTGGGTGCTTGTTGCTGCTATATTTTTAAAAGCTTTTCCTAAGCCTCTCAGGGGTTACTGGGTCAGCCATGGCTTCTGCTTCCCAAGGAATTCATTGGTTAGTGTTGATGTTAACAGTTCCAATCTGGTATAATGAACTAAGCCAGTGAAAGGCAGTGAGCTCGTCACTGCTTGAAGCAGGGCAGAAAAACATTCTCGTAGGTGGCTTGAAAGAACACAGCTTTTTCACAGAATGTCTTTATGTTACCTGTTGTGAGTTTAATGTTTAACTGAATTTGATATTTAGGATGAAAAACGTACTTTATAGATTCCAGATCTTTTTTTGTACTGAACTCCTCTTTGTCAAAGCTGTTGTGTTACTGGACTACCACAAAGTTCTCCAGTGCTACTAGTAAGTGCTGGTCTTACATGACTTTGCCTTTTTCGTCGACTGTGAAGCGTGGTGACATTTTTGTTTTGCTTGCACTGTTTACACATTTGCTTTTATCTGCTCACCTATCATCACAAAATTCAAGAGTTCTTGCTATTAGTACTAGACTTTTACTCCCTCTATTGAATGATAAAATAAAAGACTGAAAATTTTTTGGGTGCAGAGGTTATGGTGTGTGGGAAGGCTGCTTGGATGACTACCAGAGGACAGTTGTGGGCACCCAGTGTAAAAGTCTCACACTTTTCCTTTGGTTTACTGCTTTCCCATAGTTTCAGTGATTCTCAAGGTCAGAGCAAAGAAAAGTACAATGCAAAGACCATTGAAAACAAAAACCCTGTTGTATTTTCTGAAATCGGAAATGGCCAATTTGATCCTGTGCAGGAAAAGACAAAAAAAAAAAAGAAGAAAAGCTGTGAGCAAATAACACTGGTTCTGGTGAATGAGAAGGGTTTGGGCTTTGTGGGATTTATGAGAACATTAAGTTACACGGCCAGAACACATTATACTGAATGGGACAGTAAAAAATTATAAACTCTGTTTATAACTTTTGCCTTTGACTTGTTGCATAAAATAAGGAGAATTAATTTACAGTTGTAACTGATGTGAAAAGTTCATTGGTGTTTGCTTTGTATCTCCAATGACAAAAATGTGAACAGCTGGAAAAGATAGAGTTTATACTGATTTTTTTTTATAATTATTTCTTTCTTTTTAGTGTTATGCAGCAAAAACCCCCAAGTCAATATACAGGGTGACAGACTTGCTGCCTGAGCAGCAGGTCACTGCTTCTGTCCTGGCAGTGTAGCCAGGGCCAGCCCTGCCATCTAGGGCTGTGTTTGCCAGGGTTCCTTTGTTTGATGCCACCTGGCTGCAGTGCTGTGGCCCTGGAGGATGTTGGCATGACAGAAATGTCTAACTGAGGCCAGGTGATTCTCCATCAAAATGCCTCAGCTACTTTGGAAGCTGCATTTTGCTGTGACACTGTTTTTTTTTTTAAGATTTTGATGGCTTCTCAGATTTTTCTTTCTCTATGTGGTCCCTGGGTCTATCATACACACATTTTAGCAAGAAGGGCTGCCAAGTGACATAGAGCATGAACAGTTTTTGCACTTTGGATATGCTTGTGACCTGCCTTTGTTGCTTGGCACAGCAGTTGAAGGCAATGGGGAGAAGCACAGATGAATAAGGAGGAGGGGAAATGAATTTTAAAATATATTTTGAGCAATAGGCTCTGTCCTTACTTTGCTGGCCGCTGTGTTTTTGCCAGCTGGGAAGAGCTGTGTAGTAATGATGTCAGAGGTAAAGCTAAAGGCCAGATCTACCACTATCTCCTTCTCCCAATTTTCTCCCTCAGCAGTGCTGAGATGCAGGGCAGTAGCAGCTCATGTGCTGGGGCTGCTTCAGTGGCTCAGCAAACTCAGTCAGCTGCTGCTCCAAGACAAGTGACAGGACAGCATCTTACCAGTTTCTCTCCTAACATACTCTTTCACAGCTTAGGCTGTCTCGCTCCTTCTCTCTTCTTTGCCTTTTTATTTATTTATTTTTCCTCTGTAACAGTTTTTTTCAGTCTCCAGGGTGTTTTAAATGTCACATTTCTGGCGGCTGTAAAAACCTTTTTATGAGTGAGTTCTAACACTTCCCTGTCTGGCCCATGGAGGCCAAGTCATCATCACCTGACCCTCTGTGTTATCTTCCCTGCAGCAAATAATCCTGAACAAAATGCCCTCTGAAGTGCCACCTTTTCCACTTCTCTTGGCCTTTCCCCTGCCTGTTTCTTGAGAGGGTGGGTGTTGAAGCCACTGCACTGTCTAGTAGCTTTAGGACTGGGACCAGCCTAGTAGTAGCTGATACCTGATGCTTTTTTTTCTGTGCCTTAGGTTTTGAGGTTTGGCTGGGGGCAAGCCTGAATACCCATGTTAACTTCTTGGTAATGTTCTTTGGGCTCAGCAATCCAGGATGTTTGGCTGTTTTTCTAGCTCCTTTGAGCTTCCATTTCCTGATACAGTTCCCACTTTGTTTCTATCTTTTTGTTGTCTTTTAGCTCACCTGCCATCATTGTAGTCAGCTTGCTCTGTTTCTCTTCCCTAGGAATACAAGCAGCCCCCTTAGATCCTGTGAGGGATCTAGGAGGGCTTTATGGGCCACTTTTCTGCACTTTCTGTGTCTCAGTAAGTTGCTGCCTGCTCTGACCTACTAAAGGTGACTTCTGCCTTGAGTAGTCTTTTAGGCTTGCTTTCTGCCCAACAACTTAGTAACTTGTTCAGTTGAAATAAACCGCACCTTGTCTCTTTTAGGATCCAAGAAAACTAAATCTTTTCTTCTGTCACTCTGTGTCTAGTCTTTTTATCTTTATGCTTCTCTCTGTTCCTACATCACTGTGAGATGACAATGAATTTTTGTATGAATTTTTATATATAGCTCTTAGAGGCCACATTAATGAAAACATGAGAAGTTCATTGAGTAACAGAAAAGGGTAATTAACTAATCCAAAATAAATGTGTATGGAGCTTGTTTGCTTTGGGGACTAAAGGCAGATAAAAAATAGTTTATTAAAAATACCTCAGTTAATAGAAAACAGTATTATGAGATATGGGAGAGAGAAGATTTACTGTGCTCTTGACTCCATGATGTACAGCATGAGTTTGACTGAGTGGAAGCAGTGAAACTGAGAGAGTTTGAATGTTTTTTGAATGTAAACTTCTGTTGTCCATTGCCCTTTGGTTGATCCTTCCTTCCTTCCTTCCTTCCTTCCTTCCTTCCTTCCTTCCTTCCTTCCTTCCTTCCTGGAATCCTTCCTGGAAT
>JAOTQP010001286.1:19618431-19644138 GCA_026413545.1 Cichladusa arquata | reverse complement strand
TTCCTCCCTTCCTCCCTTCCTTCCTCTCACACTTTTGACATAGTAGCTGGCCAAGACTGGAGATAAAGTCTGAAAGCTAAGAGATTAGTAACGCTTGTCATTTTTTAAAAAGAAACTTATATTAAATTAATTCTCAAAGATATTTCAAGGCTTTCTCAATAAGTCTGTTCTTCTACACACCTTATAGGTATTTGCATAACTTTTTCTTGCAGCCTCTGAAAGTTAGAAAATAACTAGTTTCTTTGTTCTCCCTGCCATTTTCTGCACCTCCCATCATCATTACTGCTCCTGGCAAAACTGGTACTCTTCTTTCTTCAACCTTGTCTTGAGGTGCTATGCTCAAGACAGTGCTGCACTTCAAGAGGCCCCAGACCCTCTCAGACTGATTGTTTTGGGCTATAGGGGCTGTATTCTTGCCTGGTCATCTTCCATGGGGTACTGATTTCCACATGTTTGATGGTCATTCCTAATTGAGATCCAGCCATTGAGTCAGTGAAGCGTTTCTTTCATGCAGAGTTGATGAGTGTCTGGCCATTTGCATCTATAATTTTATGCTGATTTTTTCCCTATTTGTTTCCTCTATTGTATTCGTATGACATAGTTTCAGGTTTTGAACTGTCCATCTTTTTTCATACAGTTTAGTTTGTGCTTGTGCCTTTAATATTATTTCAGTGAGGACTTGTCACTTTCCTGAACTTTTTCCTTGAGTTGCTTATACTTGAGGGTGCACTGCAAGTATATTGAAATCTGCTTTCACATAGACTGTTGTATTCATTCCCCTGTTATCAGTCTTTCCTGACTGTTGTGACTTCTTTCCAAATCCTGATCACTTGCTTTGTTCTGCTTGCATGTTTCAAAGTTTCTACCAACTGATAAGAAACAAACCTAGAGGAGCCCCTTTTATTTTGTTTTCTCTGCTTGTGGTTTCTAGTGCACTCAAAGATGTTATTCTTATCCTGTTTGATTGCATTCTTCATAAATGTCTATGTAGTTTAAGTATGCCATTACGACAATGAACTCTATTTATATAATCGGTAATTATTCAAATAAAACCCTTATCATCTTTCTCAGGCTTGATTGCTTATAATGTGTCTCTTTCATGTCCCTTCCTTGAGTTGTTTGTTTTGGCTTTTTTGCTGATTTTATCCTTAAATCAAGAAAGTTTCAGTGGTGTATCTCAAGTGCATTTTGAACTTCAGAGAAGGCCTGTATATTTGTTGTGCTAGACAACATATTTTTTCTCCTATCTCTGGATAGGAAATGTTGTCTTCTTTATGTAAATTCTGATTATGCAGTTATAACACAACTCTGTTAAGGCATATTTTTTGTTATCCAGTGGACTTCCACTTCATTTCGTTACCATATTTTTGAGAACACAAAGTGACAAAAAAAGTTTCTGTGAATTGTTTAGTGATACCTAAACAGATATTTGTCTTCAGTTTTTAACTGGATGCTGATTAATTAAGTGACTGTCTGTATTTTTTCATGTAAAACCAGTCTTTATAAACCCGTTATGATATCAAACACTATTAAATAAGTTATTTTGCAGTGAATATTTGAAAATTTCAGATAATGTTGCATTAAAGTAATATAAAAATTTTAAAGCTGTGTGAAGTTAATATAGTGTTTCTATTTATTCATTTTAAGTATTTTTTTTTCTCATTGTGCAGAAAAAGATTCATTTTAGAAGAAAACAAGTAAAATATGCCTTTATCTTCCAGTGTCTGACCCAAAAAATGACACAGCCATGAAAACACATACTAGAAATTTTGACTTTGGTACCAATCAACCAATTTTAAAAGTTCTTCATGCTAGCAAAGAAGAGTATTTCTTTGGGATGAAATACAAATTTAAAACAAGATTAAAATGTGTAATTTAAGTAATAACACATGGATTTTACTGTATTTGTTTTTCCATTCTCCACATCTTGCAAAAAGTTTTTATTCCCAAAAAACAAAACATTTAACATTATTGCAGCTCAGTATTCTACCCTTAAGCTTCACCCAAGTTTCTTAATTTCTTTAAGTAAATATGGAAACAAAATATGGCTATTAATTAAATAAATTAAAACAAAAAAAAGAGCAGAAGTCCACCATCTGTTTTTTGTATCCCTGGTGTCACTTCATGCACATGGGTTATGCCATAAAGCCATATACAAGCTTCTGGTTGACTACCAGCAGTTCAGAACAGATTACAGATCTCCTTGGAGTATAGCCATGGATTTTATATAATTTTGATACTGCAGGAAAGATACAGAATTTTTAAATTGTTCTTTTAGAAGCTTTAAAACTATGCAGAGTTTTAGTTGCTTATTAGGAAACCATATTTAGTGTCCATTAATGTTTTGTATTGCATGTAAAAAAGCAGTGCAGAGTGTGTTGAAGCTCTCTGCCATGCACACAACTGCTCCACCAGATCCAGAGCGTGCATCACCTCTTTATGGGGATAGGGACTTTGGGGAGAAAATCAGGAGAAAGAGGAAAAAGGCAAGGGGAGATTGATGGGCCAGCTGGAGAAAGAAATGATCCCCTGCTGAGTGTCCTCATCCTCCTCTGGGTGCTCTTCCCTCTACAGTATGTAGCAATGAGAAAGAAACTAAATTTTTTATTTTTCTGGTATTAACTAGACCCTATAAAATAAAGACAAGACACTTTGGGAGTTGAAGGGGAGAAGGGCTGATTCTCATGCCATTGGCAGTTACTTCACAGGAGAATCTGGTGCAGCAACCGGTGTAGGCATGTCAAATCTTGCATGATGCTGAGAGTGTAAATGGCAGCTGCTTATGGATAAAACAGTCGTGTGTGTACTACCTGTTGTGTGTGGGGAGCACAGCTGTGTGCACATTGGCAGCTGTATCTTATAGGGTTGATTTCCTGGTCAGACTGAGCACAGGCTGCTCCACTAGCTTTGGTTCAGCCTGAGGAGTTATGCCCTTGCATACCCACAGAAAATTCAATCCACTCAGCCAAGAAAAGTACAGTAAATTTAAAAAGTCTAGAAACCCAAATTAGAATTCTTACTGCCACTTTGCATTTTGATGCCACGTCTCTTTTCTTACAAAGAGAAAATTGTTACAATTCTGTGCCATTTTTTTCATATTTTTATAACAACTCTTGCTGCATCCAGCCTGGAATTAAACCTTAGCAGTTCTATGGCTATAATAAGAGTAAGGTTTATTGCCAGCTAATGTTTCATCTGCTGGCTAGATGACTAGCTGTACACCAGCTGCATAATGTATTCTGTAAGGATATCATCATCACAGCACTTCACTCTTGCATCTCATACACCCACCAGGAAACATGTTTTATCTTGTGCTCTGAGCAAGGAATACAAATGAGATGTCTCAAGGAAAAGTAAATAAGAATATTAGGAAATACTAATGTAAATAAGAATATTAGGAAATATTAAAGAGAAGTAATTCTTTTTTTTAGCTTGTTAGTGTGAGATGCTGTTTTTGGACAGGGACAAGATGAGAGCTCCCACAAATCTTTAGGTGTTGATGATAGACTGCTTTTGACACAGGTCAGACACAAAATGGCCCAGAGCCTGGCTTCTAGCTGTTCTTTTGTTGGCTTCTCCCCTGCATGGTTCTTCCTTGGTTCTTGGTTTATGTCAGGAAGAAGCCCTAGTACTGCTCTAGCTTAATTCTAAATCTTTGTAGGATTTTTTTTTTCTGGCAGAAAGGCATCCCTAGAACATATAAACAAGGCCATGGTTCCTCCTGTACTAGGGCAGGACAACTGCAGTGCAGTAGCAGCTGTGCTGCTGCTGAGCCTCCTGGGAGCTCTTTTGTTCAAAGAGAAGGGGAAGGGGTTAGTGCTCACTAGTCTGCCAAATGTCCACAGGCACAGTGGTGGCCAGCCTGAGGAGTCAAGAATTGCCCTTTTGCCCAAAGCATAAAAGGAGGATTACAACACACAAGAGATACAAGATACAGGAGAATTTTAATAGATGATGTTGTTGATGTAGAATTTTTTTTACTTATGTGTGTTATTCTGCCAAAATTATTATATTTTTCCTAATAGTTTATATGTTTTGTATCAGTTTCATGTAAACTTTGGGGGTTTTTTTTAACAAAATGAAAAATTTTAGATAAAACTACATTTCTCATTAGCTTTGCTTTGAAAAGCTCCAGTTCCCAAATCTCACAGTTGTTCTGCTTCCAGCAAATATTTGAACAGCAGAGCCAAAGTGTGCCTTGGCTCTAGTGCTCTGCATCTTACAGAATATTAAACCATTTGGAGTCTGTTAATTCTGTGCTGGAAGTTGCAGGGAGTTTTTGGCAATGGATATAAAGATTTCAGTCATAGTGATGGTGTTTGAAAATGTCAGTAGGACACTAGAAACACATTTCTGGGGTGATCCTTTCATTGCTTGTTTTAATTAAACATAGAAAACTGCACATATACACGTAATTAAATAGAAAAACATACAAACTGTGTATACAATGTCAGGTGCTCCAAAAGTAGAAAATGACATGTTCTAAGTGTTTTGTGCTATCTTAGCTTTCCTGTGCAGATATATGAAGCTACACTCTTTACTGTATAGTCTGATTATATTTAACAAGTAGTTGTTGATTATTTTGCTTCTCCTTTTTGTCATGGGATTGGTACATTGGCTCCCTGCTTGGGTGATAAAGACAGGCAAAATGTTCATGATATTTTAAAAAGACAGAAATAATCCCTTAGAGTCCACTTGCCTTTCCTCTTTTGAACTGGGAATTTGATGGCAAAAATGAATCCATTGAAAGGTTCTAGGATGCTATGGAGAGCTCTTTGTGTTTCACACATTCTTGTTTTTTTTGCAAGAAAAGGTCTTCCTGTATGCAAGTAAGATACAGAATGTATTGCTCTCTACAACCACCTGGAAGGAGGTTGGTCTCTTCTTCCAGGCAACCAGGGACAGGGCAAGAGGAAATGGCAGGGGAGGTTCAGGTTGGACATCAGGAAGAATTTTTTTAACTGAAAGAGTGCTCAGGAATTGGAATGGACTACCCAAGGTGGTGATGGAGTCACCATTCCTAGAAGTGTTCAAGAAATGAGTGGACATGGCACCACTTAATGCTGTGGTTTAGTTGACAAGGTGGTGTTTGGTCGAATGTTGAGCTCAGTGGTCTTGGAGGTCTTGTCCAGCCTTAATGCTTCTGTGATGCTGTGATTCTATAGTGCTGAGGTGGGAGAAAATATATTATTGTGAAGTTAATGGTTGAACAATAATACTATATACAGTGAGGGCTCAGTCAAAGATACCACCACCATTCCCCTAAGAGAAAGGTAGCCTCATTTTCACTTTTCCTAAGTCTGGGATGTTTAACTTTGGTAAGCTTTCAAGTTTAACAAATGCTCATTTACCACAGCTTTGAATGACTGGGAATATGTGCTCTCTGCTTATGCAATCCGTATCTAGGCTGTCAGGGAGATTTGCAGTATAGATGCCATTTTAATTTAAAAATGAGAAGTATCTCAGATAGTGCAAGACCTACAAACAAACCTCTAAACAATAGATACTCAGGTGAGGCATAAGGTAACATAAGCTATGGCCATAAAATGTAATAATTTGAAAGGGGTGGGAGCCTTGAGGCAGCTGTAGTGTTTATCATATCCTCACATAACTTCTCAGTTTTAGTTCAGCGTATGAGTTAAGAGCTAATAGAACATTTGGCTTTTCAGACTCTAAAATATCATCCTTGGAACATATAGCCATATAATTCCTGGAAACAGAGCAGTCTAGCTACAAAATGCATGTTTTGAATAAAGGAAGAATTTTTCAGCATAGTTTCTTATAAAAACATGCTTAAAATATTATGTAAAAGTGAAACATTTTAACCAACATTAATCTTTGGCTCTAGCAGTTGTAGAGACTTTCTGATCCAATTGAAAAACTGAAGTGCAGACTTACTTAAATATTGAAACCAGCAAAAAAACTTGCATGAATAATACTGAATCAAGAAACAATTAAAGCCAAGTAGCATGTTTTAAAGTGATTATGGTAATAGTCTACATTTTTAACCATTGCATTGCTGATTTATTTAGTGTTTACTTTAGCTTGCTGTATCACAGAATTTTACTTTTCATGGAAAATTTTTGTTTGTGAAGAGCCTGAAAATGTTACTGCAAATCTTTTCTCTTTGTGAACCTCAGTTTAGCCAAAAAGCTAAGATCTGCTAAAATGCTGTCTCATAAGCTTAAGATGTCTCATAAGCATAAAACGTCCGCATTGTGGCATTGAAAAAAGAACTTGAAATCCCAGCACATTATTTTTATTGCAAATGACAGTTTTCATGTGTTGGCTTTTGCTGCCAGAATAAGCATGTTTTCAGTAAGCACAAACAGACTTTTTCAGCTGTGCCGGTTTCCAGCGGTTCCTGTTTACTCCCCAAGTGGGTGGTATGGAAGAGCCACCTTTCTGGCACACTTGCATGCAGACAACACATGGCCACCATCGAGTTTTGGCATTATGGTCTAATAAAAAAAGATCCTGCTCATATGAGAAAGCTTGGTGTGCGTCAGTACAGCTATTTCAGTCTTTGCTGCCTCCTGAGCTGAATGTCAACCGACATTGGTGACTCTATTAAAATACGATTTCGCAAAAGGAAGTAAGAAACATGACTTTCAAGCTGTGTGTGAAGATGAGCTAAAATAGTAACAAAAGTATCTCTTGAGAGTACTAGAGGACAAAAAAAAATTCTCTGAAATCTACCTATTGTTAAGAAGAAACGGATCTGGCAGTCTCTCTTTTGTACCAGCTGTATGTGTTAAATTTTCCCTTCTCTTCAACACTGAGAGCAGGCATTGCTGTAGGAGGGATTCCAAGCAACTGGAAGGATTCAAAGGTTTCCTCAGAAAGTTTCTCCAATGGGCCTCAATCCTAAGGAAAGTCACAGTTAAGCTTTAACAGCTGAGTTTCAGTGCAGCAACCCTTACAGCCTGTGTGAAGTCGAGCAGGGGCTGATGGCGCAGGGGCCTCGTGCGATGGGCACCAGTCCTTGCTGGCTGCTCTTGCAGAAGGCACCAGAGAGCCGCGGTTGTGACGTGTCCTCGGCAAGAATTCATGAGCCAACCCTTTGTAAAGTAGCAGAGCAAGCACTGGTGCTGCTGGACATAGTTCACATTGCCCTAATTTTGGAAACAGATGGGAAGTTGTTCTCAGATCAAATAATTTTGTGTTTAACTACTTCTCTCCCAGATTCTTCTGAAGGGATCTGTGGTACCATTAGAATTCAGAAGAGTTTGGATGTCATTGTACCACTGTGCTTAGGCTGCTACTTATTAACTACAATTGTACTGTGTTTTGTTCTCACACTGTACTTCTCAGTTCCTTCACTTCATTGGAAGTCCTGAAAACAGCACAAACCCTCTTTTTAGACCACTTACAATTAAAACTGGTAATTGATAAATTCTACTTATAAAAACACTTCATTTTGCTTGTACTGGACCATAAAACTAAGTATTTTTTTTCCATTATGGATTTCTATGTTCCTCACTCATTGATACGTGAGAGAACCATAGTTCCTGTATATTTTTTTCACAACCATGGTGGTCAAATACTGGAGCAAGATACACAAAGAGGTTATGTTGTTCTGTCCTTGGAGGTGTTTTAGACTCACTGGGACGCAGCCCTGAGCAGTCTGATGAAACAGACCTGTTTTGGCAGGGGTTGGACTGAGAGAGACCAGATACTCCTTCCTACCTCACTTATTCTGTGGTTTTGGCTTCCTACCAGGCTTGTTTGGTACACACACCTGTAAAAGCCTGATCTTTGCTGGGAAGTCATATTTTTGATCACTGCTTTTAGTGACAGCAGCTGTACATGCTCCTGATTTTCTGTTGGGACATTCATGAATTGTCATTGCTTCCTTATCAATGAGATTGCTGAACAGATGCTATTGTTAGAGACTGGATGATTTCTTATCTGTCATGAGGCTCCAGCAATAATCAACACTTAGGACAAAAATTTCCTGTAAATTGTTTGTGTTCTCAGGTGGATTTGATTTTTCTTTTTTGTGCAACAGGCGCATAGACTAGTGTACAAAGTAAAAAAGGTAACATAGAGAAGTTTTTTTATTATTTTTGCATTTACATTCTCAAGCTGGTTTTGTGACAGTACAGGTTTCAAAACATTGTAAATTCCTTTACAATAGTAATAAAAATAATGTAATTCTGTAAAACAGAGGTTTCAAACTGCTTCTGCTTCGTATATTTGACTCTATGTCATTAGCAGGGAAAAATAAAGTGAGATGTTTTCAAGACAGCAGTCATTAGGCCATCACAGTGCTATTGATCTTTGTCCTACATGGAGTATTAATATTGTTGATGGCACAAATACTGCGTACAGGGCTACTCTGTGAAAACAGTGCTGAACATAGGTCATCATCTGTCATATCTGCTCCCCACTGAGACTACCAGTGAAAAGTTCAGTAGTAGCAATCACCTGTCTTCAGATGAAAGAAATGATGTGACTTTTAAAATTTTTATGTGTGCAAACTTGTTAGTGATTTGAGAGACACCCATTATATTCATTATGCAAGAGAAGAATAATTCCTTACTTTCAGCATAAGGTTGCATGCATGTGTGAAAAGTGGATAGGATGAAGGATGGGTAGCTTTATGTAGAAGTAGGGAGGGAGTGACCTTGCTTTGAGACACATTTTCTGAACTTTAACACAGACACCAACTTTGACAAGCATTTTGTCAAAATGGTAGCCATAATAGTTTTCTGAGCCAGTTCTTGTCTTAGCTGGCATTATCTTCATAGAGGTGCATTCTGATTTCATTTAAACTGGTAGAAATACAGAGGTGCCTCTACTGTGCGAATGATGTAACAGAGTAAGTGGGAATGATGTAACAGAGTAAGAAGTAAGATGGATCAGAGATGCTAGATCAAGCCCAAGTGTAGACGAACATTGTTTGGAGAATGCTTTCATCAGTTTTTCTACATCCTATTAGTGGATGAGGAATAGAGATACTTTGATTATCAAGCAACAATTCCAAAATTAGTAGCCCTGAGGGAGATGACCTGTTCTGTGAGCCAATTCCATGGTGAAAAATTTGCCTTCTTGGCTGGGATCCCTAGGGGCTGCTTCCACTGGGTTTATTGCACAGCATAAAAAATCTGTAGTTATAGGAAAAGAAAGTTCCTGTCTTGTTTTAAGTACATTACTAGAGAACAGATTGTATTATTTTGCTCTGTTATTGAGTGAAATATTTCTTGAATAAAAATTCCACCAAGATAGAACAAACTTTTTTAAACTGACAAATTGACCAAGGTAGATACAATATGCAAATGCTGATGTTTACATTCAATGCGCTTAAGCATGGCACAAGGAAATACAAGGATTAAAGTATAATAATACTGTAAATAGTATTAAATTAATAATGAGGGCTGGTATGAAGATGTGTAAAGTAAATATAATTTATAAAGGAAGAGGTGAAATCCAGATAGAAAAAGAGAAAATTGAGTAAGGTTGTTCTAGACACACTTTAATTTATGTTCATTACCAAAACTGTAAAAGCAAAAGTGGTTAAACAGTTGTTGAATAAGATTTTGTTGATTTATGTTCTGAGTTATATCAGAAGCGAAAGTTGATTCGTGAAGAACCTCACTCCAGAGTGTGTTCCCTGCTGCCTTCATGGTATAGATGATGGTAATGGTCTGATTGTTCTCCTTGTGGGTTTATTCAGCTGGTTGAATGTTATACTTTTACAGGAGAAAATAAGAAAAGCAAGATGGAAGTGTTCATTTTGAAGATAAATGAACTTTTCCAGGCTACTTTGATTCTCTGGAGAGGCATAACATATTAAACTGCTTAACATCTGGGAGCATCTGTCCATGTAGTCCAGCCTGTGGATTAACGGAGTGCTAAACTGCCATCCCATTTTCATGGAGATTTAGAGAATGAACAGCAAGTGCTTAACTGTTTTGACCCAGTCTTATTTTAGAACTGCAGGATATGTAAGCAAATGCTAGATACATTTTCAAACATACATATGCATGTGTCAGTTGTTTTTTTTTTTACATAAGACCATAATTACATAAGAACTGAGCTTTTTTAGTTCAAGACAATGTAGTTCAGGAAAAATACTTAATTTGATAGTGCTATGAAACTTTCAGAATTATTTATTTATGTAAAAAGGCTAACATTTAACTCCTATAAATTAATTAGGTTTTAATATTCAATTAGATGAATTATTGTAGTCTAATCCCATGATAATTTAGTCTCCCTTTCTACCAGTGTGACAAGTATCTAAAATGGGGCATACCATTTCTGTGAGTATCTGTAACTCAATGTTATGCTTTGTTTTTCTGCTCAGAGTTTTACTCTTTTTTTTCTTTTTCGATGGCAGAAAATGACAGAGCACTTTCACCTGCTACTTTTCTTTCATGTTAAAATAGTTCTGGAGTAGCTTCCATCTTTTTCTTTTTCTTGGTTAGTCAGGTGTTGTCTTCTAACAGGAAATTTTAGATCACTTCTAAGAAGTATGTCAAGGGCATTAACTTCCTGGAGATGTCTGTTGCAATGCTGCCGAGGTTTTAAAGTCTTTAGTCAACCTAAAGTCTTTCATCCACTGTTACTTTTAGGAGTAAGTCAACATTTTTATATTTGCTGGAGGATATAGCAATGTGAGAATGGATAAGCAAGCATACTATCCCTCCTATAGGTGTTTGGCACAGATTGTTCCTTAATAGATCCATTCCTGTTCTGAGATATATTTCTACAGTGACAGGTCATTGCACCTTACAAAATGATCATTCTTAATAACAGGGAATGATATTTACTATCTGATGGTAAGTATTGCTTAGATTTGACAATTCAATGCTTATTCATATCTGTATTTTCAGTGTTGAAATTAGTAATAGCATAGAAAGCATAAACTCTGTTAGTCTAATTTTTGCATTCAAGAATATTTTGAGGTTTTGTGTGAATATTTAAACTCACTAATTTAGGGTATCTTTTCTTTTTGACGAAGATTCATGGCATCTCTGAATCCAGTGCCTGTATGACTCCTTTTTTTTGTGGCATGACTAGTTCTGTAATGGTTTGATATCTTTTATGTAGGGTAACAGTGGAATTAACATTGAGAAAATTATAGAGAAGATCACTAAGATACAAGTTTGAGCTATTAGGAAGCGGACATTCCCATTGTATCAACACTGCAAGATTTTTTAAATTGGTGTACAGAAATCACTAAATTTTAGTTTTCAGTGATTGTTCTCATAAATGCCCAGTTTCAGAAATATAACCACGAATACATAATCATATCAGGATACCCTTTTAACAGTTTATCTGGTTATGACAAAGTGGGCTAAAGGTTCAGCCTGGGGTAGGACAGTGGTGGGTCATAGGGGATACTGTGTGATAATCTCTGTGGGGAGAGCAAGCTCAAGCTGTTGTTTAGCCTAGAATAAAGCAGAAGAAGAGCAAGCCCTTAGTAGCTGTAGTCGGGGCAGAGCTGTGTGGCACCTTCTGTTACCATACCTGTGCAGAGAGGTGCTCAGCACTGGTGGTGCTGGTTAGGAGAAGCTGTGCAGGTGTGGGGCTTCTGTGTGACTCTTCTGGCAACTATTTCTTGAAAACAAAACTTGGGAAAGTCCTCTAACTCACTGATGTCAGCTAGCAGCATAAGAAAGAATTAGGGAAATGAACAGATCTCTCTGTGGCTGATGATATCAAGGCACCTTGCTCTGCTCTCAGAGTGCAGTGACATGACTTGCTTAGGGGTCACTGGCAACTGCCAGCACCTCTTCTCCAAATCTGCAATTTCCCCAAAAAGTTCTTGAGGGCTGAGGCTGTGAGGTCTACACTTGTAGCAGCCTCAGAATGATCATGAGGTGACCAGCGAGTGCCCAGATAAGAGTGGTGTGGAAGGAGCAATGTTGGTGCAGTGCCATGCTCCCCTTGCAATGCCTTTTGCAGCCCCATGGTTTTGTAGTTCTTGAAAACCTACCTCTCATGGCAGCCCCCAAACACAGAACTCGCAGCAGAACCCCAAGCTGACAATATTATATGAATTTCCAAATGGATTGTGATTACTAATTACTGATTTGATTTACCTCAAAATCTGTACTAAAAATCTGTATTCTATGAAATGTGCTAATATTAATAGCTAATGTCAATAAAAACTAGTCATCATTATGTTTTGCATGGATGTATTGAGATTCTTTGTAATTTTTAGGATTTTAAGAGCATGACATACTGAAATCATCTCCCGTCTATATGTTTGTATATATGTATGTGTTTGCAAGGGAAATCTTTATGATGTTCATCTTTTATTTTGCAGTCAAAACCAGTTGCATTTGCAGTTCGGACAAATGTTGGGTACAGTGCAGCTCATGAAGATGATGTTCCAGTCCCAGGCATGGCCATCTCATTTGAGGCTAAAGATTTTCTTCATGTTAAAGAAGTAAGTAAAACCAGAGGAGTAAGTGAATCACCCTTTAAGGGAATACTTGAGTAATAGTGCTACTATTTTGCAATGTTGATAACACTTCACATTGCCAAAGCACTTTACAAACGCTAAAGAAGCTAAGAGTGTATAAGGAATTGAATGTTCTTTTAAATGCTATTCTTGTAGAAGCAATGGCACAAATTTCTTGTAATCAACTTAATGAAGTTCCGAAAGCAAGTACTTTTCTTCCCTAGTAAAAATCACTTATTTATAGGTTTAAATGCCTGTCTGACTATTCAAAGATGAAATATTTCTGGGTTTTTTCTAATCTGTGAGGGTTTGTTGTGATTCAGCAGCCAAGGGTTGCTTCTCTTTTAGTTGTGTGACTGCTTCTCAATTAACCCCAAAATCCTCAGGTCTCGTGTTTTTAACTGAAGCTACTTCCCCAGCACAGACAGTATTTTGTTAGCAGTTACATGCCGGAGAACTGGAATGATCTTTCAAGATAATTGCAGCTGTCAATAAATAAACTTTGCCTTTGCTGCATTGGTTTTCTTTTCCTGTAGTTTGGTTTTGACAATTTTAAATTTGTACAATTTCAAACACCTAAAGTAATTTTCTTTCTTTGCTCCTTGCAAGATTCTCCCAAACACATAACTTGGTAACTTTTCACATGCAGGCCCTCCTCTCTAGCCTGTGCTCCCTTTTGAATTACTCCTTCATTTTAAAAGGTTTCCTAGCTTTTGATCATATTCCATTGTGGTTTGTCTCAAAATGGCCCATCTGGATATGAAAATTCATAGGCAAAGAAATAGAAAGTTAGTTTAAGGTTGAGAGCAACCTAGCCATGCATTTGAAATTCATGAATTCATTGAAATCTTTGCCTCATTTTAGACTATCAAAAAATCCCTCAGTAGTTATGATTGATGAGGCACAAGGATTCTGCTAGCGCAGGTGCTTTGGGGAGGAATAGAACAGTCCTAATACAGAGACAGAAATGTGGATGGACAGACTAAAGAAACACAAGAAACAGACTTGGCTAATGATGGTAATTTTTCATATATATTAAAGACACAAAAAGAGAATAATTTTGATTCAGACTCTATATGGTGAAGGAAATATGCTTTCTGCCTGATGATAGTGTAAAAGAATTGCTCTGTTCTGCTCTTGTGACAAAAGAAGAGATGAGCAGGCACAGAGTCCTGGCAAGAGAGAACCATCAACCTTCCCAGTGAGTCTTGAAGCACTGGAAAATCTGGCTCAGTTTGGTTAGATCAAATGGTTTTGTGTAGTCATCTATTCCATATGCACATCAAATGAAGTGGTAATCTCAGACTTCACATCAAGTGTTTCCCCTGTTTCTATATAAACCAGACACACAGGGTTAGCAGTTTTCTGTCAAAAGTTAATGCATTTTTCTTCACAGCACAACTTAGTCTCAGATGTATGTCTGAGATGTAGGAGAGGATCCGGAAAGAAAAGTCTCCTGAACTTTTCCGTATCTCCAGAATGCCTTGAAAGGAAGCTTAGCTCAGCTGAGTTCTTACATTGTGGCTGCATGTAGCACTGAGAGGTGGAATAATAGATTAAAACATTCTTACAGCCCCAAGTGTAATAGAATAGGCATTCTGTGCTGATTGCCTTTAAAAACACCTGGTTTTCTCTGTAAGCTGCCAAGGAGAGGTGATTGTCTACAGGTGCTAGTCCAGAGATGGGTTGGGAAGAGAGCCTGGGACCAGGCACCGCTGCAATGGCGAGATGGGAAGAGATCCACAAGGGATCAGATTTGGACTTAGACTCATTTGGCAGCAGCTGTTGTGTCTGGGTGGGTTGAAGCTCCTTCAGAGGCTGCTCCAGGCCCAGCTTTTCCCTGCACAGTCAGGTCCTCCCCCTCCATCTTCTGTGCCATGCCCTGCTCATCCTCCAGGGCTCTGTATCCCACCAGATACAGAGGTGCTCCCTACAGTTAATATAATAATAATAATAATAATAATTATAATACTTTTGTTAATAATAATCCCTACAGTTAATGCTGGGGGAACTGAATCATCCAAACTTTAATTATTTATGCAGATTAAAAAAAACCAACACATTCGACTATAAAATGCAGTGTTGTTAATATATTCTATACCTAACTTGTTGTTTGAAATAAAGAAAGCTACATTAGCCTTCAGTAGCTTCTGCCTACATAATGATGCCATACTGGACCACTGCTGTCCTCATCTGCAAGGGCTGTTCACTGATTCGTGCTGCTGAGGGGGCTCAAGCAATTAAAACCTCAAAATGTACATGGACAGTGATGAAAAGTACTGCAGTGATTGAGTATGAGGGAAATTTATCTTCATTATTAGGTTACATTCATTAAAACTCAGTACACATGATGATGATGATGGATTCCTTCCTGCCAAAAGAAACTGCTACATCATAGTAACTTATGAATCTTCTGAGACTTTCATGTATGGTCATCATTTGGCTCTGTGTTTAATTAATTTTTGCATTTCTCTTGGCACTCCAAACAGGTAAATTACAAAGAATCACTCAACGCAGCCAGCACCTTGAGAGCTGGACACCTCTCTACCAAGATTTTAAAAAAAAAAAAAAAATTATAAATTATTATGTATTGTATTATTCTCTTAAAAAAGTATCTTATACTCTTAATATACTGGCACAGAATTTATCTTTGAGACCTTGCAGAAGTGCATTCCACATGCTTGCTTTTATTTCTTTATGAAGAAGAAATTCCTATGGATTTAGAATTTCTATTGCTTCTAATAAAATTAATATTGTTGCGTGGTAATCTGTTGCACTGTAGGACAAAAATAGTGACTGTTCAGATTTTAATGTAATGGTGGTTTTTAATTGCATCTCTTCCTTTTACCAAGTTAATGATTTAGTTAGCCTTTTGTAATGAAAAGTTATAATTTTAATAATACATTTTAGTCTAATATAGTTTGAGAAACTGCTATTCCAGAGTAGCTCCCCATGAAATGCTGGTATTCTTACTCATAAAGACATCCCACTGGATGAATTTTTTAGATCTCCTTATGTTTTATGAGCTTAAAAGTGCGTTTATTTTAATCTCTATTTTTTGTTAGCTGGAATATCTTACAATTGCTCTCCAGCGTCACAAGATTTCTGTAGTTGCCAAAGTGAAAGATAATACTGCAATTTAGGTTGTGTATCAGTGATCCACCAATGATGGTAAAATTAATTTCTTTTTACAGGAGCCCACCCATTTTACATGTTTTATTCCTAACTGTACACTTTTTAAAGCTTCTTATTGTATAATTAAATATGCACTATGATATCTACATTAATAGCTTCAGATTCAAAAAAGCTACTTTCTTCACATTCAGGTGTTGTCTTAAAGTTTCATAAATATTCCAAATTACCCAAAATTCTTATTTGATGGTAGAAACACCAAAACTATTGTGCATGGGGCCCATACATGAGTGACCTATTCTCCTTCAAAAATGGTGAATAAATAAGAATGGAAAAAGCAAATAGTACTGCAGTATAGACATCTGCAAAACAACCAACCTCTCCCACACATGTTGGGGGGGGTGTGTATGAATAAAGGTGTTGAATTAAAGTAGTCAATATCTCATATCTAACAGAGCTGAAATTCAGTTAATTGGGCTATCTGGTGGACTTATGTAACTGTTAGGTTTTTTTAGTTATCCAAAGATAACCATTCCTTGTGGATCTATCATAGTAAGTTTAAGATGCAGATCACATGAGCTATCTGAAGTAGGGTGTATATAAGCAGCCAAATTCAGTCATATTATAGAAGATTTTAGTGAGATGTGGGGGAATTTGAGAAGCAGTATTTTTAAATTTAAATAGAGAACTGAATAACATGGAATAAGAAAAATAGATTATTACAGAGCTGTAAAAATTGCAGCAGTAGGTGAGAGTAGATCCTAAGTCTCTGGTGTCCACCAAGAACTGTGAAGGGAGAACACCAACAGCTCTCATGTATATGAAGAGAAGCAAGAAAAAATAAAGATAGTGAAATGGGTAGAAATCAAAACCAGGGAGAAACATGAAGTCTTTGCAGGAAGATTTCCACCTAAGGACTGCAGATTTTAATAATTTGAAAGGAATAATTATTTTAACGTATTTCTGAATATTACCACAATTCTTCATTGTCATAATAGCATAGCACAGTGATTAATTGCAGGGAAGAATTACAAAAAATAGCATAGCTGCAAGTTAAAGCTAACAACAAAGTTATCCCAGATACAGTAATTTCTTAGTATGTTACTTTTTTCTTTTTTCTTTTTTTTTTTTTTAATCTGTAGAAATTTAATAATGACTGGTGGATAGGACGATTGGTAAAAGAAGGCTGTGAAATAGGATTCATACCAAGCCCAGTCAAACTAGAAAACATGAGGCTGCAGCATGAACAAAAGGCAAAACAAGGAAAATTCTACTCCAGGTAATAACAAGAAATCATTAATAATAGCAGCATTGGCTGTGACACAACTTGAAAATTGATGCTGTGTATCATATTCATAAGTCATATATATACTTAATTTTTGTTACTGGCAGCTACAAACATTTTTAATCAAGGAATTAATATATAATTAATTATATCATTTATTATATAACATTATTTTTTACATTATATTGTTAATTAATAAGCTTATTAGTGTCATTGCTATTTGGAAGAAAAAGTAGACATTTAGATTGGTGATCTGTGGGGGCCTACAACTGACATAGTTTCATTCTTTTTTTCATAAAATAATTGCTAATATACATTGCAGTAAGTACATTTACTATGTGCTAGTAAATTTTTTTACTTAAAATTGATTTATCTAAATTCTGTTGCATTTTTTACTTGTTAGGATGATCTTGCTCTTTCTAAACACACTTAAATCTCATTTTAGAAATTGCAGAAAAAGTTAAGATGAATTTACTTGTAAGCCAAAGCCAGTGCCTGTTAGTTAGCTTGTAGGGAACAAGTAGTCTTGTCAAACTCATTGCCTACAAATGCAACTTTTAAGAGCACTACATTTTATGATGGAAGTTTCATGTCAAGTCATTTGTTATCTCTGACTGCAACCATCATTGCATAGGATAAAGGATTGTTTCCAGATATTCTGAACAATACTACAAGATAGAATAATGTCACCTTTACTGTAGAAATCTTAATAAAGTAGTTTCATAGTAACACCTGTAGAAGCAAACGTCACTTGTTTCCCTTTGAGTGTAAAGGGAACAAATATTCCCAGTGTATTTGAGTAGGATGTACCTGGAATTGAGCTAGGAACCATTCGGGAAGCCAGAAATGCTTTCCTATCCCCATAGGAAGGAGAGCAGTGTTTGTAGAGCATGTCTGCAGTAGGACACTGTGATTGTGCAGTGCTCAGCTGCATTCACCAGCTGTGAAATGCCTTTCCCATGAGCGTGCTGCCCTCAGCAGAAGGATGCTGGATTCCTTGTTCCTCTAGTGACACTTTCAGGACAGCCAGATCTGTCCCAGTGATTCGGTTCCTTTCCAAATCCATTCTCCAGAAATTCTCACTGGAGACAACATTGTCCTACACCACAAATACATTAACTCAGTGCTTTTTAATATTTTCAATAGAGAAAGTGGAAACTAGTACTATCACATGAATTATTTGAAGAGTGAAATAATTTTTCTTACATTCTTTCCAGAGCTTTTCTCATTGTGGTAACTGAAATAAAAGAAGACTAGAACTGTCGTTTCATTTTCACAACTTGGATAGGTTTTCACAAAGCAGAACTTGACAAAACCTTAGACTGCTTTAACTTTCTTTGAGAGACTTTTTTTCTTAAGTGCTATATTGTATTGAGAAAGCAAAAGAATTTGTATGTTAATTAAATTGAAAAGATTATAGACACAGTCTCATCTTCATTAGGAATTTATCAGTAACAGCTAAAGAAAGAGATATGTTAATTGGCTTAAGAATTATTCTTATTAATGAGTATTAATATTAATTAATATATACCAGTAGTCATATTACTTACTGAATTGTATTAAGATCATGAGGAAGTGTGAGCAGCAGAATGAATTGCACAGCAGCACAGGAAGTATGATTGATGTTTGCAGTTCCTCAGGTCTCAAAATGTTCGTGCATTTTGTGTGAGATGTGTATTTGTATGTATATATATATGTATATATTTATATACTTATATATATACTCTTTGTCTCACAGCTAGTACCTCATTTAGAAGGCAGATAATAGATAAACTAGATTAAAGATTGAGAAAGCTACAGACCTTCAAACTAATTTATTGCATTACTCCAGTAAATCAGGAGGAAACTCTTCATCCAGTTTGGGTGACATCGTTCCTAGTTCCAGAAAATCGACGCCTCCATCATCTGGTGAGTAGGTTGTGAACCCTTTGGTAAAGACTCCGTAACCTAATTTGTTAAAATTGATGTACCCGTAGACATTAGGGTACATTAGGGTACATTATTCCCCATTCTTCATAGGTAAAACCCGAGTGATGTGTTACCAGATAAGGCTGGTTTGGGGTGGTTTGAAGTAATGGAGTCAATGCCAGCAAGTTCAGGCAATGATAGGGCTGTTAATGCCCAAAATTCCCTCTTTGCTTTTACCACAGAGTTTTGTAGCAAAGGCATAATAGATCTGTGAGACTACATTAGAGTAGGATAGTGGAAAGTTTGGTCTGGTCTGGGCACTCCTACTGAACAATAAATACTACCTTGTACCGGAGAAAAGGCAGCAATAAGAATAGAAGTTCCTGAGAGGTTTCTGCAGGAGCAACAAGAAAGGCATTTTTTTAAAACATCAGGAACATTTAGTTTCACAATTCTGATCATGAGGATGTGCTTCACGTAATTCTAGGATACTGGATATTTTTTGCCTTTGACAAATTTTTCAGAAATACTGTTTTGTACTTAGAGCATCAACATACAGATTTAAATTTAGTTAGGTTGGATTCAAGTGATGTGAAGCAAATACATTGCAAGTTGGTGGAGGATGCTGGCATTAGCTCCATAAAAAAAGCACAACAGAAGAGCACAAAATTTTTTTCTATTGAATTCAGCTGCTGTGTTGCTGGATGTTTTATCTTCTCATGTACATTGTAAATATCTGAAAACAGAAAATATTGATGAGTGTTGCTAGTGCCTTGTATATTAGGGCAAAGACATGGATCTTCCAATCATGTTCATTTATATGGAGTCTGGTCTACAGAGCAGGCATCTTTAAATGAGCCTGAAGATTTTAAAGTATTTACTTGGTCATTTAAAAGGGAGACAGAGAAATTAAATCATGTTTTGGTAGTGGCTTCATTTAGTTCAATTGTAAAATATATCCGTCTTGTGAAAACATGGATTTGTTAGTAACAGCCAACTTTATTACAATTGCAGTTTGTTTATAAAAATTCCACCTCAGTTTAACTTCTCTTTTATTTTGAAAATACTGTATCAGTTCATTAATATATGTCCATAACAAAGGTGTAGAACACACCTTAATCTTTTATTTTCTGATGGCTCTAAACTGATGTGTTTACTGTTTGGGCCAACTTTTTCAACAACTGCATTTTTGTAATAAAATTGTCCTTGGACCTATGTTGCAATCTTATATTTAGAGCATCTGAAAATCTGTAATATTATTTGCTATCAAAAAAACTCTTGAAATCAGTAAATATATTTCCAGAATGTTGCACAGAATTCAGAATCAAGAGCACAGATATCACATTGATTACCAGCTGACTGATTGCTACCCAACCTCTAATTTTCATTGCATTGAATGGTTTCTTCTGACACTGTCTTTCAAGAAACACGATTTTTTGTTTTTTTGTTTTTTTTTTTGAGAAAGAAGAAAATCTATCAAAGTTTATTCAGTTACAGTGAAGATTTGGAAAATATGTATGGATAGTGCACATTAGCTTTTGCTGTGACCACAAGATTTTGAGTCTACAATAATTTTTTTGCTTAGGACATCCTAAGAAAGGTGAAAGAGGCATAGTTTGTGACTAAAACAAAAATTCAAATGACTTCAAAGCGCAATTCAATTATTATTCCCACAACTCCTCTCTTTGAAAATATAATCAATTAAAAATTCATCAATTATGTATTAAGTTGAAGAATACTAACAATAAGTTAATTTCATTTTTTTACTTTGAGTCAGTGATGGGGTTTTCAAAATAAAATCATGTCACAGAAAGACCAAAACAAAACAAACTCATGAACGAGTTGAAGAACCACTGAAAAACAAATGAGAGGCTCATATCTATTTAAATAATCAGTATTGATATAGGAAACAATCCATACGTCCATGGTGGTCCTGTTGGGCCACCAAACTGGATAAGAATAAAGCTTAAAATGACTGAAAAAACCCAATGAACTAAAGAATGAACTAAAGAACTGTCACAGGAGATGTTCCATAGTATGAAGGCTGAGAATGGGAAAAAAGGAGACATTGGTAACTAGCGGATCAAATTCTGCATTTCTTTCTTACAGGAAAAGCTTAAGGTAACTGATTTTTCTTTACTGACAGTATTGTTTGAACATAAAACCAAAGGAGTTTTAATGTGTCTCATTGTGAGTGATTTACAGCATCTGTGCTGGCCTGTATTCAAGAAAAGATAATACGTTCTTTTTATACTTATAAAGAGGATGAAGGAACAGTGTTGCTAGAAGAAAATGTTGCATGATTTCTGTGGCTGATTTAGGAGCAGGATTATAGAAACAGGATGTGGATCTACTCACTGGGCTTTTCCTGGGAAGGGCAGGCTCAAAGGCACAGTAACTCAGGGAATGTCAGGCATCAAGGCATTAGATCTGTGGATAATTCAAATGGGAGAATGTACTTTATGCAAACAAAAGAGATCACTGCCCCAAGTGTCTCTTACATCAGTGGCTGCACGTAGGCTTGACAGAAATATTTATTTGTTACATAATTTAAAGCACATGCCACTGTATTAGTTGATGTCCCACTCATGAAGCAGATGAAATCAGGTCACTAAGATTGTTTCATAATAATTTACAATGATTAATTAAGGGTTTGGATAAAGTCAATATAAATGATTCTGCTTACAGATCTATTTAGGGTTAGGCTTAGTTTGATATAATGGCATGGCAAGACATGCGTGTGTTACCTGAGGGAGTGGAGAGGTGGGTAAGATCTTCACACAAGGGTGACATTGTACACGTTTGTGGTTCACTTTTGTGCATCTACTTGCTTTGTGAAGACAAGTGTAAATCACTGCTTAAGATCAGGATTGATTGTTGTAAACAAGAAAGGTTTTGTTTGGTTTTGTTTCATTTTGGATGTAGTTGGCAGGTATCTGTTCTACTCAGCATTCAGGATAATATGGCTTTGTATTTTGAAAGTGTATTTATTACTGAGTCTGTGAGGATTCCTGTTGAAACTGTTATTACTTACTTGCTAAAAAGCGTAAATAATTTGTGGTTATGGTATAAGCATTTTTTGGTATATATTCTTTTGGTAGAGATTGAACAGCAACAGCTCATTGTATTCACTTCCATTTTACCCTCCTACATCCTCACTCTTTACATAGGATCCATGTCTCTGAGCCAAGCTGGGATAAATTTCCTTTCTTCTGCTATCCATTCTTTTTAGTTTTCACTATCAGTACATCTGTGTTTAATTTATTTCTAATAAATGTATCTCATAAGTGCGATGCATTTGTATTTAAAGACATTAAAACTGCCAATTGTAGTCTGTCCTGAAATAAGTGTCGATAAACGTACCAATATCTGGCTGATTCTGCCATCAGAAGTTTTTCTTCTACTTCTTAATTTCCCATAGACACAGTTGTGACATTTCAAATTCCAATTGATGATACCCATTTTCAATTAGTGTTCATTGCTATAAAATAATCCAAATGTTGTTGGCCAAGTTCTGTTGTTTACATTGGTGGAAGTCTTATCTATTCCAGTGAATACTTTGGATTTACACTGGCATAACAAGAACAAACTTGGCCATATTTTGTAAATGTTACACTAGCTGTTACAGATTGCCTTCTGTCTTCTAATCCTAATGTACTGCACCTTTACATTTTCCCCCTTTGTTTTATTGTAGTTTTTTCTCATGCTGACTTTTAATTTTTTGACAAAACTTATTTATTTATTTATTTATTTAATTCTCTGGACAGTTTTATTTCTCTTTACTTGCAATTTCCTTTTTAACCTATCTTTACTTTCCCTGTCATCTGATAATTCTGAATTGTTTGTCTGTATATAGCTGTAGACATAGATGCCACTGGCTTAGATGCAGAAGAAAATGATATTCCAGCAAACCATCGCTCCCCCAAACCCAGTGCAAACAGTGTAACATCACCCCACTCCAAAGAGAAAAGAATGCCCTTCTTTAAGAAGGTAACACCGACTTCCAAGCTCCCATCTGTCCACCTGTTCACCTGCACTGCGTCGCATTCTAGTCCTGTTAACTGTCTGCGTCCTCTGACAAGCCAATAACATGCATGCTTTGTTGTTCTTTGTTTCTTTTCCATGCTGCTGTAGCTAAGCAGAAGCAGAAATCGGTAAGTTTATATCGACATCGCCTGTGTTTATCCTGCCACTGGCATCATTAGCATTATGGCTCCAGATTAACAATGCAGCTGTTCTAGAATTAAGAATGAAGAGATGTGTTGGGCTGATAGTGGATTCATTACAGGAAAAAAGGCAGAAGTTCAGTGTGTCTGTGCAACTCTGCTACATACTTATCCTTTTTGATGGAATAACAGGACACACTTAGAAGGCCTTGTAATGTTTGAGAAAATTATTTCTAGCATTGTAATGCACCTCTCTAGTGCATGTATATTCTTTCTATATCTTTCTCAAGTTTGTTTGGGTTTTTTTTTGTTACTCAGTCTGTTGAAATCATTATTGGAATCTTATCAGATACTCAGTTTGGACTTAAGAAACAAATTGTCAATTTTGTTGTATTTTTAATTTAGTCTGTACATAAGCTTCTAATTCACTAGATGCGAAGTCTGCAAGTGCACAAGACCAGTGGAAAACCTCAGACTTACTTCGATAGTTTGCTTCAAGTTTTTTTTGTTGTCATGTATAAATTATCAGCCAAATGTTCTTGCCATCCATCAGTGAGACTTTTTTAGTATCTCAGCTATTGGAAATGGTGCTGTGGTTCCCAGGAGAGCCGATGGCTCTCCACAGATTACCCAGATAACCACAGAATTATGCAATTGGCATCCTGTTGCTAAAAGCTGCAATATGTTTCTAGGACCCTTGCTGGAATAAGTTAGCAAGACATTAGGTAGCAGCCAGACTATGTAGTGAAATACCACATTTTGACTTTTTTGTTTTAAAATCATTAGTCTTCATAGCTCTCATTCATTTGGTTTTAACCACTCACTTAAATCTACAGGTAATAACAGACTGTTATAGTGCTTAAACAGTGACAAGTGACATTGTTGTCCCTGCTGTGGATGCTCTCGTGTTTAATAAATAGATCTTTGTTTCTGTCTCTCTTTTCTTGAATTCTTTTACATAGTGTTGAATCCTTCCCATTTCCAACGTCACTACTATTGGCTTCAGTTTGGTCTGTTAAGCCCGGTGTGGAAATCAACAGTAATTTCTTACTTAATCATATTTTTAATTGGATAAAAATTATAAGGAAGAATAAGACATGCTGACACGTATTGGATGCTGTCTGCATAAGCATCTTTCAAAGATGCAGCCTCTAGATGAACCACCTTAGACCTGGATGAGGGTTAGTCCCATGTCTTTCTTTCACTCTGTAGTGCCTCTTTTTTTCCATATCAGAATCATTACTAGTGTTAGTGGGGTTTGTAATACTGACATTTACAGTATGTACTGGATGGCCATCCCAAAGTAATCTACATAGTCAAACCACTGAGTAAAAGCCATATGGTCAAATCTGCCAGTTTTTATTCTCAGTTCATATTTGAACTTGAATCTGCAATGAAAGCTGTGTAGTTCAGCGCTAGTCTCTTAAAAAATGTTAGATTCTCTACTGCTAAATTAAAGAACTTTAATGCTTCCATTAGATAACTTCTACTCAATTTTCTGCTGACAGCTTCATTATTTCAAGCTGCAAAGATTAGAGAAAAAAATGCCCATTGCAACAGAACAGGATTTTAAAAATACCCCATATTCCATCAAATAAGGTGATTTCTGTGCTTGCCCAGATTGTCAAATAGCTGGTTAACTTCTAGCATGAATGCCTTTGGTTAAAGATCTGTTGCATCAGGGCACTCATGCTAAAAGCACTTGAGCAACTGTAATGAATTTTTCTTCGAATCTGTCTCAAATACGCTTATCAAATTATTAAAAATGTTAGCAAGAACAGTGGAGGACTGCTTTTGGATACAGGCCCAGCCTAATTGCAGGGGTTTGCTTTGAAACGTGTTGAGTCAGATTCTGTACTGTGAAAAAATAATTCATTTCACATGCTTATGATGCCTTGGGCACTGGTATTCATTCTCATGTTATTAATTATCTTGTGAAACTACAGGTAATAAAAAATAAATTACATTGAGGGGCATTCACAAAAATGTTTTCTGTGTTTTAGACTGCTTTAGACTGCTGCTTGTGTAGCATTGTGTGCTGTCACTGTATAAATGTCTGTCTTTGTGGGTTTGTGTTTTGGAATGTATATACTTATTTTCATGTTATTGCGAAACACCTTGGGATACATTGAGTTCTGGAACAATGAACAATGTCTGTATTCTGTGATCTTGACTGATGTATTTGTACTATGTAAGCATTTGAAAAATAGATCTGGCATTTCTTTTTCTGTAACACCCACACATTTCTGGGGTTGAATTTAAATCTTTTTTTCCCAAGACAAAGATAAACCAAAACCTTACTTACGAACAAAAAACTCTTTCTGATAAGACCCCATTCATGGTGATATATATTAAACAGCTACTTAGTAAAGAAGAAAAAATACTAAACTCAACAGTTTAATTTTTTTGTATTGAATTGTGATGATATATTTTTTTTGCTATCCTTAAAAGGAGGCAATCTTTTTATCTTTGTATGTTAGAATACATTTTTAGAAATTGTGTATGATACATCAGTTAGTATTTTGGTAAATATGTACTACCAGAATCCATTCTTGGGTGGTGACAAGAGCTTCCCAAAGTGGAAGAAATGCTATCCCAAGCTCTGCTTATGATAATTTTCTAGAAATACTAACTTGATTAGTCATTATTTTGATTTAATTTGTAATTGAATTGTGGATGCAAATGTGGACGTCAGACTGAGTGCTGCATGGGAATTTGCAGTGATGTCACAATGTATTTTCAGCAGTGGGCAGATCTGAACATTAAAAAAAAAGAAGCATTATGCTTTTCTCATCCCCCCC
>JAOTQP010001286.1:19574075-19618331 GCA_026413545.1 Cichladusa arquata | reverse complement strand
CTTTTTGCTTTTTACATCCCCCCCCCCCCCTTTTTTTTTTTAATTTTTTCCTTCATAATTTCCTATATAAAATTTCTGTTGAAAACAGATGTCACAGCTGTAAAATTAACCATTTCAATTCATTAGTTGTTGGAAATAACCTTTTCAATTTCCCAGTTAGGAATTGTGTGGTGGGAAATTTGCATGACCCAGAATAAGAGTTTTTAACTATCCGGAATAAATATGAAAACAGTAAGAAAACCTAAAGTCAAAGAAAAGTTTTTTTTCAAAATAAATCTCTGAACCTCTTATATCCTTATCTTGTGCTACCTGTTTCTTGAAAAAGTTAAGGAATCTGAGATTCATGTGACATTACTGGAAATTCAAAGTTCCTAATACTGTAAAGAGTGTATAACACTTTCTCTAGGTGCTGTGATGCTGAAAATTTTTTCTGTTTTGCAGACAGAGCACATCCCTCCCTATGATGTAGTGCCTTCTATGCGACCAGTAGTTTTAGTGGGGCCTTCTCTGAAGGGATATGAGGTAATTGATTGTTGTAAATGGTTTCATTTTTGACAAAATATTGTGCTTCATTTGTATTTAATAATTTATAGCATAGGCAAACATCAGACATTTTTTACTCTTCTTGAATAGCTGGTTATTTGTATTTTACTTCATGTCAAAATTGAGATTAAATTACATTCCAATCCTGTTGTTCAGATACAAGCTTTATTATATAATATTATTATTAATAAGTATTCTGAATTTTCTATGTGGTTATTTTTATGTTGTTTTTCTCCTTTCTAGGTAACAGATATGATGCAAAAAGCATTATTTGATTTTTTAAAACATAGATTCGAAGGGCGGTAAGTACTTTGCAATGCAAATATACTTCAGGTTCAATTTGGGTTCTACCAGATTCTTAAGAAATAATAGCATTGGACAAAATTAGGAATGACAGCTAATTCCTTGATCAGCGGGCTATAGTGTGGATTGGAAGTTTTCTTCACAGAGCGTGCAGAGGCTGTGTTGCAGTGGGAAGTGTTCTGGGGCATACATTTCTTGAGAGTGGAAAAAAGGATGTCTTCTTCTTGATGACTGTGACATTCACACTCCAAATTGCTAGATAGTTATCTACAGATTAAAAAGTTAAGTGTTTTTCAAGTGATATCTCATCAATGCTTCCCAGGTTTTGAGCAAAGTGACAAGAGCCACAGTTCCTCCTCAGCTCTACTTCCTTACTTGGCATCCAACTTGGAAAGAATGATATGGGATTCAGACTATCTAGTGTATGGGATTGTCAAACTTTTGATCCCTTAAGATAGGAGCTTGGTTTGGCAGTAGTTTTGGGCTCTATAGTGGGAAGTTTCAAAAGGACTGGGATGAAGGGGTTGGGCAGAAATATGGTCACCCTTGGCAGCAGACTGGCTGCACTTGCTGGGTTCTGACCTGAACAGTACACTAGGCTGTAGCACAATGGGATTTGTATTTGAGCCTCCAGGCATTACTGTGGTTTAGATGTCAAATGATAGCCTGTCCCTAAAAGCAGTGCCATGGTTTGTAACTCCAACATCACAGACCCATGGAGCAGAGACATCAGATGCATTCTCTAGACATGATTTTATTGGTATTGGATCAAGCTCCACATTAATGTGTCTAATGGGTTGACAGTGGGTGGAAAAATTGTGAAAACAGGAAGATCCTGTAATTATATCTGTAACTTCAAGGAATGTTCTATTTAGTTTGGATGCAGACAGATCCATAACACTATTCTGTGTGTCCTGCTGCTGTCAAAACTTTGAAGAGGGAGCTTGAGGTATTTTGTCAATAGCTTTAGTTCTTTAAAATACCAGGCATTGTAGTTTAAGCTGGTGGAATTTCACAGTCACAATAATGATATCAATACCTAACCACTTTAGTAGTCCCTCTTTATATTAGTCAGGATTGTTAAACTCTAGATAACACACCCTCAAAATGGGAAGTTAACAAAATGTTTGTTGCAAGCAGAAGAGAATTATTGCATCTTTATGTTTTTAAGTATTTTAGAGCATGTCAGATTTTTGGTTGTAGATCCAACTGTGGCAGGGTGAATTCAGAAATATTACAAATAAAATTTATATCTATAGTAGCAGATTTGAAGTATCCCAAACTTCAGTAGCAATTGGAATCTTTACTTAAGGTTCTGAAAAATTTGCTACTGCTTTCAGCTCCCACACTGCTGTCCTTGCTCTTGTTGCAATTGTTTCACAATATGAACATACACTCCCTTTGTTTTGAGAGCAGACTTGGCCTTCCTGATGTAATGTTTCTCAAAGACATGAAAATGCCCTCAGAAAGATGGTAAAAAGTCTTAAAATGAAAAATAGCATTTTTCATAAATATACTGATAAATCTAGCATTGTTCACTATACCATAATTTCATTTAAAAAGGCAAAAATTTTCTATTGCCTGTAGGAAGAAAGACTGGCAGAAAAAAATCCAAATCAACACAAAAAACCAAAAAGCTGTAAAAGTTTGTAGTATCATTCCATTAGCAAATAAAGAAAACCAATGAGTACCCCAATAAACATGTTTAACTTAATTTGAAGACAAATAGCACTATCTGTTAGGAGCTGTGCCAGAAATCACGATCTTTGGTTATGCTTTTAGCTTAAGTTAAATCACACCTAGATTTCCAAAATTATATTACAAACAGTATTGCACACATAATTCTGTTTTTTTCATATTAACTTCTGGCTCTGTTAAATTTTTTAGATAAATGCATACACATGTTGAATTCATTGGGAAATGGCCTATTGGATTACATTTCAGATGAACAAACAGCATCTGACTGTGCTTGTTAGAAAGGAGCCCTTCTACTTCTTAGCAAATCCATTTCCTCTTTTAAATTAAAAGTAAAATCCTACAAGGAAGAACAAGGGAATATCATCAGTCTGATTTAACTCTCAGCACTGGAAAAATGTGACCTCTAAACCCCATTAGACCAGGGAGTTTGAAAAGGAACTTAAGGGTGCATTTTGACCCTGTAAAGCAAAACAAAGTACTGTTTGCCTAGGAAGAAGAATATGCAGAAGGTTATGTAGCAGGTCAGTGCAAACAAGTGAAAGTAACCACTTCTTTCTTGGCTCATCTTTTCTCATTAACAGAAAACTGAACCTGCCCAATAGTCAACCTAGACTTTTCAAGTATGTGCTTCTTCAAGTTACAGTTCCTATTTTTAGGTGGCTAGCACATTGCTAGCATGAATCTTTCTGGAAAATTATAGGTGGCTCTTGCACTCTGTTAGAAAAACATATGCTAGTAAACTGAACAATAAAAAAGCCAAAAAACCCAAACCAAAACAGACAAAAAACCCCTGAGTTATATTGCTGGACTAATTTCTCTGATGAGCCTTACCTTTACCATTTTATTCTGCATATCCCTACATGTCTTACAGGTATGTAAAGTAAGCCAGGTTGTCATTCAGTACCGTTCAAGAAGTCAGGGAAAGGAGAAACCAGCCTGGTTATATTGGGGATACTTGTGAAATGTCAGATCCTCACCAGACCTGGAGATCCCAGGGAAGTCCCACCTTCTGCAACAATCCCTGACCTCCTCCTGCCTCCCCTCTCCTCAGGGACCTGTAGGAGGAAGACTTGTCAGTAGTTATTGTTGCACTAAAGTTAGATAAAGTCTTTTCTCTGTTCACATTGGGTGAAGCATACTGTGCTGCTGAGAACTTCTTTTCCTGTAGTCTTAGCGATCTTCTAGTGCTAAATGATAGTTCTCCCCACACCCCTGAAAGATAAATAACGTTGAGTACTATTTTGCTGTATTTATTTTGCAGTATATCAATTACACGAGTCACAGCAGACATCTCGCTTGCCAAACGCTCAGTATTAAACAATCCCAGTAAGCATGCGATAATAGAGCGATCTAACACGAGATCAAGCCTAGGTAAGTACCTGTAATGATGCTGTCTACAACTTGCCTGTGAAGTATGCTACTCTCATTTCATATGTGCATGCTAAAAATAGCCTTCTCTCTGCTGTGAGAAAATCACAGTTCCCATATTTCAGAAATCCTGGCACTAGAAATCATTTTAAAGTCACTATCAGGTAAACTTCCTGTAGTGCTGATTTTGGTTTATTATGCTTATGCTCGTTTTCGTGTTTTGATGTTTGCCTCAGTGGGGAGAGGCAGCCATCCATATGAAATCTGAAGACATGTTCTTCTGGTTAAATAGAAGTGACAGTTTTTGAATACTTGGAATTATATGGATGTTATTGATATTATGCATTATTTTTTATAAGATTACTAGTAATGATAGCTACTGACATGAAGCCTGAGAAAAATTATTGAAGTACACATTTTATGAATTTTACCAGTTTAAACTAATCATAAGGTTGGTACAAAAAAAGGAAGGATGCAAAAAGAGAGGTGTTTTTAAAAAGCTGTACAGCTACATTCATTGCCTTAATATCTGTCATCATACATGAGTCTTTTTGTAATGAAGCTTGTCCAGTTGTATCAATAATGAACCATTTGTTACTCAGAAAGGAAAATAAGCTTAGCTGGGAAGTTTCAATTAAATGTAACCATTTACAGTACAGGTGGCTGCCCTGGAGCTTCCCATCCCAAGATGTTCTAGAGATAGGAGAAAAAGGTGGTCATGTTGGAGTCTTAATTCCTGACTGCCTTTGCCTTTCCTCTAGTGTGAGATGTATTTTATCCAGGACTGTGCTGCTCTCACTGGTGCATTCCCTCTGTAGAGACACCTGGAGATAGCCAAGAGGTCTAGGGGAAGGTTCCCTGTCGATGGCAGGGGGCTGGAGCTAGAGGATCTTTAAGGTCCCTTCCAGTACAAACCATTCTATGATTCTAAGATGAATCCTGCCAGGAGTCTACAAACTTGTGTAAGGCTTGACTGAGATATGGGACAAAAGATCTGTAACAAATCCTGCACAAGTCCCCCATCAAATACCAGAAAAAGGGGAACTTGCTAGATCCCAGGTGAATACTCCAGGCATGCTTCTGCTTTTCCAGAGCTGCAGGTTCCTCTTAGTAGCCTTTGAGAGAGATTGGTTTCCCCTGAACACAGCATTGCATCTTGAAATTGTAAATTTTGTAAATTTTAAACTTATTAAATAAGTTCTTACCAGTTTTGTAACAAAAAATTTTCCAACAATACCTGAACTGTGACTGAATATTTAAAGTTTATCTAATATAGTAGCACTTTTTAGAATGAACTTCTCCACCTTAAAAATTTTGACTTCCTTCTCTTGAAAATTTGTTTCATAAAGCCTTTGCTTTCAGCTATATGGAGGCTGTGAATTTTTGCTTGAAAGTAGTCTGTAGCTTCCAAGTGTGTCTTATTTTATGTGTTTTCAAATATCAAAATGCAATGAACTGTAACAACATAATTAATATCTTTACACACAAGAATATTCTTCTGTGTGAATTTCAGTCTTGTTACCAAAGACTGTTTAATAATCTAATGAAATGATTAGGTGTCACTTATTTTGAGTAGGACTGAAAATTGGTAATAAGTATAGAAGTAAACTAGTCATGGAACAAACAGAATCATGATGAGTAAGTCTCCACCCTCATCAGCAAAGCTTGTGCAATTTTGCAATACTGTACAAATATATGCAGCAGTAAAAGCTGCATATATTCATTCCTTATGCTAAAATATTTTCATATACGTGAAACACCTATCACAAAATTCTATACAGGAAAAAAAATCAATAAAAATTAAATGCTGGCCAATCTTGTACATCTTTATCTCGTGTAGAACCATACTCTTGAGAGCATCAACATTTTTTCTTTGTATCAAGGTACTTTTTCGGATGAAGGTATTTAAAATGTGAGTTCTGACAGATCCTCAGTTTGAGACACCCAAAAGATGACAGTGTTTATGTATTTATGCAAGTATATGGATAGACAGGTAGATGTGTCTCTCTAGTTTTTGTAAGAGGCCTGTTGTTAACTAAGATTTCCTACTACATATCAGTTTTCAGTTGCATAAAATTTTTCTAAAAATTAACTGATTTATAAAATAACTTTGAAGATCTTTGCTCAGAGCAACTGGGTCGTTCTAGCATAAAGTTAGGACAAAAATTAATTTTATGTATGCTAAAATATTCTCAAACCCTTTTCTTTCAGAAGCTGTAATACTTCCATTGTTCTAGTACTCTGTCAGGGTTTTGAAATTTGGTAGTGAACTGAACAAAATTCCAGTTACATGTTTCTGGGCAATTTTATGAAAATAATGAAAAAACTTGACCAAATTATTAGAAGCTACTATTAACACATGCCAAGCTTTGCATTTGAATTGCTTGAAGACTCAGCTTTCCTTGGCAATGTCCAGCAATGATGCTGAGCAGAACCTGCCTCCCAGCAGACTGAATCAGGGTAGCCAAGCAGAACTGAGGTGAAAAGATGCTCATCATTAAATTTGCAATCCCTCCTTTGCTGCACAGCATGGAGGATGTTTAGAATTAAAAGTCATTTACTTTAGAGATGATCACCTGGAGGTGATCTGGCCAGGCCAAGGCAGGAAGACAAGTAGTGAAAATCCATTATGGAAAACGTTGGGATTGTGGAGGAGGAGATGGGATAGTTAAACCCGTGATAAAGCACCTCCAGGTCAGTGCTCTAGGCATGGGATAAACCATGGGAGGACAGAAATAAGACAGGAAGTCAGGGAGGGAAGTGATGTGGCAGCAGTGTTGGGAGCTGGAATCAGAAAAGGTAGCTGCTTTTGTATGACAGTGGGAAAACCCTTGTAGAACGCAAAAGAAACAAGTACCAGGGATGTTACAGCCTGTTCCCTTGCCTACCTGCAATGTACCCCAAGGCAGAAATAAGAGTCAGAATCAAAAATCATTGTAGCCTGCTGGTGGGTGACAACACACCACTGCTGTGAGTATTTAGGTGGCTGAAGTAGAAGAGGTGAGTGGCAATATCACACTATAGAGTGGATTTTTTTTTCAATTTGTGTGATGAATTTGCTATAAGTTAATAAAATATCCTATGAAAATAATATTATTAGTTTTAAAAATTCAAGTAGTGCAAAGTCAAGGTAAGAAGTTATAGTAAGAAGGCTAACAGTGCAGCATTTTAGTATTTTTAGGTAATGTATGCTGTGATCCAATCTTTGGTCAAATATTTATAGACTACCACTGGTACTCTGCCTTAATGTGCTTGAAAAATGTACAAAAATAGTGTGGGAAATTGGATGCAATGCATTTGCCCCAGTGCAGTATTGGCTTTTGCTGCTTCTGATACAGAACTGCTGTACAGTACTGGATTAGTTTATTTACAGACTTTATGAAGATGGCTATTTTTTCCCAGTGTCCTTCGTATGCTTCAAGCGTCTTTTGTAGAAATACTGAGTGTTGTTGCTGAAACAGAAGTTCAAGCTTTGGACCTGTCAAATAATAGTGTATACCATCAGAATCAGCATATTGCATGGTAATGTACTGACTTGGAGAAGAAGGGGGATGGAAAGCAGGCAGTCCTTTATGGGCTACTGGAGCTCCTGTTGGGTACCTTGTAAAATACCAACCTTGTGGATCCTCATTCCCCAGAAGTTCTCTTATTTTAGGGTCTGCTCTTTGCAGGCATTTAACTGGGGAGGTATTCTTTTCATTCCCTGCCTAGCTCAAAGAATTTTTTGCTTCTCTCAGATCAGTACTGATACTCTGTACTGACACTACAGAGCAGCATCAGGAATGTCTTGAGTCTTAGTACTGATTTCTAAAAGAAGCTTCAAGGTTATGTTCCATTTTGGAAGAAAGAATCCCCAGGAATCAGATTTCCTGTATTTCTATTCTGAATATAATTTCTACTGGTAATTACTCTGAAGAATCAGATACTACATTTCTGAAAATTAATCTCCCCCGAATTATTCATTACTTGTGATTATTCTTTGTAATTCAGTTTTCTCTTTGGAATATACGAATAATTCCAGCTTCTCACCTAACCGAGATGTTTAAAAAGGAAAAATCCTTTTTTTTTGCATATACCACCAAAGTAAGCTCCACAAAATAGCCCATAAATATTTTATGCATTCTGTTTTCAGAGAAGGATTAGAGGCATGTGTTCTAAATGAGATGTGAAACACGTATTTGACAATGAAGAGAAAGTAAATTATTCAATGGCTTCTTCTAAGTTGACAGTGTATGGAGCTGCATACTGGATGAGACAGCAGCCCTAAAGGAACAACTATATGACTTGTTCCTGAATGTGCTCTCTTATAATACAGATCTCAAAAGATTTGGTTTAGGAGAGCTATTTTGGCATTTTGCATTAGCTTTACAGCCAATAGTATTCTCTACTAATACATTCTCTACTAATATAATTTTTATAGATACATCATTAAATAAGAACTCCCATCACATTAGTTCGTTTCTAATATCTGCTGCAGGTCTGCTCAGACTCCTGAAAAACGAATTTTTTCTCTACCTACATTTCCCTTTCTATACAATTATAATAATAGGGTCTTTTCATTGAAGGTGGGGGAGGAGTGGAAATTGTAGGGTGGGAAAGGAAGGGAAAAAAACCCAGAATTTAAGCAAACACTAAATTTGTGCTGGGTATTTTTTGTTGTTTTTTAGTTTGGTTTTTTTTTTTTTGTCCAGTCTATCCACAATGACTTAGTTCTGGCCTATGTATTTAAAACTGGTATTTATCACAATAAAAATTTGTTCTTGTTAAGGAAAAACAGTATTTTTTGTTGGCTTGGTTTGGTTTGCTCTGAAAGGGTCTCCTGGCTGCACAGCTATGAGATGTGGGGAGATGAGTTGCTCTATTCTCTCTCCTCCTTGAACAGTCATTGGCACATGGACAGAGATGTGGTTTATTCCTATATCTGATATAATTTAAAAATGCCTTTTTGCAAATATATATAATTTATTCTTTATTATTTATATATATATTTGCTATATAACATATATAGCAAATATAGCTCCCCAGAAATGCTTTATGTTAATCCAGATCCCTCCTTCCTTCCAGACTCAATGGAAAGCTATTTTTTTACCTATCAAACTTTATGTAGTGGTAATTCATGCAGCCAGGCCGTTTACCCCTCGCTTATGAACACGTTTGTGGGCAGCAGTTGAAATTGCAGAAGAGAAGGCTATTTCTTAGACTTCTGAAAATATTTTATTTTTTAACTATTAAATGTTAATAGTTAACAGTAATTGAATTCTACGTTTTAATAAGTGTGCCATCAACTACTTAAGGTAGTACAAGGGTATTGTGCTTGATATATTAATACCAAATACTTTTCTCTGGGTAATAAATGTATCTCTTTTTGAGAACTTTTACCTTATCACCCAGTACGGGTCTGCAGTGTTGTACATAGAACAGAAAACTGTGAAGTGAGCACCATTCTTTGGAATTATTTAATAGATAAATCAGAATTAATTTTAAAGAGACATACACCAATAATGTGATAATCAGAAATGGGAATAGCCACGAGGAACTGGATTTACAGGATTATAAGGGATTCTCACTCAGCTTTTAATGGTACACACACCAATCGACTGACAGTTTGCTTTTGTAATGGAATCAGTTAAAAATAGACTTGGGATTTGACTCATTGGAAACCAATGCTGCCACTGAATATCTAGTATAAAATTAATGTTCTCAAGAACTTTTTAACATTGTATCTGACTCCTAAAGATTCAGGTGGATAGTACAGTCTTATTCCTCTCTGTCATGGTTTGAGACAGGACACTCTCTAATTAAGCTTGTTTTGATCTAAGAGAAATGTTTGCTTGTCAATATTGTTTTAATACATGAGATATTAGAAGTAAATTGAAGGAAAGGGCAAATTTCTTTAAAAGCCTAGAAGAAATCTGTAGTTTTGAACAGATTTTTTCTCCTAGAAGGTACAGTATGTGGTTAAATCTTATTCATCTGAAAATCAGCCCAGATTGGCTTAGTTAAATTTTTATATGGACACATGCCATTTGCAGAAACTGAACCAGCTTCGTGCTTTTGCTGCATTTCTTTGTCAAAAGAACCCAGACCTTTTTCTGTGTATGTTACACTTGTTATAACCTTACCTCATGCTGTATGCTTTGTACAAAACCTGATTGTGTTGGCTTTTTCCATTCTTTGCTTCATTAATGCTCTCCCTTTCCAGATGTTTTAGGTATGTATACAAGCTTGCAAATTACTTTTCCTGCTGTTTTGTGTTCAGTGCTTTATTGTACCTGACAGAACCACCGTTTGTTTCTTGCATCTGGCTCACTGACAGACAAAAGCCGATCCTGTACTGTGTTGCTAAGTCTTTCTTTTAGAAAACCTTGCTGGTTTTCCTTATTTATTTTCAAGTAATTCTAAAAATAGAGTTGGCATTGACAAGTAAACACTACAGATTAGGTATTCCTTATTTCTGAGGTGTGTGCACCTAATCTGTGTGTTCTAACACAGACATGTGACTGTGGATGTAAAATGTGTCATTGTGTTCACGGTAAATCGATTGCCATCACGTGCCTGGGAGTCTGTTTATTTGCTTTCCATGTGCATATGCAGTAACCTGTCAGGCATTACACACACCCAGTTTGCATGTGCAGTTGGGCACCTACCTTTGAAAGGCTGTCTCTAAAAAGTGTATAGAGCTTCCATTCACATCATTAGATTGATAACCCTAAGTTTTGTCTTCTGAAAATTAAATATAAATGCTTGAAGAAATAGTAGTGAATTAGCTGTGCAAATTTCAACCTTGTGTTTTTTTTCCTTGATATTTGTGTGAGAGCCTATCAAATGCTTGAAACTATGGTAACAATTTCTTTGTTAAAGATATATATATATGTGTGTGTGTGTACATATATATATATATATACACTGTATATTATATACATACGTGATATTACTATGTATTCTCCATGTCTGGTAATTTAATGACAGTTGTGGTATAGGACAAGTTTCAAGTAAAGGCCTCCTCAGCTATAAATCAAAGATAAATTTTAAAGAGTTCTAGCTAGGCCTCATAAAAATCCTTCATTACTTACAGAGAGACCAAGGAACAGGAATGCAGAATTTGGACTTAACCGAGTGCATTTCCTTCCCGAAGTCTCAGAGATCTAATATAGTTCAAAGAAAACAAAGGAGATGTTCAATGTGTTATGGAAAATCCTGATTGTCCCTTTATAATTTTATCTTCAAAATAGCTGTGACAAATGTCCATAACTCTCACTCTCGAGTGTTAAATATGTTAACCTGGTAAACCTGAACCTGCCTTGGATCAGAATGCAGTAAAATAGTAGCTAAGACCTTCTGGGTTTTCACAAGGAGATATATGTAGATATACTTCTTTTTGCCCACAAATAGGCAAAGAGTAGCATAAAGTTAGTGAACCTGTTATAATTTATCAGTCTCACATGTCCCAAAATACTCTTTTATCCTCCTGAGGCAGCCTTAGTTTTCTTAACATCTAAGGTCAGAGTTTGCCTAATGAATTCTCTAGGTAGTTCTGTATTAGAGTTTGTTACTAACTTTCCAATATTCTAACTTGCAAATAAGGTTTTGATACAGTGTAGGCAAAGCATTTTAATGAAATTCCTCAATTGTTTTCAAAGTTATATGAAGGAAAAAAATTCTTGATTTCTGTAAATTAGAGATAACTCTTAGCAACCTGTCCTTATATTTTCTCATGATACTGCACAGAAATATTTGTGATAATTACACTGAAACAAAACATGTGCACAAAACAAAGTAGTGCAGCAATGTGTTAGAATAATTTCTAAGGTTATGGATATCTGTGTAATAGACAGGATACTTGGATAGATCAGTAAAATATTTTTAGCTAGTTAGCTGTTTGTTTAAGAGTACAGTTTGCTTCCCTTAAAACTGCTCACACTGTAGGTTGAATTGATCCAGGTTTTTTTTCTTTCTCCTGGACTGGTGGAACTGATTAAAGTTGGTGTTTGTGTCCCCATTTTATCCAAGACTAACAGTTTGTATTGTTTAACCAGAATGCAAAGTTCAGTTCTGGACTCAATTCTGTTCTCTGCTAAGAGAGGCATGGACTCATCATTCCCATTGCCATGTCAGGGCTATGATCACCTACCTTTAGGATGGCTCTTGGTTGGTCCTGCTGAGTCTTACGCACTTTGCATAATAATTAAACTTTCTCTGGAGAAGGAGCTGCAATCCATGTGGTTTGCCTCCCACTCTGTGCATCAGGCTGCAGAGTCAGTATCTCTCCCACTCACTGAATACGCAAATGTTTTGTGAGTGGCACACCATCAGCAAGAGGGGTTGAATAGCCAGGGATGGAGTAGTTCCACGTCCTATCAGTGAGAAAGGCTGAACATTTTTATTTATGTTTGTTCTGAAAAAAGCAACAGTCCAAGGGAGCACGTACTTGGTGGCTCTGTATGGACTAGATCGATAAAAACCTACAGCAGTGCACTGAGTAATGAGGCATGGTGCACAAACACCCAAGTTATTGCCAGTCTGACATGATGATACCCATTCTGAACTATGCAGAGGCACTTGCTTGATCCTGGACAAAAGAAATGTTAGACTGCTTCTTTGCCCAGTTTTGCTATTACAATTACTCCTTAACAGAGTGAAGGGGAGCTTGATGATAGGAGCAGTGCTGTGCTGCTGCATGGCACCTTCTGGAGCTGCTGTGGTTCTTACTGGCACAGTCATTTCAGTGCACCCTTGTGCAGTGCTCAGCCACTTGTGTTACTGCTGCAATCTGCTGCTTTCAATCTTTTCCATTCAAAGGCCATTAAAATTTACTTCCAGTTTAAACTTGGCACAAGAAGCATCATTCCCTGAATGCTATTGTTTTGCTAGCCCAGAGAAATGAGGCAGGAAGTAGACATTTTTATGTGCCATTCAGTATTTTTAAATGACACTATCTGTTTTATATTTCACATAATTACAGTGCTGTATTTCAGGAGATGTTAGTCCATTATAAATAGATCTTGGTTATGTTGAGGTTTCCAAACATGACATCGATTCTGTCAATACCACTTGGACGTGTGTGTACATTAAAAGCCATCTGAATTCTGCCTAAACTGAGCCTCAGCAGGCAGGAGGAGGAAAACCCTGCGTTCCTGCAGCACCTTGCCCCACAGCTCCCCTTCAGCAGAGCCCAGACAGGAGCTCCAGGCAGAGCAGCAGACATGCTTCTCTCCTTTCTGCCTTATCCCTTGCAGGAGCCCCATCTGTTAGGCATGAGTAACACATGCAGCCACTTTTCCTGGAAAATATTGTCATCCTCCCACTCCCACCCTCCCCTTTTTACGTAACAAGCTGGTGGATAAGGTATTTGGTGTAGACCAGGGAAATCTAAGTATATCCACAAAACTAAATTTGGGTTAGACATTTGATTTAAACACTTGCAGTCCAGGCATCTTTTGACCAGTTGCCTGAGGACTAAGCTAAAGCATTTATTCCCTCTTGCTTATGTTTTTCAAGACTTTTTCCTTTTTAGCTGGATATGCTGGAGCACAGGCAGAAAGCATTCTGCTCCCCAGCACTGGGACACCCCACGGTGTGAGGAGGGTCATGTAATCCTTCCTGGAGACTGTGGGACTGAACCTCCCTGCCTGCCCAGAGCAGCCTTGCTGCTTGAGGGGAGGGAAGAGGAAGATGAGAAGAAAGAGACCAAACGTTTATATATGTGTGGGGTTTCTTCTTAGCTTACTCTGCTGTGCTCAAACTCCTTGTAGCTTATTGGTTCACCTCGGTAGCCTCTGGGCCTCCTTGCTTTGTTTCCAGTGAGCACAGATCCCTGGTGCAGTCCAGGGTAGCCTGCTGTGATCTGCATTCTACTTACAGCAGTACCCCATGGAGAGAGACACGGGTGATTTTTCACTTGATATTAAGCATGTATATACACACACACGCTCACAAATTAAAATTTAAAATTTTAATTCTGTCATTCAAGCTCATGATTTTGTTGTGTGGGCACAGCTCAATAATTATCACTTCCTTTTTTAATTTTCTTGGATTTTAGATATGACCTACACTCATTTCTAGCAGGATTTTTTGGTGCAAGACCTTCTACGTGGTTTTAAGACACTAGGATAAAAACTACATTTTTTTTCTTTTACCTTTGTTATGGAAATCCTGAGGTTGCCTTAAACATCTCATTACTTTAATTATAGTTGTGGAGTTTAGTGGTTAATTATTTTTAAGTAACAGTGTTTGTATAAAAGAATCAGCATAAAAAATCATGGCTACTGACAGCTGTTCTCCTTAATTTATAAAATTATTTCAAAGCCATTTGTGTAAGGTGTTGCTAATAATTTTGTATTGCATACATTGACAAAGTTGTGTTCTTTTCATTCCATATGTCTGTAATATCAGGAGCCCTGTTTAAAAAAGCTAGAATGCTTTGTCTCTGTGCCTGTTGCAGCTGAAACCATAATTTACATATCTGTTTCATTGAACGAAACAGCCACCGATACCATAGACAGGAGACAAGGTCAAATTTAATAGTATATAAAAGTACTGTGCTCCGTTAAGAGTCTGTGAATTTCACTGCTCCTTGTGAAAACAAACATTTCTTTGCTGCCTCTAAGCAGTATTTTGTGCTTCACTTGGGCCTTTGCAGGCCAGATGCATGTCCATTTTGCATCTCGTCCCTCTCATGGGTCTTTATCAGGGTCTTGCTGAAACAAATTGCTGGTGTAGCCACTGCTCTGTCAAGCTGAGTCTCCTGGTGACTCCTGGCTGCTGTGGATGCAGCCCAGGTTTACAGGAGGGTTGTGTTTCTCCAGCTGTGTAGCATAGAGAATGCTCCTGTACCATGGCATTACATAAGTGACCCTAATTTCCACTGCAGTTCATCATGTTATTAATGAATTGACACAGATAAACTGTTGTTGTATCTTTGCCTGTATTTTAGGTGAGATTATTGTAGTGAACTGGGGAAGGTTTTTTTCTTGGAATTCACTTGTGAGGTCCAATTGTTGTAAAGAATATTTGTCTGCCCCAAAATGAGATAAGCAATTTACTTGTCCTCTCATTGCACTGAATTTCTGTTCAAAGTGCAGTAGTGATACTGGTATTTAATATTTGGAAGTAAGTTTAAATATGCTGCATTTAAAGGTCTCTGAGAGATGTGTACTTACTGTTTCTTAGAGCTGACTCCTTATTGTATGGAATATAGTTGAGTGCTCCTGTCATTTAAAATATGTTCACTTTCTGGTTACCAAGGAGGCCATATGAAATAGATTGTAAGGGTCACTTTAAAATTTGATAGCTGATTTGATGTTTTGATGTTTTGATGGTTTGAGTGTTGTAGCTGGGCTGTCAGCATTTCATGATGATTGTCACAGTAGTTCTTATTATTTTTATGCCTCTCCTTATGATTGATAAATACAATTTATTGGAGTTTAGTGTTATAACTTCACTCTTATGCCTCTCCAGTATATAAGAAGGGACATTATTATAAATAGATGGTATTCATGGAGGTGGGAAAATTGCAAAGCTATTACTGTGCTGCTTTGAAGATACTCCACCATCACTGTTCTCGGCTCCCTATTTTAACTACCAGTGACATTTGTGTTACTATCCTCACACGACTTTTTGAGTTCTTTGTTTACTTTGGGCAAAAGTCTCAGAGAAAATTCATGTTGAATGTCTTGTTGTGAAGGAATTTTTTACAGGTAGAGAATTTGGCTTTTGAGAGGTAGTGCTAAAGAAAAACGAAAACCAAAGCAGTAGCAGTGGATAAAGCCTTTGTTAAAAGAGAAGCTACTATTATGTAAGTAATTGCAACAATCTTGTAAAGTTGGAATTCAAAGAAGATTTCAAACAAAATTAAAGTTTTTCCAGAAGCTGAAGAAGTACTCTAAAGAACAGGAGATCAAGACCTCTTCAGCTATCCCTGTGGCATTTTTCCCATCCAGTCCTGACTGGAGAGGTAGAGGCGCATGTATTAGTTCACCAATCATGCAGTGGAGCTCCTTTAATTTTTCTTCTATACCCAAATTAAGAAAAATAAGTACTGAAATACATTTTAATTGACAAAAAAGATCTCTCTCCATCTTCAGACTCAAGTGGAAACTATTGGTTCATAGGACCATAGTTACCTGCAGTTATTGTCATGGGTGTGTTTCACAATAGAACATACCCTGAGGTATACTCTGCCCTGGCAGAGGATGTTTCAAAAAGTATAGCAGGAAATGTAGTCCACAGAGATGTGTTTTCTACTGGCAGAAAAGTGCTTCAAGCAGTGTAGCAAATGCTGCTTCCCCAGACAAAATTACGATGCAATCGCATAGAGACAGATTTTGCTGGTTATAAATTGTCTTGAACAAGAGTTTTTAGCAGTCTGGAATGGCCCTAAAATGATACATTAACTAATATTGTTATACTGACTAAAGTGTTGAGCCTGGTTTGAAATTGCAGGAAAGCAATCTAAATTCATCATCAGAACAGCGTGACAAATTATCTCTGATATGTTTATTCTAGTTGTCACTTGAACTTAAATTAGGGATAGATTATTGACTATCTTCTGCTAAAACTCTGAGACAGTGGCATTCAGTGATTTCAGCAGTATCTCTATGCAACAAAGTTGTAGAAAATGTAATTGGGAATGTGCCAAGAATCATCAGAAGTTCTGTCTTAAAAAATGTGGTCCTGATTCAGACAGCAGCGGGACTACAGTACTTTTATTGACCAGCAGCAAAGCATGCATCAATGTTTTCCATACCACACTGTGCACATCTCACAGTGTTCACTGCTGCAAAAGACTGATTGCATGTGCTCACCCAAAACTGTAGATAGTTCCAACCACAAACAGTTGGAAGTGATCTCTAATAAATCCAAACCAATGTCCACCTCCTCCAATAAAGGATATCATATATAGATTTTCTGATGACCATTTAGATGTTACTTTGTTTAGAAAATTACCATAGCAAACACTTACTGATTTGGAACCAAAATACTAGCTGGGATGTCTTGCCTTTTCTTGGAAATATTGCAACCTTTTTACAGTACCTTATTTATTCAGTTGCTATTCTAAGATTAAAAAAAATCAATCTCTTAATATCTCTTGAAAGAGACTATTTGATGTAGAAAACTCTCTCTCTAGCCAGATCAGATAGGTTGTGTTTTCAAGCAAAAGTTAAGCTTTTGCCAGCATAATAGATAAAAGGCCAATAATGTAATTTCAAGGAACTCTCTATTAAATTTTTAGTACTTCTTCTTGACCTTTAAGTCTGTGTTGGTTGTCTTCTAAATTTTTTCTTTGAATGGGCTAGATATCTAATCTGGTTTTGGTTCATGAAGCATGCATAACCTTTAAAAGGAAACCTATATGAATTAGTTTTGTCTGGCCCGATGACTTTCTTTATAGACTTGCATAAATCACCCAGCTTCTCGAATTCCTCAGTGAAATCAGCCAATAGCAAGATTTGAGCAGGAAAATGTGATTTCATTTTAAAGACGATTTTGCTATTATAAGATATAGTTTTGTTTCATTGGGGAATGAAGTCAGTTTCTACACCACTTGTGAAAGCGGATGCAGCCCATCTGTCTTGGAGAGGTTTGCCCTGGAAAGTAGTGCCAATCAGACAGGGTGCTGAGGAGCTGGGAGCATGCCTACCAGAAGAAAAGATGATGATTTTACTCTGGGAAAATCAGCTTCCCACAGTTCCTGGGATTCTGAGGATGATACCATAGCATGATTTGGATTATTCAGTTATTTTCACTTATAAAAGTGTTTTACACATAATAGTCAAATTTTTAACATGGTACCATACTGAGGTCAGTAGAAAAAAACCCTGTTTTCCAGAACTTTGATGAGTTGAAGTAAATGGGAAAACAGTAGTTTCTGCTGTTACAGTAATCAGTACTTCCTAATACCTATCTCAGGCACTCCAGTTTGAGCAAACTGGTTATTGGGTAAGATTGAAGTCTGAGCTGATGTTATTTCCATGCAGCAGATTTTGTGGTGTATTAAGGTTGCCATTTGATGCAGCAAGAATTCATACCCGTTTTTCTTATGTACATGGACCGGGGTCATGTAAGAGGTGTTGACATTATCTCTCCAGGCTGGAATAGCAGGAATTGGTGAGGTGAGAGAGGCAGGCAGTGCCTGCAAGGGCAGCACAATAGGGGTGAAATGTTCTCATTAACGCTGTATTCATTACCCTACTCTGCCAGGGACCTGAACGGATAACAACAACTCCTGCACCCAGAGAAGGAGCCTCACTCCAGTCTGCTACAGTGTTACATTTCTTAAAGCTAATCATCTCTTAGTATTTTCATAACTCTAATTTTCTACTTTGCAGCTGAAGTTCAAAGTGAAATTGAGCGGATTTTTGAATTAGCCAGGACACTGCAATTGGTAGTGCTTGATGCTGATACCATTAACCACCCAGCTCAACTGAGCAAAACCTCTCTGGCTCCCATTATAGTATACGTAAAGATTTCTTCTCCTAAGGTAAATATTTTAGATGCCTTCATGTTCTTTCAGGATTTTTGTTTTGTTTTTTGGGGTTTTTTTGGGGGGGGGCCTTAAATGCAGATAATCACATGTCGTTATTTAAGTTCAGAGCTATGTTGTTGTTGCTTCCCTTTGGATAGTAATGCATTAATAATCAAAAAAGTATCTGAGCTCTAGTGTTAACCAAAACCTATTTTGGAAAAGATGCTATAGCTCCAATGAGTTTTTTAATTGGAATTGCACTTTTTAGTATCAATCACATAAGTAGTGCTCATGGTTTGTTAAATCAAAATAATATGGAAATGAAAGAATTATTTTCACTGAATGAGTATCAGACTGATTGCTAAACTTTAACAGCTATAATATACTCTTTCACTGTGTGTAACAAAAAATGCACAGACCTTGTGAAGGGGCATTTGAAATGGAAATATGAATTTGTGGGAAGAGAACTCAGGAGATCAATTTAAAAAATTAAACTTAGAAACAAATGAAACCAGAAGCAGCAGGAAAAAGACAGGAATGGAACTTTTTAGTGCTTGTAAAGGAAAGGAGATATTTGGATGTAAATGAAAACTAGCACATCTCGGATGAGGGAACTTGGGAAATGTTCTTGAAGCCAGCAAATGAAGAATTTGCTCTGCTTATGTGAGTAGTTTCAAATCTAAACATTTTAAGTGGTTATATATGTATATTAAGTCTGGGTCTGCTCACTTTTTTATGTTTTATGGTTCACAGGTTTTACAGAGGTTGATAAAATCTCGAGGGAAATCTCAGGCCAAACACCTTAATGTTCAGATGGTGGCAGCTGATAAACTGGCACAGTGTCCTCCTGTGAGTTACTGTTAATTTTTGTCTTGTCTCTGAAAGGTGCCTTTCTTTTCAAGCATGAAGTTCATTACATAATTTTCAGGAATGTTTGCCCTCTTCTGGCCATATTAACTATTGCCTTTTGCAGAACACCTCCTGAGATCTCAGGGCTCCGTGCTAGGTGCAAGGGGAAAAAGAGTTTGGTCATAATCAGTTATTAAGGATGTGTGCTGATTCAGTCCGTGCTTCAGTAAACTGAACATTCATTTTACTTGATAAGTTTTTGGGGATTATTGGTCTAAAACTGAACCCTCTTAGTGGCTGTGCTTTATCTCTGGTAGTTTAGAGTAAGGCCAGTGGTTTGAGTAACTTCCTCTGTGACATCTGTCAGCAAGCACAGCCCACCCCTGCTGATGTTCTTGGTCAGGGTTTTGGCAAAGAGCTGAGTGGTACTGCATAGCTGACAGCTCTGCAGCTCTTCAGATGTGCACTGAAGCAAATTCTCTAAATTTCCACCTATAAAGTGATGACACTCCAACTGTGTTTTGAACCTGGCATGCATTGGTGGCTGCATGTTCAGACTATGGGTAAGAAACCAGAAGATGGGAGTACAGTTCAGTTGCAGATATAATTTGCCATAGTTACAGAGCTGAGTGAAGGGAATGTCTTCATCATTTAAGTTCAAGCATCTCAGGTAAGCAATGCTCACATCCCCAGGAAATCAATGAAGAATGCTGGAGACGTGCATAGGCCCTCAAAGCTGCCTTCTTCTCCCTGACCAGGGAAGAAATGGATGAAACTCACCCCCTAACTTTAGAAGACTAAAACTAGACTGTGTGACTAATCTCTTACCTAATATTTGTATGACACTTGGAAACTGGATGATCTGTATTCTTATGTTGTTAGTTATTGGTCTTAGCTGGCCTTAGTTTTCTTATAGTTATTCTACAGGGGGATTGTATCCCTTCCTTGCCATTCCATATTTTTCAATAGTTAATTCTTCAATATTTATCAGCTCTTTCTGTAAATCTAAGATCTTTTCAAGCTGTTTTTTCCCTGTCTTCTTTGACTGTGCATTACTATGTGGAAGTCACAAGGCCTGGCTTTAGCAAGTGTAACATTACTGCTAGTTAGGGTTACGGTCTTTTGTATGAACTGCATTCAGAAAAAGAAATGCAGAAAAAAAATGGGTAAAATATCTTAATGCAAGTGCTAAAAATGTGGTTCATTTTTGATTAATGGAAAATGTGATCAGTGTCTCTAGCTGTTCTCGCTTTACCTGGTGATGCTCACTAAAACCTTTCCTTTATCAGGAAATGTTCGATGTAATTCTTGATGAGAACCAGCTTGAAGATGCTTGTGAGCACCTTGCTGACTATCTGGAAGCCTACTGGAAGGCCACACATCCACCTAGCAGCAATCCTCCTAACCAGCTTCTCACTCGCACACTTGCAACAGCCACTCTTCCTATTAGCCCAGGTCCAAATATTAATTTACAGGTACAGTTTATGTGTCATCTCTTCTTTTTCTTCTGTCAACTTCTCCTTCCAAAGCACAGAGTTAGGCTGATACTAGAATATGCTGAATATGTTTTCCTGTTGTTCATAGAGTAAAAGCTTTTTCAGTAGACATCCACCCATTTTCAGTATAAAAGGCAAATGCAAGCATGTTACTGTTATTGCTATTGTATTCATAGTAGCATATGTTTGTGTGTTGACTAGGGGGCTGGTTTTGATTCCAAGGACTAAAGTTGGCCTGACTGAAAACATATGTTGCTGTGAAATGGAATGGAATGGATGGAATACTTCAGGTTTTATTGTGCCCAGGACACTGCTGTGCCAGTAATATGTGTACCAGCCACAAGGACTTTTATAGCTGGCCATGTGTAATCCAGTCAGAGAAATCAAACTAGACTAAGACTGTGCACATTCCAGCCTCTGGTAATTTTCTGACTGATGGGCACACTATTGCTAACAAGCAAATCCCAGCCCCAGAGGCCCTGCATGACAGCCTGGGTTGTGTGTAGGGCAGATCCACAAATGTAGGGAAATCTGTTCCAGTCTTCCCACAGGTTGTAGATGATGAGGATGACTGACTGTATTAGTAAAGACTCAAGGTCAAAGTGGCCCTTCCAGTGTTTCCTTTGTTCTTTTATTCATTGGCCATTGCAGTGAAAAGTTCAGACTTCCTTCAAGCCAAACTCTTACTCAAATCCAAGTCCTGCTGCACTGCACGTTGTGCAGAAAGACCTTGAGGGAGGCTCTATGTTCTGAACAGTGAGGACACTCTCCTGTGAGGTGGGAAAAGCAGGCTTTATCCCTGCCTCTGTACTGATGTGCCTATTGATATGGGCATATTATGTCCCCTCTATTCTCCTTTAACTTTTGGTTTGTATAATTTCATTGAGGTGTTCAGCATAAGGAAATGCTTTCCTTTGGATATGTGTTGCATGATATGAAATGAAGTATTTAAACTACTTCACCACTTCATTATAAGTAGTGAGTGACTCCTTGAGGCTGAGAAGAGGGGGATAAAATATATCTGTCCCAGATCAAATAAAGACTTACTACATCTAAATTTCTGCCTAAGTTCAATATATGCCCATAAATTGTATACATATGCAAGTTACACTTCATAACTTTGGCTAAGAAAAATACCTCCCTTTAGAAAATCAAAGGGAAAAAATGTATCTGCACGCAAATTAAAATGAAAAAACATTGCGCTCATTTTTATGGTTTTGCAAAACAATTTCTTGTGTCAAATAATATATTTCTCATTAGAAAACCACAGACTTGACAAGTTTGTTCTTTAATGAGAAAAATTTCTTTAGCCATCTTGGAGGGTGAATCTCCTTCTCTTGCTTTCAGACACAGTTGCAGGAAAAGAGACTGTAAGCTATAGCTTATTTCTGCCTTTTTTTCTGTCCTCAGAGCTGAAACACCTTGAAAAAAATGTGAGCTGGAAGAATTTCTGAGTATGAAATTCAGTATTGTTGTGTGCAGCCTTGCTAGATAAACTTTATCTGCTTTGTAAACTTCTAAATTATTTTGCTCAAGTTTTTTTTATGCTTTTTGGGTGTGGATTTATAGCTCACATGCTCATTGTATTAACCACATTCTCTGGAGGAACTATGCAGAGTTTTAATAACACTTTTCTGAATGCTGTGCTGTCTCCTTACAAACTAACAGACTTTTATTTAAGGACTAAAAATGATGGTGTATTTTCAGTTTCACAGTTTGTAGGTCTACTAATACAGTAGTATGACTCAACATGGGTCCTTTATGGAACATAAAACTTTTCTGTTCTGTTAGTATCATTTTCCTACGATAAATCTTCAGCTGACATCTCAAACCTGAGCTTGTCATTGCCTTGGCACAGAATGAGTCTATTTTTTAATGATGGTGGCTGAACCCATTTTTTCAACAGTGTTAAGACCCTGTGTTTAGAGAACTTAAAGTCTATGCCTGTGCAATTTTTCTGGACTGCTCTGCAGGAAAAAGCCACCAGTTGTTTGGTCTGGGGGAGCCACGTGTGCACTGCAGAGCATTGGAGTCATCCTCCCCTGGAGCAAATGCAGTGCCCCTTTGCCATGAAACATATTTTGGGTTTGTGGTTTTTAAGTCCCCAGTGTACATTGTAAGGAGGGATTTGTGTTGCCAGCTGCCAGAGGGGCATTTTTACAGCATGAAACTCCCTGTGTGCATTGCACGAGGTGCTTGAAGGTGTGAGGCCTCCTGGGACAGTTTGAAATGAAATAGGCAAACACCTTACACCTTGTGTCTGAGGGAGGGCTTTGGAACTTTTATGGAAACAGTTGGCTAACTCCAAAAGGACAGGAGCAACCTCACACACATATAGTGCAGGGAAACAGGGACCACTGGAAATAAGGAGCAAGGCAAATTTACTCAGTGGAGGCTTCTCTCTCCTCTTTCAACACTGTTTAAACTTCTTTCCATGAACCCCTACTTCTTTGAAAGTACAAACTGAATACTGAAATAGGATTATCTCAAACTTTCTGTATTTTAGACAAAATAAACTTATGAAATTGGACCCTAAAATTCCTGCACTGTAGAATCTATTCCAAATCAGAGCCTGAATTTGGTTATGAACCAAAAAGCTGGACTCTAATCCAGATTCAGACATTACCTGTTCCGTGTCCCTGTAATATTTAATGAAAGTTACTATCAAAGAATTTGCCAATAAATCCCCACAGCCCTAACACTATTCTGAAATTGCAGGTATTAGTTCTGAATTTATTCCCTGTGTTCCTTCACATGTGCTCATGATAGCACAGAAGATGCATTCTGACCTTGTAAAAGTAGCAGTGTTTCCAATGCAGGTTCAAATTTTGCATTTGTTCTCAAACCATAGCAATGACAGATTTTATTAGTCATGATTATGTATAGGTACCTGCATTTAACCACATGAGAATTATAGGGTTTCACATGTATACCATCTTCATGTGCCTTAAAACCAGTCATGGTGATGAACTGATAAAAGTTGTGTTTACACATGCAAAGCAGGCACTGCTTTGAGCTCTTTTGCTTTTCACTTAATTTCATTTACAATTCACCTCTGTTGAGTAATTTCATTTCACCTTGAATAGATCTCTTCATGTTTTCAATTATTATATTCCTTTCTGACAAATCAGAATCATCTTGAGAATCGCAAAAGCAAGAACAAACAGGAAATTCGACTGCTGTTCCTGTTACTTTGTTCTCATCTATACAGTTTGTTTCAAATTAGAAACCCAGCTCGTCTCTCAGCAGTTGATGTAACAAAATGTTGTCTTAGAAAATTAAGATTTGTCAAATCTACCAAATTGCTGATTTTAAATATACTGCTTTTTATAAGTTTCTGATTAAATACAGATTATTTTCCTTTCCAGTTTCCTGTAATTTTGCTTTTTGGGTTGCTAGGAAACCCACCTGCCAGGATCTGTGGCTGAAGGACAAAATTTCCTCCTTCCCCTAGCTCTTTTCCACAAAATAGAAAGACAGAAAGAAGATATGTCCATGAGCTGCCCTGGGGGCAATCCTTATTTTTAGACAACTCTGAACATAGAAGTGCAAACTTAAGACTAACTTTGGTATTCAGAACAGTTTCACAAACAAATGCCTGTATAACTCTGGTAAAATCTACATTAATTTTGTGGCAGCAGAGATGATATTGTCTTGACATTCTTCACCTCATGTGAGAATTATAATTCAATTTCAATATTAGCTATTAAAAGTTTTGCAATTAAGCCTGAAAAGTCCTTAGCTGTGGTTTGGCAATAAAAGCAGGTTAATGTAATGAAACCCCTAAATGAGGTAAATAATGCCACTTGTTCATTTTGCAGTGATTTCAAAGCATTTATGCGGGTGAAGAGTAGGTTTATTACCTGGTAATTTTTATTTCAGTCTTTTAATAGCAGTGGTGTGCTAGGAAATTTTGTATGTGATAATATCACTCTCCTCCTGTTTTTCTTGGCAATGGGCTGTATTCTCAAGCTCTTAAAATTTTAAGATCAATGTTTAATTTTTCATTATCAAGAAGAAATTAAATTATTGCTGAGAAAACGGAAAGTCAGTGATACTATTAGTATCATAATACAAACTTCATTCATACCAGAATCAACTGCATTTTTTTTCCTTAAAAAAAAAGTTACTCTATGAGAGCCAAGGTTTTGTACTTTGGTTCTTTGCTGGAATCCATCTCCTTAGCCCTCTAAAATCACTTTCCCATAGTGGCTGTTTCCAGACACGCATCTGTAAACTCTCAACTGAGATATGCCCTCTCCTGGCATGATATCTCCTCTCAATTTTTCTGCAGTTTGTGCTGTTTCTGCATGCTCTCGTTTTCTTTGGAGGGTGGTGGCAGTTATTGCTAACTGGAGTAGTCAGAAACATCACAAGAAATGAGAAAGTACCACAGAATAACCCAAGTGCCACCATATATTCTGATGCGAGTAAAAAGAATTGTTTGTATTATAATACTGAATTTTCAGTAAAAGTTGAATACTAATGGTTTCTTTCCTAGTTTAGATTCAAAGTGGATTGTTTTGTACTTAAAATTTTATTGGTTTCATGGTACTTTCTAGTTGAATTTGGTATTGGGGAAGTTTTTCAATGTGTACCTCATGACCTTACTGCTGATTCTGGTAGCAGGGATCTCAAGGAGAGCAGAGGAATGACCATTCGGTCCCTGAGCGCAGCGGTTCCCACATTGAAGAGGAAGCACGGGTCGAGCCCATCAAGAAATCCCAGCACCGCTCTTCCTCCAGCCAGCACCACAACCATCGCAGTGGTGTCAGAGGCCTTCACAGGCAAGAAACTTTTGACTCAGAAACACAAGACAGCAGAGATTCAGCTTACGTAGAGCCAAAGGAGGACTACTCACATGAGCATGGTGATCACTATGATTCTCACAGGGATCATAATCACAGAGACGAGTCCCACGGGATCAGTGAACACAGACACAGAGAATCCCGGCACCGCTCAAAGGAGAGGGACCGCGAGCAGGACCACAATGAGTGCAACAAGCAGCGCAGTCGTCATAAATCAAGGGACCAATATTGTGACAAGGATGGGGAAGTGATATCGAAAAAACGTAACGATGCAGGAGAGTGGAACAGGGATGTTTACATCCGTCAGTAACTCTTGCCTCTGGCAGTCTTGTGTTTCTTTGAAGTCTTGTAACAATGCCCCTTGAAAATATCTTGGGTTCTTCTTTGCAGAACATATGGTATCCTTCTATATGCTGATTTGTATTGCTGTTGCTTGCATAGCAATAGCATGAAATAGATTATTCATATACTTTTATTTTCAGTTAGTGCTATATGAATTAGTGTAGTACAACTGAAGAGTTCCTGATGTTGTACTATGACATTTTTCAAGCTGTTTTTGGTAGCTGCCACTTGAACAATATCTGTTGCCATCAAGTTGTTGTTAGTGTTTTTTAAAAAAAGGTACATTTGATGTTTAATAACTTCCCATGTATTCAGCAAGCCAGGATCAGCACATAAAAAATGTAAAACTTTTTGTCTGCTCTGATTTTTAATTTGTATGCACTTGATTTGCATATTGATTTAAGCACCACTCTGTTGCTTGTACCTCTGGTGGTCTCCGTATGAAGACAGAATTCAGTCTTGCCTTACACACAGGGGATCATGGAGTCTATTTTCTATGTACTGGTACTGTGTACTGTATATACAGTTTATAAATGTTATTTCTGCAGACACCTTCTTACTATATAAGTTTGATCACACTGTTTTAGAGTCCTAATGCCAAGTCAGCAGATTTGCTTTTGAATTACTGGCAACTGGAACTAGCCTCACTTAGGAAATCTGTAACAGTGTTCAACCTAAATATTTTTTCTTCTGTAGCAGAAAGCTTATACTTACTGTAAATATGGATGAGTGCTTGAGATAAAGGGTGTAACTCTTATACCATATGCTGTCCTTGCAAACCAAATTTTGCATTTCAAAGTTACGGTAAAGATAATGAACTTACCACTATAAATTATTCTTCTCTGTTCAGGTCATTATATTGCAATGGGCACAGCTTAATTTTTGTTCTACTGTCAGTAAACAGAGCACACATATTGGAGGTGTGTATGTGACTGGGTGGGTGGTGGGTTGGCGTTTGTGTGCGTGTGCACGTTAGGCAGCAAACTGTGAGAATCTACTGAAGAAAACAAAGGTTACTCAAAAGCCCAACAAGTCTATTTCTGCATTCTGTCTCTTAATTTAAAAATCCAAATTGCATTCAGGGAATGTGAGGGAATTTACTGACCCAGGTAATTGGGAAAGCATAAATCTGCTGGCTCTTCGTTGAGACTTCAGGAGAGTGAAATCAGGCAAATGTTACTGTGAGTTTCACTGGAAATGTAAAATCTTTGTGTTTTAGAGTATTTGTTTTAGTAAGAAAAGTTTACACAGCTTGTGGAGAGTTATTTTGTTGGAAAAATAAATTTTTGTAGCTTCTCCACTTTTTCTACACTTGCCAATTCTCTGCATTCCCACTCTGCAGCCAGCTCACTGCTTTTCCTTCACCAAAGCTGTTGTGCTGCTGATGAGAGCATAGAAAAAATGACTGTGACTCTGTTAGGAGCTTTCTAGAGAAAATGCATTGAAATCAAAGGGAGTGGACACAGTTTGTTTTGCACTGAACATCTGTTGCACTGGTAAGTGGGGGGAAATCCACTATTATTTTTGACTCCACGTTCCATACCCTTGCCTAGTGTAAAAGCTGTTCTGCATCACATATAGTCTTTGTAGTACTTGTATGAATGAAACACTTTTTGTATTTCCCTGTAAATAGCACATTATATAAAGACTGTAGTGTGATAATAATTAGTTTAGCTGGGAGTTCTTTTTATTTATTATTTCAATTCTGGGAATATCAGCATTGCCTGATTTTGAATATCATTTTAGTGAAATGGATAAGATATATGGCAGGTGCATGCTTTCTCAGCATCCTAGCCCAGCATCCAAGAAAATCCCTTAAACATTCTCTTCCCTTCCTCTCCTATCCCTCTCCCTGATGCTTTATAAGCATTTTTACACCAACCTAAGAGTGGGAAATTCTGCTGTCAGTTTTCTGGCCATTCCTCCCAGTGCTGCTGACTGTTGTGGTTATTTAAGGGTAGGTTTTGTCTCAAAGCATGAACTGTGGGGAACACAAGAAAAAAGGTTATTTTTCTAGAAATAAAATTCTCATCATTTTTCTAAACATCACTAAATGGCTTTGTAGAGAAAGGAAGAATAGGTAAGTAGATCTGTTGTATTACTAAATGGATAGAGAAGACTATATAAACTGGTTTTTGATACAAGAGAATTTTCAGGGTATCTGTAAAAAATTATATTAAAAGACTGTTGTTTGAATCATATCAGATCACATGTAAGTAGGAAGAAAGTGATATTGTCTTGCTCTGTATAGCCTGGCTTGAGCTAATTTACCAGCTGCAGTAAATGGTGTTGCTCCCTGCAATTCATGGCAGTTATGTCCTCTAAGAAGTGATTCCACTTCAATACCTTGAATATTTTGTTTTTTTTTTTTTTTTTTTTTTGGGGGGGGGGGGGTGGTTGGGTTTTGGGTGTTTTTGGTGGTTGTTTGGTTTTTTTACTTTTGCTCCAGAGAGTGTTTATTTTTCAGCTTTCTTAAAGTATTTTTAAGGAATATTTGGCAGAATTTCAAAGCACTGAGTAGTATATGAAAACTATGGCATAGGTAGCTGTGTATAGACAAATAAATGAGAAAATAAAGAACATAGTCCAAGCCCTAGTATTTAAGTATGGCCTATATATTGATTCATGGAGTGTAAACATCACAAAAAAAAAAGACAAATTAAAATCCAACTGGTCATAGAATCGTGTTTTATATAGTGCTGCTATTTCTGTGTAGACAACATACTAACAAACACGTGTATTTCTTAGGCAGACTCACTGAATAGATTTTATTAGCCTTGCTGAGATACTTTTTTTCATTTTCTGTTTTAAGAGTGACAAATCATTTGTAATGTGAGCTTGTATTACATATATTGCACAATACCACCTGCCTGCTGAGCACTACTTTGAAAAGCACTTTAACAGAGTTATGTCAATAAGAAGCTTTAAAAATACTCCAAGTGGAGGACATATCAAAGATTATTGTGATGAAATGTCTTTGCAAGGTTTTGCCAATAGAAAGTTTAATATTATTGGTTGCATTAGGATACTAATGAGTTCATATTTCTGTATCTGGTTTCAGGGATTTTGAATCTGAGAAATGGTAGAGATCCCAGTGAGCTCCAGAGTCTTATGGATGTATGGTACAACCAACCTGTAAAATTTCCATTCAAATGAACTAAAAAGATAATAAAACTAGCGAAACTGAAGGAAAAGGAGGAAGATAAAATAGTTAAGTGATATGTAAGTCTGGGCAGCTCAACTCTGTATTTTTCTAAAGAATTTCAGTATATGGAAGGAATGGGATGCATTTCAAAATCTGCATGTATATGTTAGATGTTAACCTTATTTTTGTGTGTTTTTTCAAATGCCTATACATCAGTGCTGAGTAGCCTTAGTCTATCCTTTGCCAGTTGTCTAGTGTCACACAGATGTCAAGAAAGAAAGAATTTTCTTCCAGAGGGACTGGAAGGAGGTGACAGTAAAAGCCTCCAGACCTGCTGAAGAACAGGGCAGTGGGGAGGAATAAGCAAACAGGTTTGTGCACAAAGGAAGCATCAGTACAAGTTACAAGCTGAAAAAAATTATTTTTACTAAATCAATCCATAAATTACTGCCTAGAATTTAAGCAAGTCTTCTAGAAGACTCATGAATTCATGTTCTGTATCTGGCATCAGGAATTCAGAATTTGAAGAGTTCCATAGTTTTTATTCTCAAGGAGTAAAATTAAACACATTTCTCCTAAGGCTCTGGACCTATTAAAGATCAGTTTTAAAGAGTTTCAGTGGAGCACCTCTTTTCACAGAAATCTGTGTACTTCTAGTCTATAGCCCTTAGTATAAATGGAGGATAAGGAAATGAAATTCCATTCACTGAACGCTGAATAAAGGGAGAGGCCCATCTTTACTTCTCCCTGCATACCAAGTTACTCATCCTATACACACAGTTCCTGCCCGAGTCTAATACACTGTCCCTTAATACTTTGACTTTTCTGAATCTGTTAGCAATTATCATTTTTAAGCTCTGTTGGATTGCAAAGTCATGCTCACGTTCTGTAACACCTGCAAAGGTTTTAATGGGATCCATTATCATTCCCTCAGCTGGAATGAAGTGAGTGGTCTGACTGCTTTTAATCAGTCTGTTCAAAGGAAAAGAGCTGGTGTACACCACCTCCTGTGTTTGTAAGTTACTAAAGCCTCTTCAAAATTTATTTTGATTTGTGGTTACATTTGACCTCTGACTGCTTTAAAACATCAGGCTGAAAGCTGTTTTCCAAATGTTTTTGACTTTAATTCTGTTTTATCTATAAAAATCAAGCACATTGCAAAAAACTTGATCACAAAGTCTAAACAGAGAAATTATTTTTCAGAGTGTAATATAACATTTCTGGTGTACATTTACTAATATTTATTACTTTATTGCAGATCTTTCACCAAAATCTTAGTTCTTCTATCATGTGTAAAATATGTGGGTGCCATTTTTACTGTGAATGTTTTTAATCAAGTGTTATTCAATCAATTTTATTGCTTGGCAATTTGTCTGTAATTTATTTCCCCACTTTTATATAACAAACTATTACATATGAGCTTACAGTAGTTTTATAGACAGTTTCTTTTTATAACTTACCACCCTAGAAATGTATTCCTACGCAGCCCCAGAAAAGGTTTATATCAGATATAATAGAGATTAGGCAGATTCTTCTAACTCATCCATATTCTCATTTCTTACTTTATTCTTGCCATTTTTATCTATCATGCAAACCTACTCTGCAATGAATTCTAGCAGTACAAAATTGGATTTTCTCTTAAACTTTTTATTCATGAACATTCAAACATAAGAACAAGGTTCTTTATATTTTAAAATACCCACTCTAAAGTCATTCCTTGATCGATCACCTTCACCAGCCCATTCCTTAAAAAGCATATGAAATTCTGTGATCCAAAAAATTGGTGCATTCCATGACACTGAAACAAGAAAAAGCTGTATCATAATTTCATAATCTATGAGGCTGCCTATTTTAGTATCTTTATACTGACCAAGATAGATAGTTAGATTTGGCACTATTACGAATCACTATTTCTGCAAATAGAGAAAACTACTTTTCAGACTTTCTTAACGACAGGATCTGACTGCATGCCTAATCTATTTTGTAGGTTTAATCTTTCATTATAATGACAATAACTTTTTAAATTTAATATATAAGTATCTCATACATATATTAAAATATATAAATCTATTCCATTGTGCTTCAACATCAACTGGTGAAGCACAATGATTCAGTGTGTAAAGATTATCAGGAAAGTAATCATATGTTTAAAACATTTTTACACCATCTGTCAGAATTGTGTCAATGAGAAAGTATTCCTATCATTTCTAGATAAAGGCACAGTAAGATTGGAAAAGAAGAAAAAGGGCATCCATCCAGCTTCAGTCATCTAACTTAGCCACACCTGTAGAGAAAGGATGCTGGCTCCTTCAAGGGATGGAGCATCTTAACCGAGTTTCTCTTCTGACCTGCCTGATGGAGAAGTCACTCCTCCATTACCAAAAGAGACAGGGCCCTTGGGGAAACAGCTGAGGCCCAGCCCTTCAACATGCTGAGTGCTCTTCTAAGGCTAGCAGTCGAATTTGGCAGAAACAACCCTGATAGCTAAAGTTCATGTAATTTTTTTCAGGTCTGCTCTGCAATTACACTGGAATTAACTACAAGTTAGTTACATTTTCCTCTCACCCCCAATACACTTCTCCTATAATATCAAGCAAGGTCACCTCCTTAAAAAGCCTATAATCCAAAACTAAAGAAAGTGGGGGAATCTCAACAAATATTCCACTAAAAATTCAGCAATCCTAATTCTTTCAAATTCAGCATTGCACTAATCCTGCTACTGAAACTGGAGGTAAAGTTCCTTACTTTATATGAATACACAAACTTCAGTATATAGTATATGTGTGCTGATTAATGTTTACAAAATTTCTATGTCCTGCAAAAAACAAAATGCTTTTTTACTAGCACTAAGCTAAAGATTTCAACATGTTCTTACAAGAAAAGATTAATTCCTCTTGTTCCCAGGTAATTATTTTCACCATATTTAGACTAGAAAGATTATAGCATGAACTTTCATGACTCTAAATAGGATATCTCACATACTACTGATGAAACAAAATTACTTTAAATCTTCTTTAGACATGTGTTTAATGGCAAGGAATGACCAACAGAAGTAGAGAAGTAGTAGACAATTCCATTTCCCTATCCTGCTAGGATAGGCCTTAGAGAGGATGTACTAGTCAGCCTTGGCAGGACAGAAGAAACATTTGGGTTTTATTCAAGAGCAGTAGAAAACATACAGTATCAAAACATTTATGGAAAATATAAGTAAACAAACCAGACTACAACGAAAAAGAACTGTATACATTTGTTTTGATTGCGGGCGAATCAAAAAGCTCTTCTGACAGTAGAAAGACAAATGATAAAAGAACTATTGCTCTTTTTAATCCAACCAAATAATTATGTGCAAAAAGACAGACATTTTTTGGAAAATGCTTTTTAAAACTGGAAATTGATGAGTGAGAGGAAAACATCAAACATACACAGATGTCAGTTTCTGTTTTTCCATTGTCCTCGGCTTCTAATTTTAGTGCTATTGTCAGTTCCAGCAGGACTGAGAATACTGTTCAAACTGGAACTGAAGAAGAATTTTCAAATACATCTAACATCTTTAAGACATTTAGATTATTTAAACTTTGAGCAAGTACTATGGCAGTTTTCATTAGCATGCTTCCCCAGTTTTAATTTTCATATGATTTTAGCTGGTGATGCTTTCTAACCAATAAAGAGTTAATATCCTTAGTTGTTTGAAAGGTGATTTGCAACATTTCAGATGGTATTATGCATTGTTTTCTGTCTTCTGATATATTCATAATATTTTGATATAATCATAACTGTAGCCCCTTCTGTTACAAATGTTTGATTTTAAAACTGTCACTTGTCAGCCAGTCCAATAGGCTATTTCAGAACCAATACAGTTTATGCATGGGAAGTTTGATGTTGAAACAATATTTATTTACATTCCCAGAGTGAGATGGTTTAATATATTCATGCTGCTATAAAAGACATGCTACAAAGCCTAATCGTATTTTGTGTATATACTATGTGTACAGAGAATCTTGCTTGTATTAAAATAAAAGAGAAATGAGGTTCTAAGTATCAATTTATAAAACAGTCCTTTGTAAAATGTTGCAGTGTTCTGAGAAGCACTATTTAAGGAAACTGAATATTGGTAAACCTCCACAGAAAATACCCTTTCCAAAATTCATTGCAATAGTTCCTGTCTATTTTATTTATGTTTGCATTTCGTAAAGTAGCTTACATCCCCTTCCTACATTTGCTACACCAGATAAGGGGAAACCAGAGCAGACAGCAGTCTGAGTGAACATAGTTGTCATTCAGGCACTGACCTGCTGCAAATACAAAAGGAGAGGGAGACTTATAAATGACTCTACCCTTCCCCCAACCATGACTTTTCTGCTGCAACCTGTGGCTCTTTCCCATCAGAACAGCTGGCAGATTTTAGCTGCTGCCATAGCAACCCTGCCGTCAGCCTGTTGGCTTGGTAACATTGCAGCAGGAAGAAAGGCACTTCACGTCTGAACTGTTCTTAGACTCACTGAGGTATTTTTTCAGGTTGCATTCCCAAATCCTTATTTACTGTGCGATTTAATAAATTTTGCAATGAAAAATCCTATACAGTCCTTATTTGCCAATGAAATCAGCTCATCTTCTCTGGAATCTTGCAAAGAATTAATATCCATTCCTTGCAATGTGACAGCAGATGGATCAAATCTCTGCAGCAGCTTCAACTGATCAAGTGATAGTCCAGCACCCTTCATGCCTTCTCCTCCAATGTGAGGTTCCTGTTCAAGTAACAAAGAAAAGCAAATTACTACATCTCTAAAGTTCTTAAATGCCCTAAATGTATTCTGCTGAGGATATGCAGAGCTGCTGAACAATTAACATGGAGAAGCTCTGCTTATATCATTAACACCAGAAGATTCTGAAGTAACGTGGCTTCTTTTCTTGCCTTCATCTGGCCAATATTATACAAACATATATATGAGATTTATACAAGATATATACACGTATTTTGAGGAGCTGGTGATGCCCCTCATCCACTTTATCTCAGCAGTTTAGAGCACTTGAGGATAGGTGCACAGGTCTAAAATGATTCATCACTCCAAGGGCTGAAACATCCCAAGAAAGCTGTTACCACCAGACAGCCAGTCTAAAGGGTTTAGCCTGCCACTTCTAAATGATGCAGCACTTCTGTGTACTGACCTAATAGCCAGGACTTTAGTCAAACATTGTGAGTCCTCAGCCCATTACCAGTATCACCAGTAACAGCAGTAGAATCCCAGAGACAGCTAGGTTGGAAAAGACCTTGGAGGTATCCAGTCCAACCTATGACCTAACACCACCCTGTCAACTGTACCATGGCACCAACTGCGATCCAGTCCTCCCTTAAACACCCACAGGGACTGTGACTCCACCACCTCCGTGGGCAGCCCATTCCAACACTCAATCACCTTTCTTTCTAATGCCCAACCTAAAATACTGGGATTCTTCACAGTAAAAACTTCAACTGGAGAGACTAAAAGCCCTAGTCCAGAATATTTTACTGCCTGGAGAGACAACATTTTGGCAGCAGAAAAATGTAACTTTGCATTTTCTAGTCATGTAATGAGACTAACAGGTAAATGGGACTACTGGTACATGTGCATATCTATGAGGCAGAGAAAAAAAGGAAGAATCAATTTCAAGAGATGACATTTGGCTTCAAAATCCTGGAGAGGAGGACTTAAAATCCCAGCCCTTTTCTCAATATTTCTTGTGAATAGCCTTCCTAATTCCTGGAAAAAAAAATGGATTCTTAGCTGGATTGTTCTTTCAATGCATCCAGTAAGGAGATGGAACAAAGTGTGCAAAAGCTGGCACTGCAATATCAAAAAGAGATCTCCTTTGTCAATCTAGTCTAATGTAGTCCATAATGCAGCCTACAGCAGAGCGTTTTTTCAGCCATCACACTTTGCTAACACATGAGCTCACCCAGCCAGCACATGATCCGAGTTAGCTGCTTAACCACGTACTGCGTGCTGGGAAGCCAAGGGGCTGCACACTGATTCTTCCTTTCCCTCAGCAGGATTTCAGTGCTTTCCAGATAAAAGCCAGGTGTCTATTGCAAATTGAGAGAAAAGTAACACACAAAGGAGACAAGGGTAGTGACTTGATTTAGTAGAAGGAGGGAAAGGTAAAAGTCTAGGGAAAACACTCTTCCACAGGTTCAAGTAACTTGCTTAAAGGCAGACCAGTGTATTCCTCTACTTTTAATTTTTCCTTCCAGTTAAATTACTGCATTTAAGCTGATCTAGAGTACCTCCTGTGTAAACTCCTAAGAGGAAGTCTGCACAAAGGAGGAGCTGCCATGTGGTAACCTCCACCTACAAGAACAACGCCTATGGCTCTATCTCCTGTTTTTTCCTTGCCCACATTACCCAATGTGTTTCCAGGATCTGTTGCCAAACTGAGAAAGTGGGAAACAGTGGACTGGATAAAAAAGGAGGCATCCACTGAGACTAAAGAATATGGGAAATAAATACATAAAGGAACATGAGGTAAGTAGACCCTAGACTCCTGCTTCATGTTCATTGGAAAAGCTCACCTTAGTTTACACTAGTAAGAAACAGGTTATAAAGTATTATAAATGATATGTGGGTAAACAACTCAGTGTCATCTCATTTAAAATATACTATACATAAAAGATTAATTTTTACAAATATGGCATTTGTGTGTGAAAAACAGTGCTTTATACAAGATTGAGATATTAGTGGTGAGAGTCCATATAGAAAAAAATAATCTTGCATTTGAGTTAATAAGGCTTGTGTTTTGCTTTTATCATTCCATCATGGAAAATTTTTTATGCTGTTAGGTTAAATGTATAATCTCAGTTGAAATGTCTGGAACTGAAAAATTCTTAATGGATGGATGGTGAGAATACAGACAGAAGAACACACCATAGAAAGCTTTGATGAAGAGCTTCAGTTCTGTTAGATCTTTACCAGCCATCATATTAATTTCTCATTGTGCAGCTATTGTATATACTTTTTTAAATTTCAGTTAAAGGTTCATCTAAGCTTCTTAAGACAGGTACAACTCATCACAGGATGTGTAAGCTAAACAGGCATCAGAGTTAGACTTTTCCTCAAAGCCATGACGATAACTACTCCACCCAGCTCATCTCATCATCAAAGAGGAAGTGGGACACGCATGGTCTGATGATAAACCCCCCTGAAGTACCATAAAAGGTAACAGATATTTCTGAATTGTATGAATTGTAGCTGGTATAGAAAAAATTCTAGTATCTCCCTAGATATTACCTCCTCCCGGACATCTTAGTGGTGGACACTGACTCCAAAATAAACATTCTTGGGACACTGAGCCTGAAAAAATTTCTTTCCCTTGTTCCTTTTAAATAAATCAAAAATAGCTCCCATACATATAACATACTCCTTCTTTGAAACACAAATTTATTTTCATTTATGTCCCATACTTTATATGCAAGTCTTCATGACTTCAGTGGCATTAATAAAAAAAAAAACAAAAAACTTCACCTCTTCTGTTAATGTGCAAAAGAAGAGTATAAAATATATGCATTAAAGAAATTGCAAGAGAACTTTTAACCTGTCTGACTTATCTTTTGTCCTTGTTATGTTTTAAAAGACTGTTGTACAAATCAAAAAAACCCCACAATACACAGCAGGAAACTACTTAATGATGCCTAAATAAAGCTCAATTAAGCACAAAAATAGACTTTAAAAAAGCCTCAGAAATCCTTCTGTTACTTCTATCCACAGCAGTATAAATTGTCCATGGTGGAAAAAATACTTATTCACAGTAAACATATCATGTAACTTTACAGTTCCAAAATAAGCTCACTAGATTGTGTGAAGTACCCTGAAAATAGTATTACCTGTGGATGAAGCTGGAGACATGGAAAAGTTTTCAGGGCCCAAGCAACTTGCTCCTCATTTTCAGAAAGTGTAATTGTACATGTACTATATACTAAAACACCTCCTGGCTTCAGCAACTTCACTGCCTGCAGGGAGAAACAAACAATATTTCAGCTTATTTTTAAACTTAAAACTTTCATTATAAGCAACATTAACTAATAACCCACGTGCCTAGAATATTAAAACTGAATACTTAATTAAACTCAAACTATTAAGATACTAATTCTTCTCAAGGAATACAGCAAAGGATAACATGGATTAGAAGGATTCTTCTTTCCATATAGGCATTATAGCTCATGCAGTTTATTAATGTCATTGAGATGATTCACCTTGTAAGATTTGTTATTTGTACAGCTCTGCATATCCCAGACAGATTAGATCTGTTTTCACCACCTGCTGCCAACCATGGATACACAATACTTATGTCAGTTATATTAGACGTCAATTGTTTCCATGTATTTGGCATGGAAGCTCTATCTATGCTGTCACTCACTTTGAATATGTATCATTCAGATTTTGACAAGTTTCATCTTATCATTCAGCATCAGCCCAAGCACACTCCTTAGCATGTTCCTAAGCCACCTGCTCTGTGACTTAGACCCTTGTGATTATTATAATGTAAAACTGATGAAACTGAGGGAATTACAAAAACACAAAGCTTTTTATTCACTATGGATTACATATACCTTTCCCATGCTCCAATAAATTGGCTTCACCAGAAATAGACCTGGTGAAGCTGAGAGGTTAACAGGACCCTAATACTTCCTGGCTGGTGGAAAAACAGGGAAAATGAGGCACTGTTTTTTGGCTAAGTTTTATGCTGCACAAGCATTTATGTTCAATTTAGCTTGTCTACTCAATGTATAACACATACCACAGTGAAAAGCTTGCGCTGTAGTGGCTGATACGAGGTCACTTCCTTTAAAGTTGAGGAGTAAGCCATGTTTGGTCTCTGTCCCATCCCACTACATGGAGCATCAAGAAGAATTCGATCAAACGATTCTGGTAAGAATGGAGGTCCTTCTGTAAAAACAGTGAATGTAAAATGTGGCTGTTTCCTTCCTTGAGACTTCACTGTAAGTAAGGAGAAGCTATTGCTTCTTCCTTGACATAAAACATTCATGCACTATAGACAGTGTCTGCAAAACTAATCTCAGCTAGAGACAAGTCTCAGCCCTGCTGGTGGTAGTTTTCATCTCCCAGAAAACTAAACAGTTTAAGTTCTGTGAGCTCAAAAATTATCCCTCTAGGCAATATTTTTTTAAAAACTTAATTTAGTAATTTGAAAGTAAAATGTAAAAGTAATCAAAAAGTTGAAATATGATTGGTCAGAGGTGCTGCGTACAGAGCTGTACACTGTAAATATAAGCTCTAAAGAACCACGGTCAGCTCAAAAGCGTGCAAACTTTTACTGAGACAAACTTGTAGTTACTCACTGAGACTGCCTTACAATAATTGGACTGTCTATATAATAATTGTTTCTTGTGATGCATGCATAGCTATATAAAATAAAACACTTCCTAATAACATGAAGTACTGCAAGTTCTAATGTGTGAGGCATGTTGCCTCCATGGCAGAACAATTCAAAATGACTGTGAAGAGAAGAACAATTTCTGACTATTACCTGGATGACAATATGTATCTTCTATATGCAAAGCCTATCCTTTAATCTATTCCCCAATAGCTCAACAGCCCAGAAGTTTCTATCTTCTTGTGCTAGGGAGATTGGCTCAGCATCTCCAGTACTACTGCTGCCAAACTTGTATTACCACACTACTGCTACCTAGCTTGTTCCTGCACTACCAAATGAGTCTATCTGGTTTATCTACCTCTGATCCTTTACTAAAATGTTCAAAATATGTCATGTGTTACTTGCAGGGATGTACAGAAAAGCCTTCATTATCTCTCAGTATTACAGCTTGCTCTTGTTCATCTCTGTAATTGCTACTTGCCACCTACAATATTTGATGTTCCTAAAAAGACTCTTAAGAAAAGTACCTTTGTTCCTCCAAAGCAGGAATAACTGCAACGCATAGGGACAAAGAAGGTCAATTATGTAATCTGATTCCTACTTAGGCTAACTAGTGACTGAGATAAAATAGACTGAGAAGGAACAGCATACTTTGCACAACAAACTAAAAATAATCAAAGCAGCAGATACCATTTGAATCATTCCATCATGGGAACAGAACCAGTATCATAAATGCATCACTTCAGAAAAGCAAATGAAATTACTTAAAATAATACACTGTACTTGTATATAACTTTCCTCTGAACAGCTGAACAAACATCAATGAACTAAACCTTGCAGCACTTGAGTTAGATATTAATAACCCCATTTTACTGATGAGGATTTTGAAGCAAGAAAGTGAAGCGAGTCTGCAAAAATAATTTTTTCTCAGACTAGCTCAGAAAATTCCCAGTACAGGGTTAAATGTGATCATGAAAGAAGCTTTAAGGCTTCTTCAGTCTTCGATATTATCTGGGAAAGGAATGCATTTCCTTTGAGAATATTAGGTTGTGACAACGACAGATAATTTGCCTTTTGTATTTGCTTCACAAAGAAGCTGATAATCACAAAAGACTAGCGCTGAAGCAACTTAGGTATCTGCCAAAATTTCAACGATTTGTAAACCTGTGACAGATTTAATCCTGTTTTTGCAAAATATTACTATTTTCTTCTAAAAGCTACTACTACCCAAATTGTTTATTTTACCTTGTTTATCCTCCCTCTTCTCAACTGAAAGAGCCTTTGTTCCATCATAGCAAAAGGCCTTAATGCAATTCAACTGCAGCAATTCAGCATTCTGCTTGATTTTCTTGACCTTGTTAACTGTCTTGTCCATGGCTATTACTTCACCCTGAAAAAAATCCTGAAGTTTTCATCAAAAGCATAGGGATTAAATTGATGTTTCTGATTTCCTTTCCCCAACCCTGGGCAGTGTAATACATAAAGCATAGTCTTCCCTATAGAATCATTTTATTCTTAAGTCCACACTCCTGCAGTCCTTGTTCCCACAAGTTTTCCCCAATAGCCATATCAGTCTGAAGCTCTGCACATTCCGACTGCTTGGCACTGTCACTCTAAGGGATGCTGTAAATCTGACTTCTGGCAAGTGGCTTTGTTGTTTGTTTGTTTTGAGCTTCTTCACTGGGCACTAAGATAAAAATTTAGTCATTTGAAATAGAGCAGAAGCCGCAAATACATGGTAAAATAGGTCAACAGGTTTTAAATTTGTATGAAAAGGGTAGGAAATACGATCATGCTCCAGCTCAGCGCTGAGGAAATGAGGCTCACAGCCATGTCTCTGACCTGCTTAGACTCATATTGAAGTACTTGCAGTACTTGTCACTCGGGAAATAGTGTAAATACTAGAATAAGTTCAGAGTTGAGGGAAGGGAAATCACAATTACACATGATTTCTTTTATGTATAAATAATTTGCTGCACATCTCTGCATACTGCAGAGATAAAGAGATGCTAGAATCATAGAATGGTTTGAGTTGGAAGGAATCTTCAAGATATCTAGCCCAACCCTGCTGCCATGGGCAGGGACACCTTCCACTAGACCAGGTTGATCAGAGCCCCACCCAAATTGGCCTTGAACACTTCCAGGGATGGGCTATTCACAGCTTCTCTGCTCTCCAGAGAGAAGAACAAGCTGGAGACAACTGTTCTCCATCTGGCCCATGCCAGCCACTACCAGAACAACTACTTAAAAGTGTAGTATGCAGATAATAATAAATTCCAAGCTTTAAGTTGAGATCTTATCTAAGAGCTCTTAACATTACAGAGTAATTTTACATCTTGATTATGTAATTTAAAAACAATATAGTAATGTTTACAATTATAACACAAAAAGTAAGAGTGATTTAAATATTCTGAAATGTTAACAGTTTAATGTGCTGTCTGTTAAAAATTAGTATGGAAAATCTGTGAATGGAATTTAAAATCCAAAAAGAAGTGCTTTTTTCCATATTTTTATCTTCTACATCTTAAATTAAAATTATATACTCGGAAAATGAAAATCAAGTGACAAATATTCAACATTTGTATTCTTAATCTTTACCACTTCAGCTGCATGATCAAAATATGTAAAGTGACTAAGGAAAAAGCAGTTCTGCAAAGTTATACAAAATGTAGATACAGAGATGAAAAAAGTATAGATACAAATGAATCCATGACATAAATATACAATTTGCAGACTTCCTTTATTTATCACACTGAAATTCCTAACTGGAAACTTTATATACGTATATAATAAATGTCTAATGCATTTTTAATGCCTTCTGATATTGTTCCATGCTGAGGGAAGAAAATACTTACACAGACAAAGCATCACAGAACTGAATGCCTGCCTTTTCTCAATACATTTATAGCACTACATGCTATGCCTTCAAAGTTATGCACAGGCAACTGCAAAATATAACTGCAAAACTTCTAAACAATCTGATGTATTCTTATAATCCTATTTCAACAAAAATAAGAAAGCCTTACAAAATTTTAGAGGAAATATTACATGCTTTTCCCCTCTGCTAGAGAAGAGTAACCTGCATTTCTGTATTTCACTGTGCACATAACATTTCAACATATGCAAACTTGTAATCCTATATCTACATTCTTATTTTAATACATTCTCATTTCTTTTGTCTTTCTCTACATATTTTTTGTTTCTTCTCATTTTTATTACTTCCTCATGAGATAGTTTTGGATTTGTGACACTCTACCACAGAATGACAAATTCAGACTAGAAATTCAACCTAAAATCTTATCTCTATGCAGAATTGATAATTTTTACTGAGAAAAATCCTAATTGGATTAGCAACTTTTTAATAAATTTTTGTAGAGAGTTGTGTGTTTGTTTGGCACACAGTAGCAACCCCTGATTTTTATGCATCTCAGTTTCATGAATCCAGCATACTCTTGCATAACTATGTCTTGCATGTAAAAAATCCTATGATTAAAAATAATTCAGTAACATTTTAAAAAGTGAAATTAAACATATTTCAACCATCAATTTGTAGCAAATAAGGTTTTAAAGCTGATGGTGAATACTTAATAAAGACTGTCTTGTTGCCCATTTCAGTAACTGATGTGTAGCAAAATACACTGTGAGTAAAATATCAAACTATTGTTTGCTGCTGTAAATTATATGTGCATTCTAACAGTTAAGTGAACTGTACAAATGAACAGCAGTCACACATTTTTCCTTAGAAAATGCCAAATTACTTCTTCTCTTACCTGATCATGCATTAATGTTGCAAGATGGGTTGTTTTTCCTCCAGGTGCAGCACACATATCCAAAATTTTCTCTCCTGGTTGAGGGTCTAAAATATGGCTCACAACCACAGAAGGTAAATTCTATCATAAAAACAAATATGGGAGAATTCAAACTTTATAGCCTGCATCAACTCCTTTATTTAGGAATGGCAAAAGCATTTAAAAATCTATTACTGAAGTTTAAGAGCTTGTGACTGAGGAGACTACAGTGCTAAGAGTCCAAACAAAAAAGTTGATACTGGCACAGAGCAGAGCAGCTCTGTTTATTACAAATATTTCATACTAACCTGTTTATTGGAACATTTACTGAATTAACATATTTGTGCAGCTAAAGCACAGTAAGATCAAAACGCAGATGTCTAAGCTTGCTGAATTAAAGTAGCAAGAAGCTGAACTGCTATTAATTGTATAAACAGAACAGCTACACTGAAGAGAAATAACGTGCAATAATTGTGCACAGTACTGCACCTTAGACAACATGGAAGTACTTTCTTCTTAGTTCAACACAAAGTTATAAAAACCTTTTAAAGTTGTCTTCAGTACTTAAATGACAGCTTCAAGTCAACCTAATATTTGGAGATTTTCCTGACTGTCTACAGAATGATGTACATTGAAAGGGGCTCATATTCCAGAGTTCACAGGCAGAACCCAAAAACCAATAGTTCTAAGCAGAGTATCTGTGCAAGAGGAATTCCTGTGTTTTGAAGTGAGTATCTCTTATGTTGCTTGGAAATCCCTTATCATATCTCAGACACAGTATGATTAAACCACCTACATAGAGTCAGTAGATACCGACTTTATTTTAAATGCTTTGTGTTCCTCAAATCCGAAGACTGAATTAGGTGCTACAATGCACAAGGAATGTAGAAACCATGAATGTGTGCTAAGAGAATATTCATTATTCTGTAAATAGCACAGACTTTTGGGTTTGGAACAAACATACCTGTAAAAACAGATTACTAGGGAGCACATTGTCAAATGAAGGACTAAGGTAGACTGGCTCTATCATTCTTATACCCAGCCCCCTGAAAAATATGGAAAAAAAAAAATTCAAATACTCAGTTTTATACATTTTAACAGCAGTCAATTAAAATCATTATGCTTAAAAATAGCAACTTGAGACAACAATCTTACAAAAATGAAAGAACAACCAAGAAAAATACTTCTATGATTTTGTAATATGATATTCTTTAAAATGACATCATTAAGTTGAGTAAATCATGGCAAAAATGCATTACATGATAAATTGGAACCATGTCTAAAATTGCATAAAGCAAATTTCTGGTTCTGCACACAGGATAAACCAAGATGTAATCCAAGCCTTGATACTGTAAAGAAATGCATAAAACCAGACCTAAATACCTTAACTTCAATCTATAACTGCTGTTGGCTAGCCACGTGCACTAGGCCAATGGCAATGTACCTTGTTATGGCACCGAATTACTGTTTGATATTTGAATGCAAATGCTTGAACTTAAAACGATGCACCAAAAATTAATTGACGGTGTAACCTTTTGGTATTTAAGAGCTTTAGGATATGTTTGCTGCTTCCTGTTTAACAATTATTGAACTGGAAAAGGTTGCTTGTTTGATTTTGATTTTTTAAAAATGAATTTTCGCTGCTTTTTCATGCTACTGTAATTTCACTGAGCGAAAAAAAAAAAAAGCCAAGAAAGCCTTGCCACGCTGAATTTCTGTATTATCCCAAACATTCTTTAATTCCGAAGCGAGCCGCATTTATTTTCTATTACCTGCTCGGCGCTGTAAATTGGAATCGGGAGCGCTGCAGCCCCGCACCTTTATCCGTTACCACACCCGCAAAAAGTCGGGTTTTGGGGGGTGTTTTTACCCTTCCCCGAAGCTTTTAATCCCGATTTTTTTCCCCCATCCGCGGGGAGGGAAGGGGCTCGCTTTGTCTGCGAGCCTGGGATGGGTCCCCGCGCATCCCCGCGCACCCTCCGCGTTTTGGGGAGGGGGTCCCCGCTTTGGGAGCCCCCCCTTGTCCCCGCTGTCCCCTCCCCGGGGGTCGCTATTGTGTCCGCGGTGCTGCGGCAAAACAATGGGT
>JAOTQP010001286.1:19522772-19561821 GCA_026413545.1 Cichladusa arquata | reverse complement strand
GTGTGCCCGCCCGCCCGCTAGGCGCTGCCGGGGCCGCTGCGGGAGCCTCCGCCGAGGGAGCTGGGGGAATTTCCGCCGCTGCCGCCGCCGCCGCCGCCGCCGCCGCCTGGGTGAGCTCGGAGTGCCCCGGGCGCTCGGCGGGAAGCCGGGGCCAGGCATGGGCCTAATCTTCGCCAAGCTGTGGAGCCTCTTCGGTAGCCAAGGTGGGCGCGCGGGCCCGAGGCGGCGGCGGGGCGGGCGGCGAGCGGAGCCCGCGGGGCTGCGGGGGCCGCGGGCGGCCGCGGGGGCTCGGGGCCGGCTCCTCTCGCCGGGCTTCCCCTGAAGGCCCGCCCGGCCAGAAGTTGGGCTTTGCGCAGCGTCCTGAGCGCCGGTCCCGCGGCGCCTCATGCTCGGGGCCGCTTTGTTTGAGTTGCCGAGGTGGTCCCTCCTCTCCCCTCCTCCCCGGCCGCGCTGAACGCGTCGTCTGCCCCGGGAGCCTTCGGGCGGTGCACGCCCGGCAGCGCCGGCGGCCAGGACCGCGGAGGCTTCGATGGACCGTCTTGGCTTCGCCGATTCTCCTTTTTAAAGTCGGGCTCTGTTACTAAAATCATGTTATTTTAGTCTTTATTAGAAGGAAAACAAGAACGCCAAACATGGGGGCCTTCGAGGTAAAGATCTGTTTGTGTTTGGCAAAGATGCTAGCTAAATACAGTTAGTGACCCAAGAAAATCGGTTCTCCGGCCAAAAATGAAGAGGTCATAAGGGGATACTATCGCTTTCCGTGCTCTCCTGCCCGGTTCATGCAGCCCTGCAATCATGGCTCATGTTCTAATCCAGAGTTCAGAATTTGCATCTGCCACCACCTTTACCTCAGGTTATCATAAAAGTAGGAAATTATAGTTTATTTGTTAATTTACTTGTTTAAATGATTTTTGTTTACCTAGCTATCTTTGGTTAGAATATCACATAGCTAATATTAACACTATTTTGCCTGCTCCAAGCACAAGGCCTGAAGGAAAAACAATATAAACAATAAATTCATAAATTGTTCTCTCATCTAGTCTCCAAATGTGTACCTTACTTCCACTTTAAAGTTACTGAAAATGCAGATAACCTTTTTTGTGCAATATTCTGTTGCAAGTTTTTGGAGGCAGATACACCTGGTGTACTTTCATCGTTTGTCCCTGTGATTGCACATAACCTGTTCTACTTCTGTACATACCATAGCAAAGCCTCAGTGTGTGTGCACCTTGAGATCTGTGTATCAAATTGTCTTTCATGGGATGGGATTGGGATCCAATCCCAGATCATTTATTTTTCTCATCCGTACACCATCCTACCACAACGTTCCTGAAGTCTTCTAACAGAGTCTTCTGAATTTGTTGCTGATTTCTTATTTTCCTGAAATGTCAAACCTATTTGGCGAGATTCAATGTTTCCCCTATCATCCAGGAAAATATTAAGTACCTTTTTTTGTTTTCATCAAGTAGTGCAATCTGCAACTCCTTTTCTTCCATGAAGTATCCCAAAGACTCCAAAGAGATCTATAAGCAGGGAACTGATCAGGAGATAACTGTTGGCATTCAGTATTTGCCTCTATAGTAGCATATGATGTCAATATTTATCTTCAGGAAAACACATTGTCTTGGTTATTGTATAGTATTTCCTGGAAGAAAAGTTGTTCTTCATTGTGAATGACCCTGGCTGGATACCAGATGCCCACCAGAGTAGCTCTGTGACTCCCATCCTCAGCTGGACAGGGGGAGAGAAAACACAGCAGAAGGCTTTTGGATTGAGATAAAGATAGGGAGTGATCACTCATCAGTTCCCATCATGGGCAAAACAGACTCAGTTTCTGAAATTAATATAATTCATTACCAGTCAAATCAGAACAGGTTGATGAGAAATAAAACCAGATCTTCTGAACACCTGCCCCCCACTCCTCCCCCTTTTTTCCCAGGATTAGCTTTTTTTTTGGTTCTCTACCACCTTCTGCAGGAGGGAGCAGGGAATGGGGACTGTAGTAAGTTCATCACATGTTCTCTCTGCAGCTCTTTCTTCCTTGTGGGGAGGACTGCATCCCCTGTTCCAGTGTGGGATCTCTCCCATAGGTGGCAGTCCTCCGTGGGTTTCTCCAATGTCTGTTCTTCCCAAGGTGTAAAATTCTTCACCATCTGTTCCAGCATGAGTCCATTTCACGAGGCTCAGGCCTTCAGGGATGGGCCATCCCTGTGTGGATCCCCTGTGAGATCACAAACCTGCCAGCAAACCTGTTCCAGAGTGGATTCCTCTGCACAGGTCCACAGGTTCTTGCCAGGAGCCTGCTCCAACAGCGGTGTCCAGTGGGATCACAGCTGCCTTTGGGATCTGCCTTCTCGAGCATGCTGGGCTCCGTGGGCTCAGGTGGATCTCTGCTCCCCCATGGGTCTCTGTGGCTGCATATTCTCACTCTTCTTTGTCCATAATCACACCTGTGCAATAACCTTGTCCCATCTTAAATATGTTATCCCAGAGGCATTACACCTGTTGCTGATGGCCATTGGCTGCATAAATGTAGAAGTTTCTAGGAGTTTCTCACAGAAAACACTGTGTAGCCCTCTCCACTATCAAAATCTTGCATTGCAAACCTAATTTAGATGGTTAATGAAAAATTAGTCTCACAGTTAAATAGATGAGATAAAAGCATGAAATATTTACTCGTTGACATTTATCCAATGAGACTTTAGGATGCATTCTGATCTTGGTTTAGTGCTGGATTTGTCTTTTGTTTCATTTTTGCTTTGTTTTGTTTTGGTTTTGGTTTTACCTCTTCTTCTTGTGTAAAAACAGAAAAGAAAGTGAGTTTCTTTTCATGGCCAAAATTGAAATTTCATCCTAGAAAATTTGCTTCAAGCATAAATTTTTGACCTAATGGGAAATTATTTTGCAATTACACAACCATTTTCTCTAAATAATATCATTACTAATAATAAAGCATAGTAATTTCTGAGTTGAGTTTGGTTGCTCTTCTAGTTACATCAAGTCTTGGTGATTCCTTGGAGAATTCACAGGCTGTCCTGTGAAGCTGCTTGTTGAGCAGACTAGCACAGAAACTTACACATTGATTTTGATCGTACAGAGGGAGTGTTCCAAAGATCAAATAGAGTCTGCTGTGTGAGGATCATGGTATCAGTTCTCATGCAAGTTGTGTGATAGGCTGCAGCACTTGGGACTGGCAAAAGGAAAGGTGAAACTAAGCAAAGATTTGAAAATTTCATCTGTGTTTCACCAAGTAGAGCATGGGGGATGAGGTGTGCTTAAGTCTTTCAGCTCTCAGTATATATTTTCTCATAATCAAGTAGTAATTGAATGATGTGAACTGAAGTAGAGATAGTTTTACTCATAAAATTAATGGCTGGCTTTAAAATAGACTTTTGTCATTTTTCTAGGTGACTTTCTAATGGCTTCCTGATAATTTTTCCTCTTTTTTTTTTAATTGACAAAAAAAACTCGATTGAAAAAATACTCAAGTATTGTTTTCATTTAAAATATGCTCTGCAGCCGTTTAAAGTCTCATTGCTAAATGGTGTAAGTTCAGTTGAATTTACTTTTATCTACTTTTAGAAGTTTAAAAAAAATCAGACTTCAAAAACGACCTGCTGAATCTATGATTCAGTAGTCAAGTGGAACATTCTTCTAGGCAGCATGTAGTAGTGTGGATAGATGGTGGAGCCATTAAGTTAATGCCTGTGTTAACATGTCTGAGTAAAATTTGCTTGACTTATCACTCCATCAGTATTACCAAGATAACTCTTAATTAAACTGTGGGTTCAAAGTAGAATTGAATGTCAGCAACCCTGATAAAGAGAAATTATAGATATCAATACCTTATTACTTTTTTTAAAGTGGTGGATAGAATTCTTTGAGGAGCTCATAAATTTGGGGTTTACTTATTTTTGGAATAGTAATTATTCAACGTCTTACAGGTTGCTCTGAATAATTTGTACAGTTATTAAAAATAGCTTTAAGAAAAATAATGGTAAGCTCTAATTCAAGATGATTGAACATCTGTAACTTCACAGTTCACTTCACTTAGGCAGTTCCCAGTCAGGTTAGGAGAGACCATTATCTGGAAAACCAGATGGCATTTGATTCTGCTGACTGCTAAAAGTTATTGACAATTTCTCTACTTTCTTGTAATCAAGTCTGGGGATAAAAAATGTATTTTAGCAGTTCTTCTGTGCTTAAGAGAAGACTGTAAGTTAGCTCTTAGTGTGAAGAATGAGTCTTTGTATTGAGACCTCTTTCACCTCCAGAATTATGCTATTTCTCCTGCCTTTTTTCTAGCAAAGTTCTGTCTGCATTCTGTCTTCAGCTCTGAGGCCTCCAGGGTTGTTGCTCTTTGGAACCAGATGAGCATTTTGTTTCGCAGCCTGAAAGCTATCGGTACCCATTCAGTAGTCATTTCTTCCAAATATGTTAGCAGTCTCATCATTAAAGTATTTAGATTTTCTTTTTTTTAATTTTTATTTTTAACTTTTTCAAAATAGAGGAAAAGACATATTGGGAGAATTGAATCTTCAGTTTTGGGCCCTCTTACCACAGGGAAATACAGATGAGTAGGGGAAGAAAAGAGCATATTGTGTCTTTCTTTTAACATCTGCAAGAAACTAATCTTCACTGTCCTGTGTTTTTGTAATATTTAAACTGCCAGAGATTTTTTTAAACCATATTACATATCAACTTTTTTAAACAGTGTGCTAGAAATGGTTGATGAAACGAAGAAGTTCTTGGATTATTTTGAGGAGTAGTCTTAATACTGAATTTTCTTTTTTCCCCTGCATACGCCTCCTTCTACTTTCCCTGTCTTCCCTCCCTCTTCCTACGTGATTAATAAAGACTCTTCTCTTCTGCTCTCTCAACTTCTTTGTTATGGATTTTCTTCTTCTTTTACCAAGAACATGGTGGACTGGGAAGATATTCATGAATACAACCTAAACTGAGTTTGAATACCAGCCAGTGAAAGGGAGAAACTTGGGTTAGTCTGTAAGTACAGAACACAAATAAAATCACTGCCTATGATTTACCCAGTAACTGTCCTTCCTCCTAAATGTGGCATGTGTCTTCTCCTAGTTGCTCTTGTAAACAAGTAATTGTCGTGCTAAAAATTCTATTCTGTCTTAGTTTGGTAGTTTTTAGGCTCACATGTTTTTCCTGTAATGCACATTTATGTGTAAATTTTCTGTATTTTCATCAAACTAGAGAGAAATTCAACTTTTGAATATGTTTGTAAGTGAAGAGTTTCCATTACTATAGTTCTGGAATCTGCTACTTTTATGAAATGCCCATGATTTCATCTTACTATTTTCCTGCCAAGATCACTGTTAATTAACACTTGTGTGGCTGTTTATTGTTTGGGCTTATTCAATCACTGTATGAAACACATTTGACTGTGAAGTAACACAGATAAGCTGTGCTTTTTTTTCCCAGTTAGAGTTGGACCATTCACACTTCAGTGGCTTTCAAAAGCAGCCATCTCAATGGAGGTTTTTTCTTCCTTACTTACAGTAGTGTGATATTGTATCATCCAACACTCCAATCATGCATGCCTAAGATGATGTGTTCTGATAAGAAGATGAGAGAGCAGTGTAATGCCTGACTGGAATTTCTTTTCTTTCTTGAAAATGACTTAAAGAGAATGCTGCAAAAGTAGAATCATCTTCCTCCTGGCAATAGTTGACAATGTCTGGTTTTAGAACAACGGGAGAGTATTGTGGTGTTGACCTTTGAAAGATCTTTGACTAAACTTGAAAAAGAGATGGACAGTCAAGCTACTAGGCATGATTTATTAACATTGAAAGTAGAGAGCATTTCATACTATTTTTGTATTGTAAAAGGTTATTAATTACTGATACTGCTGTTAGTGGGGCTAAAAGTACTCCAGCCTTTACAGCCAGGAAATGTTCTTTTCTTAGAATGTATTGACAGGATGCAGTTGTAGGGAAACTGGTGCAAGGAAATACATTTTACCATCTGTTATGACTATTAAATAGCAAAACTTTAAGAAGTTCTAAGCAAGAAAATGTTTTATTACAATAATATTCAGTGGAAAAAGACCCAGATTACTATATATAAGTGGATTTTTAACTAAAACACTTCTATTTTTCCTTAAACTACCCACTTGTGGGGAAAAAACCATTAGTTTGATACTTACGATAGATCTTCTGATCTAGTAACTTATTTGATCCTATTGATCAAATGTGGTAGTTTGTAGGCAATCTGTGAACCATGTTTTGCTTTGAAATAAGTAAGTGCCCTAGATTTGTAAGTATTATTTCTTTTTAAAAGTGAACTTGTTCACAGAGTTTTTATTTATCCATTTGCAAATTCTTCACTCTCAAGTGATTTGCTTTTTTTGTCAGTAATTGGATCAGTATGTTGTAACTTCACACATGTAGCAAAAGAGCCACCATTCTAAGTGGTATTACTGTGTTTGAAATTCTAAGAGGGATTATTTACAGAGAAGCATATAAATTCTGGAGGACTTTTTTACTGGTTTTGTTTGGTTGGTTGATTTCTGTTTTGTCTCCCCTGTGCCTGGAAAAAAACAGTGTTGCAGCAATTGCAAGATCACTGTTTTGTGTGCTGGACTTCACAGCAGGTTGGGGTGCATGATCTTTTCTTTCTGCTCAGCACTAATGAGGCCTCACCTGGAGCACCGTGCCCAGTTCTGGGCTCCTCAGTACGAGAGTCATGGACATCCTGGGGAGAGGCCAGTGATGGGCTGCAGGGGTGATTTCAAATGGGAGACAAAGAGGGGCAAAGAGGGCAGGGCCAGACTTGTCTTAATGGTGCCCAGTGACAGGACTGGGCAGTGGGCACAAATGGAAACACAAAAGTTCTCTCTGAACATCAGGAAACACTTTTTCACTGTGAGGGTGAGTGAGCAATGACCCAGGCTGTCCAGGGAGGCTGTGGAGTTTCCATCTTGGATATGTTAAAAACCCATCTGGACATGGTCCTAGGCCACTGGCTCTGTGGGCCTGCTTGAGCAAAGAGGTTTGACCACATGACCTCCAGAAGTGTCTCCCAGCCTTGACCATTCTGTCATTCTGTGACTTCTCAGTTCAGAAGTTGCAGAGTTAGAATCTGTGGCCTATTTAAAATACAGTTTCCTCTTAGGTTTTCTGTGTGAATAATGATGGTACCTTAACAAATGTTTATTATTGATCCTTGAATGTTAGGGTAATGTATTTTGCAGTCTTTGAGTATTTATTTGTATTCTTAACATGATACACTGCTATGGATTATATTTTCTAATTGTATTTTCCTTTCTAAAACTAGATGTTGTAGATGAAGTAATCGTTAGTAACCATACCTTTATTAGATGTCCAGTGCTGACTTTACCTGAGACTGGAGTCTCAAGAGAAGATGTGGCTTGTTTGGCTTTTTTTTTGTCCTGAAGTCTCCACTAATCTGTGTAAAGTATTGAAATAAGAGAAACAAGCAGTTGCTTCTTCAGTAAGGGAGAGTTATTAACCAGAATTACAATTATTGCTGTTTCCACTAATTTATTTTTGTCTTCTTTTTTTTTCTTTTTTTTCCCCTTTTTTCTTTATTTCTTTTTTTTTTAATATGCAGAGCACAAAGTAATCATAGTAGGACTTGATAATGCTGGAAAGACTACTATTCTTTACCAGTTGTAAGTAGATGAACTAATTGTTTTCTGTTTGCATTTTATTATTTGTCACTGTTAAATCTTTGAAAATTCAGCTTTGTAACCTGGTGGAATCTCTAGGGTTCTAGATCACACTTTGTACCTTAATGATATTAGTTGTTCTAAAAAGAGTAAACATTTAAAGAATAACTGAAGGAATTGCAGTGTTTTAAAAGTGAACTGTAAATTGAACAACAAATTTGTACATCCAAGCACAAGATGAACTGCAGTTTTTTCTCCCATGAAAGCCCGTTTGAATCTATATGCATAGAAATAATCCTGTTGTCACTAACTGCAGAAAAGAGCACAATTTTTAAATTAATGGAAATTGTAGCCACTCTTCAAAAATAAAAAAATGTTTCCAGATGTTTCTCAATTCCAGTGTCTAAAATTTGTGATGGAGAATTCCTAAAAATAACATTTCAGCTTGCCTAGGTCCTACCTTACTCATTTTCAATAGCATCATTGCACCCAAATCTTGGCAGCCTTACAAGAATATCCATAATAAATTCAACAGTGTTGTCAGGATCACACTTACTATTGTATTTGTGGAAAAGGAGAAGGGTGTAGATAAATTAATATCCTTGTATTTGGATATCAAAGCAGCATAGTATGCTTTCCAAAAAGACTTTCTATACATAAACATTTTGAGCAAGCTTAGTGGTGGAACTGAGAAATTTTCAGATAAGGAGCCAAACAGTCCTTTGGGATTTAATATCTAGTTGCTAAGTAGAGTGCTTTGATAAAATTATATTCTTATTTATATTTTGCACGGTTTAGTGCTTTTGTATTTAGGATCTTTAGATCCTACTTTAAAACAAGTGCATTTTACATGTCTGTTAATGTTCTTTAGAAAGACAGTCCTGATACACAGATGCTTATCCATTTGTTGTGCCTTTTATGTGCTTATTTTTCATTGCTGATTTCTTTAAGCATGACTACAGTCACTGCTTTCTAAAGTTCAAATGTATAGCTCTTAAAAAATTGTCTAATTTTTTAATATTTTACATCTGTTTACACATACTTGCTTTTTCTACAAAAAATGGTTATAACTGAGCTGTACAAGCCTTGTGCTTTTTACTGATTGGTCTTTATGGTGTGATATTGTTTCCTTTAGCTTAATGAATGAAGTGGTTCATACTTCTCCAACCATAGGAAGCAATGTAGAAGAAATAGTGGTGAAAAACACTCATTTCTTAATGTGGGATATTGGAGGACAAGAATCATTACGGTCATCGTGGAATACCTATTATTCAAACACAGAGGTATGGGAAGTTGCAGCAAATCAAATAAGTTTGTTTGAAATTATATTTATTTATTTATTAGGAATATTTGTAGACTTTTGTAAAGATTGCAGCTGTATTGTTTTTAATTTTAATGAGGAAGAATAAGTTCAAGAAGTGTGAGGTATCCCTGGTATGCAGCCATCTTTCTGGTATATTTGAAGTATTTTTCTGTCTACTTTACACTAATGGTGTTTGATCTATGCTATAAGCTGTGAAGTTAGATTTTTTTCCTAGGCAATCAAATGATAATGAAATACATTTTAGATCAGATTTTTTGCTTGCTTTTTAAAGTAGATAAGAAAAAAAATTTTGAAGTGTAATTTGCAAACTTTGTAATGATTTGCAATGGTCAACTGAGCTTCTGTACATCCAGTTTGAAATAGTTTTGAAATAATGATAATTAAGGACAAGGAATGAAACTTTCTCTAAGCCTAGCCAGGAGTGTTTAAAAAGCTGATCATCTCGTAGCTTTTATCCAGAGGAGGAGGGAAAGTCTTGCTGTGCACACCTCATGAGGTACCAGCAGAGCTGCTGTTGCTGGAAAGGTTGGAGTAGAATTCAGCAACAGTTGACTTGTGGGGTTTGTTTTTTATGACACTTTTAAAGGCTAAGAGGTTATCAGTACAAAAAGGCACATATTATCACTGAAGACTCTTCTTGAGGCATCTACAATGATGTAAAATATTCTAGAATACATTTCTTACCATTTCTACTAAAAGCAGAGACCTCTTGTAGATACACCTCATGATATAAGTGTTCCATCCTCCTGTAAAATTAGCTTTTTGTCTCTTCATTTTTTATATCTTTTCCTATACCCTTGAAGAGAGGTGAGATCCATGATCTGTCCTATATCTATTGTAAGCCTGATAATGACATCTCAACCTTCATCTCTAGTATTTTAGACTAATTTTTTGTTTTATCTGGAAAAGTGCAGCTGCATCTAAGAAACACATAAAGAGACTTCTGCTAGCATTATCTGGTATAGAGCAGTAAGTTCTTGGCATTTATCCCTTTACTGTGTTAGATTTTGGAATTTGGAGTGATGCATATATTATTTTCCTGATACTTTTGGGATGTTCTTCATATTCTGTCTAGCAAGTGTTTGAAATCCAGTGCCTTGTAGTACTTGGAAAGAAGAAATTCTCCTTTACTTAGAAGCTTTGTCTGCTGGAAACAGTTGAGGAAGAAAAGAGATCTGTTTACTATGATAATCCTAGCCTCCCTCATATGAATAATTCCGTTACTGTTCCTCCTCATCTGCTAGGCATCTCAAAGTCATAGCAGTATTAAATTGACTTAGGTTTTCATACTTTGTGGTCATTTTCAATGGCTAATGAAACCTTTAATTTTATAAGGCAAAGTCGTTTGGAGAATATGTTGGAGAATTATAGCAGTGATTTCTAATTCTCCTTTGTTGCTGTTGTCTCTCTTTTGTCACTTTTTCTTTTCTAGCGTGCTCTGAAAGTGTATGTTTCTTCTGTAGGAAGACTTGTGGTAGTGGTCTTTTGAAATTGTGCTTTCTGTAATTTGTAATTATTTACATACTATACTATTGGTGTTTTTCCCTAGTTCATCATTCTGGTTGTTGACAGCATTGATAGAGAGCGACTTTCTATCACAAAAGAAGAACTTTATAGAATGCTGGCTCATGAGGTATGGTGGGGAGTTGGGATAATAGTTTTGTTGAGAACAGTGAAATAACATTTCATGTTTCCTATGTTAACAAAAATAATACCATCAGAAAAAAAATCAAGAATAAGTGTGCATTCAAGTTTGATCACATTTTAAAACCATTTAAGTTATAAATAAGCAGTAAATTATTATGAAGCATCCTTCTAAACGGACTTGCTTAATTGTAATCAGGTCAGTCTTTGCAAATGTTGAACTTGTGAAATATGCTATGCTACATATTAATGTAGCTGGGTATTATTGTCCTTTGCCACTGACTATTTCAGTTAAGTGGCTAAAATTTTGAGAAACAATTTTTAAAAAATGTTTATTTTAGAGAAATGGAATTGACTAATTTTGTTTGTTTTAATCACGTTCCTTAAAATTAAGGAGCATATGTCATACTGTGGAAGAATTACTTTCAGGTCATTTTCCTTCAGAATTAGTTGTTTGTATTTTTATTATATGTTGTCCTGGGGAAATGCTCAGCATTGGGTAAACTCACTCAAACATCCTAAATTGATTTGTACATTGGCTTAGATCAAGCATGTTAAAGTCCTTTGTGATCACTCTGAAGCTGAAGATTGTTTCAAATCTAAATATTCTCCTTCATTTTTGAAAGAAAAGGATTTAGTACAGTGCAAGTAATCCTGTTGATTTCACTTCTCTGAGAGACTTGTGTTTCACATAAGTGAGCTTTTGCTTTTCAGTTTAATATTAATTGTAGTTTGCGTCTAATCATAAGGGGTAAATTCACTACCAAAAAAGGTGGAAAAATTACTTCTTGTGCTGAAGTTTTCCCATGTAGTTTTTTAGTTTCCAGTCTCAAACTCTTAAGACATTGTGATCTACCATCTCTTGAAATCAATTGGTAGGTCTAGACTGGACTACTTGTAGGTTGAATTTTCAGCTGTAGATCATAAAGCTTTGTTGTCTTCAAGTTTTTTTTTCTCTTGGTGGAAAAATAGTCTAGAAATTTAATATGGATTTAAATGTATTGAACATTTTTAGTTGCAGCTGTCAGCTTCCTATTAGGTTTGTTTACCCTTCTGTGCTTTTAAAGCCATACATTCCAGTTCTTCTCATTGCTGTTTGGAATGCTAAATTCTATATTGAAACAAAAAAAATTTTATTAGTTGTTAAGCTGATGCAGCGTTGTTAGAGCTCCCTTTTTGGGACACTAAGGTCAAACTTACAGGAATTCAGAAGGCTTTCTTTAATTATTACTGCTTTAATCAATACAGAACTTCTTTAATGAAGTTAAAAGCAGTTTCAGGGGATTCATGTCTACCAGGCTTTTCCATTTGAATACTATTTATTGTAGGACTTGGAGTGTTTAACCAGAAATAATTCTGCTGGCTGAATTATTTGGGACATTATAAAATGTATTTTGGCAAGACTTTCATTAGTTATGTATGAACATGTGGTCAACACCAAAAAGATACTCATACAATACATTACAATTTGATTCTCTGTGGTGGTGAATAAATGAGTTATTTCAGTCTTACTGTAATGAATGTTTAGTGTAGTAAGACAGTTAAAACTCCATGCTCCAGTGTAATTTGTGCATACAGTTCTTTTAATAAATGAAGTTAGCACAATAGCCTTTTAGTTCTGTGTAATAACTGTTGTGAATACTCTGAATCATTGCTAGGATTTACGGAAGGCTGCGGTTCTCATCTTTGCCAACAAGCAGGACATGAAGGGCTGCATGACAGCTGCTGAGATATCTGCATACCTCACCCTCAGCTCCATAAAGGATCACCCCTGGCACATTCAGTCCTGCTGTGCTTTGACAGGAGAGGGGTAAGTGCTTACTGCTTCCTGTGGCAGTTCTTGGTAAGTGAGAATACTGATTTAGAAGCCTGCTGGCACCAAAGTGGATTTTCTGAAAGTTCATGTTTTCTGAACTTTGCAGTCAGAGGGACATTTTGAACTTTTCATTTTATTGATTGAACCTTGTGGGTTTTTTCATAGCTCAAACTCCAAATTCATAGGAAAGTCTTCCATTTATTGTTAAAAGCCCCAAACCAAAAACCAGACATCACCCCTCCACCTAAGTATGTAGCTGTTGACATAGCTGTCTGCTATCTCTGTGCTACTCTCTCACTCTTGTGTGGTTCTGTATTTAAAGAAATAAGCTACTGTTTTCTTCCTTTATATTCTAAACTACAGGAGGCTTCTAATGTGGGGGCTTGAAGTGTTTTTGGGTTTTTTGGTTGGCTGGGTTTTTTGATTAGCATTGAAACATACTTTTCATGAAAAGTTACATAGATCTGTCATAAAATAAGATTGTTACCAATATTTAACATTTTTTATATTCAGCTAATGTAGCTAATTTTGGAAATTGTATACCTTATGCCAACAATTACTAAGATGGAAAGCTGGGCTAGCCTTAGATCCTTAGTCTGTAAATGTCAAAAAACATTTTTGGATACCTTTTAACAAGTTAGATAATGTCTTGCTTGTATGGTGTGAAGTGTACTAATTTCTCATCTTGATTTTTTAAGCAGTCTTGTAAAGTGTGATATTTCGAGGTTTTTTTCATCTGTGTTGTACAACCTTTACAATGCAGCCTTTACAATAATGTGGTCTTTTGACATCAAAAATAAGGAATCCAACTCAGTATTTGGGAAAGGAGGGCATCTGCCTCACTTTCTAGCATGAAGTACTGTTTAATGTCATGGAGATGTCTTGTGGAGTGGCATAGACTTCCTTAGGGTGGAATGTGTTAGCGAGAATAAAGTGGGGTTTTTTTTATGGAGTGGTTGTTTTGTTTCGTTCTAAGAGTTAACTCTACTTTCCTTCTACCAGTTTCGCTAAAGTCACTTTTGAATATACAGTTTATGTACTAACTAGGATCTTCAACCAAGTTGACATTTGAAGGAAAGTAATAATAAATTTGAGGCTGTTTCTTTTGTACTGTAAAACAAAAACCAGTGAATATTTAGAATATTTTAAGCTATAACAGTAGTGAGACCAACTTAGAAAAAACATTCCCAGAGTTAGATCACTGAGCTGAGTCTTCCTTGGGAAGATCTGACAAGAATCTGGGGGGGGATCAACCTGGTGTGAGTGAAGCTAACGTTCTTGGATAGCTCAACCCTGATTTACTGTGCAAAGGTAAAGCTCAAAGGGGTATAAACTAGGTAACTAGATCCCTAGAAAATCAAAGGAAGGTCTATCTTCTAAAATGGAAGGCTTTTAAATGGAGATGCAAATTGAGTTCAGAAGCAGATTCGATCCCATGCAGTCTTAGCATTCAATATAAACACACTTTTAATTTTGTAATGTAATTTTAGAATTCTTTAATTTTCATTAAACAATGCAGTCTGGATAATCTGCCCTTTATCTTTTGGTATTAGTATGTAAAGGTCTAGCTTTCTGTAGAAAAAGAAAAACTTTTTTGTTTCCATGTACTTGTGAGTAAGAATTTAAGGATAGTATCTTTTAGGTTTAAAAGGAAAAAAAAATTGAAGTACTGCCAAGCTTCAATAAAATGGAATGCATGACTGTTTTCATCTGGGTAAGGCCTAAGTAGACTTAGTTTAAAACCCTGTTCACTCTGTTCAGCTTTCAATCCCTTTTCCAGTTGATTTGATTTCTTTTAAGTAGCTGTTTTACACAAAAAAACAGAAAAGCAGAAAATGCCTTCAAGATGCTGTAATAGAACTTGTACCAATTATAACATCTCTTATCTTTCAGATTATGCCAAGGCTTGGAGTGGATGACCTCTCGTATTGGAGTGAGATAGCTTTTCTCTTTTTTCTTTTTTTTTTTTTCTTTTATTCCTCCAAAAGAAGAGACTTCTATTTATCCTGTGAACATGTACATTTTTCTGTATTTTTGGCTGCTGAGGCAGTGACCAATGTTTAATTTATATCAGCCAACCTGTAAGCTGTGCTTGAATCAAGCGCAGCTGAACTGAAACACAAAAGTATTTTCTTAACTTTTTTTAATACACTAATCTTCAACTGGATGAACATATGTGAATCTGTTTTTAAGCATTGAAATTCCTCTGAATATGAATTCTAACTTTTTCAATGATACCTTTTTAAAATCTGTTTTATCATTGTCAATACTTCATATTTCCTCTTTCTAAATAGTTGTATAACTTACTAACATAAATGAGCACATTTTATTTGATAATTAAAAGTAGTGTTTAGGCTAACTTTACTCTGCCATAGCTTTAACCTCAAAGGATAACCATATCTCCAGCTGGACTTCCTGGAACATTAGTAGAGTTCTAGTCAGCACAAGAATTAATAGTTATGAATGCAGATTTTTAAATGCTTAATGAACTAGTTATAGTTAATATTGTGGTGGCTTTTAATCTGATATACAATTGAACTTCTGCCTTAAAAGAAATCTGTTTCAGTCTGAGTTTCTCTGGTATGTAGTTCTAGGACATTCTAACATTCTTCTACTTGAAGATACATCTCTGTACAGTGCATAAAAATATCATTGCTAAGTGCTGGTGTAGTCATTTAGAACTTGAATACCTTTTTAAAGATAAATGAGTAATTAAATTTGGAATCACAGCAGCCAGTGTTATGTGTAGACTTGCTGTATTCTGTTAAAAGTTTTAAATTCTGTATACATGGAGCCTTCCTCACCTTTTAATGAGAGTGCTGTTTTCTAAATGAGTACATAATCAAAAGGGAAGCCAGATTTATAAAAAAAACAAAACCATGGTGCTGTATCTATAGACTTCAGAGTGAAGCTAATCTTGACACTTATTTACCTACTGTCATATATGTTTTCAGTTCTGTTACAGAGAAAATATTTTGCCTTCATTTTTGTTTTTGGTCTTATTTGCACAAGCAGAGAACTTTTGACGGTGTTTGAGTTAGGTTCGTTCACCTGAAGTTTGAAAAACAGGTGATGAAATAGTGACCCAGTAACTGTTAATTCAATTAGAAGGGAATTAAGTTAAATCAGAAGATAATCTGAGGATAAGGAGTTATTTGAGAGCATTAGGCATCAAATAAACCTAACCACCAATCACCCGAAAAAACCCCAGATGAGGACTGAAAAAACCCAGCAAACCAAAACCAATAGTGGACACCCAATTCCTCACAAAGTCCCAGCAGCAGTCAGGTACCCACCCTGTCTAAATGCTTGGCAGGTCTTCCAGAGGCACCGTTCTGCACTTCTGCATGTCTAAAAGCCACATGGAGTTTGGTTACCAGAACCATTCTGCAAACTGACTGTAGGCCTTTGATGACAAAATGTTTCTGTTAAATCTTGTTTTGAAAATTTAAGCACACTGAGTTTTCTTTAATAAAATTTTAAGCTTTGTAAATTTTGATTTGCTTCCATTTTATTTAAATAAAACGTAATGAAATTCTAAAAGTATCAGCAAATATGTTGTCCTAAGTGTTGGAAAGACTTTGAATACATGTGGAAACAGTGATTGGTTGAATGAAGTTGTGTATTATTGGCAGTTAGCAAATGTCACATTTAAGACTACATTGAGTGTTCAGTCAAAATGTTCAGAAAATAATTAAAATCAGTGAAAAGTGGTGCATAAAGAAAAAAGAATGCAAGGCAAGGTTAAAATCTGATATTAAAGCTGCTTGCTGTGATGTTCAGCTGTTTTAATGTGTGAAAATAAGATTTGTTTTGCTCTTAGGGAAGCAAAATATAAAGGAAAAAATAAAATGATAATATGAATTATGTTTCTTGTTTGGTGACTTAAAAATAAAACTGAAAACAAATCTGAATTGCAGACTGAAATTATGTCATTCAGAATGTAACCCTGAATACTTACAAAGAGCACTAGCTGGATGTATAGCCCTTTGGTTGTTTTTTTTTTTTTTTAAAAAGGTATGATTTTGTATTTAATGCTTTCTAGCTAAAACCATTTGTAAATCTATAGTTTGATTACTAAATCCAGTCTTACCTGAGATAATACATATAACTTTGATTAAGAGGAAATGGTTTGGTTGTAGACATTAGAATATCAGAATAATGGATGTTTTCTTTTAATTTCTTAGCACTTAAGACCTTTGAGCATCTTTGCAGAATAAAACATTCCTGACAAATGCTATGATTTTTGTTACCTAACCACTTTATTTTCTGCAACAGTTTTCCATTGATGGTATTGGTTTGTTCACAGCATTATTGCTGTGATTTTTTTTACTATTATTATTTTTGGGGGGAAAATGGCTTGGTATAGAATTTTGAGGGGCCTGTTTTAATAACTTCGGAACCTGTTAAACTAGAAGTTATTTGATCAAAATATTTTTAAAGGTTGCCTTAGAATATTGTGTGCGTCTTTGCATTGCCAAATACTGCATTATGTTTGCTAATTTGAATGTAGTAAATACCTTGCAGGTAGTTTTGTACTTTGAAAGTGTTCTGTGTTTAATATGCTGTTCACAAAGAACAATGTTACTCACCTAAAGTTCAAGAAATTGTGTTGTCCTATGCAAATTTATATTGTACTGCTGTAAACAGGTTGGCACATGGCATTTTATTTGTTCATGTTTTCTTACTTTTTGTCTAGGTGGCAAAGAGGTTCGGTATCCCCAAAGCTGGGGTTCTTTCCAGCTATTTAAACACACTGCACTCAGTAAGGTGAAGAAGACTTGGGCACAGCTGCTCAAAATATTTGTCGGCAAAATAAAATTGAGTTGTTCTGTGAAGTTGGATGGGGTTTTTGTTTGTGAGTATTGTGTGGTGAAGAGGTATTGCAGCAGTGTAGCCTTGTCACTCTCATTTCATCTCCAGTCCATTCACTGGGACGGAATGGGGGCCTCCATCATGTGCCAGTTCACAGAACATCTTGGCTGGACACCTGCTTCCTTTCATCTCGGAGAAGCTCCAGCTTTGATCCTAAAGAGACTGTCACATCATTTCAGCCACTGGAAGCGTGGGTCTTTGTTTGTTTTAGTGAAGAGTGTTTGTTTTAGAGGACTGTTCTCTTTCACAGTAAGAACAAATGCAAACAAAAGACTGGGAAAAAACTTGTATGGATCTTTGTGTGTGCATTTGACTATGCTTAGCATTTAGCTGAGTTTGCTCTTTCCTTTTGTTGAGTCTGCCTTGTGAAAGAGCCTGGAAGGCAACAGTGAAGAGAGCAGGATGAGAACAACCCTCAGCTTCTTCTAAAATTACCTTGATCTTTCAACACTGAGTGGTTCTATATTTTGCTTCTTAGGGGATAGTGCACTAGAAAAGCTCCATGCTGTCCACACTGTGTGTGCCTGCCCTGCAGGCAGGAGAATGCAGCTTTATATTAGGTTTGTTTCTTGCTAGGTGTGCTACTCCTCAGTTCATTTGATTTTTGTTTTGCTGCTTAGAGAGATGCATTTCATACAGGAAGTTTTCCTGGATGTATCTGAAGGCATTCTTCCAGTTTGCACACCATTTTGTGTCCCCTAGATGGCAGGAAAGGATCAGTTTAACAGTGCCTTACCTGCTTTAGCTTGTGTTCATCTGTGTGAGAGACTTTTAAAATGCCTCAGTGAAGAGGCTGTGTACTTCAGTTCAGTAGCTGAACTGTGGGGATCATGCTTAGATATAATGGAGACAGCATAAATGAGAGGAAGGTTGAATCACATCTTTGGTGGGAAGAAAGCTTACAGTGAGGTTTTAAAAAATTTGAAACTGTTCTATAGCTTAAAGGCATTTTGTCTTAATTCTTTATGGTTAGAATAATATTCCAGACCTTCTATTGTTGCTGCAACTGCAAATGTAGACAACAGAAATAATTAATACAATTCCTGGCATGTTTCATTTTAATAATAACTTCTGTCTGTTGCCCATGACAGGTGTGATTTTTTTGAACTTTGGTTGATGACAGTTGCTTCTGTTGCCCTACTACTCCTCAAATTGTAGGCATCTGGAACATTTGAACTGTCACCTTGCAGTGTGTTTAGTTATGATGATGATTTGTAGTCTTTATACTACTGCACATGAAGGCTAAATTCAAGTAAAATAGTAGTTCTGTTCAAGATTTAGATTATTCGTAGTGTAAGTAGTCAAAACAGCAACAGTTGCAGTAGGCAGTACCACCAACAGGTTTTCATTGCCCATGTTGTTTCTTGTGCAGTTGATAAAATGTATGTAACATTTGTGTATTTCACTTTACCCAGTTTTTAAGGCTGCACTTTTAAAGCAGTTTTTTCACTGAATCATTTAAATGCTTTTCGTTTTTCCATTAGCTTCTCCCATATTCCCTTTGAGGTTTTATTCCCTTCTGTAGAGTTGTTCGCTAATTTAGGCTTGGAGCTTTGCTAGTCTTAGGTTAAAAAAAGGACTTTTGGTCAACCTTGAAAGTTTGACAACAAGGTATCTTCAACCACCACCAATAGTCCAGTGTTGGGAAAAACTGAATGCTTTTTTAAAAAACAGCATTGCTAGACATTTGGTGTTGATTTTGGTTGAGTATACTACAATTAATTAGAAGCTAAAGAAGCCAATTAAAAGATTAATGTTCAAACTTGTGGGAAAATATGAATGACTTGATTTGTTTTGAAAGATGCAAATATATATATATGTATATATAAATTTCTCATACATAATGGAAATTGATGCACGTACACACTGTAGTCTGTCTAGTGAGTATTGAACAAGATTAGTATTGATCCTACAAAGGCCTGAGCTCTCAGTTCTTAGCACTGCCTTTCCCATCCAACAGTTGCTTTGGATTCAGCACCTTTCAAAGATAAATACAACCTCTCAGAATATTTTCCCTTCGCTCTTTTATCAGTAAGTTGCAAGCCAGCAGCTACTTGATAGATTCCATTTTCTGTTTAGTCGGAAGTGTAATGTACTTCTGTTCTGGAGGAAAATTGGTAAGTAATTACTGTAGAATTAAATCCTATTGCTTCTGTGAAAATAAACAATACAGGAGGTGTCTGGGGACTTGCAGTAGGATGCATAATCCAACAGTACTCATTCTTCTTTATAGAACTATCTAATTAGGAGTTAATGAAAAAATATTGGACTGCTTGCAATTCCATACACTGATTCTCTGCAAGTGTAGAAAGTTTCTTTGCTTCCTCTGAATCTTTTTAGGTTTTTTCTTCTGTTTTTTAGCTGCAGTGAAAATGGGTTCTTACATTAACAGGAATTGTTTATGTCTTGGTAATAAGCAATTAAGTTCAGTACCTTTTTAATTCAGTTTCTGGTTTGATTGTCTCTGCTGTGCAGTCAAGTCTGTTTCTTCTAGACTAAGTATAGATTACCATTTTTTGCCAAATTAAAAAAAAAAGGGGAAAAGAAAAAACAGTTTAAGGAAGGAGAAAGTAAAAAGGGTTAACTGCATATGCATTGAAGCAAAGAAGGAGCAAAAGTACTTTTTTCTGAAGTCAAACTATGTGAATCTGTTTGCCTTGTTCTGTATTTCTTTGGGGAAAAAAAAAAAAAGAAAAAAAGGAATTTTTAGGTTTTTAGTTGTGCTGAAGAAGTACTAGACAGAGGCACCATGTGTGAGCCATGGGCTTTATATTCCAAATATTCTCTTCTATTGATAAAGTGTCAGCTGGGATTTCTCAGCACTGCAAACTCTCTAAGATTCCTGGGCAGAGACCATGTTGGTGACAGTGTTATGAACACAGCACACTTCTGTGCCCTGTTTTCACTCTGCTAGGAATTCTGATTTAAGCCAAAGATTCTCCCCACCAGTTATGGGGTATAAAGACAATTTGTCCAGTACACTTACAATGCAAGAAGTGAAAATTATCTATTGATCCTATAAATCTAATATACATAGCAATGAATTCAGAGTTATGGACAAAAATACTTGCAAGATTCATAAATACTTGATTGCTCTGAAACACAGATGTCAGTGGCTTTGTTATTAAAGCCTAGTACTAGAATTGGATAGAATTTTAATATTGCTAAAATTATGCTAAAATGCTTTTGGAACTTCAGGCAAAATAGATCTAACTTGGGTAGCAAATGTAGTTCATTTCAAAGGGACAGAGCAATAAAACCCCTGAAGCAGGCATTACCTGAAGGTAATTGACTGCATCTATGAGTTAAATGTTCCAAGGAAGATTGCTTTTAGCTGACAAGGTCAATTATCCTCTCACTGTGTCCTCTTTGGGTGGTACTGACGTTCCAAACACATCCAAAGTTACTCAGTAAAATTTTTGAGAGCAAAATAATGTTTCTTTAAATAAAAAAATTAACTATTTTTTAAAACTCAGGTATTAAATTAATGCACAGAAGTAGTACTTATAAAATGGATATATGTGCTTCACTTTCAAGTGGTAGTTACCTATCCATTGTCACTTCTGGTGGGGTGGAATCTGATAATGGAATTTTTGTGTTTAAAAAAAAAAAAGATTGTAAAATGGCACTGTGTGATAAATGGAGTAGTTGAAAAGTTGTATCATCTTTGTATTTGAGCATCCCTGGAAGCCGTGTTTCATCGTGGGTGCAATCCTGATGAAGTGGAGACAAGTTCTGTGGGCTGAAACAGGCAGTGCTGAGCTGGATCAGGAATTGGTAAAAGGTCAGTGCAGTGGTTCAGATGCCAGTTGGAAGGTTCTTCCTTGGTTTTATTTCAGATGTCCCAAGCTCAGCTGGCATGTCCTACACAATAAAACCTCACCTACTCTGTGCCCAAGGAACATGAAGTAGATGCTCCCTCAGGATGTTCCCTGAGGAAGAGCCTCAAACTCTTCACACAGCTGTTTTGGGCTCCCCAGTGAAGAAACACAGATCATGACAAATCTTTTACTCTATTTGAAATATTTGTCCTCGCATTTGGTAATGTTGTGTATAAATTGTACCTTTTCCCTTATTTTAGTTTCCTGATTAATCAATTTCTTAAACTTCTTTGGTTGGAAACAAAATCCTTATTACAAAATTTGAATTTCATCTGTTTCCCTGCAGCTTTTTTCTCAAAAGTAACAATTACCGTGTCCTGATGACACCAGATTCTTCATCTGTGTCCAATTTGAAGTTAATGTTCTGCCTTCTTTAAAACTGATGCCCCATTCACTTTGTGGTGCTGTGTTGTTCCTTCCTTCCAGTATGGCAATAATGCTGTTTCCAGTCCTGTTCATGCTGTTTATACTCTGCTAATGTTTGCCTTTGCTTGGGAAATAATGGAGCATCCTTGTTATTTTAAGTTATGTGCATATTCTTGTTTTGTGAATCTACCATATAATTTAGTGTTCTGTGCAGCTTTTTGTCGTGTTTAACTCCAGTGCTAACCTCTGCAAGTTCTGCTTCTCTTTCTTCCTTTGGGATTTTGTTATGTTTGCCATAGTGTAGGTTGCTCTGTAGATCCTAAACTTCATCTCTACTTTAGTGATACTTGAGTAGGAAATATGTTATTTCCCACTCAAGATCAATTAATCTTCATAATTATGAAGGTTAAATTTTCACACACACCTTTTTTTTTAACGGATTCCTTCTACATTAAGTTTAAACCCCATGTTTATCTTTTCAATCTTTAGTCAGAGGCTCCTTCTACCTTCACTTACTCTTCATAGTGATTATTTAAAAGTGTGCTGAAGCTATTTCAGGACTAATTGATTGCACCAGCAATGTCCTGTGGCTGTCTTCCTTTCTCTCTTGAACCTACTTCCAGTAGCCAGAAATAGAAGTGATGCTTTAAGCCTTCTTTGTTGTCTTTCACATTTCTAGAATGTTTCAGCTGTTACAAGATACTCAGAGTAGTTTTTTAGCTTCATGTGCCCCAATACCTTACCCAGAGATTGTTCAAAAGGAGATGCTGCCTGCCTTACAGTCGGAGAAGGAGGGAGGAACAGTGTTCCATGTGTGGTGAAATGAGTAAGGAAAAAAGAGAAATGAGTGGTGAAAGGAGAAGGGGAAAGCCATCAGAGGTGCCTTGAGTCTGCCCAGGCAAGCAAACATCAAAGTCTGCATGAGTCAAAGGGCACTGCCCTGTGGGAGCTGGGCGCTGGAAGATGTATTTGGAGCTCACTAACATCAGTACCTGACTGGAAGCAGGGCCAACTTTAAATTTAGGATTTGAGCCTTGTCCCATTGTCTTGGCATGCACTTACTGAGGCACTGAGCTTGCCTGCATTGTCCTTTTCAGCTGCAATCCCACCTCTGTGCCCAGGGCATTGGTTTGAGCATTCATGTGACCACACTGCGAGTCAGGAAGCTCATTTGGCTAAGAATCAACCATTGAGTGACTTCAAAAGGAAATAACATCCTCTCCAAGGCTTTTCCTGAAGGAAGCAAGGTGATGAGATGTAGGAAAGAAGCAATCCCTTTGCAAACCAAAAATGGTCTCTTCTCTTTCCCCCCACAATACACACATTTGGGGAACCTCTTGCATTTAAGCATATGAGAAGTTTCATCAATGTAAATTGCGCTTTGAATGAATGGGCAACATAATCAGAAGCTACTAAATTATTTTGACTTCCCAAAACAACTCCCAAAATAAGATCTAAAAATGCCAAGTACCTTTCTTGATAATGTCTCAACTTTAGGCTTAAAGCAAAAATATGGTAGGAAAACAAGCATCTGCTGTAATTTCTCAAAGCTCACTGAAAGCTACAGTTCAATTCAAATTCTGGATTTGATGTGAAAAATATAGGTAAAATATAAACCCTAGTGTTTAGTAACAAACAAAAACCTCACAAAACCTTTCTGTCACAGATGTTGCTCAGCTTTTCCATGGCCTAATATTAAGCTCAATGACAGCCAAAGTATTTTCTGAGGTTTATTCTTTGCTATAGAAAAACCTTTAATTTACCCTCTGGGATATCTGAGCTGGTGATGGAGAGCTGTCACATTCACTCTATGTGTCAATCTGCTAACTCTCACGCTCTTCAGTGCTTTATACTCTTTATAAATAAAGTGATTGCTGCTGCTCTGCATCAGGTTTCTGAAGCACATACCATGATAATGGGACAATCAAATGTCATGGGGAGGAAATTTTAGCTATACTACTTTGAATCCAACAACCAGTTGACAGATCCTGTGTTTCTGTTATTTAAACCCTTAGGTTTTTTCATCCCAACAAGAACACTGTAATCATAGGAAATCAGGGTGGGATTGGAGCTGGGCAAGTGTGTGGTGCAAGGGGAAGCTTTAAGTGCAGTAAAACTATACAAGATGGTATTTTATAAGTAATGTGCAGAAATAGAACTGGGCACAACTCTAATTTTTGTTCTGTTCTTTGTTGTTCTCTCAGTGTTTGGCTTATTTTCCTGTGGTTTCTTTCCTCTCCTTCCCAAGCTTCTAAGTGAAGCATCAGCTTGGAAGATTTTGAGTTTCTCTTTCAAGATTTGCATATTTCAGTGGTGCTGTAGATAAGTTTAATAAATTGGGCTATCTCAATAGCATCAAGTGCTATAACTATAAATGGCATTCCGAAGTAACCAGTCTTTGTATTCCATGCATTTTTCATATGAACAGTTTCCTCAATATAAAATAGTGCTTAGTGTCTTGACACCTGTGCAAATATAGAAAATATATCTTAAATTCTTCCCACCTGCACCAGTCCTCCGTTCTGTTCTTCATCCACCATATACTGGATGAAGTCTAAAGGAGATGGACTTGTGATGAAAAACGTATTTTTCTGAAGATTTAAACTACTTTTTTCACTGGTAATATTAATAATTTTATTTCATTTATTTTTCATCTAGAGAGTTCCTTTTTAGCAATTTATTTTATACTGTATTTATTTTATACTATGTCATGACATCCAGCTTCACTGAGGTTTTAAAACTTAATCTTAAAGATGCTTGGTAAATCTAATTATATTTTAGTTCAGCTTGTTTTTTTAACTCAATTTTCCTATCAAAACTATCAAAATATTGTGTCAACATCAATTAGAAACTGCTTTCTTGAAAGAAGAGGCCTATGTACTGTCATAGAAAAATTAGGTTGGTTAGTTCAAACCGTATTCTGTACAAAAGTGTCTGGTTTCAAATTACTGCAGTAAATAGATATTTTCATTTCAGGCTTGTGAATTGTTATATTAATGAAAATAATAATATTGTAAACACCCCTTAAGTTTCTGTTCTCATTCATGACTTTAAGATAAAAAATATCAATGCCATTGAAGATAGTATTAGATGCATGTACTTATGACAGGAAAATGCGCTTTAAAAACAAGACACAACTTAGGTTCTACAAAGGTATTAAAGAAAGATACTTCTAATGAAGAGAGATTTAGATGCAATACATGACTTCAACTGCAAATTGGAAGCTGGCAAGGTTTGAGATTGAGTATCTTGGAGGCAGTAAAAGTTAAAACCTAGAAGAACAACCTACTAACTGCTACAAACCATGAAAATTGCAGGTGTTGAGCATCACAAGTGTGAAGCTCCTTTAAAACATTCTCACCATTGTAGAGCAAGGATTGAAGGAGTGGTTGACATGCTGAGTCAGGTGCTCCTTCAGTTGTGAATAAATTCATCATTCAGCAGATACCCTGACAGATCTACACTCATGTAATGAGATTTCTGACAGAGTTTGCAGTTTATTCTGTGTGCATGTAATGTTTCAAATTATAATCTAATATTCTCTAATTCTGACAACCCTTCCACTGAAGCTGTAGATTCTTCCCTGTCTTACTGATCTGTGATCTTCTATGATAATCAGTGAATTACTTTGGCAGCTGATGATATTTTGTACTCTATACTGGATTATTCAAAATGCAGAAGTCTCACATAAGATGGTCTGCTTATCACCATCAGTTTAAAGCAATGAGAATGAACAGGAAACAATAAAATGCAATCAAATTCATTAAGGAAGTGCAATGTAATTTTCTAAGACTTGCTGAAAAACTTAGGTCATGTTGTTGATATAAATAACTTGTGAAAATTTAAAATACTTGCAGTATTTTAAATGTACTTTACTGAGCTAGAGGTTAAGTTTATCAATAGCTATCGACCCTATTAAAGCTCTCAAGGTTCTGCCAAACACAACTGCTGAACAACATTTCTTTTGTGTTTTGACTTTGAGAGTCACCAAAAATACTGCATGTGACTTAGTGCATGGAGGCATGGGGTGCCATTTAAACTGTCCAAACATGGAACATGCATTTTTAAACACTAAGTAGATGTTAAATAATAAAACCTGTTTTATTTTCCTTGTGTACACCACCTAATGAATAATGAATAGCTTTAAGGGCTGTTCTCGAGTGAGTTTCTCAATGGGGCTGCATTCTGTATAGAGAGCTTCATCTGAAATGTGTACTGGCTTGAGCTATATGCAGCTGTGCTAAGCTTCTTGGGATTGCAGAATTTGCTATCTGTAGGGAAAATATCTCCTTAAAAATACATAATGCATGCCATTTAAATTGTGTTTAAATATGAGCAAAATTATGAACAGACACAGCTGTGTTTGAATATGCATTCTTTGTCACTATTTCACCCTGTAGCTTTATGTCTGTCTTCACTCCCATAGGAAAAGAGGAGTAGGATACATTTGCAAAGAAATAATTTTGGCTGTTTATTTAAAACACATTAGCAGTTCTGCTAGTTTCTGTGAGTAAATTAAGACTTTCTGTCTATGTCAACCCCAGCAAAAACTTGTGATCTAGCTCAAAAAGGTTAAAACGGGCAAAGCAAGCTAGTAGGTCTAGTGATGATGAAAGTATTGCACTGAAATGCACTGCTTGGATAGTTCTTACATGTTTACATTGGAGCCAGTGTATAAGTATAGTTATTGCTGATTATACTTTGAGTCTGCACAGGACTGTTCAAGGTGTATTTCATTAAGATATTAACAGATAATCACTGCTCTGAGGAGAGAGCCACCTTAATGTAACTGATGCCTGCTAAGTGACAGCTAACACAGGAGTAGTAGACTAGACTAGTCATGTTGTAATTCTCCCTGAGTAAGTTATGTGTGAATGTTGATGGCTCAATTCATTTTTCATTTCCCACTTTGGCTGCTTACTCTCCCACTCATTTCACAGTGAAATGTTTATTCAACCATTTCCTTATACCAGGGAATCTTGCATGAAAGGATATGAAGAAAATGTCATGTGAAAGGTCCTGTGCAGCAGAAAGCTTTAGAGCAGTTAGGAGTTATTGCAGGCACAACTGAGGCTGAAAAGACAAGACCTCACTGATACAGCTGAAATTAGCTGCTCTGAGGAGAGTGGGGCAGAATTGTATATGAGGATCTTTCCCAGCTCAATATGTTCAGGTACTTGAATTCAGCTTGAATTCAAATCTGCTGTGGGTCACAAGTTAAGATGAGTTTGCACCCTTGTTCCCAGGGAACATTTATCTATACACCGATGCCATATTGCAGTTTGGCACAGTAGCAGTGTTAGAAAAGCTTTCTTAGGGACTGCCCGCCCTGTGTGTCCTCCTGTTATGAAATCAGTTCTGAATAAAGCAGTCTCATTCATCAGGATGAAAAAATAAAAACAAACAAAAACCCCAGCTAAAACCAACCAGCCAAACAAAGAAAACTAGCAAACAAAAAAGGAAATAGAAGATAAGTGTTGCCAAACAAGAACTGTAGTATTTTTGTACACAGTCATTTAGTGATTTCAATACATAGGTAGTTATTTTTTTCTTGTTGTCTTTGTTAAGCACATCAGTCAAGAAGGAACATTTAAATAGGAAATTTTTATCTATTCATTGCATCTTATCTTATTTTTGTACTTTAAATCTCCTTAAAAATATTCTGCAAGATTAAGAAGCAATAACCACATTCCTCCCAAGAGCAGACTTGTATTTCAGATAAAATCCAAAGACAACTGGTTCATAGATTTCTTTCCATACCTACTACAGGTATAATTTAAAATGTCCCTTTACCTATCTCTACAGTTTGTAGATTCTGTTCAAATATTATTTAGATTGTTATCTTTGACAACTAGATGATTTCAGGAGTAAAATACCATGACAGAAAATAGCAGCAGCTGGTGCTGTATTGCATAGAAGGAGCTGCTGTGGCTGGGGTGTGTCCCATGTCCACAGGGACAGATCCTTACATTTCCTCCATCCTGTCACAATGCACTTCTTCCCTTCACTGATCCAAGTGGGGTTAGATATCAGGGGTGTCTATTCCTGAGAGATTCAGGCATGCTGACATGTCCACAGCATGCTCATAAAAGCTGCATAATTCGGTAGTGTGGGAAGATAGGTTCTAAGGATGGTGCAGAAGGCAATCTTTCCCAATGAATTACAGCTGTACTGATTACCAAGGAGTAGAAACAGCCTTGCCTGCACAAAGAGGTTGGGTGTTATAAAAGTGTGGGCTAACTGGCTATCTGCAGTTTTGGATGGAGTGGGAGCTTGAGACTCAGAGTCTGCTGCAGTTTGGGATGGGGTCTGCTGGCTGAGCTGTGAGGAGGAAGGGACATGTGGTCATGCAAGGGACAGACAAGGTAAGAAGGTGTTGTGTGGGGGACAAGTTTGGGTTTAGCCAGTCATGGAGAAGGAAGCAGGAAACTTGCAGAGAGGAGTCAGTGCTGTGTGAAGCAGCTAGTAAGAAAAGGAGTCAGAGTTGCCTGAAAGAAGTTCACTGAAGGAAGGAATGAGAAACTTTTAATAAGGGAGTGGTGATGATGCCAGTTGTGTCTATCTCAACATAATTACCGCACAGTACCTCACTCCCAGTCTTTCATCATTACTCTGCTACTGGTCCAGACTCCCTCTCCAAAGTGCCCAGTGCTCTCTTGCCCACGAAGCAGCCATGAGCTCTTTGCTCAGAAGGGCCAGAAAGCAGCAAATGCAGCCAGGAGTGAAGATAGGGTGCCAAGGACATCACCTGAGCATTGCTCAGCAGGGGAGAGATGAGGCAATTACAAATGTAGTAGAGCAGAGCACCTGTGGTGAAGTTCCAACAAAACTAATTTTGATTATCCTCAAGGCTCCCACAGTTGAAAAATGCACATTTGTCTCCTAGATTGCAAGTGTAGCAGATTTTTTCCCCGATAATCCAGTTTTTCTTGATTCCCTACAACTTCAAACTGTTTTTCTTCAGTGTTCCCACACTGTTGCATTCCAAAAATTGTAATAACTCCTAGCCCAGAGTTCAGCTCTTTTAGTGTTAATGAAGGCTGTGTGATTTGGGGTGTAACATACTTTTTTTTTTTTTAACATTTAGATTGAGTGAATGAAATCGGAGCATGAAGGCCAGGGATGTGGGACATGCCAGGTTTCAAAAGATGGATTTCACCAAGATTTTTTAATTTGCCTTTATTACTACTGAAGAGTCATTGCCTGAGACCACTTTTTTTAAACTACTGTCATTTGTTTCCTAAATGTTACTTGCTACACAGGTAATCCTAATGTATGAGAGAATATCCCATTATTTTTTTAATTGTTATTTGGCTTAGGGTACAGAGTTGCCACAAAAAATTTATTTAACTAATAGCTGACTAACGTACCTCTCACAAGCAGGTGACTGAAGTTTCTGAAAATAAGGCATATGAGATTGGTACAAGAAAATATAACTATATAGGGAACTGAGAGTAGGAAAAAAAATTAATGATGTAAGTCTTTTTAAAAAGAAAAGAAGCAGCAAGGTGCTATTGTTCAAAGGGGAAAAAAGGCCAGTTAATTTGATTTGGCAAAATTTAAAATGGAATCATTTAATGATATAACTTTTCTGATACTTATGTTCCTCTGAAACTGTGTGATGAAAATATTTGGGGAAAAAAATTATTGCATTTATGCATCCTGTCTTCCCCAAGCTACAATTTCTTCTCTTTTTCTCAGAATGAATTGCTGAAACCCCTACATCACTGCTGCTAACAAAAATTAGTCTCATTTAAGTGGAGAATGAAGAGGCTTTTGATTTCCATTCTGTTAAATTATAAAGAAATTAATTCTCAGTTCTGCTTTTTGCAGTTAAAGGTGCAGTACTGGCCAAATCTCAACTATTTTACATATATCCTTGTCCCTGAGATGGGTTCCCTGAAGTTTAGTGTGGGAGCTTCTACAGTCTTTAGAGGAAGCTTGTCCCAAGACTTTCCTGGACATTTCAGAGGTGAAAGGAAAAATCCTTGGAAGCACTTTATTTCTTTTCCCCTCTGCCTTGATATGAACAGTACAGGTTTGTTTTATTGCAGAGTGAGCCGCTTGGTAAGAAAGGAAATTACAAACCCCATTCTCTGCCTTCCCTCTCATGCCAGGTTAGCAAGTTCCTACCTGAACCTGCCTGGGAAGCAGTGAGAGGTCTGACCTGTTCCCTTCAGTATCCAAATCCTGCCCATGGTTAGGCAGCAGCAACCCAAAAGAGCCAAAAGCCCTGAGTGTGCTGCCTTCTCCCTGCAGAGCCAGCAGTGACACAGCAGGCACATCCCTCATCTTTGCAGGTTAGATGCTATCGTGGTCCTCAGGTGTTCAGAGCATCCAGGAGCATAATTCAGTAGCACAACATTTCTCTCGTCAATCTTCAGATCATGACACCAAGTCAATGTGTGGATTGATCACAAGGCTGCTGCTGTTAAAAGTTACTTTTGTTTGTTTTCCTCATGCAGAGAGGTGCCCATGAGTGCTCTTATTGGCTCAATGAACTGCAGGAAAGTTTCAATCACCATGGCATGAAAACTACTTTTTCTTTGCAATGGGAATTATGAATTCTTCATACCATGCACTGTTATAATTGCTTGTATCTTGAGCTTACACTATTAATACTTTTCCAAAAATAGCATCAGCTATGTAGGAGTAAAAGAGAAAACGCAAGGTGGCTTAATGAAGCAGGTTTCCTGTACTTATCAAGTTTCAGCTTTCTTGTTTATTTTTAATAATCACTATTGCATTGGATTAGTCACAGGCACCACAGGAAGGCATGAAGAACTGTAACATTTCACCATCTAAGGAAGATGTCTGTGGTAGCTGAATTTGGACATGCCAGTGTCCCAACAGACATAGACATTGGGACTATGTAGAGAAATGCAATTTTATGTGCTGCTCCTGAAGTCTGCATAGATCACACATGCCTTTAACTAGAGAGTTTTAGCCTTGTCCTGTTTGTATACCACAGTAGGGAGTGTCAGGCAATAATATATGCTATGAGAACCCATGTGCAGATCTTATCTTGATGAGCCTTAATGTAGCAGAACTCTTCTTTTTTGCCTGTTGAAATAGAAAGCATTTTATCTTTACTTAGAATTAACACTGATCTCATAGAAAGAACTATTACTTATGGAAATACATAAGATTTTTTTCCTTTTATGGTTTTGTTCATTGGTTTCTAGTAGATATAAGTTGAAGCAAATCCCAGTTTTAAAAATATCTCCAGAGTGCCATGATTCAAAAAATTGTTTAAACATCTATTTCAGTAAAACACAAAGTTCTAGCTGCAGGTGATAGTTATGTGCTCTCTGAAATCCAGAGGGCAATATCTCTGCAGTTTTATCTGTCTTTCAGCCCACTTTTTTAACTTACAGACCTAGGCATGAGGGGGTAGCAAACTTCCACAGAAATGGGAACTGTCAAGCACTGGTGATCTGTGGCCAGCATGAGATTTAGAAAAACTGTAATTTTTACACTCATTCCCTCAGTCTTACAGCCTTACTCTTCAGGCATTAGCAACTCCACAGCAAAAAGTGGTAAAATTGATCCAAACAAACAGAAAATTTCCTGGTGCACACTGTGGATGAGACATGAATCCTTAACTTGACAGTTACATATTTTTGTAGTCAATGGTTAAGATATTTACTTATTTACTATGCTCCTTCTGCAGTGGTCTGGAGGAACTAGCATGTGGTTCTCTTGTTCTGTGTTAGAGGTCAGCATTAGGATGGCACAACTCTTGCCCTGCCCTCCTCTAACTACACCTATGAGCTGTTGCTTGAAGGTAACTGTGTGTGATTAGCTCAAGTATAGATTTGATACTAAATCAGATTAATCCCATCCTATACCGTCATTAAAAAAAAAAAAAAATCAATAGCCCATTGAAAGGAGTGCATTTTTTATTCTGTTGTTTTAGTTTATCAGTTAGTAGGCTTAAAAAACACTGAGCATTTTTGTACAATTCATAAGTATTTGAGGAAAAAAGTGAAAATAATGTTTTGGTTGGGGTTTTTTTTTGGTTTGTTTTTTTTTGTGTGGAGTAATACTTCCCTAAAGTAGGTGAGGGTTTCTTGGACATTTTGAAATGCTTGTACCACACTGATGTATGCTACAGAATATTGGACAAAGTAAATGAATATGCTAAAAGTTCATGTTTTGAAATGGAAAGCAAACAATCCGATGTCTTGCTTGAATATTACACCAAAAGGCTTGTACATCCAGTAGAGCCAATCTTCAGTGATAAGTGTGAAAAGTGAAAAGAAGAGTAAAAGGTTGGAACCTGGGATGGTGTAAATCATCAGTGTGGTGTAAGTATCATGCTGTTTGATGCACTGGGCCAGCTTTGGCTGTGTATGAATGAAGTTATAAACATTAATGGATGCGTCTCTAAAGCTGAATTAAACCCTTGATATTGCCTCCACCTACCAGTGTGTGGCTCACTAACTGTTCCAAAAGCCACGGTGCTGTGGAAATCCGTTGGTGCAGTGCCAGTGCAGAAGGGACTGTGTCATTTGTCCTCTGAGGACTGATGTGATGCTCTGAAGAACTTGCTGCCCACTACATCATCCAACATAAAGGCAAATAAATGAAAGGCCCATGAATACACTAGAATAAAATAATACCTGTTGCAGCTTCTGATAAGATGATCAGCAGTAAATGACCAACTCCTGAAAATAAAATAAAAAATATCTGGTATATCATTGGCTAAAAGACTCTTCCTCAAGTTCTAGATTGCTAATAGGCAATGGTGAGATTAGTGTTTGCCTGGCATAATTATCTTGTAATTTTGTTATTTTCTTCTTCAGGAATTTGCAGCTGACTGTTCTTTTTCACTCTTACTTTCACTCTTTCTTACTTATAAGTAATTTCTCTGCATTTTGCTGTAGAAAAGATAGGTTAGTAATTTTTTTCTTGCATTAAGTGGTAGCATAATCTCTCTGATTCTTTTTATTCATGGAAGTTACTTTTGCAGAAAATTTTAATAATCCTTTTGAAGCCTCTGAACTTCCATGTTCTATAAAGTCTAGTCAATTTTTTATTTCACACCATCATGCTTAATCTTTTTACTGCTAGAAATTGTTCAGCTTTGGTAATGGGGATGTCAGTCTTCATCACACCAATACATATTAGCTCTCATCTCCTGTGCTTATGATTGACTTATCATAGTTTCCTCTTTTTATCTTATAAGCAATCTGCCTTTTCCACTTTTTATCATATATAAAGCCATTTGGCTACTTTTATCTTGAATTAAATCAGTGGACAGGATAGCTGGCAGATAATGATAGCTCAGTTTTTCATTTGATAATGTTGCATTTTAGAGCACAGAAGAAAAAAAAAATAATAATGGTTGTTGTCCTCCATAAAAATGTGCCCATCTAAAAAAGAGAAAGTGAGCTAAAACCCAGATAGAAAAGTAATTGGTATCCAGAAATGCAAAAAAATTTTGTAATAAGATAAATTATAGATTGTCTTGTTGTTTTTATAGTATTCATAAAAAAAAAAGGTAAAAATCTGATGGACCATACAAGAAAAAAAATCCTTTTCAATGCCTAAAGTATTGAAAATTCCCGTTTGGCTTCAAGCTGCAATTGCAACAGGGACTGGAGTTCAATAGGTTTTGGGTTATGTTTGGGTCATCTGGTGTGGGTATTGTGGGGTTTAAAGGTTAACTGTGGCACTCAACACCAGTGTTTAAGCAGGTGAATCCCTCACCTTTTCTTGTGTCATTCTCGCCTAAAAACTTCAGAGTCTACTTTTTCCCCCCACAATTTGACAGAGGTATGAAAGTCCAACAGGTGCCATTTTTGTATAACTTTAGTGGAAATTGCCATGCCCGTGGAGCAGAGACCCTTGGCCAAGGAAAAGCCAAGCTCAGGGAGCAGCTTTGGCCAGCACGGAGCACGGATGGGCTGGTGGCACCCGGCGCTCATCGGCTGAGCCCGCGCGGTGGGGACAGGGCAGGACCTGCAGGGAGCTTGGAAGGTTTCACATCAAATCCTTCTGCTGAAGGCACTGAGAGCTCAGTGCAGCTCAGGAAATCCTTCTGAATTCTGAATCAAGGACTTTGTTTTGTCTGAAGATGAATAAGGTTGCTCTTGAAGAACTCCTGCCTGAGCCACGTGGTTGGAATTAATTTCTCACATTTAAATTTTTCTTTCACTTCAAACATTGTATGAAAGGGTAACTGCAGCAGACAAAACATATCCAAATATGAACTTTAATTACAGTCAGATCACACCTGTGCATTCTCCTCTTTGTACATTTTCTTTGTAGATATGTACTTCTTACTTGCTTTTATTTCAATTTCCTTTAACAATTTTTCTCTAGTACATTTTCTCTAGTGCAAGCGTGAGCTTTCCATTTCTCTTTCTAAATGGAATGGCTAAATCTGCTTACTGTAATTTACACAATACTCCAAGGCACCAAAGCATTATTTGGTCAGGTTTGCTTTGTGTTTTTTTTCTGCATTCTGCCTTGGAGCTGGTATCAGTTTCTATTAGGAGTCTCATTGTGAAATATTCTACCACCTAGGGCTCCTAAGTTTCAGGTAGCACACAAGAATACTTTTTTGCCCCTTATTCCCAGTTTCGGTGTTTTCAGACTTAGACTCAGTGTCGTACTGATGATAAGATATTGCATCATGGAAAACCTGCAATTACTCTTTATATGACAAATATTTCTTATGCAACAATTTGTGATCCTTTCTTGTTACTGTGCCTTTATTATGTATTCCACAGCTTGTAGTTTTGATGGATTCTTGTATTTATTCAGAAAAAAATTTCAACAGATAAATTTACATCTTTGATCCCATTGGTCAATATGCCATAAATATTCATCTGAACAGTTTGTTGCTTGTACAGAACACTGTAAAGTTCAGCATTGAGACTACATATTTTGTCTTCTGCTTCAACTTGTCCATATATTGTGTTTCACTGGCTCTTAGCAAAACAGAAGCTTTGTTTTTGAAAAATTTTGAATACAGGCTCTTAAAATTCTGTAAAAGAATCTATTAATGTCTTCATTGAATTTAAGAGTAGTTGAGGCATATTTCAATTGCACTCACTTAGTAATTTCTTAAATAGTTTCACTCTAACAGTAAATATGCAATATGTCTAAGAAAATATGGGAATTAATGCACTAACAAAATATACCTTTCTGTATGATAGTTTTTCTACTGATACTGGAAATGCAAAAGTGCAATATAGAGGGACCAGTCTGATCAGTCAGCTATGATTTCTTGCATCCTTTTCTAGAAATCAAAGGGTTATGGACAATGAGTGGGTGGATTATTTGTAAATTTACTGCAGATTTTTGTCCTTTACAAAAAATGAAATACTGGTAGATATTTGGGTTATAAGAAATTCTTATACAGAAGCGTGCAGCAAAAAGACTCACAGATTTATATTTTCAGCTTTTGGCACAGAGGTTTTTGTTTCAGTGCGGAAGTTATTGGACAGAAATTTTTCCTAATTAGACAGAGGTAATAAATTATTTGTTTCAACTTTTTTGGAGAATAATGGTAGCATTCTGCCACTAATCCTGTTTGCATATTGCTCTGTCTGCCACTTGTAACAAGGTTTTTGCATTATCACAGTCTCAGGATACTGTCTTCAGCAGTACAGATAAAGTAGGAATTTCAAAGGGGTCTAAAGGCATCTAATGGGTTTCTATGCCAGAGTTTATACTTTGAAATGAAAATATGGTTTTGTTTTAATAAAAATCCTTATGTTTTCTTGCTAAAAAACTTTTTTTTTTTTTTTTTGCTTAAAAGGCAGTTTATCATGCAGAGGAAATTAATAAATGCCTCTTGCCTGATGACTGGCTTGCAGCCAGTGAGGCCTCAGGGAAATACTTGGGTGCAGAATGTCAATTAAGTGGCTTTACTCCTGTCATTAAACAATTTTACACAAATAAAATGTTTTCTACTAGTTTTTATGCCTCTAGTACCCTCATTTATTCTGAACTGGACTCTCACAGTACTACAGGGTCTTGCCTGTAACTGCTTGTATAAATTTTTACACAGCCCTCATATATGCTTTGTCTCTGTATTTAGTGCCAAAAATACATCTTATTTGTTAAAGAAGGAAAAAGAGGGTAGCCTGCAAGTGCTTTAGCTAAAGAGGATGTTTCTTTTGCTGTGCAGGTGTATCTCCTGATGTGCTGGATGGAGTTTCTGGTAATAATTGATAGCAATGCTTTTGATTTAAAAACACCCTATCCATATGAAAAGTAGGTTGGAATGCAGTTTCTGACTTTGGAGCCACTTGTTACAGCAAGGTCTGAATTCAGTGTTGACACTGCTCGAAGCAGGAGGCTGCATTAGATGAAAAGCCTATTGTCTCACCCTGTAAGAGGATCTACTGCTCACTTATGCTCTCCTTTCCCTCAGAGTTTGGTAGTGATGGGGTAATTTTCTTGTATGAAGCTTTCAGCCCTGCTAACTTCATTTAGCATTTTATAAGTCAATCTTTAGCATATTATTTCTTTGTCTTCATTCAGTGTACTTTAATAGAAGCATTTTTTTCACCTTCTGTTATTATAGGAGAGCTTTCTTTCTTTAGAAATGAAGAACTAGAGTAAGAACTTTCCTCCTAGCACTGCCATGATGTGCCTACTTTGCAAATAGCTAAATTCCTCTCATGGGCTTTACATAAAATTAGTGGGAACATTTTTTATTACATTCTTGCTAGAATACTGTCGGTCATATAATTGTCCACCTACTAATTAAAAGGATGTGTGATAATGACGAGACAAATCTCAAAGGTAATTCTCAAATTGGGATAGGTCAAGACCCCAGAATGTGTTCTTTTTAATTAAAGCCAAAATCTCTATGAATATTTAATAAGACATTTCATGGAGACCTTGTTAGGACTCTATCTTTTCTTAAAGGGAGGAGAGGAGCAGTCTGCCCCAAAAGACCAGGATAGAAGATGCTCTTGAGGTTTCTTCAATTCTGTTAGGACATTTTAAAAATACCATCTGCAACACAGAAGTGGTAAAGGTCACTAAAGTGACAAGTGAAGGTGGAAATGGAAAAAACACATCCTGTTGTTGTGATCAACAATTTAGTGTAAGTTCATTAGTGCAAGAATTCCGTGTTCTTTTTCTTAAATGTTTTTTCCCAAATCAGCTAAATCATCCTCAGACATGTGGATTTAATTTTCCTCACTCTTACTCAGTGGATATTCCATTTATACCTTTAACCTATGCCCTGATTTTTAAATTGTATTGCCAACCTGAAGCAGGAGTATGTACAAGTTAGTGGGTGGCATGAGGTTTCAAAGAAAAAAATGCACTTAATAAAGTGATATAATTGTGTTTACCAACAAAGTTTTGATCCTTTTCAACTCATTCAATTTTATCACCTTTTAATAAAGGAACAGAAGTTTATTCTTTTTCTTTTAAAATTAAATTCAGTGTAATTCATGCTTGATTCACTAACTCTCTAAGTGTTGCCAGAGTTATGACAAAATTTGGAAGTTGATGGGGTAAAAATATTTTTTTGTTTAATTTTTTTGTTTGTTTTTCATTCCAAAAACCTATAAGGAAAAAAAAAATCTTGAAAGAGTCAGTTCCTGGGTCACTGATATCCTCTTAAGTTTGACAAGGGTATAGGATAATGGTTTCTGAAACCACTGTGCTTTTGAAAATAGGTTTTAGAAAACAAATGGCAAAAACTTCTTTAAGGACAGAACCCTTTCTATAGAAAGGTATAAGCTTATGATTAATTGTTTCATTATTTATTTGTAAAGTTATCTTTATGAAATAGCATTGTAGCATCATAATAAACCTAAATGTTGAGCCAGGAAATGTCTTGAGGAAGAGGAATTTTGTACAGTGTTGAGCACAGCACCAGTTAAAATGTTACTTCTGAGAACCAACTTTTCTACTGTGACTTTTACATATTCCACTCATTCAAGCAGGAAGTTTGGAGCTGCATAAAGGCATGCTTTTCTAATTGGGAACAGATGAGGGGCTGATTAGGAACAACTCATATTTTCTCCTTGATACAGCTACATAACTATAGGAGCACCGAAATTTTCCTTTGCCTCGTGACGAACGGTGCTGTTGATTCTCAGTTGTGTGCTGTCATTTTGCATGGACTTGTCCTGATCATTAATGAGAGCCAAAAGAGAAAAGAACATATCCAACAAAAAGAGAATATGGCCAACTGGTGGAGTGCAGGTACTGGATCGCTGTTCCCTCTCTTTCCAAGTGCAAACAGTGGATGTGGCAGGGGCAGGCTCAGCCCAGCTGCTCTAGCTTGGCCCACATCGGTTCCTTCTGGGGCCAGGAATAGCTGCTTCCCTCCTGCCATGGGCTGCACAGCTCTCTGGAGTGAGTGCTCAGGACAGCATTCAGAAATGACAAAGGAATAGATCAGCTGGTATGGGACTCCTGTAGCATTAAGGATGCAAGAGAAAGGATAGTCAAAGAAACTGATAAGAAATGTGTGTCAGGCCATTACAGAAGTATCTGTGCATTTCATTTTAATCTCTCTCCCTTTCTTTATTTTGTATTTTCCTCGATCCTACCTAAATTTGGTTGAATGGAATTTGACGTAAAATTGCTTCCAAGCATCCTCTTTATCATTAGGAAATGCAGCAGGTGCCAAGGAAGGAGATGGAGACCTGAACAAATATTAAGTGGCTTTTCCTTCCAATGCTCCTCCAGTTTCCACAACCTTCAGGTCATTTAGAGCTATCCTGCTTTTCTAAGTATTTCCACAAAGTTTATTAAAGTGTCCATGAGACAACGTATGAAAAGAGATGATGACCAGCACTGTTTGACTCTCTGGATTTCACTCTTAAAGCCCTTGGAGGCAGTGCCTTCTACCCTCCTTTCTACAGTCCTGAGTGTCTTTGAGCTCTTTATTCACAGCTCTCCCCAGCAATGGAGCTGGGATGAGCTTCAGGCCCCATCCTGGGCTGAAGAAACCCAGAGGGTGGGTAAAGTACAAACAGTTCTTGAAAAAGCAGGAGAAAGAAAAGCTTGCTGGAAAAAGAAGCTGAAAGGTCACAGAGAAAACAGGATAAAAATTCCCATGTTGTGTGGCATATCCTGTACAACCATTTAAAAATAAAGTAGGTCAGATTAGAGATTTAACTGAAGTTTCAGAAAGGATGAGGACTTACAAGTACTGAAGATGATAAATTTTGTTCTCTCTTGGGTCAAATACTACAATTATAATAAGAGAAGCAGAAGTTTAGTATCAAATTAATAGTTACTAATTGTTCTGTATTATCATATGAAAACCAATAATCCATCTCATCTATCCCCTTCTACTCAAACTCATACTCATTCTCTTCCCTACCTCTTTACTCTTTTCAATAATCTTAGCTCACAAAAATGACTGAGGAAATGCTGACATGCTTGTCTTCTCAGTTGATTTTTTTTTTTTTTTTTTTTGGCAGGGGTATGAATTTAACTAGCACAGAAATCTTTCTGCTGTAAAGCATCATGTTAGATAGCTTACTCTTGAT
>JAOTQP010001286.1:19458300-19516281 GCA_026413545.1 Cichladusa arquata | reverse complement strand
ACAAAGCATTAGGAAGCAAAATTTCACTTCTGTTTTTTTGGTTGTTTGGTTTTTGTTTTTTTTTTTTTTTTTTTTGTCCTGTAAATTGCTAATTTAATTTGAGGTGTAGCACCAGTAAGAAAAATGAAAAATCAGTAAAGCAGTCTATCTGGTGCAGAGAACATCTGCATCTTTTAGTTCCACAAGTGGCATACGTGATTTCTTTCTGTTGTGCATGTGATTGCTTCTGCTACCCTGAGGAACAATAATATTGATGAAAAAAATACATTAATGTAGGTGTAGAATAAGGGATTGCAGGTGACCTCACGCCTGGTAAGTCACAGTTGTACTGATTGCCAAAGAGGAGGAACAGCCTTGCCCTTAATGGGTCACAGCTGTGACAAATAAAGATAGGTGTGATAAAAGGGGTGGACTGGGGAGACCTGGAAGAAGAGTGCCTGGAGGTGGAGGAGCTCTGAGGAAGAAGGAATAATCCAGAGAGACACAAAGAAGTATAAAACAAGGAAGGGAGTTGCTGCAGTAAAAGATCTGCTGTGCGGTCAGTCTGGGTCTGATGGAGCCAGAGCCTGCAGCCACAGCTGAGCTGGGTAAAGCTGTGCTCAGAGTGTGCAAACCAGCACCTGCAGCCACAGCTGAGCTGGGTAAAGCTGTGCTCAGTGTGCAAACCAACACCTGCAGCCACAGTCCAGCAGGGAACAGCCTGCAGAGTCTGCAGCTGGACCCTGCAGTGGGAGCTTGCTGCAGTCAGAGTTAGAATGGCTAAGCTGTAAAGGACAATGACCTGGGACCCTTTTAATGCTGTTGAATGGGAGTCTGTGTCTTGGCTCATTTCTACCCTATAATGAAAGGTCTGCTGTGACATATAAAAGCATTTATTTTTAGTTTTTTGTCTATAATATATAAGCTGTTTATATAGAATAGTCCCAAATGATGAATGAGACACTGTATTATTGTTTTGTGAAAAGAATGATATATGTAAGGAATGTATTTTCTTCCTTCATAGAACTTGTATGTTGGCTACTAGGACCAAAAGGTGAGAGCTGAATGTAGAATTTGTTTCCTTCTACGATATTGAAGGATATGGTATAAGTCTTGAGAACTGAAAACTCTGAATGCATTCAGTGTATTATATAAAAACAAAATTAATTTCTGTGAATACAGTAATAGTGTGTAAAAATGAAAAACTTTTCCTTTTTTTTAAAGATCCAATATAAAGCCAACAATTATAATATAATCTTTTAACTAATGTATTATTTTTATTTTGCATTTAATGGACTTCCTTTAAAGTTGTAAATGAACACTTACTAATGTACTTGCAGTACAGACTGGTGGACTCCAAAAGCTTGAAGCTTTTGATGAAGAGCCACAGAGTTTGATTCTGTTCTGCAGCATACCTGCCTGTGTCAACTACCAAAAGCAAATTTAATGAAGAGAAGCTTGATGTATGACTTGGAAGAGGAACAAAAGTATCACCATCTAGAACTAATTAGAGTTATGACTGCTGCAATGCTTGTTCTGCCTGTAGTCCTCAGGGGAAAAAATGATCATAAAATCCACATATAGAGAGGTAGTGTGAATATGCACAGGATGTGCCAGCAATCTTCTATAACTTCTGTTGGAAAAAAATAATATATTATAAAATTCCATATATTAACTGCCAGGCTATAAAACAAAATAATCAATAATTGAAAGGAACATGTTTTAACAATATGCACAGTTGCTCTAGTCTGTAAATACAGCTCTGAAAATTGGGCAAAAAATTCAGCTATAGTAGTAGAAGTATGGTAGTAATGTTTGTTGAAATTTTTGGAACACTGTCTAGTATCAGATGTAGTTGGAACCCAACAAGTCAAAGACACAATCACCATTTCTCCAGTGAAAGGAATTCAGCAAAGAATTAGAAACAATGCACTAAGTCAAGTGGAAATTTTTATTATAACTCTTGAATGCTTCCAAATGCTGATATCTCCTTATTCAAAGGATTATTATTCCCAAATCTTTTTTTGTGTCAGCATGATAGAGGCTTATTTGATTGATTGCTTACAGGCTAATCTTGGGAACTGTAAATAACAGCTTTTTAAAAAGAGAACAAATCTATCTTGGAGCCTATGAAAAACAGTTTAGGAAAATGCTCATTCTCCTATCAGTATCTCTTTCCGTTTTATACGCTGATTTTTTTTTTCTTCATTTGCAGCTAAGCTTATATTTAGATAAGCAACATATACCTGTCCAAAATAGATCAAGAGTATTTTCCTTTTTATTCTGTCTGTTCCTCTATGCATATAAAAAAAAAATTTTCTATGTTCCACTATCTATGCAGTTCTGCTGAGAAATTTGCTGGAAGTTCAGTAGCTTTGATTTTTTTTTTTTTCTGCCAATCCCTCTTTCATGCACTCTATCTCTGACAGTGTTGTGAACTTCAGAATTTTGCAGACTTGACAGATAGGTACTGAACTTTGGTGAAAAACTGCTGATGAGTATTTAGTGCTATTTGCTATAAACACTTTTAAAGCGTGGTTGATAAAAAAATAACTCATGATACAGAATAAAAACCCAGACAAGAGTTTCTTCAAACCAACATCTTGAAAACAAATTGTTAATTTGTATTGCTGTAAAGAAGGTGGTTGGTCTGTTAATGGAACTGGAAGTGATGCTCTGGAGAAACACCAGCCTGAAGGTAAACAGACTTCCATGCCTGTTTAACTTAGTATGGCTGCATGCTATGAGAAATGGAAGGGTCATCATTCTGCTAAAACAACTTTAATTTTCGTTCACTTTTCCTACAAACAGCTGCTCATGGAAGTGCTGCTCTGAGTAAAGGTGAGCAGGTGTAGTGTAGTGCACAGCCTTTCCCAGTGGGGCTGATGTGGAGAAACCAAGGTGGAATGTTTAAATTTCTGGCAAAAAAATTCTCAAATATGAAAAGATTTAATAGATTAATTTAATCTGAGTTCTGCCTTCCTGTCTCCCCTTTCCCTCCTCCTCCCTTTATTAGCCAGATACAAAGTACACAAATGGCTTTTCCATGGCAATTTTAATTGGGATAGCATATTTTGCTATGTCAAGGACATCCACACTGAGGAAATATTGCTGTATAAGTGTACTCAGTTTGAGCATTTTAGCTTTCAAGAGACATTTGATGATGCTTTCATTTGTCCTTATCAACATAAGTGAGCTTGAACCTCTGTTACTCCAAGAGAAATTATGTAAAAATTTCAGACTTTTTCTCTTTCTTGGTATGAAGACTTAAACCACCAAAGGTTTGCTCTAAGATAAGCTCAGCATAATTTACTGGGAATTAATGAAGCTATATCTGCAAGAAATATCCACCTGACAGCTGCAGTAGAAAATCAGTCTACAAAGAGCTATTAAGAATTTTCTAAAACTGGATATTTAGGTCATTGTTGCCAAATGAAAGTTGCATTGAATAACAAGATAATTTTTGTCAAAGGATATCAAACTTGTCTAGGTGTGCAGCTTGATGTGATAGAAGGATAATTGGACTCACCAGTACTTGAATAAAAAACTTCAATAGACTTAATTCAGAAAGATCATAATTAGTACTGTACAAATCTGTGTATTCATTAGTTTTTATGAGAGACTGATCAAAGTACAGGCGCCCATTGCTGAAATCACCTCCATGAACTGGAAAGCTTTCAGAGAATTAATGAAGAAAGATTTGATGCAATTTTAACCTGTTATGACAATCATGCACAGCAAAACCATTCCTGTCTGAGCTCTTCCCATGGAAGAAACCTTAATTTGTGTTTTCTACAGTATTAATAATAAGGTGTTCTGAGATCTTCACCATAAACTATGCAGAGAAGGTGTCAAAGATAACCTGAATAGCTTCTTTGAATTTTCCCTGTTTCATTCTCTATTTGGCTTTCAGTTTGAGAAATTTTGGCTGCTATACTCCTGAAGGAAATGGGAATAAATACAATTCCTTAATTATTTCTGCTAAATGCTTTTGGGGAAAATCATACCCTTAGCAATATGACACCTCAAAAAAAGTACTTTGTGACCTAATATTCCAACCTTCCCTAGCCTTTCATCAGCCATTTTTTGCCTTCTCTGCTTTTCTATGTTTTATAGACTTTTTTAGATTCACTGACTCTTTGGTTTTATGACTCCAGACTCACAGCTGAGTCTGAATTTTGTTATATGTCTGAAACTATCAATTCACAATGCTCCATCCTTCAGCTGAGGATGATAATTCTCATAATGAACTGTGTGGTTCAATCAGTTATGTTTGAGATGTGCAAATTTCTCTTCTAGACTGTTAAGTAACATTACTGAGCTTGTAGTTTCAATTTTGCTGTATCATTTTGTTCAGCATTGCTGCATAGTTTATTTTCCCACTTTTACCAGATAGTTTCCCCTATTCAATTCTGAACCCTTTGTTTTTGATGTGGAAAGTGGAATTATTGAACTGCAGATATCTGCTTTCAGTGGCTCTTTGGCAGCTCTGTTCCTTGTCTTGTGTATAAGTGCTAACGAAGGAAAAAAAATCCCCAAAAACCTCTCTGGTGCACCTGCTGCCTCTAAAATAGGATTTGGTCTCAGCCAAATTCCATGTTAGCACTGTTAGATTTCATCCAAAGAAAGATGTCCAGTAGGACTGAAAAAATTACTATTGTGATGAGTCCAAGAACTGAATGCAAACGAGGAAACTGTAAGGCTCATTTTATACAGGTTGCTGGAGATCACAGATCATGTGGCCCTACATGGCAGGAGGATGAGAGAATGCTGAGTGGTTACATTTTACAAGGAAAAACAATCTGGAATCTCTCATTAACAAGTCACTCCTTGAAATTGCATCATAAAGTCTGACTGTCCTTAACATCACTGTGTGTATGCAAATAAAATCAGTGTGAATGTACACTTTGTCTCTGAGGTTATAAATTGTTTTGTAAGAGATTCTATTTTAGTCACATCCTCATGGGGACTAAAAGCAGGTGACTAAATTTCTGACACATTTGGTGTATCCTTTCTGATCAGCTTCCCATCTGTATGATTTCCATGGTTAAAAAATTGAGCAGAGTACTATAGTAATATGAAGTATTTCTATTTATTAAATATAATTCTGCATTTAGGAGTAGCCTTTCTCATAGGGTTTTTTTTTTGCAGCATGTTGTAACTGTTAGTAGCATACACTCTATTACCCAGCCCTGGCTTTTTTCTGTAATTCAACTCATGTTTTCCTCAACTGCATTTTCTCTCATTAATAGTCCAGACTTTTAAGACCTGTAGCAGCAGGAATAAGTCATTCCACTAATACCAGTATGTCAGAATTTATAAGAGCTTTGTTCAAACTATTCATAAATGCAAATAATGACATAGAGTCTCCTTGAATGTAGAAGTGCTTAGATGGAGCTAATATCTTTTCTGAAATCCCCACTCAGTTGTGAAACCTCCTATGCAATCACATTTAATCTTTTGCTAGACAAAGAAGCCTGTGATGTCCTCACCATGCCAGTGACATCAAAAAGCCAAAGTCACACCTGCACACATGCATGAAACACCAGATTACCTGAAACTCATTGCAGTGAACAGCTCAAACAAATTGTTTCACTAGCTGGCACTTTCAGTAAACGTAATGTTTTGGGTTTTCTTTTCTTTCCTTTTAAGCTATATATTAATTTCATTGGATGAAAGTACTCATATACATGCAGGTGAACTACTTCCATTACTTACCCAATGACATAAACCAAAAAAGAGGTTTTTCTGTATCAGAATATTCTTAAGGGGCATCCATTCAAATGTGTCTTTGATGTTAATTTAGCAACAAAAAATATTTGTTAATATTTGGGTCATTATGTGTTTCAGTATAATTTATTCATCTCTAATAATAATTATCATTTAGATACAAATAACCCCAAAGCTCCCCTACATGTGTTATAAAACTACATCTAGGCAGGAGCTCTTTCATACATGCATTAGAAGAGCAGTGAAGTTACCTAATGAGTAGGAATGATGTGAAGGTGTTTGTTGGTTCAGCCATTCTCCCAAGTTACTAAGAATCCCTGACTCCTTCAAAAGCAGGCCTGAATTTACTGAACCTGGTACAAAGTGCTGACCTGGAGACAAATCCCTTGGCACATGATATTCTAGATTTCACAGTTTCTGATGTTATAATTTCACAACAGTAGCTTGAAGTCTTTCTTATAATCCCACTGAATATATAATTTTTAAAGGGCTGCAGTGGTGTAAACGACTTTGCTTCCTGGGTTAGCACAGAAACTCTACATTTCATGAAGACAGAATTTGGGAATAGCTGCTGAGGTGCAAAGCAAATTGTTTGAGAGAAATTAAGTTAATGCACATAAAGATCTTAATTTGCTTGGGATTTTTTGTTGTGTTTTAAAGTTATATATTGGCCTTCATTGCTGTATTAACTCTTTTTTGTGCTTGTGTGTGTAGGACTGGTTCTGTTTTCAGAATTATCTTGTTTGATATTAATTAAGTGTTTCAAAAGCTTTTATATCTAGCAGGAATTATTTTTCAATTAGAAAAATAATTATTTCTGAGAACTAGGAAGGAAAAAGGAAATTGGCTGATAGAAAGTGGCAAGAACCTAAAAATTTCTATAAAAGTGATGAAATTTCTTGGTGCTTTATCAGTTGTAAGTAGTACTTTTCACAGAGCCATGCCAAGTATGCAACTACAATTTAGCAGATCAGCAGGCCAAAATTATATAGCTATTTAATGAAAACATTAATTATTTGGTAGCATCTTGTTCCAAAGACAGATTTTATTGCTGAAGGATGAGGAGCTTATTTATTTGAAATTCTTACATGGCAAAGAAAAGCAGTATTTTTCTCTGTGTGATAGCCATATTCTCTTTTCTTAATTTGATTTTTTCCCTCCCTGAAAAAATACCAGTTAGTACATTGCTATGGAAACACAAAGGCTGTATTTTTCTTAACAGATTAATTTAAATATCAATTTAATTAAAGCAATCCAAAAGGATGATTGCATATTAATTTGAGGAGTAGGCATACAAGTTAGCCAACATGCATCCATTTGACCATGATAATTACTCATTCATGTAGTCTGCAGACAGGACAAGTCACAAGTTAAGTCTGCTGAAATCTCAGCTAAACAGAATTAAAGGAAATGGCATTGCTTCATTTGGCTACAGGTTTGGGGTGGACAAGGTGCCACAGCCTGATTTTCAACTTGTGACCTCTTAAACCCCTCTTGACCAGGCGTCTGAGTCATATTTTAAACTAAACTTAAATGTCCTTTGTATACACTTGTAACTAAAATAGTTAATGGCATTAAGCTAATGGGGGCTTAGCCAAATTTAAATGAAAGCTTTATAAGAAGACCGAGATAAGCCATTTAGAACGAGGATAAGCTCAGGCCTCTGGTGTGTGCAAGGTTCACAGTTCTAGTGGAACACAATTTCAAGGGGAAATGCTGCATGTAGTTCAGGCTTCAGAAGAGAGGAGTAGACCTTCATGAGCTTAATGGAGCCTAAAATTGATTTAGTGAGACAGTTCTTTAACTTGAGACTCAGTGGTTCAATTGAAAAAACGCCGTTTGGTTATAAAAGCAGGATTTGAAGACACTAGGTCTTACATTAGCAATTTTTTTATTTATTAACATGCAGATGTATTCCAAGTGTTCTGAGTGTCCCTGCAATGATATTTCTTTAATATATATTTTTAATACCTTTTAGTATAATGATATATTGGGAAAAAAATACTTGCATCTCTTGTCTTTTTAGCAGCTACATGTTAGTGTTGTAGGAAATGGGCATCACCTGATTCTATGAAATGAAGAAGAAGGTTTCCCTTCAAAAGACCCAGACTGATAAATACTTTTTTCTAGTTGAGATAAAAGCAAACTTTGAGTCATGAAACTGGGGATAACTAAAATGGGAAGTTAACCATCCTCAATTTAATCAGAGGTGGGCATTTGATGAATGAGCTGATTGACCATCGCTGATCCAAATACATAAAATATCAAAGGGGTTTTATAGGTGAATTGAAAAGTAACCAACAGAATTATAAGTTGAAAGCTATCCAATTACTTTAAGGTTTTAGGTAGAAAATGATCAATTACCTAGAAGAGATAAAGACCAATAAAAACTCTAAAAGATAACACAGGGGTCTAGAGGAGGGTGAACATTTCTCTAGCATGAGTCCTTCTAAGGAAGGATTTCTTAGGGGAGAAAGTTCTAAGGAGGACCTAAAGGGGTGTCTGAAGCATCCACACTGTGACAGTGTATTTAAGAAGGGTTTGGAAGTGCTGCACAAGAGCACCTGAGGAAGAGGAGTAAAAAATGAGAACAAGAACTGTGCAGACACCAGGGTCAGTGGTGCAGGAGGTGCAGCAGATGTCAGAGCAGAGATTGCCCTGCAGTCTGTGGTGAAGGCATGGTGAGACAGGCTGTCCCCCTGCAGCCCATGCCAGGCCACTCTGGAGCAGAGCTCCAGCTCAGCCCATGGAGCATCCCACACTGGATAAGCTGGAGGAGGCTGTTCCTCCATGGAGAGCTCATGCCAGAGCTTGTGGGGAGAGGAGTCCATGCAGGAGAAGGTTTGCTGGCAGGACTTGTGACCCTGAGGGAATTAGTGCTGGAGCAGCCTGTTCTGAGGGACAGGACCTTGTGAAGGGGCCCAGTGGAGCAGTTTGTGAAGAACCTCAGCCTGTGGGAATGGCCCATGCTGGGGAAGTTCAAGGACTGTATTCAATGGGAAGGACCCCATTCAGGAGCAGGATGGAGTGTAGAGACCACAGTTATCGGCCCATGAGATTTTTTTTGTCATATTTTTCTCCTCCTATCCTGTTGAGAAGCAGGAGTGAGAGAGCAGATTGGTGTGCACCTGGTATCTAGGCAAGATCAACCCATTACAAATGTAATCATCAATTTGCTATCCACAAAGGAGTTAGAATCCAGTGATAAAAGGATAAGTGTTTACACCAACCTTTATTAAAAAAAGTCTCCAATGGTCTCTAAGTGGTTAAAGTGAATTTGTTGTGCAGCCTCAGCATTCACTAAGGTCAATTAATTCTCAGTTGCAAATACTGTAACTAGAAAGTTTGCACAAGCAGTAAGAGGGGCATTCAGAAGGGCCATGCCCAGGGTGATGGGTCAGATGTGCCTTTTTGCCTCACTGAACACTCTAAAGACACTGACATGCTTAAGAAGATTTGTCTGAAACTAGTTAATTTACCTCATTCTCATTTCTCATTGACCGAGTCCATTTTTCATTATGTTTAATCAAATCAAAAAGAACCTGGTAATTTATTTCTTAATTAATATAGCCTTGTTTTTAATAGTGATGAACATTCTCTTTAGGAAATTCAATCATTCATGCCTAAAAAGAAACCTGCAATGACTGCAGAAAATAACTTTTCTTTTTTTTCTCCCACCCAGTAAATACCTTGTAACATTTATAGCTTCTGCTATGTAAAATTTTATACTAAATAATCCTTACAGTCCATTTTGTACTTAAAACCTATGGAATAATAAATATTCATGTCTGAACCTGACCAAGTAACCTTGTAATATGACCTCATACATTCTTTTCAGCAATCTTAACAGTATTTTTATCTTTTAAAATATGCTTTTGTATGTGTCATCCAACTATTGCTTCGTACATAGTCACTACAATCTTTACGTCCCTGCATACATATGTAGAGGGAGTTGTTTGTGTGTTTATTGGTTAAAAAGATAATATGTTATAAAAAATGACAAGTGGAAAAGGAAAACTCGCTTGAGGACCAAAACTAGGAGCTGAGCAGAGGGCTGGATTAAATGGGCTCCTCTTAAATGGCTCCAGGTGCCATTTCACAGTCCCTCTGCTCCACTTCCCTCTTGCACTCCCCAGAGATTTTCCTTAGACAGCAAACTCTGAGTCCATGGCCTCAAGCATTGTTTGGTGGACTTTCAGGCATCCATCTCTGCTCACATGGAAACAGTGCAATGTATGTGTTTGGCCCTGCAGCTCCAGGCTTTGAAATATCACTAATATTTCAGGTGGTGTATATTGGAGAAAAGCAAGAAAATTTACTCCTAACAGGTTTAATAATGGACCAGTAATATTACTGTAGTTGAATAGATATCAATAATGAGTTGTTTCCAGCTTTTTCTTCAAAAAGAGGAAATAACATTTGCAGTGATTCATTCTGAATTTACCCTCTGTTGTTCAAAACAATAAATTATCCTCTCTTTTCTATGCTGTGTTCCTCCTGCTGTCATCTCCAGCTTTTGTATGGAAACTGATGTCCCTGCATGATTGTGCAAACTCCAGTGTAAGAAATTCCTTAAGCTCAAACTTTCTTGTGGCTGTGGCTGCATTTTCACTGCCTGGGGTCCCCAGACATGAAGTTCAGTATCAGCTATTGTCTCCAGGGCACCCACTGCCTCATGCATCTCCTTTTCTTTTTTTCCGTGGCAATATGACTGCCATTAATAATTTATCACAAAAGAAATACCTCAGAAAAGTACTTCCCAGTGGTAAGAGATCCCTTAACTACTAATTTAGAGCTGTATTTATTATTCCATACTCAAAATTCCTGAGTATATAATAGATTGGTCTATCACCATCATGGCAGAGGATGGAGGAGTTCCCATTCTGACTCAGCCTGCAGGTCTGTGACAGGTCTCATTTGTGCCATTAGCAACTTCAAACCTTCAGTTTCTTCCAGCCACAGCTCATTTCTGTCCACTGTGCTGATGCAGTTACTGAGTACCAACTATATTTAATTTGCTAGCCTTCATACAAAATGGGGCAGAAACATTAATCAAAGCTCCAGAGTAATCAGCAGGTAAGTTTCCAGTCAAAGGAAAAAAAATCTATCCTTTTACACCATTGTAAGTGGCTCAGGGTTTATGTCAAGGGAGAAGTAATAGGAGCACCAGGCAGCAATTTCCTTCTAGTGGCCCATGCAAAGGGAAGACACATTATTTGTTTAGTGGTCTAGTGACAGGTGCTGGTGCCTCACTTCCCATCCCTACAAAAACCAACAAACCAAAAAGGGATTGTGGAGAACTAAAAACATGAGACAGTGTTTTTAGATTTTTGGTATCATTTTATGCTTTGTAATTTCTGGAATCAACTCTAATAGATTATTCATTTATATTCTGGTTCACTATGCAAAGAAAACATTTCCAGTCCTTTTTTTGTGTGTTTTGTTTTCTTTTTCCTTCACCTTTTAGCTTTACTGCTGAAGCTGTCTGCCAAGGCAACTTTTAACATTTTTTCATTTATCTGTAAAGGGCAGGCTTGCAAGCAAAAAGGTAAAATATTTTTTCCACATCCTTCTTGAAGATGCATGTATTGTTTTAGGCTGTTCTTTCAAATCAGATTCTCTAGACATTTGAATTTAGTTCTATAGACCTACAACTTGGTGGTAATTATCAGTAGTACCATTATTTTTCAGTATTACTATTGCTTAAAGAAGGAATACAGGAAGAGCTTTGCAAACTATTGCTTTCTTTTATACTCTTGGTTGTCAAAGAAATGGAACTAAAGGGAAAAAATGCATGTTTAAATGGATGGAGATCTGTGTTAGTTAAAGAAAGCAGATTATTTTAAAATGGTGTTCGTTTTGCTTCCAGCATCCAGAACAGACTTGTTAAAATATTTGTAAAAGTTAAAAATTTGCATTTTTCTGAGGCAGAGCAGATCCCCAGGTATCTTGAGTTCTGAATCTGAACAAATCCTTTCTCCTCTTGTAAAATAAAACCTAGCATCTTTAAATCCCTGCTCAGACAGAGAGTGATGTGAAGGAATGTATGAGTTTTTTTTTTCTTTGCTCATTTTGATCAGACATTTCTTCCTGTTGACTGAAGTGCTGTTTCCAGTGAAAAGCTGGTTTCCTGACCAATCAAACTTTTACAATGGAAAAATGTTCTCATAGTAAATTGCTCCCTAGTCATTATTCTTGCTTGTCATTTGGATTGAGAGACAGATTCTCTGCTGTTTTCTACTTTCAGCCTTGGTGATAGGAAGACAAAAGTCTTCAGCTGTAATACACTTGGTTGTATGACCTCTGAGCAGCAGAATTTCTGTGACAACTGGCCCTTACTCATCCTTGGTGAAAGTCTTAAGCCTGGAGAAGTGACATGGATAGCTGGGAGGCAGACCTCAGTCCTCTCACACCTGTACCTGCTCCAATGAATGCACAATTAGTCAGAGAGGAAATTTTCCTGACTTCTTCCCTCTTTGTTCTTCTTCATGCCACAGTTATGCTGAAATAGGAGCTTTAGCCCTTGGGGTGTAATAGCATTGATTCATCTTTTTGAACTTGAGAGAGAGGATCACTTCTCTACCTCATGCACAGCAAAATTTTCTGAAGGAGATGTGTTTGCATGTTTGTTTTAGCATGGTATCAGCTGAAATGATGGTATTGGAGTTCTGCATCACTTTTGCATTCTGTAGCCTTTGTCAATAGATCAGCATTTCACTGTCTGACCTTTTTGTTTGTCTCCTGTTCAGCCTCATTAACCTTTGAGGGATGAGGTGCATTGGGCAGTAGGCAATCAAAACACAGAAAACCTGAGAAGGTCAGTGTAATGTGGTGTGCAGCAAGACTTCACATAACAAAGAGCTATGTATTTCCTTTCCCTGCTGTCACACTGTTCTACTCAATATTTCTTAAGGGAGGTATCACAACAGGTGAGTTGAGTCTGTGCTGGTTCTCCCAGAAGCATTGCTCATCTCCTGAGTATGTAGAAGTCTTTCCTGTGATATTTATTACAACGTGTCTGCTTTTAATGATTTTTAAAGCTTAGCATTTGTGAAAAACATCAGTTTGGCAGTAAGAAAAGGAGCTTCTCCAAAGCAAGGCTGTGCCACTTTAAATAAATTAAGCTGGAGCATTCAGTTCTGTCTCATGGGAACTTGGTTTTAAAAGTAAAAAAAAAACAGAAACCATGTCAACAGAAATTTCTTTGTCAATTTAACTGTTTTATTATAACACCTTATATTGGCAAAAATTTCTTGCTAGGGTGGGAAATATATAGGAGAGAACTTTACAATCATCTTTGCTGGTAGAAGACACAGGTGCCCTCTATTCCCTGCACCTTGCTGAGGTTACCACTCCATACCTAACAGAGGGTCTGTATGGACAGCTACCCCTGTAGATCCCCTATAAACCAGGCAAAGGCAGGCTTGAGCAGGTTGGGGTTACTGGGGGAAGACTGCACTTTCACCTCCCCTCCCCATGCAAGAGAAATAAAGGCAGAAACACCCTTCCAGCTGGCAGTGACATGCAGCTGAGAATAGTTAAATCTTCACTGCATATGTAGATCTGCAAAGGATACCCAAAAGGGTTTAGACAACAAATAATGTGTAAAAAAGCCCTGGTAATGTAGACATTTGTAGCTGCTTGGACTAATGGATAATCTGTAAGTTATCATATTTAACTGGTAATATTGAACCATCTAACATTGTCCCTTTTGACTTATCCCTGGGCATGATTTTTGAGCACCTACACAATATCTAATTTTAGTTCTACATAGGGCAGATGTAGTTCAGTGTCATTTAAGAAGTCTAGAAGCTAATTTATCATACTCCAAAAACAAGAAGGTGCTAGAGAGAGGCTACCAAAATAATGATGGACAGGAGTATCCCTCTTATGAGGGAAAGCTGGGCCTGTTTAGCCTGGAGAATAGACTGAGAGAGAACCTTATCAGTGAATACAAATATCTGAAGGGCAGGTGTCAAGAGGATGGGAACAGACTCTTCTCAGCAGTGCCCAGCAGCAGGATAGGGTCGATGGACACAAAATGATACACACAGAGTTCCACTGAACTTGTGGAAAAACTTCTTCACTTTGAGGACATTGGAGCAGACTGCCCAGAGATATTGGGGAGTCTCTTCCTCTGGAGCTACTCAAAACCCACCTGGATGTAAACCTGTGCAGACTTTTCTAGGTGAACCTGCTTTAGCAGGACTAATGGCTGGGCTAGATATAACCTCCAGGGCTTTCCTCCAACCCCAACCATTCTGTGACTCTGTAACAACATGGGTGATGAAGTGGGCAGTGATTGGGGCTGCATTTTGCAGAACTGCTTTAATAACAAAAAGCAGGAAAATTCTACTTTGTTACTGCTATATGGGGTTTTCTTTCAGAAATAAAGAGAAGGAGAAAAGGTCATGCTAAGTTTAAAGTAGACATCTAGAAATCCTAAGGATTTTGTATTGACATGTGTCCATACCTATGCCAGGGTAGCCACAATCTTGGGTGAGAGCCAGCATCCTTCTGTAGTTTTAAAATAGTAAAACATAAAGGAAGCATACTCTCACATACAGAGAATAGTGATTTTTAAAATGCCTTTAAATTTGTGGTGGGGTTTTTTTTCTGGTAATGAAGATCAAAAAGTCTTGGGAAAAACAAGGGTTGATTTTTTTATTGTGATCCTTATATCATGTAAGGAGGAAACAGATTGATATTAATGTTACACAGTGTTTGTATAAAGCTTGCAGCTTTAAAAACATAAGTGTGTGGATGCATAAATCTCTACTATTTATACAGCAAATGTATATATGCCAATTTGGAAAGATAGTCTGTGGTAGGGCTGCTCAGATCTCTCCATTGAACATTTTCACTGACGTCAGTGACTTTGTTTCCAAGTACAGCATAAACAGGATTTGGCTCTCTGAAGCTGTGCTCTGACTATTATACTGTAGATTGCAGTACCTCACGTTTGCTGCTGAGAGGTGTCTAGCAGGGTAAAATGTACTACAGTGATGTCAGTCAGAGCCTGAGAACTCAGTGGCATTGCTCTTGGCCTTTGAGTTAAGTAAATGCTTTTTGAGATCCAGAGTGGAAATTGTGAGTCTCAGGGTGAGAGGCAACATCTAACTGGAAGTCTTCCTTTCTTTCTTAAAAAGGAAGTAAATCTCTACACCTTTAATAAAGAAATGAAAAAAACCCTAAAACATCAAGAGCTATGCATTGCAAAGCCAAGCATGACTGAGCTTTATAGAGTCAGAATTTGGATTTTTATAGAGTATGTGATTTAGTAGCACTGAGATTGGAACAGGTTGTTAGGCAAAAGATGCAGCAAGCATGAACTCCTGAGTCCTGCCCCTGCAGCAGCTCTGTCATAACCAGTGGCAGAGTCTGTTCTATGTAAATAAGGAAGGGACCTTATCAAATTTAGACATTTCTGCTCCAGGAAAGGTACACTGTATAGCTGTCTGGTAATAGAGCAAATAGTGGGTTTTTTCACTACTTCATTTTCTAGTTTCTTTTTTTTTTTTTTTAGTACACGTATAAACCATGTCTGAGAGAGCTCTAAACCCTAGAAAGGATCAAGGCAGATTCCTCCAAACTGAAGGACAAGAAGTGAGAGAGGAACTAGAAAAGCTTGTTCTAACTACACTTAGACTTTACTGAATGGATAAGATTTGAGTAGTAAAGAGAATACCTGTGTCTCACTTTATAGTTCCTCTCTTCCAATTGCAGTTTTCATCCTGTGGCTTCACTTGAAAGACTTTTGTGTTCCCCATGGGACTATTCTGACCTTGAATAATTGGCCAGCTTGAGTCTCTCACAATCTAAATTGTGTGGTCAGGAGCTGCTGTGCCTGTGGCAGCCCCCAGCAGAGGGGCAGGGCTGTGACCATCTCTGGGACTGGACCAAGCTGCACAGGGGATGGAGTCCAGCCCCCTGGGCTCTCCTGGCAAGCTGATGCCTCCAACATTTAATGACACTCTGGTTTTCACACTTGCACAGAGACCACACTACCCTGAAATATAAGCATTCCTGTAAGCTTTACAGTGGTGGCACTTCAAGATTTGAGAGCTAGCACAGGGGGAAGGAGATAGTGACCAATTCTTTCAGCCTCAGGAGAAAAAATTATTTGTTTTCTCAATAAAAAGACAGCAATAATAAAATCATCCTATTGAGAACTGATTTCCTCTTGAGAAGCTCAGGCTAAGATGGATGTTCAACCAACTGAACCTTTCATTGCAAAGGTCTGTTCATTTCACCTGGCTTGAGGCCTCCAATTAAAGAAAGAAAATTTTCTTTGACTCCTAAAAATCACTGGGTGTAATAAAAGAGGATAAAAAGCTCCCTTGGAAGGAGTCTATCTCTACTGGAACTAGGCAGAAGGGATGTCCCTGATGTGAATTAAATCAGATTTGGTGTAAATAAGGTAGTGAATGATGCAAAATGAGATGATAACATGATGCTCTACTGAGAACTATGGAGGTATTGAAAGTTATGAAATATTGTGTACTTTGCTAGGCCAGTCTTAAGAAAAAAATGTGGCAACTTGCATATTTTGTGCTATTTTCTACAAAATATAAACTCTTTGCCTTAAAAATTTACTGAAATGTGTTTCAGATCTACCATTTATCTATGACTCAGCAAGGAACATTATTCAAATGCATCTAACATTTATGTACAGTTCTCTGCTTCCTGAGGGTACTGTAACTCTTGGGCAATGGCTGATTATAGTTCTTCTGAAACAGGCAGGGCAAACATAATTTTGTACAGCTTCCTAAAAGTTTAGGATATGGGGGAAAAAACCAAAAGGTATGTCTAGAAATTCTTCTTGCTTTCATATTTAGATATTGTTAATGCATATTTCATTCCCTTTAATTCCCAGAGGAATTTGAGACTTTTCTTTCATTTATAACCATAATTTTCCATTCCATGCTTTTAAGTTGTGATCTCTTTCGACACAGGACATTTTTAATTGAAGCACAATGGCTCATAGCACACAGCCAAGAAGAAATATAAGAACATGGTTAGGAACAAGGCAAGGTGGAGGAAGTAGCTCCCAAATGCAATGTTCCAGCTTCCAGCAACCTAAGGCTCAGATATTAATCTAGATCTCATTACTTTGTGTTTATTAGTCCTTGATGTATTTCTGCTCAATTAAGGTGTCTGGTTACTTCTGAAACCAAGTAAACTTTTAGCATTCTCAGCATCTTGGGACAATGAATTGCAAAATTTGCCGCTAATTTCTGTGGAAAAAGCATTCATTTTTTTTTTTTTATTTGCCGCTTGCTTTTGATAATCTCTAATGTTGTATCATGAGAAGTGATGAATTGCTGTTCCTTATTTCCCTTTGCTCATGTTCTTATGAAGCTTTATTATATTTCCTTGCAGGCAATTATTTTCCAGGCTTCAGAGTCTAAATCTATTGAGTTTCATTTCCAGTGTGCACTATTTTATATTTGTCTTTGCAGCTATTCTAGTTCTACTTAGATGTTTTAGTGACAGAAGTGAAACATTTAAAATGTCATGTGGATTTATTCCATAGTATAGGGATATTTCTTGGTATAGTTAATGCACCTTTCCTAAAAAATATTAACATTATAGTTGTTTTTCTGAAAGTATCCTATTTAACCTATTATAAGGAACATTAGCTAGTTCAGAATGCATCAGTGGGTGTGTATCTAGTCAGTGTTAGTTTTCCTATGTGCATTAACTTATCTTTATCAGTAATTTACTTCCCTAAGCATTGTTCAATGACTTAGCTCCTGCATGTCCTTTCTTAGCCATTTTCTTCAGGCTATTGCACTTACTGGCCTAAATTTATAATCATGATAAGATATTGCTGTCTTCCTTTTTCTACCTTCTCCAAATTTGTGTACACTTGCCACAGTTAACCATTTATACGTATTTTGAAAAGTATCAGATTTAACTAAGCTTCCTCTGGCATGCAAATGAGTCTCTCACCTTTGAAGCTTATTTTGCAGCTAAGAATCCACAAGATAAATATCTTTCTTATTTTATGACTCTAATATTCTATATTTTATTGATGGGAATTTCATAAAAAAACCAAACAAAAACAGAAAACCAAAGTAAATGGTGTATTAACTGAAAAACTCTGGTCTATAAACTTATTTTGGTTAATTCTGTGAGCTCTACTGATATGTGGTCATGACTCCCATCGACAGAATTAACATTGGTTGCTCCTCAAAATTCCCATTTGCTTAATGTACCCACTGATTCATTTTCTTCTTTGGTCACAATTAGCAGGCAGACCAATATAGGATATTGTGGTGGACACTTGCTACAACACTGCCTGAGCAGAGAGAAGGAATAGATGTGGCCTTTCCAGAGAACTAGAAGAAACTTTGTATTTGCAGAATTTGATCCTCATGGGAGGCTTTACAATCTGCCCTTTAGGATCACTCCAGATGTAAAGGTCAGGGGCAGCTTTGGCTGTAGTGATGGTGGAGTTCAGGGCCCTGAGAGCAGAGTACAAGGCAAAAAAAGCAGGATCACCTTAACCTCTGGAGAGCAGTCTTTTGCCTGTGCATGGATTTTTTTTGGAAGTGTCCTGTAGGATATGTCCCTGGAGAGGAGTGCAGGAGAACTGCTGTTTTCCAATAATCATCTCTTCCAGGCTCCAGATTGACCCATAGCAATGTGCAGAATTCAGAAAAGGCAGCAGAATGTCTATAAGGATGAACAAAGACCTAAATTGTGACTAAAATCAGAGGGAGAAAGGAGGCATACAAGACTCAGAAGCAGGAACAGGTGTCCTGGGAAGAGTATAGAGATTGCCTGTCTGAGCAGGCAGGAATTGGGTTAGGGAGGGCGTGAAGGACAGCAAGAAAAGCTTCTGCAGGTATTTCATCTGCAAGAGAAAGAATAGGGAAAATGTTGGCTTGCTGTTGAATGGTTCAGGGAACCTGGTGACAAGGGACATGGAAAAGGCTCACCTCCTTCACCTCTGTCTTTAATAGTAAGGCTTTCAGGAATTCCAGGCCCCTACAACAATTGTGAAAGTTCAGAGAAAGAAAGTTTTATCCCTGGTAGAGAATGATCAGGTTAGAAGGTTTTTAAACCAACCTGACTTGCTACAGCCCATGGGAGCCTGTTGGGATGCACCCCCGAGTTCTGAGGGAGTTGGTTGATGTCATTTTGAGGCCACTATTGAAAATTTTTGAAAGGTCACTGCAACAGGGGAAGTTTTCTGAGAGCTGGAATAAAGCATGATTGAAAATTGGAAGGAGTGGTTGATACACCAGAATATTGAACCACTATTTAAAGGGACCTTTACAGGTTGGAGAAACAGGAAAAACAAACAGGAAAAGAGGAAACTTGTGTAGCTCATCAAATGGAAATGTTACAGCACTGCTAACAGGTCAGAGGAGGTGATCCTGCTCCTCTGCTCAGCCCTGGTGAGTCACATCTGGAGTGCTCTGACCACTGCTGGGCTCCTCAGGGCAAGCAAGTCTTGGACACATTGGAAAAAGACAAAAAGGGAAAACTGTTTTACTGTGAGGGTGTTTGAACAAGGAACAGGTTGCCCAGAGTGGTGTGGAGTCTCATCCCTGGAGATGTTCCAAGTTTGACTGGGTATATCTGTAAGAAACTGATTTCTCTTTTCTGGCTTTGAGCATGGATTTGACTTCCTCAAGGCAATCTCCAGAGATTTTCTTCAACCTCACTGATTCTGCATTCCCATGTTTTTGTGATTGTTACAGCTTCTACTAGTTTTCTCTGTGTGGATGTCAGAAACAGTTGTTAATATTTTACCTTTAGAGTTTTCAAAGATGTTTTTTATAGGTTCTATTCATTTGGAATTAGTAAAACTTCAAGGAATTTAAAATATCAAGGACACACTCAGGCACACTCAGCACAATTTAGAACTTAGCAGCACAATTTATAATCTTGAGATTTTATTCTCCTTTTTTCCAGATTTTTTTTCTGATATTAACAACTGTAATTTCATTTTATGTATTTTTCTAAAGCCTCTTCTCCTAACACTTTTATCAGATTCTTCAGTCTATTCCAAGTAAAGAAAGTTTCAGTCATCACAACTTTTCTAACATCTCTAAAATGATTACAGGTATAAAGGATTTGGAAACTTCTCTCCTTTAAGAACTTCTTTTACAGTTTCATTTTATGGCCCCACAGTCTATTAATCTCTGATTTTGGAATACTTACAAAACAGCTATTATTATTCCTTATGTCATCAGCTCTTCTGTGTTCAATTAGGAGTACAGTCCATGGTGTTTTAAAGGATACACCAGCTGTGCATCATATTTATTGGTACCTGGGACAAAATACTCTTCATCCAAAACTGTGGTTTAGGGATATTAAAAAGTTGTACTATTTTTTCCCTTCTCTCTGGTGTTCAGAATTTACAGGTAATGACTTTGACCCCATCAGGACCTTTTCAGGTAATAGATAACCAGAAGGATGTGTATGACTGGAGAAGACTGTGGGGTCAAGAAGTTAAATTTCCAAAAGATCTTTAGGGGATAAAGCTAAAGGTTTTAAAGGACATTACTAGACACAAGTGCAGTGATATTGAATTTTAATGAATACAGCTGCATCTGTAGAATAGTCCATGTCCTAGCTTATAGCCATGAATTATGGTCTAAATATTTGCTTTATCTTCTTTAGGTCATTAGGACTTCTTTGTGCACATTATTTTTTTTTTTTTTTTAGCTATTCAGTATCATTTTATCAGAGTTCTCATTCTGTAAAAAATGCCCTTTCTTTTTGTATGGATATATATGTGTTTGTGGATATATTTGCATTGTTGGATGCATTTATATTTCTGAACTAATAGGCATTATTTATTGTAACCATTAAATTATGCATGCATCAAAATTGAGACACCTCATTCAATATTTCATCAAATATGAAATTCTTTTGAGTTGAATTTTGAGTTTTTAAAAAATGTCTTTTCTCTTCAACATTGTGACCAATAAAGGAGTAGGAAAACATGAGGTAGTTAAAAAAACCACATTTTTAGTTAGTATTGAACTAAACTATAAAAGCAATGGTGCCAAAAATGTCCTGGATTGAGACATTTTTAGCACTTAAAATTAATTTCTGTGAGACCAAAAAAGAAGACAGTCTATAAGAAGTATAGTTGTAGATGAGACATACTAATAACTAGTATTTCTTAGGATAGCATTTGCCAGAAATTCACTTGTTCATAAACACTGGTGTATTTCTTTTCCATCATTTCAAAGATGGGATTCCAGTTAGATATTATCTGATCAAAACCTTACTTTACCTTGCCTAGTTTCATGTGGAATATTAGATAATAAACTATGTGAATTCAGACTGATTGCTTGTATTACTGTCCATAAGATAAAGCTGCCACTCTGAAAGTGTTTTTATCTCCAAGACAGATTTTTTTTTTCTCCATACTGCTGCCAATTTTGCCACAGCAGAGTTTATGGATTAATACCCAGATGCAGCTCCACCTTTTCATCAGATAGCAAGAAATTTGAAGTTGGGTAGAGCAGGCATATTGTCTGAGGGAAATAGGCCAATTTCACATTATGCTGCATTGTTGATAGAGAATTTTGACTAAAATAATGTTTTATGTTAAAATCTCAAATCCCAATATTTTATTTTTAGGAATTAATATGAGCTTTGAAATAATAAACTGTTCAGAGGACCACTAGCTTTCCCCCCTACCTTAATGTATGGGAAATTACTTCCATGAAACATGGCTCTTAAATGGACAGACCTTTGCAGGTTGCAATCACTACACTGAATCCTAAAGTAAAGAGACCAGAAGCAACTGCAGAGGTGAAGAACAACTGAAATAAATTCATGGCAATGTATCACACTATGAAGCTTTTCTTTCTTGTTACTTTGGGACTGTGTCCCCCTGCATAAAACAGGTTTGAGATCACCATGTCCCTCATTCAAGACACACAAATCTGGGATAATTTGAATAGGTGTATTGTAGTCTTGTCTATAAACTAGTAAAAGATGTTAGAGATAAATAATCCAATAAAAAAAGAAGTGCTCCAACTGAGCAGAAGTGAAAAAGGCTATAAAAATTTTCTGATACACTTGAAATTCTGAGATAATAGAAAACAAAAAAATTAGTAGAGATAATTTATCAATTTATCATTGGCTGGAAATGACTGATAGTTGCATATTTTTTTAGGATGTAGAGGGTGCATTTTCTGCTTGTCAAGCTGGCTGTTCTCAGAACAGAATTTAATGTGTAATAAAGCAGCTTTTTATTTCCCCCACTTAAAGTTGTGTTTGTCTTCACAGGGAAACTGCTGTTTAAATTAATTAAATTAATTATAAATGCTTTCAAAAATCCAGACTGAATTTTGCTAATGTTTTGTTAGCTCCTTGTATAAAAAATTAGTCTTTCTAATGAGGTCAGCTTTGGTCACAGTGATTTGTTAGAAGCAACAGACCATATTCCAGTTCATCAAAACTTCATTATATTCCAGTTCCTAAAGGTGCCAAGAAAAAATAACATTGTAATCTAAGACGTCAAGGAAATAATATATCCAAACAGTTTATGTGCTTAAAGCCTTAGCGGGGTGGTGTTGTGCTGTGCTGTATCTTCTTTTTTATTACATCTGGCGATACATTAGATCAAACTTCTGCTGCAGGAATAACCCACAGTTAAGAACACAGTCATATCACCTTTATCAGAGGTATTGAAAGTTATCTTGTAATTGAGAGGTTCTTTAGGTTTTTGGGGCTGTGTGGTATGTGCCTCCCTCATGGCTGTTCGGAGTGGAGGAAGGACAGAGAGGTGTTGAGAAGGGTTTGCAAAGTCACCTGTTGCAAGGTCTGTGCGCTCCAGCCCAGGAGGGCAAAGTGCCCTGCACAGCTCCTACCCTGGGTGTGCTCAGGACCCTGCAGCCTTTGGCTGTGCCTTCTGCTGAGATCTGCACGAGGCTCTCAGTCTTGCAGCTTTGTTTCATGGCTAAACTGCTTATTTCCCTTGGCACACCAGTGCTCTTTTAGGTCTGCTGCTCAGTATGGTAATGATGATAACGAGGAAGGGAAAAATGCATCAGAAGTGGCACACTGTGTTTCTGTGTGCAAACCAGGAGATGCAGGAAAACTGAAATCTCTCTGTGCCCTACACCCTGAATTGAGTGCATTATTAAACCTGAGTCCTGCTTTCCTCCTTCAAAGGAGGTTCTAAAGTGATCATTAATGTTCCCTTGGTATAACCTTATCATTCTGATGAAATTCCATCTCAGATAATTGCTTTCTGCCTTCCCAAATTCCCTGTGCCATTTCAGCTGGATATGAGATTCTTTTCTCACTATCTGTTCCTAGGTGTAGTGAGCAATTGCTGTCTAGAGGCAATGCTGCAGTGGGTGAGCAATCTGCTTACATTGCCTCTCCTTTATTTATTTCCTGAGGGAATGTTGATTCTTAATTTAATATTTTTAAAATACTTCAGGAAAAATTGTAGTAAGTATTGGCCAAACATTGCTTTCTTTGCTGTTTCAATGGGTCTGATACTTTGATAAAATGTGTATAAAATAGAATAATATTTTAAATAAGATGTCTACTATGTATGGTAATTTTATGAGGCTCGTAACTCAGATGTAAATCAGTCCTGTTTCTTCTGTTTCCTGGTGGTAGAAGACTTGCCTTGCTCCATCAGGCAGAAATAGGGGATGATGAAGTGAATGTACATGATAGCAGGAAGGAAGAGGAAATGAGGGTTGTACATAAAGCAAGAAAACTTAACTGAAAACAGTCTTTTCCCTTTCTGAGTTGTGCTGTGAAACATACAGTTACATGACAGAATGACAATTTTGCTGCTATTATGCTCTCATGACTGTGTTGATTAACTTGTTCAACCAATGTTCAACCAAAATAAATATGTTTTCTTTGGATTCAATATAGAATTTGCTTTAGTGGAATGCTAATCAAATTTAGCATCAAGGGAATGATTTATTTCTGGCTGAGTTATGAATTACCCTGGGGTTTGACATGACCAAAGTAAAAGTCTTTGGACCTGTCCCACATAACTTCTTTATTGAGAGCAACATCATTAATAATATTATTAAATATAAGAAGAGGAATTGGGCTCTGTGTGTTGAACCAGTATACATAATTCCTTGCTACAGTTCAGTGGAGAATGATCTTTGCTATAATTATCCTCACTGAGGGCAAAGGGAGAAATCTGTTGAATTCAAATGTTAACATATAATGCTCTCTATTCATATTCTGCTTGTTTCTGCAGCTGTTGAAATAACCTTGGCAGTTACAGGGTAATGGGAAGCCTAATTAATGCTTTGTGTACTGTCACCTACAACTGGACAGCACTGTCAGTGTCAGGAAGGGCAACCCTATAACATCCCCTGAAAATTTATGCCTGAAATGGATTACTGGATCATTGTACACCATCCATCAGACCTCCTTTATATTACATAGGGTATTGCATTTTATCCAGAAATTAGATTGGAAGGAATCAAAAACTGACCTGCACAGTCTCTTACTGTTTTGGAGAAATCTCATCCAGTGGTTAATCACCTTAGATATGAAATAAAATCCTTATTCTTTTTTTTCACTTGTTTTGGCTGAAGTTGTCTGCTTTTTCCTATAACCTAAGTGGCCCCTTAATATCTTTCTTTCAACTTAGGTCTATGTACTTGAATAATTTCATAGAGCTTTATTTTTATTATTTGAAAAAATTTGCAGTTTAAAAAAGATTATTTTAAACCACCAGATATAGATGAAACATTTTAATGGGAAAATATTAACTTTTGTAAAATTAAAAGTTTCTAAAAATCCATTTCTGAATCTAATATATCAAACCTTACAGAAAAATCAATATCATAGATGATAGACTTCTGCCTTGAGCTTCAGAGCTGTCTGTTGTGTGCATACCAGCTGAGAAGTTGTTTTGCCACGTTTTCATTTTTTTCTCTTTTGTGTCAGCTTTGTGCTGAAATTTCATTTTATGGGGCTGATTGCCATTTTTAGTTTTCATCTAATTCAATTTTTAAAATACTGATATTTTAGCTGACAAATATTTTCTTCCTGGGTAGGTTATTTTCAGAATATTCCAGTCTTGATCTTATTAAACAGAAATAAAATCATGTTAGTTCTCTTTTTACTAGTCTTTGTTTTTGCAAGTAAAAATTGTATTGATGTATTTTTTTGCCTCATGGTGGCTCCTTGGGACATGACTGTTTATAGCTTCCACACAATTTCTATACTTCTTAAGTGAAGCCTGCATTTCTTGTCTCTTCTTGTAAATGTTTATATTTAACTGTATTGCATCAAGATGTTGAAAACTAATCTTTTACCAAGAAATCTATTTTATTTTGCATATCATGTTATGAGCAAGACCTTTATATTCTGATCTAACCACTGGTAGTTGAATACTATTAAATCTAGATGATATTAGAAAAAATTATGAGTCTCAAAGACACTCCTTGGCTAATAAGCCAAACTGCAATCTTCTCATTATGCACTAGAAGAGCTAATTCAAATGCCTTTATTAGTCCTTTAGTCTTATTCTTCTATAGTAAAAGCACTTAAACAAATGCCATTTAATTAACGATTAAGTCAATTTTGCTTGACAAGATCAATTCCCTGTAAGACAATTACAAATTAAATAGTTTGATTCCTGTAACAGGTTTTCTTTCTTGATGTAAGTGGTTATTCCTGTCATCCTCTTTGCCTTTTATCACTTTGGCACAACACTGTATTTTAGCATTTCCTTGGAGTTCCAGATTTATTTGAAGAAACATGGAAACACTAGAGACTGTACATTAGTTTTAAAATTTGACCATCACTACTAAGCGTTGATTAACAGCCTTTTTAGCTATTATTGTGGAGTCTTCCACATTTTCAACTTGTGCATTATCCTGTGCCTTCCCAAAAGTAAAATAGTATTTATTGAACACTTCAGTCTTCATAACAGCTGTTGCTGTTATTATTATCATTAGCATTTCCATCTGATAATAATAAAAGATTTATTTTTTCAATATGCTTAAAACACTTGGGGTTTTGTTTTGCCAACAATTGTTTTTTCCTAATGTACTACTTATTCTTTCCCACTTCTGTATACCTCATAACTTCTAATTTACTTTGATTTCCATTATCTCTTTTCCTCACTATTTTAATAATGACAGGTCTTGTTACCTAAGGAAGACATCTAGGATTAAATTCTGAGACTTTCACTATTTCCTGGAGAAATGGCATCAGAAACACCTAGTGAAGAGTTACAGGGAGATAATTTGGGAAGCATTGCTATTAACACTTTATCTTATTGCAAAAATTATAGTCACATTTCTGTCTTGATTTCAGTTTATGAAGAATTTTTTCAAGTTTATCCTGGGATTGAAGTGGTGTATTTTCCAATCTACATGGAGCTGGGAGAGAGCCAGTCAGATTCTCTTTTGCCATCTCATGCCAGACTGTCAAGGGAGAGGTCTGTAAACACTGTCTTTCCTCCACCAAAAAACAGTCTGTGCCCTTGAAAGAAAGGAGGAAGAACTGGTGAAAATGGCCAGCATGGCTGACAATTTCTGTAGCCAGTGATGCAAAATGCCTCATGTGATTAATCTTGTTTCAGTCACCTGTACCTGGTCAGGTCCTATATTTGCAATGAAACACAGATAAAGTTTAATTCCTGAAGCTGCAGTAAAGTGCTTTTTCATCACTGTATCCTGCCTGATAAAGAAGACAGCATGTGAATATGCAAGGGAATGAGTTTAAAGCCAATTTCCATACTAAGGTATTTAAATAAAATTTTGCTTGGAGAATATCTGCACCAATCTAATCAAAACTGTTGAAACAAGTTTATTCTCTAATGTGACTGCTGTGATTATTATTTTCCCTAACCTACCAGGTTCAATTAGTTACACGATTTGTTCCATTTGGTGTAGACAAATAACAGAAGTAAGTTATTCTTATGTTATGTTGTACAGATTAAAATAATGAAATTTAGTAATGTTGTTCCCATCTGCATTATTGAGCTAGTTCCCACCAGATCTGCTCAAACTCTGCTGAGGATTTGAAGCTCACAGCAGTGGGATGCAGAAATTCCTACCATTCCTTTGCTTGGGCATCCACCTTCAGTGAACCTCCACTACTAAAGTTACACTTCTGTCTAAAGCATGGGACATCAACCAAACTTCATATAAAGATACAAACCTGTTTTTCATTGGCAATTTTTTTTCTATAGCTTGATTAAAAATGTTTATAAATAACAGAAATATGATGCATTATAACAAGTACGTTGCAAGCACTTTTCAGTTTAGTCTATAGGCTTTGATAAAGACTTCCATAACATCTTCTAATATCTTTTTAAAGGTTAAACCATCCAAGAATTTGCTAAATATGTTACATCAAACCCTGCCAGTGGAATATATAGCTCAGGATTTCAGTTTGTTTCTTATTCTTTGCGTCTGCAACATTTTGTAACATCTTGGATTGATTTCTAGTTCCAGAGTGCAGCATATTTCAAATGAGACCTTTCCTGAATTGTTTTGAAAAGAATTATTTGCTAATCATGGTAACATAAATAATGCCACCATAGGAGTGGACCTTGGTATTAAAAATTGACGACAAGGAATGTCAATTCCTAGAGCAGGTGTACTATTGCTCTGGTGTCATGTAATTCCACCCACTGAGAACAACGACGTGCTGCTCTAAAGTATAATCAAGAGTGGTGCAATTCAGTCAGGCAATGCTCTCCTCAGGCTGATTCCATCTATAATATCCTGCCACTTAGGAAAAAAAAGAAAAATCTTTCCAAAGTGGTGCTAATTGCTGTGCACCTTGAGCTCTTTTAGAAGCTATATAGGAGAGTGCCAGGTTAAAATTACTTAGTCGTCATTTGTCATGATAATGAAGTGGTGGAACATTGCTTTAAATTTGCCTCATCTTAGGTGCACATTGTATAATGATAATATATCCTGATAGGCACTATTCTTCATGCAATCAAGTTGCTATTTCAACGATTATTTGATTGAAAAATATGAAGATATATCTTCATAATGATATTGTATGATGAAATCAAATGGCTTTAGTTTTAGGTGAAGCATGTGGAGGAATGAAAATCAAGTAGTAATTTCTTTTTGTAAAAACAGTGGGTTTAATTAATGGGAAATACTTTACAGAAAATGTCTTGATGAACATGGGCTTGCAGGTGATCTGAGGATATTTAAGTTTTACTATTATTCCATGTACTGAAAATAAATATGCACCTTTGTATGAATATTTCGCTGTGAGTAGTGAGGGTAAAAATATTTTGACTCAATACTGCAATTAATTGCGGGAGAAGCTCTTGCTAGGCAAAAAAATATTATTTGTCTACTATTTTTATACAAGCAAGTTTTTTACTGTTTTCTGATCATCACTAATGTTAAATAGTGTTTGGATTTGTTTTAGTTTTGTTTAAAACTTGAATTTTTCATAAGGAACTATGTCAATGGATTCATTAATTACAAGCATTTAAAAAAACTCCAAACCTCTCTGCCTTCTACCTACTTGAAATGCACCTGTGTCATATACCAGAAAACTCTCTGATGTCAGTATTTTTCTGATTTATTGGTCTATGATATAAAGAAAAGGAAAATGGGTATGGATCTCAGCTTCTTTATTTCCCAGACTGCATATAATTTTATTTTTAATATCTAGCAATTTCAAAATCGAGGTTATGACTGAATAGTCACTTTTTCCATGCTTCCTGCATGTGCTGGTTTCATGTACTGCATACATAAGATGCAAAGATATGATTATATTCTGTATAGTCACCACGAATAATACAAATGCATGTGCATATGTGGGAATAGTCAAGTACACATACATATATAAATAGATATACAAATATATATATATATGTACATAGGTACAGACACTCATTCCTTTCCTTTGACTGATCACTTGGACTTTCATTAGGAGGTCAGGCAAACATCTTGGCATTTTACACAACAAATGCTAGCAAATGAAAACCAGGCTATTCAAACCAATTCACACTTTGACCCTACATTCAATTATGCCATTTCATTTAATCTGCTCTAGTGAAACTATCATCCCTATAAAAATAATATGTCACGGTACTATGTATAAGGACATGTACTGTCCTGAATAGTACTAAGATGATACTGCCACCAGCCTAAAGGAAGCAATTCTTATTAAATAAAAAGCTGTTATGTCATTCCTTGGCTGACCATACACAATTTGAAACACATTTTGGAAAGAATAAATTGCTGGAGGGAAGGTGAATCATTAAATAATTAAAATTTATGTTAGTGAAGTGTCTCTGTGTTTTATGTTCATATCAAGTGCAAGGGTCAGACTGAAGAGTGTTTAGATTTTGAAAAAGTGACAGCATTGTTGACACTTGGACACTCCTGGGTTTCCACTTATACTGTAATAAATCACCTTCCCCATTAAAATAAGTCTTTAGAACTGCCACACCTGTAAATTCACTGTAGGCAGTAAAATCAAATCATAGATAAAAAATCCAATTAGCAGCAATCAGATTGTGGTGCCACATTAAAAATGCTGCAATTTTACCTTGGATTGCCACAAATGTGTATTTAAGAAGCCAGGAAGCAACAAGGAGATATTAAATAGCAACCATTGGAAGTACACCACCTACACTGAAATTACAAGGTATATTTTGACTTTGCTTATTTCATCTTCTCATTATCATTATGGCCTAACCTTATTTAATAGGATTCTTTTTCCTGCTTCTCTTTTCTTGGGCAGATAAATAAATCTATTATAAGGTATGTGTGGAGGATTTTAAGGTAGTCTGTGCTTGTCTTCTGAGGTACAACCCTTGTTTTCTCTCTAGGGAAGAAATAGCTCTGAAAGAATTAAAAAATGGCTCTTATCTAGTCCTTTTGCCTTTGCCACATGCACATCTGGACTAATTTCTACCTTTAGATCTTTGAAAACTAACCGTAAAATACACATTTTTTTTTTCTGAAATTGGAAGTACATCATGAAATTCAAACCTGTAAGTATCAATAGCGAAAAAACTATATATTTACTAGTTTATAGACTTCTGGAGAATTAGATTGATTTCTTTGGACAGTATTCTGTACACTCAGTATTTGAATTTACATTACATATGTAAGCAACACATGTATTTTTCAGTTTTATCTTTTACTAATGTGATTTTTAACCAAATAGCTTTCCCTTATCATGTGCCTAGAAATCTTGGAAATTCTTCATTTCACTTTTAAATTCTCCACTTCCACCCTGGAAAAATGGAATGAAAAGTGACCCTTTGGCCTGCTGACATCCAGTCTCCTGTGATTTCTGACAACCACGCACCACACCATCTTTCTTTAGTGGATTAAAAGTGAAATTTTGGCCCCTGTTTTCCAAAACTACACTCCTCTGTAGGCTAGAGATTTAGGTACAGATACTTTCTGTCTGATTGTTTTTCTCTCAACACCCTTTTATTTCAAGTTTATCCTTTTCATGTGTTTACCTTCCTGTCTGCTTGCCTTGGTTTCCTTCTTCAGATTATTTTAGCCTCTTTTTGTAAGTGATCTCTTCATGCGTTCTCTGAGTCTAGGCAGCTTGTATTTATTGCTGTAATTAAATTTTTGCTGTAAATGAAGGACTAATGCAGTGCAGAATATTTGTTGTGTGTTGTCACTACAGCTTTGGATGATGGAGTTACACTTCCTTTGCTCTGTTGATTACAAAGCTTCTTGTGTGGCTACATGACATTGTCAGCTGTTATCTGATGAGACTCTCTCCTCTTCTGTCATCTCCCCTAAATTTATATTTTAGACATCAGTGAGGCTCCTGATGCTCTGTGCTTTGCACAGTCATTTTACCATATTCTAATGCACCTTTTTTCAGAGCCTCTTGTGCTATTATTTGCTAAAAATGCATTTTTCTAGGGCATTAGCCTAGGTGGTAACACAGGTCAGTCCTTCTTCCAGTGTTTATGCATTTTAGCTGTATCTTCCACTGTGCTTTTGAAGCACGTGTTACCTCTTGTTAAATTCTGCAGAGAGCCAGATGAGATGACATTCCCATTGCATTTCCAGTAAATCAGAAAATGTGCCAGAGACCATGACTGGGATTATGGACTTTAATCAACTAATCATGTTGTTTGCACTGCCAGCTCTAGAGTACTTCTGAGGGAGTATTGTATCTTTGGAACAGGAAACATTAACATGGGTGAATAAAGCACTTGGTGCTTTTAGGGGTTTCCAGAAACAGGTAGTGAATGACCTCTGTTTATAGGCTTTCAGATTTCAAACTGTGTGCCTCTATTCTGCTTAATTTTCACTGTAGATATTTTGATATAGTCTGTTTTGCAATTCTGCTTTACAATTCTGTGTCTCAGTTCTCGATTCTTAAGAGACTGAAGATCCTCCTGTACATAAAAAAGTGGTTATGAAAATGTATTAATTCCTGGCCATGTAATACTTAAAAATGGTAAAAGATGTAGAAAACCCTTTATAGCCCAAAGTAAACAGGAAGCATTTTCTTATTCCTCCCCCTGTTGTTTCTGAACTTTGAGTCTGTCAGGCATTTCCCCAGCAGCGTGTTTGGATCTCCATTTCCCATGTACTAAAGGCCAAGTCAGGAGAATTTTGATTTGTGTTTAATGGCTCATTACTTACTAATCTAAATTATTATCTGACATTTTATTTTTAATGGTAACTTGACACAGCTACAAAGAAGCTAGGGAAGAGAAAAGGGTGTATCCAGGCCCCACTCCTAGTACAAGTAGGAGGTAAATGCCTCACGCGTTTTTCAGTATGCCTGAAAACACACCATGAGGTTTATTCTCAACAACTGGTGAGATTCTTTTCTCATGACAAGTTAAGGAATTGCCTTATGACTAAGAATGTTGCTTCTTGATACTCAATCTCAAATACCAGCCCAGAGCCCTCTTCAATGAAAATCATGTAAGCATGAAATAGAGTCAGTATTTTAATGCTGTGCTGATACACAGCACTTCACAGAATCTGCACAATACTGAGACCTGTTGCTATTTGTTATGCTTTACAAGCTTCAAATTCAGGAGTCAATCACAGCCATGTTGGTGTTGTTTGGTACATCTCTAAGAATATAATTTAGCTATCATTTAGCATGTGATATTAGAATTATTAAATATGCAGATATATTAATATTTCACTGCATCATTTAGTTGGATGCTTAAAAAAAAGATTTTATGAATCTATTATTTAAATGAGATAAAGGATTATGTGGTTCTTTATGCAGAAAATATATCTCATCTCTCTTACTTTATTATCTCATTTGGTTTTAGATGAAGGATGTCAGGTTGCATAATGAGGGAATGAGATCTCATTTTCACCAAGGCTGCTCAAACTTAATGCAAGAGTTTCAAGCTCCACTGTTCTTCTAAGTAATAAGACTCTATATGTCATACTTTTTTGCTTATGAAATGTGGAGTAGCACATTGTGAAGCTTCTATTTCCAAAGTGTTCAACTGCCTGTGACGTTATTAATTGAAAAGACTACAGTAAATAATGGCTTCCTGGGTTATAGTTTCTTCTTTTTAATATGCATAGGATTGGTTCTTCAGAGCTTTTGGGAGAGAGAAAATTGTGTGGTCAAAGAATATCTAGCAATGATGCAGCAGTGATATTCTCCTACGTACAAGATGTGCTGTTCTATTGTTTTCTAAAAACCTAACTTCAAGCTAGGATGGATTCCAGAGGCAAAACAGATTGTTAACAATTTTTAACATATTACTTGATTTAAATCTTCTGCACACCACCTATCTCTGGTGATCATCTTCCATTAGAATTGTCATCCTTGGGTTCTTCAGGCTTTTTCTTGGAGCACCTAACTATTTTTGTTGGCAAGCATGTGTGGCTTGCTTTGAAATGCTCAGACTGTGTCTGATGATTCATAAACCAATGGTGGTTAGGTTCATTTGAGTGTTTAAGTCTAATGAAATTATATGAAATTATTTAAGTCTAATGAAGCATAAGCCATCAGCCAAAATCTGGAATAGTGCCAAGACAGAGGTTCTGATTTTCTTGCTTTACTTGCTGGGTCAGGGCTGAGAAGGTCAAACCTCACATGCACAGCTAAATGAAAATTAAAATACTGCTGCTGCTTAGAATAATTCCTGGTGACATGTTTAAGAATTTTAGATTGCCCTAGGAACATGAAGCCAGATATTTAAAGACTATTCAGCCACAATTAAAGGAAATTTAATTGGTGTAACAATCACAGTGGGTCACAGACATAGAAAAATAATTTCTGAAATGCAAGATTAGTAGAACAGCACATATTTTAATACTTATGGGAAAAGTGAATCTTTTGTATTTATTCCTTCCCCCAACCTGAAGGTGAAGAAAAGCCAGTTAGGGTTTCCACAAGTGTTATGGAATTTTTGGGACCTTCAGGAAGCAGATAATATGCAGAACCCTGGTGCTGTTCAGGATAAATGTGAGAGCAGAATTTCTAGGAGGCTGAGTTCACAGGATAAATAAAGGTATATCAAGAAATTTTAATTTGTTGCTTAACAGAGAAATAGGCTGGGTTTGGTCCAAGAAATCAGCAGAAATTATTCCTTAATTTTTCACTGTGTTGTAGTGTGTTGTGAATATTCAGGTGACTGACCATACACAATTAAGCATGTAATTCCTGAGATAATTTATTTTGCTGATCGAAGATATAATTTAATTTCTTATCTTTTAGAAGATTTGAGAGTTCCTCACACTTACTCTTTCAATTTATCATTTTGACTAGTGCACTGCCATTTTTGCATGTTTTAAGGTGAAGATAACAAGCAAAACAACTTGTCCTGACTAGGGCACTGGTCACTTTGTAAACAAACTTGAGTCATTGGCCTCCTGTTCAGGAAAGTGAGTCCAAGATCTCGAGTCAGATGTCTAGAGAAAATTATAATACAATACAATTATATGTAAAAAATTACTACTAGACTTTAAATCCAAATTTTATAAAATTAGGAAACAAATTATTAGTTTAGATGGCAATCAAGCAGCAGATATAAATAATCTAAAGGCATATCATCATTGCACATCACATTTATTGGACTAGTCTGCCTACAATAGAGCTCCAGATGGTTCCCATACTTATATTTAACAGCTAACTTAAATGTCAGATAGAAACTTCAAAATAACCTGGTGAAATCACCCAAGGCAAAATGTGGATAGTTGATGCATACAGCATTTGTCATTCCAATATAAGCCTTTATTGCTAGTGTTGTATTGCCTTCAAATATTGGATTTTTAATGGCATGATAAGAATCTTCAGTAAACATTACTCAATGATGGAAGACTATTTTATGAGTGGTTTTGTGAAGGGAGAATTATTTTCTTAGCAAATCTGGGATTGAAATATGAGAGATTTTACTCTCATGAAAGTAATGTGATGCATACTCCAGAATTACCTGATCCAACCTTTCTGCAGGTGTCTGTTCAATGCCTTCGTGCACATTCCTGAGATAGAAGAAATACTAAGTCTGAAGATATTAGCTCAAGATTTTGGTATACATACATAAATAAAATGATCCTTGTAAAACAGAAATACCAGAATGATTAACTAGAGAATAGGATTTTGATTTACACCTAACAGTTTAATTGCCATTGATACTGCTAATGAAATTCCAGAATTTCTTATTGACCCCTTAACTAATATCTATCCTTGAACTCACAGATCTGTAATGTTTTATACAGTCTATTATTTCATTAGCAAAGGATGATCCTGGGTGCCCTTTGTGTTCCAGGGCACTGCTGGCTCATGGACAGCCTGTTTTCTACCAGGATCCTTCTCCTCAGAGCTGTTTTTCAGCAGGTCAGCCCCCAGCCTGTGCTGGGGGTTATTCTTCCCTGGGTGCAGGACCCTGCACTTGCCCCTGTTGAATTTCAGTCAGTTCCTCTCTGCCAAAACCTCCAGCCAGTCAAGGTCCCTCTGAAGGGCTGCACAGCTCCCTGGGACATCAGGCACTCCTCCCAGCTTTGGTCATCAGTGAACTGCTGAGGAGGCATCTGCCCTTCATCCAAACAACTGATGAACAAGCCAAACAATACTGAGCCCAGGATGGGACCTTGGGGGACACCTCCAGTGAGAGGCCTCCAACTGTATCTTCATGCAAAAGGCAGATTTTCTGTTATTCTTAGTTTTAGATTCTGGTTATCTGTATAAAACTCATTTAAACAGGATATATACAGAAGATTGGGTTACAACTTGATTAGTATTAGGTGAATGTTTTATTTATGCTGTTGATCTAAACAAGTCTACTCTTTATGTAAGCAGCATATGCACAAGACAAGCTTCCAATAGTGTTTAGATTTCCAGGATGAAAACCTGTGCCCCTGCAGCATGATAATATCCAGATTTTTCTGCTTAAGCTTGCCTAAAGTATACTTGTACATCCATTGAAAGAGGGCTTAGGGGATACAAGGCAGCTGTGAAAATGACTACAGTGAAATGGCTTTGACCATTACCAAAAACTAAGGAAATAGAAAATTGGAATACAACACATGCTGTGTAAACAATCGTAGTAAGTCTGTACTGAAGTAATATGGTGCAAGAATCTTTTTAAGACCCTCTTTATTCCCTTACAATTGTCTGTTTATATTTTATTTTCTTAGTCCTTTTTCCAATTGCTCTGCTTTCTAAGCATTATCAACACTGCTTAGAATTTCTTGGCGTTTATTTAAGTAGGGATTTGACATCTATTTTCATAGATGAAGGTAGGCATTCAAATGTCCTTCAAAATTCCATCTGGTCAGCTGGGATGGGTAAAATTAAGTCCAGATAGGTTTGGATTGTTTCCTGCTGCCATTTCTTGAGAAGATTTGACCAGAACACATGAAAACATCTGTCCCAGAGAATAAACCATCTTTTGAGTACTTACATATTAGCTTTGTGTTCAGATTTCAGCCATAAAGCAAAACTATATTTTGTATAAATAGTATTATTCCTTCTTTGTTACAAGCTTTTGTCTCCATGTAATTTTAAAATTTTCTGTATGAACTTCCTACTTTCTTTTCCATCATCAAATTGACCAAGTTGTTTCTCTGTCTATTTAACCCCCCAACAAATAGAAAAGGTCTTTCAACAAATATAAGGCAATTTACTTTCTCTAACTCCCTCCCTTTCTTGCTCTCTTCTCTACATTTCTCTAGTAAATGAATAATGTAATACCAACATATCAGTATTCATGCACATCCTCATCATTTAGTGATGACAGTAAATCAAAGCTGAAAACACATCTGTTTACAGAGAAATTTCCATATTTCATATACTGTATGCAAATTCTATGCAACTTTTGTTATTTCCTTGAAGGCAGAATGCTCCTTCTTCTGATACAGCTAATTACTTCTGTATCCAAGTTTGACTTGCTGATGAGATATATTAATGGTTTTCAATACTGCATTTGGAATCTTCTCCAAACCATGCAGTTCATGAACTTAACATACTGAATTTAAGCTACTGGGGATGGCCTCATCTTTAAAGACTCTGTCATTTTAAGCATAGTAAGAGAATACAAAAAGAAAAGAGCATTACTGTAAGCAAAATGACAATAGTAAAAAGTTAAACAAAAATATCTGATCTATATTTCTTTGTATCTTAATTAAATTATTGCAAGTGCTTTGACTTGTGCTTTTTAATTAATTATTTTTACTTTCATGCAAAAATAAAATGTTCTTCCGTCAGACATTTAAATACAAACCTACTTTCTAGGGTTGAACAATAAAATGTAATCCCACTAGTATTTTTTTGCTAATAAAAATAATTTTCATTTCTTCATAAGTTAATTTAATAGACTTCCACTGCATTAAAAAAAAATTACATATATGTAACATATGATGATCATTTGAAATTTCTCTGGGCCTTATAGGTTATGTACCTTTAAAGAATGTATGCACACACCAACCTATGACCTAAGAAATACCATTTTATCAGGACATTTCTCTGGCAAGAAGTTTTCTCTTTCACAGATTTTATGGATATTCTCATGTCACATAAAGAAATCATAATTGAGCACCTGACAAAGATACATTGACTAAAAGATGTGTATTTCCAACAATATTGGCTATCTACCAAAGTATAGCAATAAAAGCAGCAATCAGCTTCCCAGAAGAACTTTAATGGTTTTAATGTCATATAATATTTGCATGCTGTGGACTATTGGGAGACACTTCTATAATTGAATGTTTTGGAGACAAAGGCAGCAAATACAGTTTTAATTGGAAAAGTGCACCAGTTCAAAAAAAGAGTTCCAACAAACCTCCTAATAATTTCTGGCTGCTTGTTGAGTCAAACAATGCTATCAAGGCCATCTGCAGTGTTGCTCTGATGATTATAATTATGTTAATAGTTTAGCAAGTGCATTACTTGATATTAGAGGCTCCTTCCTTCAGTGCTGCAAATTCTGCAAATCTATTTACTTAGTGAGGTGGAAGCAGGACTGAATTTTTGCTCCCTATAAAGAAGTGGGGAAATGCATTCTTCTCTACTATATTTCCGAAATAAATATCCACAATTTTTTTTAAGGTTGGAGCTAAGTTTGTCATATTATGTAACAGAGTATTAAATCTAATTTATTAATTAATGAGTTTTCAAGAAAGTGATGAGCAGCAGAGGAATGATTGTCCTTCCTTCAAAATTGTGATGGCATCAGATTTGTCTTGGCATACTGTCTGCCTTTCCTTTCCTTCATTGTAAATCAGGCTATTTGGTCACCTCACTTTTATGCATACTGGGACTCCTGGAGGAAAATTCCCAGCTGTAGTATGCACATTTGTTAGAGAAGCTTCTCTTTAGAAGCCGATGTATTTGAGGACATGGTATTGTTTTGACTGTAGGTTTAATGCTTATCCTTTAACATTTATGGTCTGATGTTTATGGTTATGGAAGGCCTAAATTATGATTTGTCAGCATAATTAGATATCCATCCATTAAAAGAATTACCTCATTCAATTGTTGTTGCTCTTTTTTTACGCCAGCTTCTTTGCCCATAATTTTCTCATTGCTATTATAAAGCATAAGGCTGCAACAGTGCATCAGGATAAAATTCCCTTTGGGAATGTGCTCCTGTGCTTCTGACAATGAAGGCATCAAGTGAATGTGAGCTGACTTGGCATACACTTGATAGCAGTAAAATCACTAACCAAAAATTATGAAAGTTTGGAATTGCTGAATTAACTATTCCTCTTCATGTCCTTCAGAAAATTTAACCATTTTCAGAAACAAAATCCAGGTCCATTCCTGTATCCTAGCTTTTCCTCAGTAATCTTCTTGCATGGGACAAAGATATTCATTGAAACAAAGCACCAAGAAACTAACAGCCACTTTTTCTTGCTGCGCTCATCCTGAATCAAGCACATGTTGATTCTTGGGAAAAAATCATATACCAATGCTATAAAAACATCCATACAACTGACAGTCTATCTCAACCCTCCCACAACTGTTTTCACCATTGTTATATTTCATTAAAGAAAACAATACATGAAGTAAAAAGCCCCTGAAAAAAATAAAGAAAATAATATCATACATACAACATATTTGACAGAAGGAAGTTATAAAAATTAAGCTATAATAAAGGATTCTTTTTGACAGAAGCAGATATCTAGGTAAAATGTCAGTCTGAATAACTAAAAGAGACAAAATGATTCATGAAATTCAAGGTATAGCTCTAGGTTAGTAAAAGTTCAAGGAGGTGAATAAAGACTTAATTTTGTTTTAACAATAATTATATACCTTCCATAATCCAAATAATAAGTGTACTCAGGAAACCCTTAAACATCTGAAATCACCTTCATTATATCTACAATCACCTAGTGATGTGTATTATGCCTGAAATTGAGGGAATTACATAAGCCATACTTAAGGCAATTAAACTCTACCACCACTGCTAGTCAAAGCAGGTGGGCAGAGCCATTTGAAGCCAGTTGCCCCTTCTACTTGGATTAATATTATGAGTTTTAAGTGCTGAGTTAAAACTTGTTCCCACTGTGAATGAAGCAGCTCTTCATTACAGTAAATTAAACATTAGTTATTTCATGTTACCAGCTAAACCAAAAACCATCATCTAAAGTGCTTGTACTTGGCTCTAGCCAAAGCTCAGGCAAAATAAATTACATATACACCAACAGGGCAGCTGGCTGTCCCTTGGTTGATGGATGACCCCATTTGGAGTGTTGCATCCAGCTCTGGGTGCCCAGGGTAAGAAGGGTGTGGAGAGGTTACAGCAATCCAGAGGAGTGGCATGAAGATAATCAGAGATGGAACATCTCTGCTGTGGATGGAGGCTGAGAGCTGGGAATCAGCTGGAGGGGAGACCCTGGAGCTGTCTTACTGTACCTAATGGGGGCCTGGAAAAAAGCTGGAGAGGGAGTTTATTATATAAAAGTTTATATAGAGTTGTGATAGGACAAAAGAATATGTCTTTAAATGGAAGAAAGCAGGTTTAGATTTGGAATTATGAAGAAACTTTTGGTGTAAGGGATGCCCCATTTCTGTAAGAGTAGGATGAGGCTTTGAGCAATCTGGTCCAATGGAATATTTCCTTGCCCATAGAAAGGAGATTGGAATTAGATGATCTTTAATGTCCTTTCCAAACCATACCATTCTGTAATTCTATGAAAGTTTTTGTATCTGAGTAAAAAACCGTGGATGTGACTGTGAAAATCAAAACCACAGGAATGAATACATTGGGAATAAACAGGGAACATAGACCTGTGAGAAACTGGTAGAAAGGTTTCATATGAAGTCCTGGATGAAAGAGTATGTGGTGCTAAAAAACTTTCCTTCTGTACTTGACTTGTGGTGTATCCAGAGAATAAGGGTTTCTTGGTTTTTCTGCCATATTTACACAGTTATATTAATATATAAGAAGAAAAATTGTGACATACTAAAAAAAAAGAAAAAAGGAATGGTGCAGTTTAAATAAATTTAGATGAAAATATTGGCATTGGATGCCTGAAAAAAGAAGATGAACAAAGGCAGAAAATTTGGAAAGATAAAATATTTGTTATCCCAGTTAAATATTGTACTACAGAAGTATGGATTGATGCTCTCTATGGCAAAAGCAGGTTTGGGCTTTGCAACCAGGATCAGAATTGTTCTCTAGCTTAACAAGTGCATAGGAATACACTGTAATATTATACTTGTGAATAGTCCTGGTGACTTCTGAAGGTCTTGATTCAAAGTTTTTTAAAATGGTTGATAAAATTTCCTTTGACTGTATGGGCTTTAAAGCCTAAGTATTGTCTGAAGAGATGGAGCATGCTACCTACAATCTGCCACAAGTATTTATTCTGCCTTTTCTGTTATACAAAATAAATATATTTAATATATTCTTATCATCAGATCAACCAGGTTTAATTTCTTTTTTCCTGTTTGTACTTTCATTTCATTTCTCAGTAAAATACAGCAAGTTATTTGATATTTAAAACAAATAAATCTTCTGTGTCTGGAGATTAATGATCCTGGGAGAAATTATTATAATAATGTTGGATATATTATTTTGACAATGAAATATGTAATTTTTTAGTACTTCTGGCAAGGAAATGGATTTAATATTCTTAAATGCTTAGAAAGGTTAAGAAATGAAATGCAAATGTGTTTCTCTATTAAGCCAGTACATTTCCATCTAAACTGAAGTGAAAAAAGCCAGCATAGTGGGATCTCTTCAGATTCACACAATACATAATATGAAAAACAGCATTCCCAGCACATTTGTTCTTTCTTTTCCAGCTCATTTACTTTTCATCTATAAGCCTATTTGGAGCTTCTATTACACAGTGAATGATTTTCCAATTTATGCCACATTCACTCATATTTTACTTACTGTCAGTAATTAAAAGAACACTTCTTTTGTCTTTAAAGTTAATTTTATTGTCATAATTAAGGTTTTGTCTTAATCCTGCTTAATTTTATGGGAATTTTAGTTCTGTGAATGGCATAGGAGTTTGTTCAGCCGTCTTGGCATCGCACTGGGACTGAAATGGAAGACCTTCATTTACTAAAAGGTGGGTAGAAAGATCCTTTAACTGTGTGTACACTATCCACATATTCTGTTTTGGTCTGAAAGCCTGTTCATATGGTAGGACTTGTTCAACTAGCTGTCCTAACTTTGAACAAAATTTGCATTCAGGAGCAAATCTGGGAATCCAAGAGATGCCAATGTTACTCCATGTGAGTGTGCATGGAAGCAATTGCTGGTAAACACCTGCTCCATCCTCCATGAGCCTCATGCTGGCCAAATCTTGTATCCTGAGAACAACTTTTATGTACTTGCATATATTAGGTATTCCTGTTGATAGCCCTGTTTATATTTAAAGTTGCATAGGAGCTGTTGCTATGAGTTACCTAGTTATTTTTTCATGTTTTCCATTGCATTCTCTTTTTTTGGTGTTCTGGTACCAGACCTGGACAAAAATGTGGAGTTAAGAATAGGCTTTAAAGTGACTGCTTGCCTGTGCAAAGCTGAAAGCCCTGGAGGCTCCCTTCCTTTCCAATGTATGAAAAAGGAATATTGCACTTCCTCTGTCACCATTTTTCACACTAATTTAAGGAAACAAGAATAAAGGATTAGTTTTTTCTAGGACTGTGCCACAGTCCTCTGGCCCTGTTTTTCTACCTCCCATCCCCAGTGGGATTTCAGTTTGGCAGAGTCCAGCTCAAGAAAAATCCCAATTATTTTTTAAAAGTGAGCCAAATCAAAAATCAACTAGTGTTGTGGTGCTAGCAAACTATTTGGATAAAGGCCCATTTCTCTCATTTTGGAGTTTTGTATACTTCTGTGGGGGTGACAGATTTGTTTTCATTTTGCTGCACAGTGCTTTCATTTTGTAAGCACTTTTATCTGTGAGTGACTGTGAGAGGCATGTAACAGTATTATTTAAAATTTCAGAAAGCAATTCTGCTAACAAATTAAATTAACTGCAGATTGTTGCACTGAGAATTCTGACATTGTGCCCTTTGTGGTGGAACTGCTAGCAGGGATGTGTTGCCTAAGTAACCAGTTTTAATTTACTTGTTTGGACACTTGTATGGAACTTAGATGTAGCAACCCTGACCCAATCCATTTCATACATTCTGGCATATTTCTGATCTGTTCCTTTTTTTTGTTTCATGAGATTTTGTTCTAAGGCTGACTTTCCAGTCTTTGCATTATTTTTCTGTGACTTCCCAGTTTTAGCTTTATTTTCTGTTGTAGTATGTTTTTTAAAATTCTTTCTCCTTTTTTTTTTTTTTTAATCATTTCCACTCTTGTATCATTGAGTCTCTTCCAGAAATATGGCCACTTGTCATGGGAAATACACTATCACTTGCTCTCAATTAAACAAATAAAGTCATTACTCAAATGGGCATTAATAATGTATTTCCAAGACTCTTAAATGGGCATCTAAACATTAATAAGTCCCATCTTTATGATAGTATTAGGAGGACAGTATTTAAGACAAAAGCAAATTGTCCTGGTCATCTGCTCTGACTGTCCACAGCAGTTTAAATCAGCAGTTCTCCATCCTTTTGAATACAGGAGCATTAAAGTTGCAGTTTCTTAAAAATCACAAGTTAGAAGTCAGTTTCCAGCCTCCTTATCCTTACCAACAGAGTGCACATGCTCTCAAAAAATTCTGTGTCTATTAAGCCTTGGGAAACCAGTTCCATAAAACAGAACTAAATACAAAATTGAACTCTAAACTGGGGCCTGGTTGATGTTACCAGCAGGTTTTGACCTCGTTTTATTCTCAAGAATTCCAGAGAAAATTTATTTCTACAGCTGTTGACTGCATTGTCAGAAGGTAATTTATGACCAGAAAGAAAGAGGAAAGTTCTCACTTAAATCCCCATCTTCAAAACCTCCTAAGAGCTCATATATTGGAATGGATTTACCTTCCTTAAAAATGAATAGATTTTTTGCTAATTGTTTTCTATTGTGCTAGAACTTATAATTTCAAAATAAAGTTTGAGCTATTAACTGAAAACATAATGTCTTTCTCACTTAGGTTTTTGCTCCATGGTGGTGCCTTTTTCCTGCTACTTCCCTGAATATCTCTGCACAAACACCAACCATTGTCATGATCTCTCTGAGTTTTCTTTAGAAAAAACCAGCTTTGCCACCATGATGTCACAGGCAAAAAGACAATGAGAAAAAACTCATTTACTCCTTGTCATAACTGCTCTTTTCTACATTTCCCACATTATGTTGGATGAAAGGAGATGTCAGAACACAAGAGCTGTGGATACAGCATTGCAGGTAGAGAGTGGTTTGTCTGCCTCCAAACTCTTCCTTGGCTTTGATAGGTGTTATTTCCCCAGCATGGCCTGGTTTTCCTCTGGGAAGGGTTATATCACAGGCAGTGCAGGTGTCTCATCAGTAATCCATCTGCCAGAAGGTTTGAGTGCAAGGAGCCATGTAACAAATCTCTGTCAATACCTCCTGCACCTGCATCCAGCCAGCTGCAGGACCTGCCTGTAGTCAGACATTCACTTTTTTTTCCTGCTGAACATTTTGCATGAGGTTTTGAGTTGACCTCTGATTTGGAGCTATTTATTCAAAACTTCTTGGTATTTCAATTAGAAAGAAAGTCCCTAATATTTCATGAGTCATTGGTTGACATAGTTCCATACTTTCCATTCAGGAATGCTAGATATACACTGATAGATTTGTACCACAGACTTGTATGCTGCCTACTGTCTTGATACACATCTGCAGCCATTGCTGTGAACATTTCTTTTGTGCCACCAGGGCTGAAATTCATTAGTATCTGTCGGGTGCTGTTTGCTTGTCTCCCATGGAAGGAGTCAGCAATGTCAAAGCTGTCCGTGGTTTATGTCACAGGCACTACTGTAGCAAGAACTGGCACCTTGCTGGCAGCAGCCTCAGCAGAACAAAGGAATTGAGGAGTGATAAAGTCTGAAGTGCATTGACAAAATTCTCAAGGAGCTCTGACATTTTAGATCTCTTGAGAATCTCTTTCAGGGATGTTGCTAACCTCTGGTCCACAGGTGTGAAATGCCAATAGGTGGGATGAATGCTCACCATCATTCATGGTGCATTCCATTTAATTGGACAGGTGGTGATACTTTTTGTAACTTTGTTAGCAGAAAACTTCTGCTAGTGAAACTTAATTTTAAGGTAAGCTTGTCTAGGCACATATGTACAGAGCGATCTGAATTTGCTAGTAATTTCATCTCAAATTTTGGGTTTCTCTTTCTATGATCTAGTCAGAATATTCTTTTAAAATATATTGCCTTTAATAATTGTTTCTCCTAACATTACTAGAATATTGAAGATAGATTCTAGTGTATGGTCTATATTTAATAGATATCCAGAAAATAATTAAGTGCGTGTTATAAAGTAATTTCTGTCTGCTTGAGAAACATTCCACAGGGCTTCTACCTCTTCAACAACTGTAAATTTTACCTGATATTAAGTTATGCAACTATTCTTTGATAAGTTACTTCATTTCTACATAATTCATGCTAAAAATGTAATTTCTTTGCAGTAATGGATGTCCAGTCATTTATTTATTGTCTTGAGAATTTTCTTTCCAAAATAGAATAGCAATAGGCAGTAAGCCAATTAATATCCATTTAGCAATCATTGAAGATTAACTGTTTAGGGTAGAGTAGGGTAGGGTAGAGTACCTATTGGTTACTATTTGATTTCTGGGTTTTTGTTATGTTCAAATTGATCCAGTGTGATGTGAAGTCCTCAGATAGTCTTGGTTGCAGTCTGTGAGGAATTTGACCATACAAAGACAAGCAGAAGACTCATTAATCAGTAGGTTTTTACTGGGAACAGGAACATGCTGAGTCTCAGTGATAAATACTGCATCTTGAAGGTTTTGAAACTGTAGATTTGAAATTATGTGACACTGGTGGAAAGCACCACTCACTTTCTACTGAAAGGGCTAACAGAATAGGTCCAGATGACATATATGGAAGTGGTCAAGGATAAAAATGTCAAAATACTAATTTTTTTCCCATCCTTTTTCATAACCTAGTGCATAAGATATTTGATATATAGTCACAGGCTGTAGCCTTCATGTCAATTTGACAGCATAGATCTCAGGGCTTATTAGGGCTTATCTTGCCCTGTTTGAACTTGTTTAAACAATTTTATACTGGTCAATTCATTGCAGCCCTCTTCAGCATAAGCTGTGGGATAATTGCTCTGCAGCAAATGTCTGAAAAATGTATGTATTCCCTGAACAAGCAACAGCCATTTATTTTAGCTGAGGGTGAGGGAGACATTGGATAACTTTTTCACTTCCCTTGGGAACCAAGGAGAAGGAAGAAAGCTCTTGCAAGAAAGTGTGCTAAATTGGACCCAAATGGATCCTAGACCAAAGATGAAGACTCTCTGAATTATGCCCCTAAAAGAGCACAGTTGCCCTTCTGTTGAAGACTTTAGGTTGTTGATGGCTTGACTCAATACAGTCCCATTTTTCTTGGGGGAGATTGAAATTGCTGATGTTAGACCCAGAAGACCATTGGAGAGGTGAAGAAAACAGGAAGAAAAGAGTTAGACACTTGGAATGTCATGTACACCAACTGGATTAATAAGGATTTTCTTAGATGACTTGGACTATTAAAACAGAAATTGTGCTATTTAAAATTTCTGTATTTATGTGTATCCCTTTCACTCATAGAAAATTTTGTAACAGCTTTATATATTTCAGATCTACGTTATTTTATATTGAAATATGAGCACTGGAGTTGGTGAAACAATTCTGCCTCTTTTTAGTGTGGTGGACATATAAGCATTTATCCTTTGGGGCAAACTTTTGGCCTAACTTAGAAATTCTCAAGACTCAAATTTTTCTTGGATGTTTTGATAACATTCAGCTAAAATCTTCATTGGAGTTGTTTATTTGAACTGTTGCCTATATATTTGAAAAAATGCAGATAGCAATTTGTTCACTCAAGTGAGTTGTCTTTTTGATGTGGTAAATACCCAGCTCACAGCAGCTGTCTAGAATTTTAATTGGTAAGAAAAAGCAATAAAAGTTTGTTGCCATACTTGAAATAACCTGTCATTATCTATAAACACTACATTCATTTTAAACTTTGTAATTCAACAAAAAACATTCAATAAGTCTGATAAGGACTGCAAACTGTTGCTGCTGATGGCAGACGATACCTAACTGTGAAAACCAGCAACCATGTAGACTTTGAAAATAAACACTGGGTGATCCAAAATCTCAATAACAACTTTGCCAGCTGTAGTCTGAAAATGTGTGGTGCATCTCACTGAGCAGGGGATGAGATGAGAAAATATGTCTTATTATCTCAAATTTTAGTCTGCTCACCTGCACTCAAAGCAGCTCTGGCAGTAGTTTTGTTTGCTGCAGGAGGACAAATCCCATGGTGGTGGACCTATGGCATGGCAGCTTCTCTGGCATTGTTACTCCAAGCCTACAAACTTTTTCAAGTGAACAAAATCTATCAAGTTTCTACGAAATTTGTAGATAAAACCATACTGTTTATGTTTGTTTGTTTGTTTGTTTGTTTTTCCCTAAGAGAGCAGCTGAAAGCTCCTCACTTTAATACAGGTGTAGGGGGTCACTACCTGATGAATCATGTAGGCATAAGCAGCAGTCTGGGTAAGAACTGTAGAGGAAGAACTGGAAATTGGGAAGATTTAGAGGAGTCTGCATGGTAGACTAAGGTATTTAGGAGTTTGGGGCTGTGAATAGGATTTATTTGTTTTAATTTGTTTCTTGATTTATTTGGGGTTTTTTTTCTGTGATTAGGGAGAATAATGTGTTTACTTCAACCACCTGGGACTCGTCTAGCCTGCCAGCTACACCTCCTTTCCCAGAAGTGCCTGGGAGGCCAAGGGTTATTTTGTGTGATTGGGAGATGGAAATAGTGGTATGGGGTGTTTCTGATTCATTCACTATCTGCAGTGGTTCTAGAAATATAATTTGGAGCAGCTTCAGTATCTCTCTGAGCTATATTTACAGCTGTTGCCTTATGAGAGTTTTTACAGTACTGGAAAAACATCCATGTCTTAGTGGCAGCCAGCTTGGGAAGGACATAAGAGGGTTTGTTTGTTTGTGTATTCTGTTTGTTCACTTCTTCACTTATCCCATTGATCTCTCACTGTAAACAAAGTCACTCAAAGTACAAAGCAACATTAAGTTGCTAAAAGGTACAAGGAAAGTTCTAACATCTTGGAGATCTATGAGAATAATGTGTCTAGACTGAGATTCATATTCATTTATCCTAGATTTGAGGATTAAGTGAGTCTCTAGATCTAAACAATTTTTTTGGTAATGATAGAATGAAAAATAGTCAAGAAATTAATGGCAGTGATAGAATATTTCCTACAGTTCCTTGAAGTGTGAAACTGCTCTAAGTAACACTGAGCTCCAATTGAAAAGTGATTACATAAAAATTTTAATATGCCTGAGTTAATTTAAGAAGTATTGCTAGGCATTTTAGACTTAGGATAGAGTTGTTTTATTGAGGCAGCACACAGTTATCCTGTGATTATTTTTTTTCTCCAAGCAAAGCATGTACTCTGAAGTTTTACACAATTTCATTGTAAGTGCTAAGCTTCTGCCATTAAGCTCCTGAGTGCTTTAATTTCAAGGACTTTTCCCAAAGCTTGTGCCTTCACTGCATAAAGTAGAACTTCATATTAATTGCACTGAAATTACGTTTTAAAATGTTCTCTGTTCAGAACATCATCCTTTAAAAATATCTACTATCTCTGAAAATCAGAGCTGGAAAGTATCCCGCCCTTATCTTACCAGGTTATTATTTCCTTGTATATCCCCTTATATTGAAGGCTGACTTACAATTGGTGGAGAAAGCTTACTCAGCATTATCAGTTCCTACTTAGTCTTATTTATCAGGGCATATCAGAGAAATTCAGAAATTTTCAGACCACTTATTTATTTATGGATGAGGAAATTAAGGTAAAGGAAAAAGATTTGTAATAACATACATCCTGTCTCCTTTTCCAGAATAATTTCTAGAAATGTGCAGAGTGAGCATGACTGCTTGGAAATCCTCAGGAGCAGTATCCTTGCTGAGATGTCCTAAGGACAAAATCAATAATATGGGAAAACTCGATGGGTAAGCTTTTTTTTTTTATTATTTTTATCCTGGTTACTAAGGTATATAATTTGTTGAGACTCCCTCTAGATCTTAGCAGCCTAATTTTCAGCTCTTGGGCATGTGGATGTGTTTCAGGACTAAAGATTAATATTGCTAGAGACAAAACCTGGGCTGTGCTGATTTAGCTGCAATTGTGGGATATGAGCCCAGGGATATTGCTTTCTTCCAGGTTTTTCCCTGATCTTGCTGTTTTTTCTAACTACTGTTATGTATGACAAAAGCAGACATACCATTGGAAGGATTTATTTGCCTTCACTTGCGTACTTAGAAGTGATACCAAAGGGTAAGCTTATTTTAATGTTTAAAAGACCTCTAAAGATCTTGTTTCACTCAGAGATAGACCTCTTTGGGTGGTTTGCCCTGAGAAGGTGTTTGCCTCTGCTACCTGTAATGCCTTTGGTTGTCCAGTCTCTGGCAACCAAGGTTAGGATAGATGAGTTGAGATGGATCGAAGAACTGTTTCATTTGGTTCAGGTTTAACTTTTATAACACACTTTTTTTCTCCAAACTTTGAAGGAAAGCAAGGTCTATTTATGTTCCTTAAGGATGAAGGGAAGGCCAGCTCTTGCTTTAAGAGTTTCTAAGCATGCTTAACACGCTTACATTTTGGTTCCAATGGGGGTTGCATTATTGAAAGAAGTGTTCCACCACCCCTGCAGCCTGTGTGACCTGAAGCAGAGCAGCCACAGAGTGCAGTGGATACCCTTGCACGAGACTAGAGCAGAGGATGAGCTCTGGAGCACACCTAACACTCCTTGGCCACTGAGGGGTGTTTGCATGGAACCAGTCTGGAGCCACTTTGGGTTAAACTCCTTATGAAACACATTTAGCCACGTGATATAATGGCTCATAGCACATAATGCATCAGTCTCCTGCCTCAGGAGTTTCACTCTCCTGTGGCAGTGCCACTTGCTCCAGGTCCCTTGCAGGGACCAGGGAGCTGCTTGTAGGAGAGAACAGAACCAAAATGCTTGGTAGAGTGATGTGATAGAAGAAAGACGGTGTGAGAGCAGTATGTGCTGAAACCTGTTGGAAGTCTTTGGTCTGCAAAGCAAATGCTGAGAAAATCTTTATTCCATTCTTAGCTCTCTGAAGAAGCACATAGCAGGCAGCAGGTAGGAATGCCTTTACCTGATCAGAGTTTATGCCAATTAATAGTTTTGCCTTCTAATTGCTTTATGGACTAAGAACCACTTTGGGAAAATTTTTTCCCCTTTCTTACATTGCAGTATAGAGAAAGAAGGGCAGTTCTTGGCAGCTTTTGACAGTTCAAAATTGAAGTAACTCTAGGTGCAGAGACAATTTCTAGTATGCAGTATACCTAGGGATTTTTTTATCTCCTATTGAATATTTACTTTATCACCACCTGTGATTTCCTCTTGTCCATTAGAAAGATGGAAACGATGGTCCTCTATTGTCTTCCAAAGTGTAATCTTTTTTCAGTCTGTAGTGATTTAGGACTTTAACCTGATTATATTTAGTTAATCACACCTATTCCTAATACTGTGGACTTTTTTGCTTTATTAGTTGTAAGTATGGTGCTCATGCTGTACGCTGATCGATGCATTAAGTTTGGGTTTAACCTCTCAATTGATTTTACTAATTTCTTTTAGCAAATGGAGATGAGTGGTAAGAACACTTACCCAGAATCCTTTTATTCAAATATATTAATATCTTAGTCCTCTTTCAAGATAACTATTGAATTAGTGCCACTTCACTGATAGCAGATGCTGGGCAATTATTGCCTTTTACATCAAAGTGAAGAATTCTGTCAATTCAAGTTAAAAATGGATCAGTTTGGGGTGATTGTGATTGCTTGACTTTCTGATTTTGTATAGAAGTCTTTCAGTTACAATTTGACAATTTAAAGTTAGAATGGTCATATGATAATCTGAATAGTGTATTTTTGGGAAGGAGCTCTCAAAATGAAGTCTTGTCTGAATTTTGGGGCATTATTAAAAAAAATTGATGATTTTATTAAAAGTCATCTGAAATTGCTCTTGCATAAAAAATTTTTGGAGGATTTTGCTAAAATTAACAATGTTTACTAAAACTTTGGACTAGAAGAAAATGAGATATATGTTAAAGATTCATACACTGGCACAGTACTGCTCCCCAGTCTGATCACTTAAAAAAAAACAAAGCAGATTATAATTTTGCCATTAAAAAGTTATATTAAACCTAATGAAATTGTGATTGCTATGAAAGGGTGGCTTTATTCTACTCTATAAGATTTTTCCCTGAAAAGAAAGTTTCCATTTGCAACAAAATTTGAACATGTTTTTGGATGGTGAAGCTTATATCCCAGATTTTTAGTTTTTTTCTCTGTTTCATTGCTGATAATAATAGGCTCTACAAAAATCTAAAGGAGACTTGCTAACTGCAATGCATTTTATGCTTAAGCAAATAACTTTCTGTCCACATGAAAAATAGACTTTAAAATGCAAAAGTTTTCTGGCGCTGTTTCAGATCCTGTTTGGAATTCTTGCTAAGACTTACCTTTTAAAACTCCTAGATTAAATATCTGAAACTTTTTCAACAGATTTACTAAAGTTGAAGGCTGTGCGGGCAATCTTTTTCACTTACATGAAATGTATTTTGTCTTGTCTTAAATTAAATTAATTAGGGTAAGCCAGAAAAATCCAACTTTGATGTAAATTCAAGCAGTTTTCTATTTTAACTTTCTTTTCCTCTTAAAAAACTGTTTGTTTGCTAAAATAAATTTGAAAATAGACATAGTGTCTAGCTTTGCTTGCTTTCCTTTCAGTCTCCATTTTCTCTGCAATATTTCTTTAGAGCTTTAAAAAATACCCTTTGATTAGTGCCCATCTTCTGCTGTTCTTGACATCCTGCACATTTTTTTTGCCAGTTTATACTTTTCATTCTCTGCCTTCTTTATGTTTTTCAGGGTTCTTCCAGTTCAGTACTTAAAGTATTTGTCCTTTTGACATTCCCTGAGAGTCCTTTGCTTCTGAGTAATCTTCTTGTTCCTTTCTATATGATTCTCAGAGATAAAAAAACCTTTGTTGTTCTTATTCTTAGTTGACAAGTGGGCTGAATTGTTGCACTCATCAAGAAACTCTCCCTATGTGTACATGGCCACACACTTGCCAAAAAAACAAGACATCTTTGCTTTGGTTTTGCACTTTCTATAAGACCTTCACCAAAATACTTTTTCCATTATTCATTAAGGATCCTTGGATTACACCCTAAATATTTCTGAATATTTGATACATTTTTCATTTATTTCCACTCATAACAGATTTTATTCTGGTTTTGACTTGTTTGGGCTATGCAAATTTGTTTGTTATGAATGTTTAAGGCCATATTAAATGGGAAATGGAAACCAATTCCTGTAAAAATTACCCTTTCACTCAGAATACTTGTGTACATATTTATACTACAGGCACAGAAGTACAACAGTTGGAAACAATGTAGTGGGAATTTTTATTAAATGAAAGAAAGCTGAAAGAGAGGGAAATTCTGGTATTGTGATGTTTATCAGTGTGAGGGGAGTTTAAGAAGATAAAGAGGAAAAAAGATAAGATAAAATATTGTATGTTGGAGAAAATTAATTGAAAGGAGCTGAATTACAGAAATATTTAAGCTTTTACAAATGTAATAATGTGAAAATATATGGCATGTGGTGTTTTTTTTTGTTTTGTTTTGTTTTTTAATGTAAGCTTCTAGTCTAATCTGTACTTACAGACTGGAAGAAAACAATTCAATGATATGCATTCTTGAGGAATATATATATGTATATATTAATGAACTCTTAATTAATTTAGTGGTAGCTCTGCTTTTCATCAGGAAGTTTTCCAAACAGTTCTATGGCCTGAGGACAAAGCAAAGCCTTAAAATAAAATAGCTAAAACAATGTCCACAGAAATATTGATGAAAAGGGTGGAGTTGAACCAAATGAGCTGGAAAATGCTTTCTAGGCAGAACAGGAACCTTTGTCACAATAAACATGTTCCTGCCTCTGGTGTTGGAGATAATAGGAAGTTGCATCAGACCTTGCACTTGCCTTCAGGTGATGTTGGAGTAACAGTCTGTTCCCTGACAAAAGATTTCTCACATTAGGAAAATACAGATCTGCAGAACATACAGATGATTTATTGCCGTACAGGCAAAGTTTGCATGTTTCTTTTTACAGATTCTCTGGCACTTGTGCATTCCAATCAGCAGACTTTAGTTGCAGAGGTGTATCTTGTCTTATTTCTGCTCACCAAGGCTAACAGGCAAATCAGAGTTATGCATAGTGGACTCTGCATTCCCCTGACTTGATTTTTGTGAATTTGTAGGTGGTGAAATCTCCAGACCTGATGGCATCAGTTGTTTGTTATAAGCTGCCACTTGGGAAATTTCTTTTTCATCCTACTATTCCTATTAAAGGAGTGCCATACTTGCATGACTGACAGACTTTTGGGGTTTTTTTGTCTAGTTCTCACCATTATTTGTCTTGCAAATTTAGCAATTATCTTCTCTTTTTCCTACTAGTACTCCATCCCTGGGGCATCTAAAATATTTAAGCTGCTTCATTGAAACAATTTCCCTGATTTCAGGTAATGCTAGGCTGGATGAAATAAGGTTGGCTGTTTGGTTGTTTGGATCTCCCTCCCAAGTCCCCCTCCTCCGATTTAAGATCCTTGAGTCATCAGTCTAAATATGTGGCCAGAACCACTGTGATTTGGTGAAACATTGAAACATGGTAAAAGGCATTACTAAAACGTCCTTGCACAAAAAGCACTGGGATGTGCAAGAGACAGACGTCAGTGTGCTGATTTGCAATCTCTTTGATGCAAAATCAACTTTGAATTTCTTGACTGTTTTATACATTTGATGTACAAATTTTCATACATTTTGTAAGCATTTTCAACTCCTTCTGAGCAAACAGAGATCTTTATGAATAGTGGTTTAGTAATTCTACTGTTTTCTTGTTATTTTCTTATCTAATATATATTCAAACCACTGAGCAATAAATCCAATCGGTAAGTTAATGATATACAGTTGACATCCATAGCATGTGCCAATATTTTTTAGTCATAAAACTTTATATTCAGTTAAATATTATCCTAAGACACACCAGGTTGAAAGTCACTGCTTTGCAGAAGCCATACTTCCTGTAAGCTGCAAATTAAGAAAGTGAGGTTCTAAAAACATCTCTCAGAGAGATGTGTGTAAACACAGACTGGTCAAAGGCACTTTGTGACCAGTACTAGGCAGTTTCAGTAATTGTTTTCCAGGTGAAGGCTTGGACAGTGGCATAGCCCATGAGCAGACTCATATATGTCTGTGTGCTGTATTGCTTTGCTCTGGGGGAGCAGCCACCCACAGCAAGGGGATGCCAGCGTGCAGATGGCTCTTCTGCTGCCCCTGGAGAAGTGTGCATCTCCAGCCACTGGTGTGGAGACAGCAGTGATGAGAAACAAGGTGAGTCTGGTGGCCTTGGTGGACATGTGGTAGTTTGGTAACCAAATGTGGCAGCAGAGAGAACTGGGGGATGTTTTTATGTTAAAAAATGTTTTGGGAATTCTCTTCTGGGTTTTTTTACCTGCTTCAATTTTTAAAGGAAAGTTTTTTCCAGCTTTACTTTGATTTTTAATGTTTTTTTTCTTTTTCAACGTTTGTGAAGTGCAAGACTCTCATGAATTTTCATATGGATATTACATCACAAAACAAGTGTTTCTTCATCCAAATTCAATGAAGATTCAGCAAGAAATACATTTTTCCTTAATTTTTTGGGAAACTTGTTTGATAGAATTCAGATTTAATACAGAATACCTACACCAAGGTATAAACTACAACTTTTTTTTTTTTTTTAGTCTAGACAAGGGTGGCAATTTTCTTGAATTCATTAACTGATTAGCAACTGATTATCTGGTTTAATCTATGACACATGCATTGGTTACAAATAAAATTGGTGCTGTTTCCTGTAAGGAATTGATCTAAGTGGTGAGTGAATTTCAACTGCTATTGTCTGAGTAAATTTGCATCAGAATTCTAGTATTTCTAGAATACTGTACTACAAAATGGTGCTACAAATAATTTCATGTCATGCTTTTAAGCTCAGATGGCAATGAAACACCACACAGTCACTGCTTGTGGTGGAATAGGGAAGGGAATAGTAGTAAAACTTGTGTGTTGAGATAAGAAGAATTTATTAAATAAAAATAAAGTAAAATAAAAGATTGGTAAGGGTAATATTGGTAACTAATAATTATAACAAAAAGGAAAAAAATACAAGTAATATCCAATACAATTGCTCACCATTCACTGACTGATGGCAGACCTCTCCTTCTTGATCCCAGTTCAGCTGTGCTTCCAGCTAATTCCCCCCAGTTGATATAGTGGGCATGACCTTGCCCAGCTATTCTCCCCCCAGTTTTGGTGGTTTTCTTTTATTTTTTTACAGAATCACAGAATATTCTGAGTTGGAAGGGACCCGCAAGGCTCACTGAGTGCCATGCTTGAGTGCATGGCCCATATGGAGACCATATCTACAGCCTTGCTGTTATCAGCACCAGGCTCTGATCAGCTGAGCCAGCCCTGCAAACTCCTCACTGGCAGAGCCTGAGGCAAAGGGAAAAAATAAGTCCTTGCCATGGGATATATATGATTTAGCAAAAAAACCAAAACATCAGTGTGTTATTAACACCACTGTCATTCTGAATTCAAAAAACAGCACTGTAACAGCTACTGAGAAGAAATTAACCCTCCCCTACCTAAAACCAGGACAGATGTATAAGGTAGTCATTCTCCTTGGAGGTTTTTGTTCTGAGTCCAAAGAAGAGCTTGGATTTATCAAAAATTTTAATTCTAACTGAAAAGATTTTCTAAGTTCTCCTACTCACTATGCAACAAAGGAAGCTACAATCTTTGTTGGGATTTTAAAATTTTAAATATAAAACAGATGGTCTTTAGATGAGCCTCTGTCTATCTGTCCATGCTGAAAACTTCTAATTAGAGCATGTTAGCAATCACTGAATTCAGCTGAAATCTGTGAGAAAGGGCAGTAACTTAAATCCAGGTTCTTCAAATTACAATTGTGTGTCCAGCTACACAAAGATTTTCTTCCTCTGATAGGACTCCCTGTTTTACCCAAATAGGATGCAGAGATCTGTTTGGAGCAGGAGTCTGGAATCAGCTCTAGGATACTTGATTTTTATTCCTCTGCAAATAAGACAATTATTAAGACAGTATTGGATATCAGTACATTTTTGTAAGTTTTCTGTGCTGTACAAAAATGTATTAAATGGCAATGGCTGAAATGCTTGTTGAATTCCCTGACATGTCTAACACATCTCAGGTTAGCACATATTTTATCATTTGCACAAGAGGTGGTTATGCTAAGTTCCACTGCATAGCCTTGAAATCCTCATTGTGCTTGGTCTTGGTTTCCCTGGAAAGGGCATTTACTGCGGACAGCATTTCCTATTGTGACTGCAGAATATGGAACAAGAGATGCATTCTTCCATTATCTTTTATGGAGGCTTTTTACACTTGTCTGTTGAGGGAATGCAGCTATAGACAAATGCTTATATGGAAGTAGAGAATAGAAAGTTTCTCTGAAGACTAGTATAGAAAAATGAGCCTATGGTTTTTGTAAAAACCCCAAATATGAAATTATATTGTATTTCATATGAATGAGCCCGGGGTGTAGAGCTAGGCTTTGAGGGACAGGCTGTGTGCTGGGACTGCTTGGCTAATGCTCTGGATTACTGCAGGAGATAAGTCAGCTGCCAGACATGGAGATACAGATCAGGCTGTCAAATCGAAGATTTGTCCTGCTGCCACTTCTTGGGATTTGGGATTATTGCAAAATTATTTTTCTGCTTAGGTTTCAGCTTGTGGTCTCATGTTGGTGACAGGTTCCTGCTCTTTGATCAGATTTAAGGAAGCTTCTCAAGTGAAAAGATATAAAAAGTGGAATTCCAGTTTTTACCATTCATTTGGTCTTTATACTGCAAAATATTTGCCAAGAAATGAACAATAACTAAATAGTCTTAAATATATTTTGCTCCCAGAATATCCCAAACTGAGATGTTGTACAGATGGACATTTGAAATAGAACCTTTAACTGTAGTCTGTTCTTGTGAGACTTGGAATTTTTTCTTAGAAGTTATTTTAGATTTTTTTTGTTCACTGGAAATTCAGCAAAAATTATCTAAAAATTCCCACACATTTCTTCCTTCTGAACTTTTCCTCTCTAATCAGTGACTTCACCTTTGTAAATCTGTCTTCCATCAAATTGACATTGGTTTGCTTTGAAGTTATATTTTTTGTGAAAATGAATATTGTCTTGGAAAATAATGATTAATTATTAATTTTTTTAAAATTTAAAATGGTTCAATTATTGCCATTTTATGCATATTAATTTGCAGCTGTTTTTACAGGTATGATAAAATTCTTGAAGAAATATTGAATGTGATTTGGTGCATCTCATGCAATGTCAAGCAGATATGTGTTAGTGTCACGCAGAAGTGTTAGTGCTTTTGGTGAACCTCTGACATGCCTTTTAGCCACTTAAAGACCTAAGGAATAAAAGCAGTAGTAAAAAGTTGGTTGATGACTCAGCCAGTCTGCTCACTAACTTGAGTCTGGAATGCTTGGGTGAATTATTTCTGTTTTCCCCTCTCACACCTTATAATTAATTGATGCAGTAAACTGATGTGAATATGAAAGTCATGAAATTGAACATTGTAGTGTCACTACTAATGCTGCAGTTGCACCTTTATTTAAAATGACAGGTGCACTATGATAAACCAGACCAGACCAAAAGCATTAACAGGGGCCTGGAGCAGGCACCAGTTTGAGAGGGAGAGTGAAGGCACTGCAGCTCTTGTGTCTAACCAGAATCCCAGTCAGAAGGCAGAGTCTCAGCCACGTCCTCTGCTGGGTAAGACAGAGGGCAGGGGAGCTGAAGGTTTCCACACAGGACACAAAATCTGGAGACAGTACCACGTACCAGCAGCTCTGCTTGGGCTGAAGATGCAATAAGCTTGTTCTTTACAGCTGCATCTACTTGGACTTCTTTTTAGATTCAATCCTTCTACCTCTACAATAAGTGCTTCAAGGAATGGGTTTGTCCAGCCTGTCAAGCACATCCAAGCACTTTCATTCAGCTTGGATGTGATGCATAAAGGGCTGTTTGACACCCATGCAAAAACCACCACCTGTCCCTCCATCCCAGTACGCAGTTTTTAATATGGTCCCACACCTAGCTCAAACTGCCTGGATGAACTTGTACACCAAACTGAGCTCTGTTCTAGAAGGGTGTTCTGTTCCTTTTCCAGCCCATGCTGCTCCACAGGGGAATCTGGAGAGGGGAAAGATGCTCCTTCCTCACCACACTGTGACATGTACTAGAAGAAATAATAAAGAGGAAAGGCAGGTGGGAGCACTCTTCCACTCTGAGGATTCATTTTGTCTCTTGTTTAAATGATGTGGAATAATAAAAAAAACAACAACAACAACAACAACAAAAGCTAAACACTTTCTCTCTGATTACATCCTGGTGTTAAGTCTTTGTTTTTCTGTGCAAGAATTCTGGACAAATTCTTCACCTTAGAGCTGCAGTGTATTTTAAGAACAATCCCTGCATATAAACTATACTAACTTGGAGATTTTCCTACAAAAAGGAAATACTACACACATATTTGTGATGAAAAGAGCATATATTATAGTAATAAAATATAAATGGATGAGTTTGGATTTGGTTTGGTGGAAGGAAGGACTTGGTTGCTTGTTTGGTTTTTTTTTTTTTTTCCAATGTTCATTCTCACTTGTCTCTGTTCCACAACGTTATTTCTCTTTGTTCATGATTTAAACATTCTGGTGTTTCTCACTTTTATTCAGGGCCCTGTCCAGAATGTTTCTGTATATTAACTAAACAGCAAGTGATGGTGAAAAACATCCTTTTGCTTCTGTTTTTAAGTTTTTAATTTTTTGTTTGTTTGCTTCAATTCAGGTTCCTCCTGGAACAGCTGTGATTTTGAAACAAATCTGTGCAAAGTTCTTCCTGAATTCAATTTGCAGCCTGGCTGGACAAGAAGAAATGGTCAATCTGGCATGGGACCACCGTACTTTGACCACAACAGGAATGAGAGTGGTGAGACTACTCATGTTCTTTGAGGAAATCATGGAGTCTTACCAATTATGTAGTTTTCTATTTAATTTACTAAATTTTGCTAATTTCTT
>JAOTQP010001286.1:19428149-19458200 GCA_026413545.1 Cichladusa arquata | reverse complement strand
AAATTTTGCTAATTTCTTGATTGTTCAATTATATTTTGCCACATATTTCCTGAGCACTTGTGTCTTTGTTTTAAGGTGTTTGAAATTACAATAACTCAGAATTCCAGGGGATGGAGGTGGGAGGAGGAGAAAGACAGTATTGCAGTAAGCAATTCTTGTTATCATAGAGGAGCAAGTTATCAGTTTCAAAAGTTGTGTTTATCTACCAGAGTAATCTTTACTTGTTTTGGAGATTTTAGGTTATAAATTCAGTCTTGATGATTGCAAAGTTTAAAAATTTTGAGATGAATTTTCATGTTTTCTTGGACTGGTAAATGCCTGGAATGTGTGTATCTCATATGTGGCTAATATTACTACTCCAAGTATTTTGAGAGAAGAGGACTTTATTTGGAGACAGGATAAGCTTTGATAGTCTGTTTTTGAGCCAGCTTCTTTCTAAATGTTCTTACAATTCTACTTTACCTTGAAGAGTGTCTCTGAACTAAATAATTCCTTTTCTTTGTCCTCAGACAGAATATACCCTTGATACTTGTCCTATGGCCAAATTAACCCTGCTTTTCCTTCTGTGATACACACTGTAATATGGTAGCTGTTCAGTTCTCTTCCCCATATTTTCTGTTATTCTTTTTCTCTTTGTCTCCACCCACACCCTCATCTCTCCCAGGCACAAGCAGTGCTCTGGCAGCCCTGAAGGCAGGCATGCAATGCTGGAGCATGTGCAAGAAGAGAATCCTGTGTAGGATGGAAGTGCTGTTGTGATTAGCCCAGGTGCTTTACACCCCATTCCCAAACTGTGATGATCTGGGAGTGTGGAAATCTGCACGGTTCTAAAGCAGCATCTCCTACACCTTGCATAAGCCTTCAAACAGGTAGAAGTTCCCTATAACAATGAGTGTAAATTGGTGGTTTTGAGGTGAATGCATGGAAAACTTGCTTAGCAGTCAGCAGATGAAAATGAACCCCAAATTTAATGGTTTTTATTGAAGAAAATAGCAACCAAAAACCCCACTCTGTTTTCCTGCAAGTTCTCACTTCACAGTGGACAATTCTCATGATACTCTGCAATTAGGAAATTTTATATATGTGATGTGCATTTAGCAACTTCAGTTTTTTGCTTGTCTCTATCTCAGAAGCACATCCTACTGTTTGTATTATGCTTCCAAAGATAAGGTTGCTCTTTAACAAGTTTTGATTTAAACCAATATTGGCACAAAAATGTGAGCAGCTATCAAACCTTTTTCATAAACACAAGATTTATTTCAAGTATGCAAGCTGTGAAATAGTTTAAAATAATAAAGCTTTTCTCATTAAGAAACACATTAAAAACTCCCAAAAGTACCATGGAATACAAATATAGCAACTCCTGTCTAGAATCAAAATAGGCTAGCCAGGCGAGAGTCTTGCTCTAGTTGAGGTTTCTAGAATTTGTGCATTATTGGTAGAACACACCTCATCAAGGTGTAGTAAATGCCAGAAAGATACTCTAATAATCATAAAAAAATGGTGGGGAAGGGAAAATGTGACTTATATAGACAGCCAAACCCAGCAAAAGATCAAGAATCATCAACTGAAATTCGTTGCAGACAAAGCAAACTGTTCAGCCACTTGTATTGTTCACATTTGCTTGTTTTGGACCTTCAGTCACTGTTATATCTGCCAGATGTGAATTGTGTGGTTAATTTTTTCTTTTTCAGGTAGCAGGAGGCTAGAATACTTGTAGCTATTCAGCTTTCTGAGAGGCTGTGTACTCAGACTGGTGAACTGAATAGCTAAGGAGATTTAAATGCATTGCATTAATTTGCTTTTATTTTTCTACCTGGAGAATGTCTAAACTGCACTTTCATTTTCTAAATGCTGATTCTACTCACCTAGGAAATATTTATCTTCTTATGGCACTGAGACGAGTTTTCCCACTGCTGGTGACACAACAGACTATGTAATCAGTTTTATGGTGGTTCCTGCTTAAAACCCATAAATGATTCTCTATTATTGCAGCTGAGCAGAATATGGTCTATGGTAGAGTGTTAAAGGGAAGACTTCCTGCCATCAAGATAAAACACACACATTAGCAGAAAAGCAAAGATCCCTTGGTAAATTTAACTCCTTTGAAGATTTATGTAATCATTTACTCGAACCCAAAAGATTTATTTAGGTCTGCTTCTCATGGATCTCTTTTTTCTCTGGAAAAGTAATTGAACAGACCAGTGACAACCACATTAAAAGAACCCCAAAACAAAACACAACCTGATTTTGCTAGATGAAACTATTCTCTATGCAGGGGTCTCATGTGAAATGACTGTTCAAAGAATTTCTTTAAATTATTATTTCTTCCCCATTTGTGTAAAACATAAGATTCCTGTGGCAGGTGAAAAAATATTTTTTTTGCTCTTAGACACATTCATCTTTAGAGAACTAAGAAAAAATTTCAAAATTTCATGGAAGCTAACATCCGATGGAACAGATTGGGGTCAGGGACAGGGCTCTGCAGAGACACCAGCCATCTGTTGTGGGTAGCAGCAATACCCTTGCAGCTGGCAGGCTCTGAAAGTGCTGCCTGAGCAGCCAGGAAAGGTCTGAAACCCGGGGGCAGCGTGGTCATTGCCCTGGTATCAGGCTCAAAATGCTCCTCTGTGGGGATTGCTCAGCTGGCTCCAGCCCTGAGCTGGGCTGGTGGAGCTTCGTCAGAGCCTTCCAGTTCCACACAAGGATGAGAGGTCATGGTGGGTAGTTTAATAAATTAAGTATTTTGATGTTTTGATCTATCCCCTGATATTTCCTTAATGTATTAATCTTCATTTTTAGGATTTTTTTTTTTCCTTGAGTCCTGCTAGGCCTTTTTTCTCCTTCATCTTCCTCCTTTCATTAGCATGTTAATGTCAGAGGCCAGGAAGTTACTTGACATTGTTTGGAGTTTGGGGAGGGGAAGAAAAGAGAAAGGAAGAAAAAGAAAAATACAGATTGACTCTTTTTCTATTCTTTATTTTTCATCTTTCATCCTTAGCATCTAACATCTCTGAAATCTCTGTGTCCAGGAAGAACTAAATTTTGACTTGCAGTATTTGATATCCTAAAATAGGGTGGTTGCCTTTCATCTATTATAAGATCTGAAGTGATATTGTCAGGAAGAGATACAATCAGTCAAAGGGCATGCAGGAGCCTTAGTTTGTGGGAGAATAGATTTGGAAGATTAGGAATGGGGCTGAGCCTCATCCCCAGTGGGGCGCAGCTGTATAAGACAGGTGAACAGCATTGAAGGAGAGGAAGTGTGGAATGCTGATGTGTATTGACCAACCACAAAAGAGTAAAAGGGCACGCAGGTGTTATACATGTGAGAAAGAAAGGTATCAAGGGTTAGGAGGACAGAGAAGAGAGTTTGCTGTGCTGTGAGGGGGAAGGGTCAGGTGGTGGTGTAAGGGACAGGAAGGAGTTAGCTGGTCAGGAAAAAGAAGAGAAGGAGTCAGTGTTGCATGGAGCTGCCTGGGAAGTTTACAGAGAAAAGGTCTGCAGGTTTTTACTACAGGATAATAAACTGATGGTGTCAGTCACTTTGAGCCCACCATTCAGAGGTGCCAAGCACCAATAGCTCACTGACTCCTCTTGAGCTGTTGCACTTTTAAGTGAAGCAAGGAATGTTTTTCAATTGAAAGATAATGGAATCTTTAATGGTAGCTTTGGACTTTTTCTATTGTGAATGTGTCCAGGGATAGCACATCTTTCTCTCTGCAGAGAGACAATTTTCTGAGCAGCCAGAACCCAGACACCACGGATTTTCAACCTATAAAAACACCACAGTCTTCTTTTCCATGTTCTACGACTTCCTCAAAGGCCTGAACTGACATGATAAATGTCTATTGTTGTTTACAGCAATTGGCTGTTTAGGCATGAAATATGTTATCTACTCAATCATTTGAATTTAAAGCCTTTGGATTAGGTTTCTGAGTTAGTCTCACTTTGTCCCAATATCTTGCACTTCTAAGTTGAGTGTTGAAGACATCACCACATGAAACATTTGAATCCTGCTTGAAATTTTAGCAGGAACATGGAGCAATACCATGGCAATATTGAACATGAAAAAAAGCTTGGAGTACAATGGCTAAAAGTGCTATTAATCTTTTCTGGGGGAACAATTCTAGTTGGCTTTTTTAGTTATTCATTTATACCTGTGCATGTTGTTCTTCTTGTTTTATTGTTGTTTCTTTTCCAAGCTTCTAAGTTTTCTCTTTTTATTCCTTTTAACAGCTTATTTCCTCTCATTGTCCTCTGAAATGCAATCCTCTTCTGCAGCTTTAAGGACAAATGTTTTCCTTCCAACTGATGAAGAGCACCTTTGCCAGGTATTTTCATGCACATTCTTTGTATTAAATGGTTTGCCATAGTATTTCCCTGGAATAATCAGCCCTTGTTCTTTCTCCTAGGTTAGATTTCATTATTGGGTCAGTCAAATGAGTGGAACACTTATGGTGGGTCTTCAAAAGCTCTCTGAAGATACTGTTACAAACATTTGGCAAGTTTCAGGAGAACTGCGGAATCAGTGGAACGTAAACACCATTACAATCAACAGCACTGAAAAGTATGAGGTTAGTAAATTGAGGTTAGTAAATTGAGGTTACTGTAAAGGACACTTCCTAAATGGTTTATAAATTGTGGGCCTCTTTCATAGGTCAGCACTAAATATTTTGTAAATGAAAAGAAAGTCCCATCATGAGGTAAACAAGAAAAGAGGCATTTTGAAGATCATACTTTGCATTAACAAATACAGGTTGTTCTTAGCTCTTAATGGTATTAAAACTGACAACAGACTTCATTTAAACTGTGCGTGTGTCTTGAATAGAAGTGTCTCATTGAGCCATAAATTGTCTACCAGACCACAGAGGTGATATACTTGTGATCTTCACTTTCAGTACAGATTCTCTTTGCCTCAATCTAATTGATATCAAGATTTCATTTATACAGTAAACTGCATTTTATACTGAGATACTGTTTTATAGGGGTTCTGCAGGTGACAAACACTGATGGCAGCTTTGAGTCTCTGTCACAGAACATATGCAAATGGTTTGATTTTGCTCAAAGCTACTGAAAAGCAATGCAAATGTCATAGGCTATTTAAATGTTTTTACATGTGCATTTACAAAAAACATTAACACAGTAAATGTAACTTAGGGCTATAATATTGTGGGTGATGTACACTCACTGCTCTGCATAGTAGTGGAAAGAAAGTGGGGAGCAGAGAAGAAAATGAGAGCCTTTCCTGCTACAGCAGTTACTGTGAAGTTGCTTAGCATGCAAACCTGGAGGCATGGCAGCACAACCTCATTTCAATAAACCAAATGAGTAACATAATTACTTGGCTTCCATATCGTGCTAAAGTATCCAACAGGTTCTTGATTTTTGAAGTAATACTGGCCTGCTGAACTCTTCTGAGAATGTATATTGCAAAATACCTGTACCCAACTCAACACAAGTATCAATGTTGTTATTGGTCATTAACTCACCTCTGCCTGATAAGAGTGTATGTACAGAAATCTGAGGTTGTATTGGAAGGGTTTCCTTCAAGATTTATTTTTTCCATCATTCATATTACTCGAAAAATTGGCTGAGTCTGGGAATGGTTAATATCTACTTTCTCTGAATTGCTCTGTCAAATCCTAATCAGATGATTGCCTGCAAACCTGGTTATCGTTTGGCCTCTATCGAGTGAACTGATGGGCAGAGTCCATCCTTTAAAGAGGCAGATGTCAAACTTACTGCAGTAATCATTACAATTGACTTAAGAAACACAGCTCAGCACCTCACAAAACTTAGTCTGAAGCTGAGCAAATTTTCTTGTTTGCCCATTTTGCTCCAGTGACAACTTGCAAGATATCACTGTCATACAAGCAAATGCAATTCACTTGCCCTTTTGCACTTGTTCTTTTATATGACAAGATATTTTGCCTACAAGGATACCTGCGGCATTTTTCAAGATAAAATTTTGATTATTAATGTTTCTATGGAAAAAAATTATGGGAGGCAAATAATTTTTATTTGGATGTACAAACCATTTTGAAATAAGGTGCTTTAATACTTTTGTCAATTTTAAGAACACATTTGAAGCGAGATCTTAGTTAAAATCTGCCTCTGAACCTCCACTGCTCCTTTTCTTCACTTATTTTGATGTTGACTGTTTAACACTTAAGTCTCTTCCTGTTAAGAGTCTGGATTATACTTATGGGACACATAATTTAGTTTGGCATTTAAAAAGCTCCAATTTATGGAATTCTGAAACACCAAGATTGCCAGTGGTTTGACTACTGAACAAGCAGAAGGCTCAGTGTGTCTGTTTTGGCTGGGTTTTGGAGAACAGTATCATGGTTTCTCCTCTAAGATGCTTTTCCTCTGATTTACTGAGAACAAATTCCTGTCTCCCAGACTTCCTTAAGGGAAAGGGTTCTAGGCTTGGGGTTCATTCGTGTCTTTGTGCTTGATTCCTGCTTTACCTTGTGCTTTGCTGCTGTGCTGCAATCTGCTCCTGTGGCTGCATTGTGGAGTGAGCCCAGCTCGTGTTTGATCCCACCTACAGCCCCACTGCACCTTCCACATGCCACTAATGGAGCTGCAATATTCATTTCACAGATATTGCATAGATACAGATCACTGCAGTTGTGACAAATAGTGCCACTAAGTAGACTTGTGAGTTAAAGAGCTCTAGGCTTTGTGTGAGAAGGAAAACTGAATGGTTCCTTTCTGGAGTGAACTTGGGTGTGAGTTACTTTGGCTATCATTGGACTGAACTCAAGGGAGATCAGCTGGGGATCTGCAACAGATAAAGCCTGGATAATATCTTTAGACACAACAGCAGCTGGAGGCATCTCGTAATATTATCTTCTGGAAGCAGGGAAGTTGAGAGACTGTTCATGAGAGGATGTTCATGAGGAAACACAGGTTCATACAGACTTTGTGTGCTCTGATGGAATATGAACTTGAAGCAGCCTCTGATTTTGCCCCCAAAAAGTGAGCTAGTCCCCCTCTAGCATTGTCTAAATCACTTTATCTCACTATATAATAAAATCTGACTATAAAATCCCAACTCCAAGCTATAGGTAGATATATATTTTAAATGAGGTTATTAATAACTAAATTTTGAGTTCAAAATGAAACATCACTGTGCAAAGGTAAAATATTTGTCAAATCCCTGACATTAAATAATGTTTCTGGTGTTTCTAATTATAAAACAGTGCACTATATTGTTTTAGGAACTTATCTGAAACCATTCCATGATAGAAACAGAAAACAGGAATACACTATTTGTACTCCTTGTGGTGATGCCATGAAAGTACACACTAACTGCACATATCATTGCAGCAGAATTCAAGAATTCAAAATATTGCTTTTGTGAAACAAATGAGCAAATTTCCAAGATGATGCGCTTTGTTCATATAAACATTTTTGAATGTGATATGGCTACCATTCTTCTTGTGCAAGGCAACTGCAGGTTCAGTAAACAAAAGACAAAAGATTACACTCCTCAAAAAAATTCCAGTTCATATAGTAATGGTCATATCATTGGATAAGTTTCAATGAAATGCTCAGTTCTTGGTAATTTATAGGTTTTCTGCCTCAGTCTTAAACTATGCACAATATTGTTGCTGAACTCTCAAGATAATATTTGAAAAATTATTGTTAACACTGTCAATTCTTTATTAAAAGCTAGAATGTATGTCTAGGTAGATTGTGCCTCCAAGAGTCTAGGAAATCCTGGAACTGTTTCATCCCAAGTTGTAGCTAGGGAATAATTTAAGGAATGTTATTCATAGGATTGATTAGTTGGGTTGTTTTGATTGGTGTGTTTTTGTTGTGTTTTTCCAAGGACTGTGATTGATCAGTCAGTTCCCTTGTACACCACTACAGAAAACATATAAAAGTCTGTCCATTTACAAATGTGGATTGAAATCTGCCCTTAAGATGAAAAAGTAAAATATTTGTAACTTCTTGTGTAGAGAGGACCTTGTTGGGGAGAAAAAAACCCACTGCTGAAACATTAAGCAGCATAACTGCCAACCAAGTACTCCTCAAGGTTTGTTTTGGCTAAAAATGTGCTGAAAGGCTTCTGAATAATGGTATTTTTTGCACTGACTTTTCTCCAGGTTTCTGAGAAATTCTGAAACAAACCAGAAAATGTTCATGTTTCCAGTTTCTGGTGGAATAATGGCTTGATAAAACACAAAATCTTTTGTGTTCAATTCTTAAACTGCCATGATCCTTGCTGAGATTTTAAGGCATTTTATTGTGATTTTCAGATCCTTCCTGTTAAATTCTACTTTAATATTGAGTTGGATGATTGGACTACCTATCTATGCCTGGGTGAAAAAAACACAGATATATGAAAAGTCCAGGATGATAATCCTTCAAAATGGTTAGATGTCCGATTAGAGTTCTCGTATTTCCAATAGATACTTCATGGACTTGACTGGCATATATTGTGTGCTTTTTTGTTTTGTCTGTGACACTGGTGAACTCTGTTTCTTGTTGATTTGCTGTTTATCTCTTTAGGTTATCTTTTCGGGGATGGTGGAGACCCAGAGACAAGGTGACAGTGTTGCCATTGATGATATTGCCTTCAGTGAAGGATGTTCTATAGCACGTGGTAAGAACACCTCTTTTTCAGCAGCCAGGTCATTTTAGATTTTCTTTTCCTTGAACTAGAAAAGACAATGAAATTGTTTTGATATCCAAAGGCTTTTTTAACTCTGTGTTTTTATTTGGCTTGCTTTTAATTCCCTAAACGATTATCTGTCTTTTCACATCTAAACACAATTACAAAGAAAGACAATAAATACTTTAAGAAATCTGATACATTATAAATGTGGGGCTCAGTGGGTAAAGATCTACTGTTTTTGGCTGAAGAATTGATGTGTTTAGCCAGCTCAGGCAAAACTTTGGAGCTGGCTAGGAAGATTCCCAAGGCACTCGTGTTTCTAAATGCATGAAGGTCCTGATCCTCAGCTGTGCAGTGGGGTGATGCTGTTCTGCTCTGCTACATCCAAGAGCTGGATGTCAGGCTGGTCACCTCTGCAGTCAGACCACCCCTGTGTATCAGGATTCTTCAGCACAACATTTCCTATTTCCCTTTTCAACCCAATGTATTTTCATGGAAAGGGAGCACTACTCATCCTAGCATAAATTAAGTTGCTTGCTGCTCTGCATTACACAAGAGTATTGCCCTCTGGCACTTGTGTCACATCCTCAGGTGAGTGCAGTTCTGATTCAAAGCACCTCCTTTGTTTTTCTTTCTTTTATTCTTTAGATTTTAAACTTAACTTGAGATATGAAAAGCAGCATTTGACACAGACCAAACTAGGTTACGTGGTTGGTTTTGTGTGTACCCAACTCCTAAATAGTGCTCTCTAGATTTTTTCTATAGAAAAAAGCTATTGAAAAGAGATGTACATAGGTATTAACATGTTAGAGTGCTAAGTAAGTTCAAGCCGATCACATTAAGAGCAAGATACAAACCTTAACTAAATGATGCCAGCAGGCATATATATTTAGATTTCTATAATTCTAGAAACTTATGTACTTGTTTAACCAGTTCCTATGGGAGATGTGTTTGTAAATATACATTGAGTTTTTCAACAAAGTTCTTCTAAAACAAAAACAAAAAAATGAAACAAAAAAAAATTCAGCTATGAGATGAAACACTGTCTCAAAGAGATGAAAAAGGGAAAAAAAGGAAATTGAAGTATTTTCTCACCATATCTTATAAATACAGGTGTTAAACTTACCTTACATGGCAGCTGTTGAAGTCCATGCTGTGGCTTATGGATTGAGCTGCCGCACTGTTAAGTGCCTCAGGTATATTCTAATAAGAGCCAGTTCTTATCCTGTGTTTCCTCCTTAGAAGTAGTCAGCTTCATTAGGTGACATCTAAATGGCTCACAGCAGCCAAAAACAGGGTCAAAGGATCTTAATTTTCTCCCTGAAAGAGGACTGTTACTACTGAACACTTTCCAATAATTAAAACAAAAGGTCAGACTACTGGTTGGTTAAATTTGAAATAATTTTTTCTTTAGTCCTCACGGAATGTCTGGATAAGTAGACTTTTAATGAAAATCACTTTAATGTCATGAAATCCCTAGTTAAAGCTTGCATTTTTAATGTACCTTTCATGATTTTTAATCCCAATACAAATGCACATAAGAGATGACCTGGGCATTTGTATTCATTAGTATGACTATATTTTTAGGGTTGTGAGTAAAATATCTTATGTGCTTTCAGGAGTTTCTTGATGCAAAATGTGATGGTTAAATATAAAAGAAATTTCATTATGCTTTAGATTTTCTTCCCTTCTATCCCTCCTCTGTCTCCCAAACTGTCCCACTTCAGTCTGTTGTCCAGTTCTGCTAATTACTAAATTTCATGCATTGAAAAAAATACAACTAAAACCCTATCTTCAACATAATAATTTAAGATACTCTAGTTTTTAGTTTCCCCAACAGCTGCCAAATAGTTTATCACTCAAAACCCCCACATACATTTCATACATTGTCATACATTTGAATATAGGCTGCAGAAAAAAACCAAAAAACAAAAAGACCACTTTGGCTGGAAAATAGAAAATATTGAAGCTATTTTCTGAAACATACATAATGCAAAATCTCCTTTAATTATACCTTTAGTAGACCTTCTGTTCAAAGGCTTCATACTCTTATCCAAGTGGCTGCTCTGCAGAATTCCCTCTCAACTCCCAAAGATTATATATGTGAGGAGCCCCACTAAGACTGTCCTTCTGATCTCTTCATAGAGATGAAAGCAAAGAGCTCCAAGGTATGAAAGTGGAATGCTAAAAGGGAGAATGAGAATGTCCTCCTTAAGTCACTTGTAATGCAAAAGTGACAAAGCCTCACTGCAAAGCTATGGGGTTTTTTTCAGGAAAGCTGAAGTAATTATAATATATGTATTACTTATAATGTATAAATTCTGACAAAAATCCAGTATGAATACTTCAACTGACAAAACCTTAATTCCTTAGATAATTCTAATCCTGCAAAGACGTAGCCTTTAATATTACAGGAGCAGGTATTTGAGATGAACTGCTACAGGGATGGGAGTCAGAAAATCCAAAATACTAATCTTACTGTTGTCTGACATATTGTGGCATTAAGAGCTGGAAAATGGGTATTTTGTCAGAAGAAACAAAACCTCAAAAATACGTAAAACTAAATTAAAAAAAAACCACGGAATGACTCAATGTTTTGTATCAATACTTCAAAAGAATTAACAGAAGATCTTGATTTCTTTTGAAAGAATTTGCAAATTTTTTTTGCATGTTGAAATGTGACAAAATCCATCCTTTTCCAGACTCTTGTGGAATTTTGCATTTTTCATAGGAAACAAGTTTTTGACAGGCTCTTTCTCACATGATACGCATGGTTTGAAAAGAGTGCACATTTATTTAGCACTGGAACAAGGAAGAAATGAAAGGTTGGCAGCACTGCCTGGACAGGCCATTTCACTGAGATGTCAGTAATGTGAATAATAAATGTCTCTGAGACGAAGGAGACAGCAATATCTAACCAAACTAACCCAAAACTGTTTTCTCCATACAGTTAGGAATCTCTGTTTTCTCCGAGATATCCTGGCTGCTATTTAACAATATGTCCTAACCAGGAGATTACCTTTCTTCTGCAATAACATTAAGAATTGGAACTTCCATTGTCATAGTGCAATTCTACTTAAAATCCTGACCATTGCTGAAGGCAACTAGACTAGTCAGGCATGCTGTGCCCTTAAAAAGCTCTTGAAAATATGTGTTGATGCATTCACAGCCTTTCTGTCTCTAGAAAGAAGTATTCTGTTACAAGTATTGTGGAGATGCTGCTGAGTTTAACCTCTGTTAAATGTGATTTTTCTGTAGCTATCACCTAGAAAAGTAAACAGGTATTATTACATGTCAGTTTTTATGTTACCTGGCAACTCTCTCTGTGGAATTGAATTCATGAAGGTTGTGATGACTGGCTAACATAAATAGCACTCCATTGCTTTGAAAGAAGCATCTGTCTTGAGGGAATGATTTCTTAGAATATTTAAAGATGGCAGGCTGACATACAGGACAGCAATCAGGGATACACAGGGCTCTTGCAGTAACCTATTGAAGAGGCAGAAATGTTGTCAAGGAGTTTAATAACCATAGTTTTCTAATAGTCTCATAGATAACAACTTCTTAAGAGGTGATTGTTTGTCTTCTAGCACCACAGATTTCCATTTTTGAGCTTGGCATATGTGAATGGCACTCAGAGCAGCCAGCTGAGCCTGCTCAGTGGGCACGGCTGCAAGAACACAAGATTGCCTCCTGCTCCCTCCTGAAGGATTTGAGCAACAATACTGAAGGTGGGGATTTAATTTAACTCAAAATTACTAGCTGTCATGAAGAATATAGTGCTTTTTATGGCACGGTGGTGGCTCAGTGCCAAAACAGAACAAAACTACAAAAAGTAATTGTATGTATTTTGTACTTATATTGGATTTTGTTTTAGCTGTTTAATAAGGGCATCTTGAGCACTCCTGCTGGTAAGACACAAAATATTTTATTGTAAGAATTAATGAATTTTTTTCAGGTATTAATTAAATATTTTTACATAAGAATTCCAACTATAAACTCATAAACTATATAAACAAATAGTTGATTTATTCTCCAGTTTATTCTTTGTAAGAGACCTGTGCAAGAATTTGGTGAAATTAAGTTAGATCAAATCAAATCCATCTAATTATTATTCTAATTATTCTGGAAAATAGTGTCATACCTTTAAAATAAATAAAATTACTCCAGCTGCAATTTTAAGAAGTAAAGAGCATCACTTGTTTTTGAAGTCACTGTGTAGTATGTGTCTGTGGATTTATGGGAAAGGTTTTTGAAAGCTTAATGACTGTAAATCTCTAAGTGTTCTATTGTGAGATGGAATTGTCTTGCCTGCTAAGTGTTTGGCTTGTGTGCTGAGACTGCCTTCAGAGGGGTCAAGTACTGCTAGTTGTAATAACACAGTTTGTGATGCAGCTTTGAAAAACTGATATTGTGGAGATTACTGCTTGAACTTTGAACCCACAGAAATGGAGCACATCTCATTGACAGAATCAGAATGATTGTTGGATATTGTTTTTATTTTTAAAAAATATTTTAAAAACAAATTTTAGCATGCATTTCAATACAGTCTAGTAACCATAAGTCAAATTACCATTGAATAGCAAGGAAAAGTGCCTGAGTGTATACACTATGTTAAAATCAATTTTTGCAGCATAAAATAAAGCAGATTTTTTCCCCTTAAATGTGACGAGAAGTCATATCATCTTCCAATTTCCACTGGGGTATCTACAGAAAAGAGACTTTTCATTTGATTTAATTGAAAAAGCCTCCTTGAAGGTCATGGGATCTGTGCCATACTTTAACATGACATCTTAAGGGCTAGTAACAGGTATTGGTTTCCCTTTTAAGGCAATACTGAGAACAGAAAAGATATTGAAATTCTGTAAGGGCTTTTACAGGACTATATTACAAGCATTGTCTATGGAAAGAATATATTTGGAATGTTTCCTGCATAGGTGCTTGGACATTATTGTATGGATATGCAGAGGCAGCTGAGTAGGCTGAATTTCCCCAACTACATGGGGACATTCCCTGTGCTTCTAAGTCATAAAGAAAAATGAAAATGTGTGAAGAAACAAGCGTCAAAACAACATACAGAATTTAATTAATCATTAACATTGGAAAGTACTGAAAAATCTGAGCTGTGATTGCTGACCTCTCAGTACATTCAGTATTTCTATTCATGCAGATGTGTTGAGACGTAAGCTAAGAGGTTGAATATTAAAAAAAAAAAAATCAAAAAACTAAAGAAACGGTACGCAAACTGCAAAAATGTCCTCCCTGCCTGAGGGCTCAAACTTGCAATGCAAATAGAGCTTGACTAAGCTTTATATTCTGATTTTGATCAAAGCTTTCACTTCTAAAAATAGAAGAGAGGTAAGAGATAAAATTATAAGGAAGAGATCTAAACAATTATATTTATAAAGAAAATATTTCTTATAGCCTTTGAATAATCCTCCCTTGCTGGTATCCCTAAATTTAATAAAATACTTTCTGTTCTTGGAAAACTTTTTTTCTTTGGTCCTTTATTGGTTTGTTTCTCTGCTTTTATATTGTATGCAATTTACCTATAATTTTCCTCTTAATTTCTCTAGTGTCAAAAGTTCTTACAGAGATTCTATATTCCCCTGTAATACTGTTCAGAAAGTACTTTTTTCTTGTTTCCTTTAATGATGTTTCATATATGCTATTGTAGTTTTCATAGTTTGTTTCTTATACTGGATTAAGCAGAAGCAATCACAATGCTTGCATACAATGCACTCCCTAGAGGAGAGTAAGCATGTTTTTTTGGACACAGGATTATTCTAGATGCTTCATAGAACTTTGGTTTATCTAGAGCAGTGCACTTGCTTTCTTGTCAAAAAATCATGTCAACTCTTTGACCTGCTTTTAAAGATTCAAGTATTTGAAAGAGGAAAAGAATGTTAATTATCACTGGGCTCAGAAACTAAAATTGGTTTTATAATGGCATCAGAGAACTTTGAAGTTGGATAAACAACTGGTAGCATATCTTCTAGAGTTGCATATTTCTCTTATGCACAAGATAGTAGATATAGAAGTGTAGATGCTTTGTTCATGCCTGTCAAAAAGAAATATGGATTAAATATAAAGGTTAGTTGTTGTGGCATGAAATTACAAGCTTAACTCCAAGGAAATTTCAAGAATATATTACAGTGTAAATCATTGCATAACACAAAGAGTAAACAGGGAACAAAAGGAAAAGAAAATGGTCCTTTATAGAAATGAGCATTTTTCTTGTTAAATGGCACTTTCTTCCTTCCTCCACTTTCTTCCTTGAGATTGTGCAACATTTACATTTGAGATAAATTGTATTTAGAGAAATAAAAACAGAAACTGCAGACTTAAGACCTTTAATTAGTCCTTGTTTATTATTTTAACAGTTGTTGCAGAAGGCAGCAAAATATTCAGTGACTCAGGAGGCAGGGGAAAGAGTTGATATATTTAGTAAAAAAATATTTAGCCTTTTTATTTCTGAAAAATAATAGACACTGAGGAGATGGAGAACTCCTTTAGATCTCTGTAGGAATGCTTTTATCAAGGCCAGCAGGTCAAGAGCAGCACAAATTGCTTTTCTGCTTCAGGTGGAAAGACAATATGCTTCCAACATTTTATTGCAGAAGTTCTGTCTGAGAAGCAAAGACCTTGATTACATATTGGAGTTGTGACTGCTTCCTGTAGCAGCAATGCAGATGACCTTCTGTTTTGTTTTGTTTTTTAAGCATTGCTGTAAAAAACATATTTCCTAGAAACCACAGTGGGAAGAAAGCCCAGTTTCCACATATATTTGTCATTAGCTATTGAATGGTTGTAAATGTCAGGAAGCTGAGCTGGGACTTCTTGCAGGTTTTAGCATGCAAAATAAAAACTTTGAGATACTATTGACTGATGTAATTCATGGTTGCTCGGCTATCCGTGAGTAAAATGTCGAAATATATATATGTATATATTTAACAGGAAACAGATGACATCCAAGTCATATAATCAGCATGATGATCAGAATTCATTCTTGCTGGGATGGGTCTTTGGTGTAATTACATGAGAGCAGTCCTTACTTTTAAAGACTGAGGAAAAAAAATGCATTGTTAAAAAGTGACTTTTATTTCCTTTCCCTTTTTCTTCAGGCCATTTCGAGTGGTTAGAACCTAATTACAATGCATTATATGAAAGGGCCCATCTAAACAGCACCACGTGTCATTGTTCCAGCAAGAATTGCCATTTGCAGTTTCACTACTCCATGGCAGACAGCAGTGATCTCAAGGCAGTACTGCTTGCAAATCAGGTAAGGAGAAATGTGTTCGTTTCCAAAAGGTAAAGGTATGGCAGCCCAGGTGTTAGCAGACAAAATGCAAGACACACCTGCTGCTACATGCCTGTGTCCTGAGTCAGTTTGTGCAGAAAGTAGCTTGGTACCATTCCACTGGTTTGTGCAATTGCAGAACCTGGGTGTTCGCCATCGCAGCTATGAACTAATTTGATGGGTGAATGTTCTGCAATAAGACTTCAAGGACAAATCCAGCTATTACAGAATTAAATCAATTGCAGATTTTAGAGGGGAAATCTATAGTAACAGCCTTCCTAGCCTTCTTCCTGTTATGGAAATAAGAAAATAGGTGCTTCTCTCAGTGGAGACATATTAAAAAAGAAAGTTGTTGACTCAGGATAACTGGAAAGTTCTTGATTAAACACCTGCTTTTCTTTGCCCAAGTATTAGTGCAGTAAATTTTCTATTCTTTTACTTGTTAGGAGATAAAAGAGCTCTGACAGAATGAAACACAAATGTCAGTTGTGCATTGCCAACTATTTCCATCTTTCTTACCTCCCCTGTCTTGTGAGACTTTCTAATATTAGACTGTTCTCCTTTGGAAGTCTGGTTTAATAGGTTAATATTGATGCTTTGCACTGCTAATTAATGAAAGCAAGAGCAGTAGAGCTGCTCTCATTAAGTTCATGGTTCTCATATCTTGATGCTGGAGTTGAATTCTTATCACTCAACAATACACTCATTTAAATATTAGATCCACTTAATTAACAAAGATAAGGACCTAAAACCCCAAAGTATACCACAACCAAAAGGTCTTAAAATAAGGACAGGTAATGGAAATAATTTATTTCTTTCCAATTCTCTCTTTAAATATTCATGAAAACAACTCCAGGCTTTTGCTCACGTTTCATTTATAAAAGCCAACAGTTGTATTTTTTATGACCCATTACTGTGTCAGGGAATTGTAACATGATCAGTGTTCTGGTCAGGACACATGGAGTTTTGTGCCACAGTACTTGCCAATAAATTCCCAGATATGACACTCGCAGCAACCTCGAGACAGAGTAGGAATATTGATTTCAGCAGTTCACCTAAGTAGCATCAATGGACCCAATTTAAGAGTTTTATTTCCCTGAAAACAGAGCAAATTATGTAAGTGAAAACCGTAAGAAAATTGACATCTGAGTTCCCACAGAACTGGAAGCCTAGATTGAATTATTTGATAAACTGATCCTTACATGCACATTAGAAGAACATTTTCTGGCACTTATTACATCAGTCCACTCTGTTTCCATAGATTCTCTTAGCCCTTTTATGTTTTAGGTATTTAATTTCTCCTTCAATCAGAAGTGTATTTATTGCACATAGACTTATTTAAAGCTGATGTGAGTTACTTGTACTGCAAAATTTGCCAGAAAAATCTTCAGGAAACATAAGCTTCTGCCGGTAGTTTCAGAAAAAATAAAACAACCTACAGACTCATGTTTAAGACTTCTTAAACTGAAATGAAGGGAGAGTTGGCTTTTGCACATTTTGCTACCAAATCATTAGGTTTTTATGAAAGACAAATGAATCTTCAAAACTAGCCAGTACTAAAAAACAGAAGTGAGGGTCAAGTGCTTGTTCTGACCCTGGAAGACAATAGAGCTGCTGTCCTGGAACTCATTCAAAATAACCTCTCAATTGCAGTTTCCTGCACATCCTATTGCTGTATTTATTGATCAAAACTTCTTGTCTTTGAATAACTCTTGCTAAATCCCAGCACTGACAGGCCCAACACACCTGGAGACTGCATTGCACACAATGAACAGTTTCAGTACTGTTCTTAGAGGCAAGTGACACAAGATGTAAATTTATCCCTGACCTTCCTCACCCTTTCAACATAGAGAGCAAAGATGAGTGAACATATTTTCTAATATATTTTATAATATAGCCATCATGGTATGAATTGAAAGACAGGGAATTTAAATTGCTCTTGGGCATGAAGAAGGATAAGGAAAATGGACTCCTTTTGTCAGCAATAACATATTATTTACTTCCATTTAACTTGCACGATTATCTGCAGCTTTTCCTCTTTTATTGCTGGCTTGCCAAACTGCTCTTCATTAAACACTACTGCATTTGACCATTTGATTTTTCTTTCTTAATGGTGACTCATGTCTTTGAGCTTTGTCTTATTGGTTTGGAACTGATTTCTGTACACTGAGATGATTTTAAATGCAAATTATGTTCTTCAGAGTGCTTGCAATTCCTCCTAATATAGTATTATCTATATTGTTTTGAAATTTATTTTTCATCCGACTCTCCACACTCTCCAGTCAACTAGTCAGAACTATAAGTATATCAGGCTCTGGAACAGACCTATGCAGAACTTTATTACAATTTTCTTTTGGTTTAACAGAAAACTATTGACATCTCCTCCTCCTCCTTTGAAATAAACTCATACTTCTATTTTCACACACATTTTATGGTAATTTCATCTACACCAAATCACCACAATTTTTTTAAAGCATGTGTTATCTGAGAACTGTTAAAAAAACCTTAATAAAGTAAGTAATTTTTCAAGACTGTTTATGATGAAAAAAAATTACACTGCTAAACACAACTTGCTCCTCATCAGAAGCAGCTAGTGTAGGTTTCTCAGTTTCTAATTCTCTAGCTGCTTACAAGGTTGTTAGCAATTTGTTCCAGTGTCTTAAGAGTTGTTCAGCATCTTGGCTATAATTGCATAGCCTGTATTTATCCCTTAGCTGCCAAATATGTCCTTTGTTCTCCCAATTGTCTAATTTCCTACACTTTTGCCTCACGTTCTCAGAGCTTGCTGTTGTCCACTATGTAAACTTTACTTAAGTTTGTTATTCCATTCCACTTTTAGTGCTTCTGACTTACATGTATTTGTAACATTACTTGTCTATTCTGGTCCATGTTTGAATTCCCATTTGGCAATATAAACACAGAATCATAGAATGTCCTGAGTTGGAAGGTACATACTAGCATTAGTGAAGTCCAACTCCTGGCCCTGCACAGGGCACTCCAAGTGTCACACCATGTGCCTGAGAGCATTGTCCAAACGCTTCTGGAATTCTGTCAGGCTTGGTGCTGTGACCACTGCCCTGGGCAGGTGTTCCAGTGCTCAACCATGCTCTGGGGGAAGAACATTTTCCTAATATCCAACCTAAACCTCCCCTGACACAACCTCAGCTGCTTCTCACACAGCTTCCTCTCCAGACTTTCACCATTCTCACTGCCCTCCTTTGGACATTCTAACAGTTTAATATTTTTCTTACATTGTGGCACCCAGAACTGCCCCCAGCACTCGAGGTGAGGCTGCCCCAGCTCAGAGCAGAGCAGGACAATCCCTCCCTTGCCCTGCTGGTGATGCTGTGCCCGATGCCCCCAGGACAGGGTTGGCCCTCCTGGCTGCCAGGGCACTGCTGGCTCATGTTCAACTTGCCATGGACCAGTTTCCCTTTCCATGGCACTGCTCTCCAGCATCTCATTCCTTAGTTAGTACATCCAGTTGACAAAATTAACTGTCTGTTGACTGACAGATAAATTCTAACATTTTCGGTAAAAATGGAAACTCAATAATATAAATGTTGACTCTATCATTTGCTGCTCATTAATTGTTTGTTACTCCTCTTAAGTAATGGGCCTAGCCTTCTTCCTTTTATTGTCTTAATCTTTACACCTTGTATGGCTTTGAAAAATACAGAAATTAAGCAATAAAAGAATTTCAATGCTTATACGTGCAAGTATGTTTGTATCCTAATGCACTCAATTTTTTCTATGTCAACACTTGCAAAGTCATGTGAGTACACCCCTCTGCAGAAGGTAAAGTTGATTAATCGTGTGGGGGAACAAATAAGCCTTCGTTGTAAATGACTCTCTGAAAAGTAGGGACAAAATAATGGGTGCAGTTGCACAGCAGTGCATGTATAGATAGAGAAATGTCAAAAAAGATAAAAATGCTTTACAAATTGAGACTTTTACAAAATTCATGATTTCTCTTCCATCCTTCAAATCTGAGTGGCATTATCTCAGAAAAGAACATGGTGGGGGAAATGAACAATTCTTGCCCATTTTAGCTTTACAAAAGGTTGTTTATTGATAGCAATATATCACAGTAAGGAGAATAAAGTTATCTTGAGCAACTGCTCCCTTACATTACCAAAATAAATCTTGAAGGAAAGTACTGGAAAACCAACATCTGCCATATTTTAGAAGAAGGCTAGTGACACAAGAAATATGTCAGAGGGTTAACTCATTTGTAGCAAAGAGGTGGAAGTATATGAGAAGCAGGGTGAATACCAGAAGTATTGTGAGGAAGAGAAATTATATTGTTGACTTATTAGAGCTGTATAAAATCACGGAGTAAAATCTGCTTAAATATTGGTTCATTTGAGATGAATTACAGCTTTCAGTGTAAATAAAAATCCTAGAAGGTCTGGCTACTCTACAGAAAACTCAAGTTTACTGCTCCAAGCTATTTGTATTAAAATTAGTTTGGGAGAAAAATGGTCATGGGGCTGGGTTTCTAAGCTGTTCTCTGAATGTGAACAAAATTATAGTATTGAAGTGTATCCAGTCAAATACACAGCAAATACAGTGCTCCCCAATATATATACAAATATGTTTGAAGGGTTTTTACATGCAGGTAGGGAAGGAGCAGGTTAAGTGAAAGCAGAAATTTAACCACAAGCTATATTTTCAGCCTGCCATGTAGTGTGGTTCCTAGTACATCATCCTTTTCTCTGTATATATGTGCCTAATATAGGCTAATAGATTTCCTTTGGAAGCTGAATTATTTAGTAAAATAAAGCAAGTTTTACACAGAATGAAGTGTCCTCAATATTGAAAGACTTTTGCTGAATATATCATGTAAACAAGTGGACAAATACATCCTATAGTAATGTAGAAACTCACAGCTGACTTCTATTTCTGAAGTCAAGTTTACCATTTGCTTTATCCAATTTGATCTGTTCTGTCATTGAGTGTTTGAAATTAGCATATTGCCTTGGCCCTTTCCTGCAGTTTTCCAAAACTGATCTTTGAACGCATTTTCAATAGGGATTTAATCTTCCAGCTTTGCTAATATAGCAGAATGGCCTTGGTAGGAAAACAGCATTAATTGTCTGCACATCACCAGTCATATCAATGTTGTTCTGCTGGCTCACAGCCTATCAAGCAGGAGACAGCACATTTCTCCTCTCTTTTATATTATAAAAGAGGAAAAAAGATAACTGTCCTTGTCTATAGTATTGATAACATTTCACATGCCTATCATAACCCCTTTTATTAATCTCCTGTAAGATAAATTCTTTTTATGCTTTCAATTTCTCTTCATACAAGAGACTCTCCATTTCTCTTATCCTGCTTTGCATCTTTTACTGGACTGCCACTAATTCTGTAATATCCCTTGTGAAAAAGGTATGACCAATACTTTGCAGTTTCCTAAAAGTAATCTCAATATTGATATTTTTAATGGTAAGTCTTTATGCATAGCCTATATTAACTTTTCCTGCGGTTTTTTTCTGTCTTTCTGGTTTTGCTCTATTTTGCAACTGCTTCTTGACAAGATTTTGTGTGGGTATATAGAGTTCAAATTTCTGCCTTTCCTTTATGCCTCAGTATGTTCCAAGCAGGATCATGAACAGAGGCAGAGTGAGCATGAGATACTTTTGCAAGATCATTGAATGAAAAGGGCTTGGAGTGCTTGCATAAAGGGAGCCTCACCATATGTAGCACTCTTCCTGTTATCCTTAGGAGGTGGAATGAAAATGGGAGGATTAAGGTAACTCAGAGCATGACTAAAAGTTGTTAGGTGTGCTCTGTGTGCTTGCTTTACAGATTTAAAACAAAAAAAAAAAAGTTTTTAGCACAATTGATTGGGTGAATCCAGCAGACCCAAAATTCAGTTCTAAGTGAACTAAATCTAATTAATTACACAACATAAGCAGTTATTTATGAAAAGGAAACTTATGTAGAGAACACCATGGAAACATATTGTTTAATTTAGCAATAACACAGCTTAATTTACATATTAATTAACTTTAATTCTACCAACTCAACTCCTGATAATTATATTATTAGTCTGTTTAGTCACAGTAAACATGTGCTGTTTCCCCTCTCCAATAGACCTCAGTGCAGAGATTGCAAATGAATATGACAAACTCTATTTTTTCACATAGAGAAACTTTGTATATCATGGTTGTTTTGCTGGGAGAGGAAAAGATGGAGGACAAAAAATGGCCTTGATAACTTCTGGAGGAATAAAAATTATCTTTATCACATTGTTTTCTACATTTTACAGGAAGAGCACGTCTTGTGGGAAACCAGCATCTTGACTAAGAAGGAATGGGTCAAAATGAATATACAGCTACCAATAGGGGTAGAAAATATAAAGGTATGAATGAAACAGGCTGAATGAAATGTGCTCAAGTTTTGAAGATGCATTACTTCATTGCTTGTAAATCTTCTAGGAAGCCTGAAAATCTGTTAAAAATGTGTGTATTTTGAATGTTTTGCTATTTTTTCATTGCTTTAATATGAGTAAATCTCTGGTTGTAGCTCAAGAAAACATTTACACAAACATGACATACAAAAGCTGCTGGACTTGAAGAAAATACAAGAAAAAGAATACAAATCTCATCTGATTCTAATTAGTCATCTGAGTCCAACTCAGGAATTATCAACTCATTTAAATGTGTATATACTATTAAGTGAGATGATGTAAATGATCTTTGTGGAACTTCAGTAAAATGATGTAAACCACTAATTGGGAAGATAACTTCTCACTGAAATTTCAGGCACAGAGATAAATGCTAAATTGCAACTACTTAATTTTTATATTAATTTACAAGTTTCCATTTTAAGTAAGTTTTCATTTATAGTTTTCTTTTTGTAGTTCTGTAAATAACCATCATATTTTACTGTTTCAGCAATCAGCTGAAAATATAATCTCTATGAAAGGACAAAAACTAAGCCTACTGCAGGAATTGATGTTTTGACAGACGTTAGAATGAATGCATTTCAGTAAGCTACTAGGTTCTCAGTGTGTGTTGTTGCCTGTCTCTCCTTTTCCCACGAGGACAATTTTGAATAAACAAGCAGATGTGTAATTAAGCTATTTATAGTATCTAAAAATAAATAAACAAATGTCTACTTAGGTTGTATGTGTATAAGTAGGAAGCCAAAACTCTGTATTGTACAAAGACTGCAAGAATCCCTTGTACTTAGGGAAGTAAACATACTATCTTTAAATCTGTGCTTATTTCATATTTTTAGCACAGCATTCTAGTTTTTTTTTGAACTGGTAGAGAGGGAATGGGAAGTGTTAGAAGACTTTTGTCATTTTGAAGCAATTTTCTCTAGTAGAAGACAATGACCTATAGAACTCGTGTTTTAGAAAGAAAAATGCCTCTTGAGATTTCACTCCCACCTAATTCCCAGGCTTTGAGGAGAGTGCTAGACCCTCCTGCTTATGCCCCAAATCAGATCTGTTCTAGTTTCCTCCTGTTTTGTCAGACACTCTTACACAGTGCTTTCTGACCCTTGCACATAACTATTTTCTGAGACTCACACTTCGGTCATGTCCCAGCCTGTCAAAACCCACAAATCCATTTTTATTTATTCCTCCAACTCCTACTCTTTTTTCTCAGTGCCTTCTTTTTTATTGCCATCCTAATATTTTTGAGGCATCCAAGCTTTCTTCCCCCTGCTTGCTGCTTTAACTCAGGTAAAAGAAACCTGGAGAGCACAAATGGGGTAATTTCATTGCTTTGAGAGCCAGCAGAGCTGGGCTCCACTGTGGCCAGGAGCAACAGATGCTCTGGAATTCCATTGCTATAAATCAGCTTGTGCTAAATCTGCTCAGAGCAAGGCAACTCTGTCAGAGAGAGAACTGCTCCTTGAATCTCTCTGTCTATGTCAATAGCAGTAAAATAAGCAGGGTGAGGGCACAGGCCCAGGATTGGCGTGTGATTGTCCAAATAATTAAAACATCAGCATGGTTTCTAGAAAGGCTTTGACCAAAGCAAATTGGCCACCTCCAATCCAGTGCCCAGAACAGTTCCAGGATTACAAGCAGGCAGGGACCAACCCCATAGCAGAGGCTGGGTGCATCCATTTTATTTTACATGATGAAACAGTTGTCAGTTCTAACAGTTATCAGTGCCTGTTGGTGTCTGAGGACAGTCCCCAGCCCATTTTATGCACTTGTAACTATAATTTTTCTCTTGAGTATCCGCAAACTGATGTTTTGAAGACACTTCAGAAAGGAAGATGCAGTCTTTGAGACATTAAATTTCAAGACACTTTTCTAAAGCATAGGGACATGACTAATTTTTAGCTAAAGGTTCATGAGATTAGGAGCTTTTCTTTAAAACAGATTTTTTTTTTTTAAACTTCATTCTTGGAATTCATAAAACTTCATCTTAAAATTTTCTGTAAGTTCAACCTGAGATAGTCATACAAAATTTCAGATTCTGATTTGAAATATATCACAGTTTTGCAATGAAAACTATGCAGTGCTTTTTACACCTAGAACTGTTTTGTGTAAATAAAAATCAGTTTCACTGCATTGTCTATTAATGCAAATATTTTAACTGTAACCATTTACAGCTTGTGTTTAGAGGAACCCTCCAGAGCAGGGCAGGCTTCATCTGCCTGAATAGCATCCAGCTCCTGGACGCTGCTCCATCAGAGCTGCCAGGTCTCTGCTCCCTGGAAGAACCCACCTGCAGGGACGTGCAGCCCATGGTGCCTGGACCAGCCTGTGACTCCCACCTGGATTGCCCTGATGGCAGCGATGAGGACCCAGCCCCCTGCTGTGAGTGAATCCCACTGCTTTAGAGGGACACCTGCTGAGGAGTGCTGTGAAACCTAAACAGTTCTGTTCAACAAATCACTATAAATTCATGTCTGTATAACAAATCACTGTTACAGTGATTTCTAATCGCTAGACAAAATTTCAAATTTATGTGGCTTCCTTTCCCCAGAATATTTAATGATGTACAGGTTGGTATGGCTGCTGTAATGGGCCACAACAGAACACGGCCAGCTGGGGAATATGTGGCATAAATATAGAGACACAAATGATGGAGTTGCCTCAAAACAGAGAACTTTTAATGTAAAAATGACAAATGTAGAAACCACATTTAGAAACCTAAAAAGGCAACCTCCAACAACCTTAAAACCTGGAAAGCACAGAGGTATATAGATAAGGAACAGAACCATATATGTAGTTTGCCATTAGCCAAGCACATATTGAAATCAAGAACAACACTTTATTTGTAACAAACTAGTGAACATATTTTTTCCCATGAGACAACTCTTTTCTCTATTCCCTCACCACAACGTGAAAGGGAATTCCTCCTAGCTAGCTGCCTCCCAGGGGTCAGAGCTGAAGCCCTTTGCATCTGCAGGTGAAGCCAGCTCCCTGTCCACTTCAATTTCCACAAGTTAGAGAAAACGTTCATAGCATTTTCTTCTTTCCAGTGCTTTGTGTTCTTTTCTGACCTCATCATTATGTGTCAGATACAGCTAGCAATTTGTTTAATAATCTGCTGAAATGCAGCATTTACTCTATTTTTGCTTAAATATATTCCCTACATACCACTTTTATAACCTCTACTTCCCTAATTTGCAAGGGAATGAAATCTGCCTTGGGATTTGTTGTTTGAACAGTTCTCTAATTTAGACTGTTTGTGTGAATTACTGTCAGAAAATGCATTGAGTGATGTGATATTTGCACTGTGATACAAATCACCACAGAATTGGGCTACTATAGTTCAGAAGTTACATCTTCTTCATTATATTTGCATCTGAAGGTAAGTTTGTTTAGAAGCCACAGTTTCAACTGTACAATGAAGAGTAAAAAGAAAATAACTAAAATTACTGAAAAAAATCTGTAATAATTCTGAATAATTTTAGATCTCCATGTGAAAACATTTTTAGAGACCCTATCACTTCTAAAATTAATATAATAGGGCATGCATAAGTATGTATGTTTGCCTGTGGTGGTAACTGTTAAATATGTGTTTAACACAAAAAATGTGTGTAATATTTAAGGTACTAGTGATGATCTATACAGCTGCTGGGAGATGCCATTAAAAACACTGATAATGTTTTATTTTCTAATTCCTTGATTAGACTTTAGGAAAAATTTGCGACTGCAAGCCAGATTTTTAACTCACAGTCTGAATCTTTAATTTTTTTCAACTACTTAAATAACCATGCAAGAACTGTCTCTGAAAAAAGTAATATATGCAAATACTGAAATATCATCTTAAATAGGAAGGTATATACTGTTTTATCTCTCTGTAGAATCTACACAAACATTAAAGTCTGTAAGGGCTCCCTCTCTGAGAGCTCTTTTTGATTTTTACAAGCCTTGACCCTATGTTGTTAGCTCTGTGTCTGTCCTACCTCCACTTGTAGGAGTGTGGAGAGTCCTCATAAGTTCTTTGGGAGGAATGGAATGAAAGTGAATTGTACTTTCAGAATTGGAGTTTATTTCTCAGCAATTTAGCAATCCCACTCCATAACAATGAGAGAGAATTGTGGTGAAAACCAACTGGAAATAAAAAAGAATAATTTTTCAGTTTCAAAGAATGATGAAAAATAATTGTCACAGTTGAAGGAAGTACTACTTCTAAGTGTACTACACAAGGTGAAAATAGAGATAACTCCAAACACTTGCAGGCCTGAGCCTTGGACACTGGACATTGATGCTGGGTAACCAAAAGATTACAAATTACTTAGATCTAGTCAGTATTCACAGATCACAGTAGAATTTTTGGGAATATTTCTTCCACCATGCTGATGTGGATGGGTCAGAAAAAAATGGAGATTGGGCACAAGAAGGAAAAGTCAGAATGGCCTGGTGGTCTCAACATTGACCTTTGAGGAATCTCCAGAGTTAGGGTGCTGGGACAAGGAATGATGAGAGCCACAATCAGTGCAAAATCCTCTTCAATAGCCTTGCCTTGTGCTCCATTCTCTGCTGCTGCTTCTGCAATTAACTTTGGTTTTTCTACTGGCACTGATTCTCCACTAGCTCCCTTCAAATTAAAGGAACTATGACACTCAGTTAAACCTGAGATACAGGGATTGTTTGCTTAACTATGTATGGGAGAATGCATAAAGATAGTGCTGCAGGCAGTCTCACCTCTTGAGCTGTGCTAACCACCAAAGAGTGGAAGCAGCATTGCCCTTAATAGATCACAGCTGTGTCTGATAGGGATGAGTGTTATAAACGAGTGGGTTAGCTGGTTGAGTTGGTTGGAGGAAGAAAGCTGGACTCAGAGTTGGGTGGGGCTGCCAGTGGGAAGTTCACAGAGAGAAGTCATTAAAGTTTTGCTGTAGGACTGATGCTTGCTGCCATCTTTGGCATTAGTCATTTGAGCCCTCTGTCAATCAGGGGAAAAGCTGAAGGTTTTATTGTAGGATAACAAACTGATGGTGTCAACCAGTTTGCATCCACCATCTATTGGTGCTAAGCACCGATGCCGACAATTGATGCCCTGAGTGAGGGATGAGCACCAATAACTCTATGTTGAGATATTCACTGTTTGAAGAGGTATCATTTTCTTGGGACACTGCTCGAAAGTATATTCATGCCCCAAAAAGAGGGTGGAAAAAGGTTATTTTCTAAAGTATAAGTAACCAATAGTAGTTGCTTGTTTCTCTGACTACTGGCTGAGAAGAAAGCACGCACAAAAACACACTGTTTTTAAAATAGCAATAACTATTGTTAAAGTTGTCCCATTTTAATGGGTAATATTGTCTTGGATACTTTGCACGCTCTTTTTCAGAAAAGGGGGCCCTAATGGAATTTAACTACTCAGCAGTTGGGTCAGCTTGGAAGATTCATCTTTCAGACGCTCTCCACAGTATTGAGCAAAAGAGGTGTAAAGAAAAAAACAAATTTTGTCCTTTGTTCTTTTTTTTCCCATTATACCCATTTTCCACAAGATCTTGATATTGTCCTCCATGATGTTTAGAGTTCACTGTATTTATTGATATTGATTTTCAGTAGTTTCCTATCTGGTACAGTGATGCATATTTTAGCCTTTATTAGGTTTTCAGCATCTATCCTTGGACACATCCCCAGTAGTTTCCTTTGTTGAAGTGTTCTCAGGTACTGAAAGAACTGACAGATCTCTTGCTGAACAAAAAAAATGCCAGACAGCTGTTACTTAATGTGAAGGATTCCCCTCTTTTAAGAACCTGTTTCATTATAATAAGTACTTTAAAAATAATGTTTCTCTTTGGTCATGTTGATTTGACATGAATAGTATTATAATAATACAATTTGTTACAAGAACAAACACATATATGTTTTGCAATGCTTCCTAATCTTCCTGTTCAATCTCTGCTCATTTATATAAATATATATTTAAGTCTATGAGACATAAAAGTCTCAAAAATTAGGAAATTGTCTAGGAAACACTAATGCACATGAGTAACCATCTTTATTTGAGTTGGTAAAATCTAAATCTGATGGACTGACAAATTATAAACGTATGGATTTTACTATTAAATTCTACATTTTCATTATGTTTTTTTAGATGCCTCTTATTTGTGATCACTTCTAAATTTTTTATTTCAGTGAAAGATAAATTATGAAAACCTAGTTAATATATTCAAACAAAGTGAGAGGCAGTACTTGGATAATTTAAAGGACTATAAAGATCCCTTTCATGCTGATGCCTTTTCTTTATTTCCTACCTTATATAAAGGAAGTTTTATAATAAATACTGTGTCAAATAACTAGTATTTCAAACACTACACTTATTATTTTACATTATTTATACATAACCTTCACAACACTTATAAACCCATAAATACAAATGAATCAGTAGCTAGCAGTCCTAGCAGCTTGGAAACAAGTCTAGGAAGCAATCATTATTTTCAAGTAATATCACACTTTGATGCAGTGGTGTTTCTGGGACTACTGCTACTTGTTAGCATCCATGTAAATTCAAAATTATTGTGGGGTGGGGTCATCCTACAGGTATTTCTGAAAGAGGATCACTTCCATTTAGCTTCATTAGAAGCTTTCTTAAAACAGCTGTCTTTACTGCTTCTGCTTTTAATTTACCACCTCTAGTATTACTTAAAATATTCTCAGTTTTTCATAGGATTTGTATAATTTATGAATATGAAATATGTTGAATGAAGGAAACCAGTATGATTTTAAAACCTTGTAGCATTTACTGCATTTCAGTTACAGTATAGCAATTTACAATTGTAAATCCTTGAAGCCTTCCACAGCAGATGAACACAGATGCAAATATTTTTATTACCATTCAATGCTAGAGTGGAAGGAGGACTTCTTAACCCTAAGCAAGGGAACTGAGCAGTTTGAGAAGGAGGTGAGGCCATCTCACCTATGAGAGTTATATGTCTAATGATGTATGACATGAGGAAGTTCAGGCTGGATGATCTATGGCCATCTGTGATATTTCTGTATGAATCCTTTAACAAATTCTAGGTAAATAAAATCAATCACAAACTTATAGGGAAAGTACTCAGAAACAAGGTATATGTGTAACCCTTCACTTTCACAAAATGACATAAAATGTTAGCCAGAAATGACAAAATACTAATGGCAAAGATGTTCTTTGGTTTCTGTTCATAATGATAGTTATTACCTCGAATTCCAAAGCTGCTTAAGTGCTGCCATCCTGAATGAGGGGAGCAGCCCTCCTCATTCTATGCTATTGTTCAGGGAAAGAGCAGCCTGATGGAGAGACCAGCTGAGTGTCCCATTTGTGTTCATTTGACTGAGCTCTCAGAGCACAATTGAAACCTTTATGAGTTGCAGGCTAGCAAATCTGAAGCAATATGGCTTGACTAGTAACCCAGCCTAATTAAAAGAACTGCTTTGTTTTTCCCTGGGAGGATCGTGAGGAGCTGGGATAGATAGAGTAAACCAGTCAAAGAAAAGAAGCATTCCCATTTAACCTCCCAGTGCTCATGAAATATCTGCTTTTTTTCCTGCATTTTTTATTTTTGGGAGGATTTGTTGTTGTTGAGTTGATGTTATTTTTTTCTCTCTGTTTTTTTTTTTTTCCTGTTTTTTTTGTTTTTTTGTTCTTTTGTTTTTTTGTTTTTTTGTTTTTTTTTAATATGTTGAAAACCATTT
>JAOTQP010001286.1:19413592-19428017 GCA_026413545.1 Cichladusa arquata | reverse complement strand
ATCTAAAAAAATTAAAAAAAAAAAAAAAAAAGAGAGATCAAATTTGACTTTTAAAATGAAAAAAAGCTGGTGTTTCCTTTCTATTTTCCTGGTTTTGCTGAATTATAAATAGATAAAGGTCCAAAATAGAGAGCTGACTCATTTTCCATTCAAAATGTCAAAAACCTATCTGCAATGTGAACCCATTGAAATCTTCCTAGTGAAATATAAAACATAAACTCTGGTGCTGAGAATTGCAGTAGGAAGGGACATAATATATCAGAAAAGAGCTTTATGTCAAACTTAACTGTAGTATGACTACTCAAAAACTATGGGCTGTGCAGTCACTTATTTCCTGACTATGGATAGTGAAAGATTACCTGTAATCCCTTAAAGGTTCAGATAAAAATGTTGAATGTTTGATAGGAAAGGCACATTTCTTAAGGCTTATTAATACTTGAGGAATGAAAAAGCACACCGAAAAATTGTCTTACTTGGATTTGGGTTTTAGCCAAAGCACAGAACTTTTCTTTCAAGCTTGATTAAACATTTACAAGCACCCCTTAAGATTTTAGAATTAAGTAGGGATAAAGTTTAAGTTCAGCTGTTAATTTGGACAAGTGCATTTCACTCACAGTTGAAGCTGTTCCACAACATATTTACACTTTTAAATTGAAGTATCACTTCCAGATATTACATAGGGGGAACACTTGGGTTTGGTAATTGACTCTGATCAGTGTTTCAGCATGACTGGGTGCTTGTTGAGAGCTTTAAATTTCAAGTGAAAAGTGTAATTAAAAAACATTTAGCATCTAAGGTGTAGTCAGCATCACTATTTCCTCTCAGCCACCCAAAAGAAAAAACCCAAACCAACCATCATCAACAACAAAAAACCCAAATCCAACCAGGAACAACAAAAACCCCCAAAGTGCACCACCATGAATGTTCTTCCTACCTTTATAATTCTGTTCAGGCTTGAATAGAATTAAAAAAACTGACTGGACAAACCAAATTTGATTTGAGATTGTGTTTTGCTGTGTATGCATGTTTTCTTTTCCCCCGCTGCTTATATATCCAACCTAAAAATTGATGCTTATATATTTCTTTCTGCATCTATAGTGTTAGAAGAAATTTTACTACAGGCTACCTATGTAAGAAATGCTGATTTCACCACACCTCTCTCCCTGTCGAACATCAAGGGCAGTGATGGGCTCTGATCATACAAAAGCTGTTGTTTTTATCAGCATAAAAATTCTTGAGGTCTCAAATGCCTCCAGTTAAAAAAAAATAATAATTTTTTAAAATGTTTCCATGCTAAATACCTTTTAGAGCTGTAAAACAATAGTTATTAGTACTATCTTGATCTTAGTTTCATATTTAAACCATTATTTTAATTTTTTTCTTTGGTGCCTACAGGGTCATTTATGGATGTCTTTTTGGATATTGCTGTACAGACACTGAAGTTAGTTGTTTATGCAGAAGACCTTTTGTGGGGCTTAGGGAGGCCAGGAGAAAGAAATATTTAAGCAAAGAATTTTGGCCTTTTTGTTTCACATTGGTTGTCTCAAGTCTGCTTAGCTAAGGAAAGCCAAATGCCAAGACATAGTATTAATTACCTGGATATCTTAGTCTTGGATATTAATTTGCGTATTCAACCTTAATGTACTTGTAAGTCTAATTAAAAAGATACCTTGTGAAAGGCATGGAAATTTAATTAAATAAGTTAACCAAGTTTCATTTTTAACTAAATATGCTGCACTAAACAGAAAGCCATGCACCATCAAATTTTAATGTATATGGTGAAGCCAGATAAGAGACACTGATATTTGTGGTTTATTTTGTACATTTTGATTTTCCTGCTCAAATCACCTCTCTGTTCCTGGGAAACTTTTATTATTTAGCTTTGCTACAATGGTGCTTAAAGAAAGACGCATTTCATTTTGGCTTTGTGCAGTCTGAAAATTGGAGTAATATGTATGATCGTGTCTGAGGCTGATATGATCAGATAAATGTGCTGTGGGAGCGGAAAGTGACAAATACAATTCTAAAATAATGGCTGCAATTGCAGTAAGTGACCCCAGGAGTTAAGTGCAGTGCCTTGGGAAGCTGTTCTGGACCAGGAAAGAAAATTCTAAAATTTTCTTATCCAAATAATTATTTGTGCTCAAATAATGTAGGAGCATGTGAAACTTTTATACAATTTAAATTGGTCTAATCCATACCAGCTAAGAAAATGGTCTTTTGCTTTGCAATAAAAATTTCTAGGTGATCTGAATAATTGATAAATTTAAATCTCATTTTCAAAAAGAAATTAAATGAAAGCTTAATTCATCTTTGCTTTCAAGCTTTGTATTTCAAGTTCTAAATATATTTGATTTTTCTCACAAATTCATAACTAAATTACTGGTACAGTTCTGCCTTAAAAAATATTTAATATTATTTTTATAGTATCTCAGCAACCTATGTACAGGTCTTTATTGTATTTATTCATGGTTCTGAGTTTGATTAAGAAAGGAAGGGCCTGCCTGACCTGTTACCTGTATTCTAGAACTTCTTACCCATCTGAATAACCTGAAATGCATTTGTGCTTCTTCAACACTCTTAGTACGTCTAAATACAAACCAGTCAAGAGCTGTGGCATTAAACTGTTGCACTAAGTTTAATTTATTGATCTCTTCTTATTGTTGTTCTTACCACAGCTAATTACACCTTATGTGATTTTGAGACTGACCTTTGTGGATGGAAGCCACTGAGCAAAGGTGATGCTGATTGGAACATAAAGAAAGAACAGGCTCCCCTTGACAGAGAACTCCCTGACACAGGTCATGCAAATAATATGGGGCATGGTGAGACTTCTTATTATTTTTCTCCTTCTGTCATGAAAACTCCTACTTGAAAATGGTCACAGACTGATAATAAAAACTGGTTAGAAATGGATGCCACACAGTATGTAAATAACACAGGTAATGTGTTACAGAAAGCCAGTCTGTTGGATTCCCTTTTTCAACTGTGATCTAGTTACCATGCCTTTGTAACCCTTATTTCTGGCTGGCACAATCAGTGTGGTATGAGACTTAATGCAGTTTTTTTGAGATACTGACCTTTGAACTGACAGCTGACTTTGTGTATATCATAACCATTATTTACCCAATATTCACATAGAGGCCATCCTTGGAAGCTTTATTTGGACAAATAGTTTTTTGTCGAGTGCAGTTAAATTAATCCATATTGTCTAGGAAAAATGGAGTGAGTATAATTTCCTTTAAAGGGTTGTCCTTCCTTCAGCCTATATTTGCCATACAATGCATTCAGCTGGAAAACCATTTTATTTCAGGAGAGGGCTGTTAAAAATACTTTTTCAAAGTGAAAATGTTATTGTAGCACTCTCCATAAAAATAAAACTGCCAAGCATGTTTTTCAATGTCAAATAATATTGACAAGTATTCTGTGACTTTAATTTTATTAAAATGTATCCATTGCACTGCTTCCAGTGGAGATAAGATTAAAAACTGTGTTACAGTCCAGAGCTCCTTTAATTTAGAATTAATTAACTGTGTGTATTATCTGCAGCCAGACCTCCATACTTCTCTTCCATGTTCATGTTAAAGAAATGGGACATGTTAAGTATTCCACCTCAAGCATTCAAAGGAACTCCAGGATTAAATTCACCTGAGCAAACAGTAGCGAGTGAAGTATTTGTGTGCCTGCTACAGAATGATTCTAAATGAACAGTCATATTTTCTCCATTTCTTCTTATGTGATGAAGTGCACCAAAGTTGCTACTCACTTTTCTCAGCAGCTGTTTGATATTTCATTTTATTGTCTCTGTAGAGTGGGACTGGATCTGCATTACTGCACTTTATGTAAACACTGCTGTGTTACAGGTTTCAAACTCTCAAAGCTCCAGAAGGGTGCACTGATCTGCCTGTGTCTCTATGGGCTGCAGGTGCTGGAGAGATCTGAGGGGTAGCCTGGTCAGAATGAAGGCTGCTGGCAGCCTAAGAATCATATTAAAATCACACATGTGGAGCTATGTGCTGCTTCACTGAAGCTGCTTTGATACTGAATTATTACCAGTTTGTTTCAGTGTTGCTGAGGTTGAAGCCTCAAGCAGATTTGGAGGTTACTCTGCCTCACCTCTCAAACCCAGTAATGTTGCAATCCCTGTATAAATTTGCTGAAAAGGTATTTCTGAGGTGGTTTTGTACCAATCTGTCATTGCGCCTGCTACAGCCACGACTTCAGAATTAGATTCCAGAATCTGAGCAAGTTTTTGCCAACATTAAATCACCATCCTTCAGGTTGCAACTTCCTTTCAGTACCACGGAGTGCTCATCTCTCTCCTCTCCTGGGGAGGGCAGTAGCAAATTTTGATTAATGAAGATCTTACCAAGGCTGCAGTAGAGCCTCAGCTGCAAATTAAAAGAGGTCCTTTGAAGTAGCCTTGCCTTGCAGCGAGGGGAGCTCCCTGATGCTGGGGGTGCAGCATTCCCATGTGTCCAGGGGCTGCAGGGCTCCCCTCTCTGTGCCAGCCCTGCTGAAGCAATGCCATTATTCACGTGGGGCTGGAGCTCACCCTGGGCTTCCTTACCTACCCATGGGAAATCAGTGGCTGGGGAGTGTGACTGCAGCAGCACAATAGCTGATTTTCAAGATGTAAGGCAATATGTGTAACATAAATGCTCAAAAAAGACTGAGCCTTTAGTGTTATTTTGCACAGACTTTCATGAAAAAGTCTCAGTATTCAGCAAAGGCAGCACTGACGGCATTCAAAATATGCTGCTTTAGGGCCCCTTGAAAATGTTTATCCTTCCCTACCTTTGTCTGAAGCACATCTGCTGTAGTTCAAATCCAAATGAAGTGCATTTGCCAGAGTTCAGATTAGATCTTTAATTAAGCTTTCATCCCCACTAGCACAGACAACAATGTCAAGTCTGTGGACCCCATGAGAAAATATAGCTTGTTCCATTGGCTCCTGTGGTCTGCAACATTGTTAGCATGCTTAAAAGTGGCTGGGCTTTGCTGAGACTGAATACTGTACCCTAAAGGAAATAATTTCTGGTTTAAATTCTGTTTGAAACATTATTTAAGCCAATTAAAATGTGTGCTTTAGGGATCTTGGCTGAGGTCTCTGTTGTTTGATCTCCAGGGTGCTCTGTGTTGCAGCTCCTCTGCTCTCCCCAGTCCGTGCAGATGGATGGGCAATGTGTGAAGGTGATGGGTAATAGTTATAATGTTTTAAGGCTGGAGATCTTAAGATTTTTGCTTGAAGAGAGCAGATAAAAAATACTTCCAGTGGATGTGCACAGTAAAGCTCTCAGAGAAACAACATGTGAATTCCCTTTGAGGGGCTCTGTAGTCACTTCCTTGGGTTTAAGAGCTAGCAGGCACCATGCAGGGTATTCTTAGCAATGGCTGCCCAAATAGCCTTATTTCCCTCTCCCTCTCTCCTTGGCTTTGGAATCAGTCAGCATAATTTTACAAGAGAGAAGAGCCAGGAGCATTTAGCAATTCTGTTTTGTCTGCCATGTAGACATTACTTGTCGCAGCCTGTTACAGCACCCTCCTCCTTATCCACAGACTGAGCTGATGGCAAAGCCATTTAGATTGTTTTAATTTATGAATAAGCTTTATGTGTCTCATGAAGCATATACTTACCTCTCTGAGGTAACTATTTGCCATTGGAGCATGACATACTCCTCACACTTTAAAATAAAATTTGTTTATAGGAACATTCATTTACTTCAGTGGATCACACAAGAGGAACTCAGAGACGGCCATGTCTCACCTGGGAAGCCCTTTCCTTGTCAGGCTCACTCCTGGGCTCTCCTGCTGCCAGGTAACAGTTTGATATTAATTGTCCCCATCTTTGTGACCTATTCCTCACCTGATGCCAGCCAGATATTCTTCATCCTCTAAGTGTTGCTGCTGAGGGCTCTATTTCAATATCAGTGGAAGGAGTTAGAGACTAGTTCTTTGGGAGGAGAGAGAAAAAGGCAATTTTTAATGTTTCACTGAAAAATTTTTAAATCTGATTATTACTATTCTTTCCTAAGCAACCGGCAGGTGACTCAGATTGGAGAAATGCTCCAGGTTTTTGTGGACTGTGGCAAAGGCATCTGGACAATGATAACAGGGCTCTATCAAACAGCCACTCTGTCATCTGCAGACAGGAAAGTCACATAACCAGGTTCCCTATAGGACACACTGTACATATCTGCTGTGTTGGTGTGACCAGAGAGAATTAGTTACCATGCTCCAGACATGTACTAAATTATAATTCATGGTTTGAGGAGGATGCTTTTTAAGTTGATCAATGCAATACTTGGGAGTTACTTTGAAATGTGGTTTTTTGTCAGATGTTTTGTGGCTCAGCAGAGGAATGCAAAAGCAACCAGCCAGGATAGTGGTTGATCAGAAGTATAGAAAGGTACCAGGAAAAAATTAATCAGGAGGGACAAAAATAGAAAAATATTAGATGAGAAAGGAAAATACATATGGGTGTAATTTTCAACAAAATCAGTGTTTTTAAAACAAAGCTTGAAGAAATATATTAATTATGAACAGCAACTCTTCACTACATTCACAGCTGTATTTTTATTTGTCCTTTTGGCAACTGAATAAAACCAATAGACACTGTTCAGTTTTATAACTTTTTTATTTCTTTTTCATCTTTCCTCAGGCTTTATTTGTTTTCTATCCTTTTTCTAGAACTTTTCAATGCTTATGCCATACTGGGGAGAAGTTAAGTTGTGTAGTTATGATGTGGTTTTTTTCTGGTTCTGTATAATCCCTTCTTATTTAAAAAGTCAGAGAGAAGAAAAGGAAAAGACAGAAAAAGCTTGACAAAATATTTTTTTTTGTGGAAAAAAAGTCTTTAAAGAAATAAAATTTCGACTTGTTGATTAATTTTTCTGACTCAGTGTGGAACAGAAACTTAATTCCACTTAAAAGGACTTTTTTCAAAAAAAAGTCAGAAAAGAGGAACTGCACTTAGAAGTCCCAACTAGCAGCAGAATTTTATTCCAGCAGGATCTGTGCTTCTTAGGTTATATCTCATCTAAGGGACCAGAAATAAGTGCTAGCTTAGCTAAGTCAGTTTTACTTGAAACTGCAGCTCACTTGGGGTGCACACATCAGTGAGTTACCAGATCTCAGCTGGATAGTTGCAACTTGCAGCCCCTGAGACAATTCAAGAGCAGTGCCTTGCAATCTCACAGTTCTTAATCTTCATGTGACTTTTTAGTGTCATAAAGCATCAGAAATAAAATAGGTGCAGGATAAACTCAAGCAGAGTGCTGCTGCAGGGAACTCAGAAGGCCTGAGCCATCCCATTGAAGCCCTGTATGTTGCATTACTCCTGGGACACCCAACAGCCTTTGTACTCACAGTGCATTTGTTTAGACAGTTCCATCTCTGTTTTGTTGCCTTTGATACTGAATAGGTAAGCACCTTTCAGATTCAGATTAATTTATCTTAGAAACCCTTAAGGCAAACTGGGCACCACTGATATGTGAATCAATGAATTATTCTGGTAAGATCTATTGCAGAGTTTGGTCTGCACTCAAAATAAACACAGATGCAGTGGGGATGCACATATTTTTCTCTACTTCAAAGTCAGAAAAGAAACAAGTTTTATTATAAGTATGCATGTATTGAATGAATTTAAAATTCTTAGATCCAGCAAAAGCTAGAGCAAGTTCTTACCTAACTGTATGTGTCTGTCAGGAGGGTGTTTTTGAGGACTGGAAGCCTGGCTTTCTGCCACATATCCCTGCAGACTTTTATTTCTGGGAAAGAGCAACGTGTAGGGGTTGCTCATTAGGATGTGTTATGTTCTCTGCCTATTAATGTGAGATGATGCCCTCTGTTGGATGTCCCACTGAGAGGATAAAAGGATCTACACAAAGAGATCTATGTTTATTATTAGCTTTACAAGTTCTTTAGCTCCAGTTGTTAAAAAAAAAAAAAAAAAAAAAAAAAGGAGTGGAAGGGTAACAGATTTATATTGTTCCTTTCTGGTTAATTGAAGCTTAGAAGTAACTTCTTTCTGCAGTTTCTTGTGGCTGGGTCTTTTTATAGACTTGTAGACGTAAGCTAAGAAACATCTTCATTTAGCTCAAGGTTTTGGAGCTGTAGAAGCTAGTCCCAGCTCTCTGTTTATGGCTCTTTAATGGACACAATAGCCATTGTATAGTAGAACATGTAGACATAAAGAAGAAAGGTAACAATATTTCTTACTTAATGAAAACATAAATTTGTTTGAAAAGCTGTTTGAAAGACAAAAGCCATCTAAATTGTTGAGAGTGTAATTCTTCGAACAGCTTGTTTTGGAAAGTGTATACCTGCTGCTTTCTATTTCCTCAGCTTTTTGCTGGGGGAATGAGTTACATGAAAGTATTTCAGTTTATTGTAAGTATCAAGATTATTTTATATAAGACATGATTTTCATGAGACTGAGTCTACCAGACCTGAAGCCAGATGGTATTAAAAGGCAGCAGTGTGTTTTAACAGGAATATTTCTGCACAGCTGATCCAGGTCTTCTTTTACCTTCATGAAGAGTCAAGTATTATCAATATCAAGGCTTTTGCAGGGAAGTAAATATACTTCTGTTGAAAAAGCTTTAGTCTTTATCTATGTGGAGAAGCAGGAAGGACTCCGGGGGAAAGAAAAAATTAGTCTTTGAAAATCTTATTTCTTCCCCTCAGTTCTCAGCTGAATTTTTCCCTGGGTATTATTAAAAAAAAAAAAAAAAAGAATGTATCAAACTTTGTCTGTATTGCAGGGGAGTGAACTGTGATTCTCTCTGTTTTCTGATCTTTTCTGCCTCACAAGCAGCCTCATCCACATCCAGTCTTTGTATTTTCCTCCCATATGTTGGTCAATCTGCTTGTTTCAGGAAATGACTAGATTACTTTAAAAATCTGTCTTTAAATCATATTCATTTATGTTGATTGTGGAAGTAAAAGATCATAAGGTTTTTTTCATATGAGAATCTCAGTGATTGCATTTGTGAGATCAACATGCCTATGAAACTGTCATATATTCAGCGTTTGTAAAGAAAAATAATCTTTGAGAAGTTTCTAAGTGCTTACTAAGATAAAGAACTTAAGGGAAGTCATATCATTCAGTCTGCATCAGTTGATAGATACAAGTTAAACATAAATTGTAAAAATAAACTTTACTTTTAAATATAGTTTTGTCTTTGGACATGATACTGCTTCTCAACATGCAATAATTTCAAACATCCCCATCTTTTGTGCCAAGTCTGTGCCATCATGTCATTCTTTGTTATAACGTACATATATTACTTAGTGCTGAATTTATTGCAGATGGATTATATATATTTTTTAAAGCTTTTCATTAAAACCTCTTTCAACAGGTAAGATTTTGGTACTGGCTATCTCAGGATTCCCAGCTTTCTATCTTTAAGAGGACTGCATTAAATGGAAGTTTGGAAAAATTACGTGACATTTCAGGATTGGCTGAGATGAATTGGACAAAAGCGACTATACCTGTAGAAAGTGTGGCTGAGGAATTACCTTTTCAGGTAATTGGATATCACATTTGCATTGCTTTCAAAAATATATTTTACTTTGGCCTTTAGAATTAATTTACTTTTAATGATGAAATGTAAAAAGAAAATTTCTATTCTTTAGTGCTCATATGAAAAAGAATTTAATTCAGCTTTTTCCACAGGTCCATCTATTAAAGAGCATAGCCATTATTTCAGTATTCTAAGCATTAGAATAACTTTCTGTAACAATCATCAAGGGACCCTAAATATTATTTTGTTCCAGCCCCCTTGGCAAGGACACTTTTCATTTGATCAGGTTGGTCAGAACTCCATCCAGCCTGGCCTTGGGTGGGGCATCCACAACTTCCCTGAGCAACATGTTCCAGTGCCTCACCACCCTCAAAGTAAAGGATTTTTTCACAATATCCAATCTGAACCTACTCTTTAAGTTTGAATCCATTCCCCTTGTCCTGCTACTACATGACCTTATGACAAGTCCCTCTCCATCTTTTTTGTAGGCTCCCTTTAGGTACTGAAGGCTGCAATTAGGTCATTCTGGAGCCTTCTCATTTTGTGACTAAATAAACCAAATTCTCTCATCCTTTCCTCATAGCAGAGGTGCTGCATCCCTCATCATCCTGGTGACATCCTTTGCACTCACTGCAACAGCTGCTGGGGACCCCAGAGCTGGACACAATGCTCTACATGGGGTCTCACAAGGGCACAGGGTCCCCTCCCTGCCCTGTTGCCCACGCTGCTTTTGGACACGTTTGGCTCTCTGGGCTGTGAGTGCACATGGCTGGGTCATGTCCAGCCTCTCATCCACCACAACCCCAGGCCCTTCTGGGCAGGGCTGCTCCACATCCCTTCATCCCCCAGCCTGTGTTGATACTGAAGGTTGCTCCAACCCAGGGTCAGCACCCTGTACTTGTTGAACTTTATGAGATTCCCATGGGCCAGTTCCTGAGCTTGTCCAGGTCCCTCTGGATGGCATCCTGTCCTTCAAGTGTGTCAGCTGCACCACTCATCTTGGTGCATCACTGCAAACTTGCTGAGGGTACACTTGATCACAATAATGAAGATATTAAATAACACTGGTCCAGATAGGGACTCCTGAGGGGCACCACTTGTCACTGATGTTCATCAGGACTCTGAGCTGTTGACCACTGCCCTCTGGATGTGACCATGCAACTAATTCTTTATCCACCTAACAGTCCACCCATTAAATCCATCTCTTTCCAATTGAAAGAGCAGGATGTTGTGGGGGCCATGTCAAAGGCTTTACAGAAGCCCAGATATGGGACAGCTGTAACCCTTCGCTGATGCAGTCACATCATCATAGAAGGCCACCGGGCTGGTGAGGCAGGACTTGCCCTTGGTGAAGCTGTGCTGGCTGTCTCCAGTCACCTCCCTGTCCTCCAGGTGCTTAGCATAGCTTATAGGAGGATCTGTTCCCTGGTCTGCCCAGGCTCAGAGGTGAGGCTGACAGTGCGGGTTCTTCAATTTGCAATCTATCCCTACATTTGTTGTACCACATTGCTGACTTCATCAGGCATAGTATAGATGAACACAATTAAATGGTGCTGTAAATCATCATATTTGGTAACCATAAATAGCTAATTTAAGAATATATAGAATTTTTATGTGTTCCAGCAGGAAGACTATTCAATAGTGGTGACTTTTACCAGTTTTGATTGAAGCAAAGTCATCTGGGTTGCATAACTTTCCCTAGGTAAAAGCAGTTATGGCTTTGACAGTTGAGGAACAAATTTCTGACCTGACCAAATCTCAGTTGTAGTTTTTTCTGGCTGATGTTCAGAGTTATTTGTAGGACTATTTAGTTCCTGGGAAGATGTAATAAATTATAAAGGAATATATAAATGTGTGCGTGTATTTCTGTCTTTTTATCATGTCACCTTTAATGAATTAACTTTTTTTTCCTCTCTTTACAGATTATCCTGCGAGGTACTACTCTAACAGCAAATGCTACTGTTGCTATTGATGATATCAGTATAACAGAAGAATGTGTAGTTGTAAATAGATCACTTCCAGGAGACAGCCAGGAAAGTGAAGGCAAGTTTCATGGTTTCCAATACATTTTCCCCCATGTCTGCTATATATAACTGTGATTTGACTGACAATTTGAAGTTACTTTTAATAAAGTAGAGGATAATCTGAGCAAAAATGTCTGTATGCTGTAATTAATCATCTCCCTGGAAGTGTTCCAGGCAGTGTTTGATGGGTCTTTGACTGCCTGTGGCAGACTGGATGATCTTTAAAAGGTCCTTCCCAATCCAAACCATTCCAAAGATGGTTCTATAATGAAGGCTTTCATCCTTGTGTTATACATCAGCTGCTACAAGAAATTTGCACTAATTCTGCAACATAGCATTACTATGTAGTACCTGCTCACATTCATGTTTGGATGCAGAGGCAGAAGCAAAGCATCCTATATTTTCCACTAAAGAGCAAATTCTGCTGCTTTACCTTTAGGGCAAGAGGCTTCTCCCTTCATTACTGCTAAATATCTGACGTATAATAAATGCCCATCAAACATTTCTTTGTACATACCGTAGTCTTGAAGAGCCAATGGATGGAAGTATAAAACAACATAACCTTCTGTCAGACTGCTGCTCCTGATCCTCTTGATGCTGACAGCTGCTTTTCCAAATGGGCACATGTGCAGTCAGGGGTGATGCTGATGAGTTATAGCCATCAGGTGTCTGAATTTAATATCCAAAAATTTAAAGGCATAATAGAGAACTACAGTGTTGTGTTTTTAAGGCTTCTCTGATCACTATGTACAGTGGGGTTGAGGTATTTAGAGAAACATTTATTTACTTTAATTATTTTCCCTACAACTCCCTCATTCATTGATTAATCACAAAGATATTGTTTTTAGAAAGGAAGTTATTTTTTAAAAAATCCCTGTCTGGATAGAAATATGAATATTTTAAAAAGTTAAGTTAAAGAATATGAAAAGCTGCTCATCATTCCTCTCACTTACTTTCCAGAAATCTACTGAATAAAAACCAGGAGACCCTGGCTTTTTGTTTTCCCATTCATTGAAATTTGGGGTGTTGTCTAGTGTGTAAGTTGAGGTACAGGCTAGTAATGGTGCAGCACCCAACTTTGGTCTCTTACAGCTTTCACTGTGCCCTGAGCACAGAGAGAGCACAGCTACAGGGAAAAGTTTGGTGAAAAACCTGCACCTGGCTCCGAGGGAAAGAGCAGGGAGCCACACCAGCCTCTGAGCAGGAGCCTGGCTCTGTAACACCAGGCTGTATTTGATAACTTTTCACACGAGTTTGAATATTGTGAGGAGTAAGATATAGTTTAAGGCCATCAGACATTGAGGTCAGCTGTGTCTCTTACCAGCTGTGATATCATCTAGCACTTTGCATAGATGCTGCTTTGTTCCTTACACTGAGCATGTTGTTATATTAAAAGAAGATAAAAAGCACTTCTTGTAATTTTATACACTCGTGGGTTTACTTACATGTCTTTTTCTGATTTTCAAGGGGGAACAGAATCTGCAGATGCTAATGCTTCATCTTTTTACTGTCCAGCGGGATTTTTTTCATGTAGGGATGGGCAATGTATTTCACCTGACAAATTTTGTGATTTTAAGCCTGACTGCCCAAACAACCACGATGAAACCAAATGCCGTAAGTGAAAACTTTAAAATCTACGTTGTTAAGCTCCTGTGACTGTTTCTTTGTCCTATTTGCAATGCTTTCATGACTTCATAAATCTTGCAATTTAATTAAAAGTAAAAGCTCCCGAGAAATAGTTACTTCACTTTGATTCTGTTCTGTGAGTTTTCCCCTTTTAGTTTCTGTAGCAACTAGTTCTCTCTTAGCATTAAAATGAGAAAAAAGGTTTTGATTAATTATTTAGTAGAAGATGCTCCTTAAAAAATAGTATTTTATTTTATATTTCTAAAGCATTGGTCACGGGCTTACATTCAAACTGTATGTTTTATATACTTTTGATGTGAAGATGCCCCAGCAGTACCACAGCTGTACCAGAAGCCAGGTCACAGATATAATTTAAGCTGAGTCAACATCTTCTGTCTGGATGTGCTGTGACTCCTGTCAGGGCCACATGCCCGGGCTGTCTCTGCATGGAAACAAACACGTGGGAAAGTAGAGGGAGGTGATGCAGCTCAGAATCCCTCTCCACTGTGCAGTCAGCAGGGAGCTTGGAACTGTTTCAGGGTCTCTAATATGCAGCTTCAGAAGTCTTTTTGATTCATTCAGTTTCCTGCTTTGCATAAGAAATCACAGTTATACTTTGCACTTTTGAAAATGAGTCTCCTGCTTTGAACCATCAGCGTTGCTGTAGAACTTGTGATGCATTTTCAAAAGGAGTTGCCATGAGCAATATTTAATACAAATTTTGTTTTTAAAAATAGAGCATGATGCTTTCTAGCACATTCAACACAAATTACAGAAATATTGTAGACAAGATCCTCAAATTATTTTCTGTGCCCTGTTATGCATCAAAAAGCATAAACTTCTTTAGAGATGCTAATATAATCCAAATTCACTGTTCGTATTTTATGGTTTTTATTTGGAAATTCGGTTATTGTTGCTCAGATAAACAAAGATCTACTTGACTATTAGCAGGTAAAAGAAATAATTAAAGATTCTATGCAATTTGTCTTCAATTTTAGTATTGAATCTTCTTCAGCTAGAGCACTGGTTTTGAGGGCTCTAAGTGTTTAGAAAGACTCCTATCCAAAATATACAGAACTTTGACATATAAAACTGCATTTTGTTTTCCTAGACAACAGTTTGCCTAGCTAAAATCAGAAATGACTATTAAACGTTCACTAAGCACAATATCTTTCCTCTTGTGGGCCAGAGTAAAGAAAATTCTTATGTTACTGTAGCACAGCTGAGGTTGGAAGGGATATCTGAAGA